>OZ021710.1:10510763-11135763 GCA_963978555.1 Galerucella nymphaeae
GTCGGAACTTGTTGGAACAGAAATTTTGCTGTGCGCATGATCGTGACGTTCATGTACGCATCATTTCGCTTAGTTGGAACAAACCTATAGCATTGCTGAACAGGGTTGGCTCAGTGTGTCTCTTCACTATGACCCGTGAGAGTCTGTTTTAAATCCAGCAAACAGTTTATTTGGTAATTGTTTTTTTTATATGGAAAAAGCGTGGAAAATGTGAATGGTGCTGTAATGTTTTCTGTTTTATCACCTTCCAGATGAAGATGGCAAATAGATCTTCCGGTAATGTAGGTAATTACTATTAGCTGTAACAATTGCTTGGTAAAGGATCTACTAAAACCTATCCTAGTACATTTTTCCAGAAGCTGGAAAATTATAGATAGTAATGGTTCTTTGAAGTATGATTACCTCTCTCGCCAAGGGTACTGCCGTTTCGTTATAAATGATGCTGGAATAATGAGTCTTTGTTTTTCTGACCTAGTTCTCCAATCGTATACTCCTGCAACAGAGAGTTTTTAGACAATATTGCCTTTTGTTCCTAGTAGTTCGTAGTTCTTTCTTTCCGAAAGCCAAAGGCTGCTAAACATTTGCAAACTTATAAAAAAATTATGTATTCTCCTTGCAGATTAAAAGCAATTATAGTATTTATAATCACAAATAAAACACTCTATAAATAGTATATTATAAACCAAGGTGGTGGAAACTATTATTATTTATCGAGCGTAATAAGGTGCGAGTTTTGCTTACAGTCTGTTCGCTGAATCTTTTCCCATGTCTGAAATGATTCACATACTACTTTTTGTATTACGTCTCTTTCCTACTCACAGAATCTTAACCCCCGAAATGAAAACGTTTGTTCCATTACAGCGTAATATAACAAACAGAGATAGTCATATGATGAATGTCGGCGATAGGTTAAACGCGAATCTGTACGTTGACGTCGTTGACAGACCAAAGACTTTGTTTACAACTACGACCTACGTGTTATTTAATGTATTCATGTATTGCGTTTGTATATTAATGATGACGCATGGGAAAAGATCCAACGAACCAACTGTATAAATATCTTCACCAATATCAAGTGCAACGAAACCAATTATACGACCACATCCAAAAATTTCACAAAACGTGGGTTATGTTTCACTTTTAACACATGCGCAAAAGGAGAAAAACAAATTACAGCGGTAGTACGCTCACAGAACAACACCTTGAGTATAAGAGTTATACTTAGCACAAAGTAAGCGTTCATAAAACATTTCATACAAAGTTCACACTCTAAACGACACCGTTCACAAAGGCACTACCTGACAAGTACTGCCTTTTTTCGCTCCTTACCTAATCCATATATAACGATGCACCCCTTATATAATTAATGTTTATTTTAATTATTGAAACATGAAGATGAAATCAACCACCAAGAAACAACAGTGTTAGATGTTTCTAGTGTCTTTAATTAACCTTGGTAGAATTGAGGTATTTTATCTTGTTAAAACCTTTTAAGGAGTGTCAACGATATATTTTTGTAATTTTTGTATGTAGATTGGTTTAAGAATAATTGACCAAAAATTGTAGATGGACAGTTGCCCTTTCCTTTCTAGATTTCAGACTTACCGAATTCTAGACAGTAATAGCGTAAAGACTGAATGTTCTGACTAGTACCTAGATTAGCTTATAGAAACCCTGTAAGTGACATATCTTTTATTTTTAGTTAACACATATTCCTCATAGGATATAAATACATGTAATATGTGCATGATTTAATCAGTTCAATTGTGTATTTTAAATAAATTGATATTGTACTTATTAAGAATAGTGGCACAGAATTTATCTTGAACCATCAAATCCATTTGGAAATGTACCGTAAATATACAATATGTTATTAATGGGAGTGATAAATTCGTTATTTCGTGAACCGGCGACCTTAAGGAAAAATCCTGAAACCCGTCGATTTTTATTTTGAAACGGGCTATGCATAAGGATACCTCTTTTTTAACGTTATCTATGCGAGCTTGATGACCTCTTATTATTATCTATTATTCCCGCCAAAAAATTAAGTTTCTCTGAGTATTGCATCCAGTGTGGATTTTCCGTAGCCCAGTACCGATAAAATTGACACGACTGTTTAGTAGAAATGTAGGTTCATCCGAGAAAAGAACCTTTTTTAAGAACATCGGATCTTTGTTATTTTGTTCCATCATACTGAATTCGTCTATCAAAATCATCTTCCATAAGGTCTTGTAGCAAACTTACTTTTTAAGGATGCCACTTTTCCTTCTTTAGCTTTCTACGAACTATTAATGGTCATTATCTAATGCTAGTTGCCGTCAACTGGTCTGGGAATCATCTTGAAAGGCAGACAGAACATCGAGTTGTTTGTTTTCTGATATTGGTTTTCTACCATCTTTAGGGAGGTCTTTGAACTGACCCGTTTCTCTGAACTCTTCTCAATTTTGCTTATAGTGGATTGTGAAATTGGTTCTCGGTTGGGGTATTTATTATCCGATAACGTACATACTTTTTTCTGCGTACATGCTTTATATCCACAACCAATCATTATTAGAATTTCAATTATTTGCGTTTCAGTCAGCTTCATGTTGATTGATACAAAGACATCAAAACTCGCAGTTTCACATCGTATACTTATAAATGTTAGGCCTAACTTTATTCCGGTTGTTTTGTAATGATCTTGTTTCATCCCTTGTCAGACATTATACTATGATCTGAAAAATATTTTTATCACTGTGCCACTACAACTAGTCTTAATTTTACAGAAAAATTACTATTGGGATTAATAATTGTTCACTATATATCCTTATTTATACTGTTATCTACATTTCTATATGTATATATTGGAATTCAATTCCAGTCTTAGGACATAACTTTGGGCACGTACAAGCTTATGTGGAACCAACAAAAAAGAACAGTTTTAATTTCTTTATTTTATTTATAGATGTTTTTTTTTCATATCATTTTCAACCAATCAGAACGATCAATTTAGTTAAGTTATTACCACTGAAAACAAAAATCTCCAAGATTTCTGATAGTTGATAGGAAATTTCAATTCACATTTATTATTTTGGAAAAAACCATTATTAATATTAATTCTCAGTTTGGTTATGCGAAAATTCTAATTTGAAGGGCGAAGAAATATACTTATATTAATATCTCAGACTGTGTATTGTGTCGCACGTTGAACTTGTATGTTACCAAAGCTCCATTATCATATTAACTCTAATTTCAAGTTTATATTCAAAATTATATCCAGGCTAATATTTCATTAATTAGGTACAATATATCTTTCGTAAAAAGTAGTCTAGCCTAAGTATTTGATAATTATGTATTCGTCCCCTGTAAACACTTACATATTAGTTTAAAATTATGTATATAAGATTATCTCTAGAGAATGAAGCTCGGATAATGAATGTTTATTTCATTTTCGTATAGTTACACCATAGATTCTAAATAACAACCTAGATGACTAACACACAGAGAAGCTTGAATCGTCCATTTTCGAACAAATCCTATTTTTCCTAATGTTTGGGATTAGTACGTCATAACACCACCAGTTTATCTTGGACATTTTTGATGAATATAACACTGACGTATTCAAAAATGGTGGATAATCATCTAGGATGTTGAATCAATATCTCCTTTTATAGCCCTTTGGTTAAAACTTTTTGATAAGAAAGATATGATTTTAAATATTTTTATAGAACTGTATGTAGAGCAAAGTTGACATTTAGGGAACATGTTTTTCTTATTTTTTTTCTAAATCTACAGCTTCAACCATGCAAACAATAGATAGATTAACTCTAATTCTGCAGATTCTAACACCTATAGTAGGAAACTGCAGAGCACATTCAATGCCAGCGCATCATGGCGAACGTGCGGTTTCTTGTACCAGGCGATGATAATCGAGGAATTACTGTTCAGTCTCGAGACCTAAAAATAGCTGGGATGGATATGCTATCTATATAGATTAAGAGGAACACCATAGATCTGTAAAGGCCGATCAGCCACTTTATCAAATCTAATCTAAGTGAAGAGAAATTAGGTTCCTCATTATGTACTTTTGGTGGATGATTGGCTACATGAGTGGAGTCGATGCTACCAATCACCCCTGGAAAACTATATGTTTTGAAAAATCTGTAATACATAAATAAGTATATTATTAAAAATTATTCTTTCAATTAAAATCTCACTCTAGTCTTAGCTGATTGAACTGGTGAATACTGGCTGAAAATTTGACAAATCTCTGGAATATTTCATTTCTTTTTGGTTGAACGGTTATTCTTTTAAAAATGTATTTCGGGGTAAAAGTGGAGCGCTAAATAATATATTTATTTTCGATATTCATAATAAAGAATCATATAAACTGGAATAACATCCACTGAAACTAAAAGCTCTATTGTGCCCCTTTCCTCCATTTATGACAATGAAATTGATAGTTTTACAAGTGAAGTAATCTCGCATAAGTAAAGTCACAAAGAATATTGCATTTTTTCTTTCTAATTAAATTGTAACTATACTAAGGTTACACTAGAAATATAATTTAGTTCTTTGCTTGATTATTTCTAGAGGCATTTATTTTATATTTCACAGAATCAGTCGAAAGTTCAGAACTTGGGAAAACATTATTATTTCACAAGAAATTTATTTAGTCAATCCATAGTTTGCGTTGTTTTTTATGTTGTCATTCTTATTCTTGTAATTTTATATACTAATTACTCTTGACAGAAATATTCCATAAGAGAATGCAGAGTCTGATGATGAAACATTATTTGGCTAAATTTGACGAAACATTATTGTATATTCCAAAAATTAACCTGTGGTTTAAACAACTGGATGTATACTCATGAATTTTTTCATTAATTTCACGGGCATTTGCACAGCTTCATAATAAATTATTTCTAGCTACCAAAAGGAACTATCAATTTCCAGCATGGTCCTTCGAGCCGGATGGTTCTTCTAACGTGGATATTTTTTTTTTTTTTAACGTGCCTCGACAGCGCTGGTCATTGGCACAAGAAAAACAAATACAAATATTTACATATAATTATAAATTTTAAAATTGGATTTTGTAGTAAAGGTTACTGGCTTTCAGAAACTGTATTATTTTCTTAATTTCTGTAGGGCTGTGGAGCATTTCCTTGAGATTAGGCCTTAGATTGAATAGCTGATGTGCGGCAGAAAATTGTTTGCAGTCAATCAGTATGTGTTTGACAGTCATAATGTGATTATAGCTGTGGCAAACGGGACGATTTCCAGAAGACATCAAATATCCGTGAGTCAGATTGGTATGGCTGATCCTGATTCTTCTTATTATAGTAGCCTCTCTCCGGGATAAGAAGTCAAGGGAGAGAGGAGAAGTGGTTGGATGGATGTCGTAAAGTGCTGTCGTGCTATTGCGCCATAGGTGTCGCCAGGAATCAAGTGTGAAATTTTTGAAGTGATTCTTCAGGTCGGTTGCGAGTTGAACGCAGTTTGTTGGATTCATGTTAGTAGTAGCTTCTTTCGCATGGCGGTCAGCAGTTTCGTTACCATCAATTCCAATATGAGATGGAAGCCAGATGAGAGAGACTGTTATATCTTGAGCAACGAGAGTTTGATAGATGTCGTGTATGTTCTGGACAATTGGGTGGTCAGTGAAGATTGATTTGATTGACTGAATGGAAGAAAGGGAGTCAGTGCATATTGCAATATTTTTGTGGGGGAGAAAGATGCTTTTGAAAGCTTGAAGAATGCTGTGAAGCTCGCCTGTGTGAACGCTGCACACTGAAGGTAGAGTGAAGGAGCTTATGGGTTCATGTTTCGAGGAAACTGCACAACCAACACCTGAATCAGTTTTGGAAGCATCTGTGTAAAGTATTAAATCAAACGGTTTTTTATGTAGTAATTCTAGGAATGCTTTCCTTATAAGTGCAGTGGGAGATTCATGCTTATTATAAATGGTAAGTGAGGTATCGACTATAGGAATATTTTTGGTCCAAGGAGGAGAAGAAGGTAGAGGGAGTGGGGAGGTAAGAGAAAGGTCAGTATCTTTGAGTAAAGGAGTGAGTAATTGGGGAATAGATTTTATAATTGTTCGAGGGTTAATAGGGAGATTAGTCGTTGGCATGAAAAGCGAGTGAACTGGATTGAGGCGGCATAAGATAGAAGAAGGGATTGTCGTCTTAGGAATAGGGGTGGTTCATTAGCTTCAATATGCAGACTATCAGCAGGGCTAGAGCGGAAGGCTCCAAGGCAGAGGCGGAGTGCGGTATTGTGTACAGAGTTCAGTAAATCTGTTACAGATTTGGAGGCTGACATGTAAATAAAGCAGCCATAATCAAGCTTTGAGCGGATGAGAGCTCTATATACTCTCAATAATACGATTTCATCGGAACCCCAGTGAAAGTGACTGAGGGTTTTAACTGTGCTCAGCCTCTTTATACAGATATCTTTGAGTTCAAGAATATAGTGTTTCCAGTTGAGTCGAGAGTCGAAGGTTATTCCAAGAATTTTACATTGATTTGCAATGGGTAGAGGAGAGTTATTCAAGATAATGTGAGGTGGAGGAGAAGATGTTCTTCTTGAAAACTTCATTATTTTAGATTTACTTAGGGATAAGGATAATCCAAGGTGAGTAGATCTATTTTGTAAAAGGCTTACTGCGGTTTGAAGCAGTTTGCAAGTTGCTGAGATCGATTTACCATGGCAATACACAATTAGGTCATCAGCATATTGTACGTGTTTTATGGGTTCAGGAAAATTGTAACAGAGTTCGTTTATTGTGAGGATGAATAGGGTAGAGCTTAATACTGATCCTTGAGGGACGCCAGCATTTTGTGGGTGAGATGAGGAGAGTTTACCATTAGCAGAGACTCTGAATGATCTACAAGTAAGGAAATTATTGATAAATGATAGAATGTTACCATGAAGATTGTATTGGGAGAATTTATTTAGAATTGCAGTCCTAGATATCGAGTCAAAGGCACCTTCGATATCAAAAATGGCTGCAACGACGTCTTGTTGATTATTTATTGCTGTAGAAATGTGTGTTTGGAGGTGAACAAGGTTGTCGCGAGTGGATCGATGTCGCCGGAAGCCGGATTGGGCATTGGGAATGATTTTGTACTTCTCAAGAAACCAAAGGAGTCTTCTGTTGATCATTTTCTCCAGGAGCTTACAGGTTGTGCAAGTAAGAGAGATCGGTCGGAAGGAATTAGGCGATAGGGTGAATTGATCTGCTTTTTTTATTGGAATGATAATAGATTTCCTCCATGCGTCAGGGAACAGATGAGTATTCCAGATAAGGTTGTAGATTTCGAGAAGCTTAGAGAGAGATGAATTGGATAGTTTTTTGAGAAAGATGTAAGGGACCTCGTCAGGGCCGGCAGCTGAATTTCTACAAGTGGACAAGGCAGATTTCAGTTCGTTGAGGTTAAAAGGGGCGTTGATGGACGCAACATCACAAGGATTTGTCTGAAGAGAGGGGGAAGGCTGAATATGTGAATTGGAAGATATAGAGATGGGGATACGTTTATTAAATTTGTCTTCAAAGTCTTGTGCGAGGGAGTCGGCAATTGCTTGGTTTTCAGAGATAACCGTATCATTAAGTATTAGGGAGGGAATTTTAGAGTTGGTTTTTCTACCTTGAACTTGTGCAATTTTTTTCCAAACTTGACTGGGATTGGTATTATGATCCAAAGAAGAGGTGTAGTTTTGCCAAGAAGATTTTTTGCTTTGCTTGACTATGAATTTGGCTTTAGCCTTCAACTTTTTATGTAGAAGCAGGTTTTCTTGTGTTCTATATCGTCGAAACCTGTTAAGAGCGTGTTTGGATTCACGGATGGCATTTTCGCAAGCTGAGTTCCACCAAGGAACAGCTTTATGTGCCGGGGAAGTGACTGTTTTACCTATGTGAGTTTCAGCAGCAGCAAGTATGCTATCAGTAATCATTTTCAGAGTGTCATTTATATTTGCGGAAATGGTTAATGAGGATAAATAAGTTTCAGAGAGAGAAGTAAACTCAGACCAGTTTGCTTTTTGTAGGTGCCAGAAGCTTCTAGAGATAGTTTCTTTGATAGAATTATTAGATATAATGATAGGAAAGTGGTTGCTATCATGAAGATCATCGGAAACTTGCTAAGAAAGAGAAGGAGCAGTTTTAGGGTCACATAGACTGAGGTCAAGGGCAGAGAAGGAGCCGGATGATATGTTGAAGTAGGTTTTGATTCCTGTATTCAACAAGCAGGTTCCGGAGGAGATCAATACGTTTTCTATAGCTTTGCCTTTAGTACAACAACGGGTAGAGCCCCACAAGGTGTGGTGTGCATTAAAGTCACCAACAAGGATGTAAGGTTGTGGGAGCTGAAAGATTAGTTCTGCCTCAAAATTTGTGGTTAGCGGGAGGTGAGATGAGTATAAGTCACTAGAGACAAATATAGAAGAGCCACCACTGGCTCTCACACAGTTGGTACGAATGTAATGATATCCTTCAAAGTTCTTTAGTTTTCGCTGATGATCGGTTTTGAAATTGGTTTCTTGAAGACAGAGGAAGTCAGGGGTATGAAGAGAGATGATATTCTGAATTCTTTCTAGGCGAGGATAAAATCCATCGCAGTTCCATTGTATTAGAGAGAAAAGAATTAATTTAAAAAGAAAGGAATGAGGTTATTTACTGAGTTAGTACAGAGGAGTCAGTGGTGCTACCATCATCAGAAGAAGGTTCCTCAGGATGAATGTTTTGCTCGGGGTGAAGTTTAAGCTTAATTTTATTACTCAGACGAGTAATGCGATTTTTTAAGGATCTTTCGTTGACATTGGAATAGACTAGGGATAAATCTTCTAGTAGGGCGGCAGTATCGGATGTAAATTTATTAGCTTCAGGTAGAAGGTTGTTAACTCGATAAGTATTTTCAAGGAACGCAATAAGCTGGGTGCTATCAAGGGAGAAAGACTCGGGAGACTCGTCATGAAGTTTCTGTATAATAGAACGTGATTCGAGGCTTAAACTGCGACAATCATCATCAGACAGTTTAGATTTTTTGGATCTTTTTTGGGCAGGTTTTTTTGGATTGGGTATGGTTAATTCTGAAGGAGGGATTGGATTAGTATTATCAAAAGGAGTGTTGGATGGTGATGAAGGCTGCGGAGAATCGGGAATGCTGTCACTTGAGCGGGGACGTTTTTCGCCAGGTACAGGAGAGGAGGGAACGGATGGTACTTCAGAAGTTAATTCAGGTTTGTCTGAAGTGGTGCCAGTAGTAGCAGGGGCAGCTGAAGAGGACGGTTGAAGAGGGACGGAAGTGTTTAATAAGGGAGGAATGTCGTGGGAAGAGTTGGGGCAAGATTCAGCGGTGTGCCCAGCCTGTTTACAAAGAAAGCATTCAATTTTATCAGTAGAAATAAATATTCTGTGTGATGTATTTTCATGCGTAACAAGAATTGACGTTTGAAGAGAAAATTCATCAGTGGTAGGCAGTACGTATGTTACACGTCGGAAGCTCAGGACATGTGCGTATTCGTCATCAGGCGAGCCACATTTGACATATGAAATAGGAGATGTGAGTGTTAATCCAAGGTCGACAAGGGCTTTTTCAATAACGGGGTGTGGGATGGATGGGCTGACATTGGAAATAAGTATTCTTTTCGTGGGTGGAAATAAGGCGACGAATAGGAATTACATTGGAATTAACTAAGATGTTTTGATGTGATTTTAGAAGCTCGTCGACTTGAGTGGTAGATGATAAATAGATACAAATGCGGCCATGAGAGATTCTAGATGCGAAATGGACGTTTTTGGGAGAGACAATGTTACCTATAGCTTTGATATAATCGAATAGTACAGTGTTGGGGATAGAAGGCATAATGATGGCTTGATCGCGCGATGGTACTTGGGGAGGAGGAGGTCTTGCTGAAGTAGCCGCAGCATAAGATATAGGTGATGTGGGGGAGTTAGGTTTTATCGGGGTAGATTGTTTATTAAGGGTTGAGGAAGTGGTGGTATTTGCTAGCAGAGGTTGAGAGAGGTTTGACATATTGATGTGATCCTGGATAAGTTTTGTTATCACATTTTAAATGATGACAAAAAACACGTTTTTAAATTTGATAGATATTTAACGACTAAACGATCCGTACTGAATGGGATCTAGCGTATGAATGTGTGGATGTTGATATGGCTCCAAATAATAATAAGTATTAAAAAAGGTAAAACCCTTAACGTTCGGGATGCTTATACCATTGTTTGCGCGATCGTATTGAAATCAATTTCAAATAAAATAATTTAACTTTTTTCGAAATGAACGAAAGTCAAAAGTGACATTTTTCCTACTCGATCTTTGGTATAAAGTTCATAAAAAATCCCAAAAGAGGTCGATTCTAAATTTTGAATTAGGTCAACTTCTACAGTATTGTAAAACTGTCAAATTTAACCAAAGAACTAGAACGAGTAAATAAAATAGGCGATAAAGAAATCAAATTCAAAAGTTAACCTACCTATACAGATTTGTATAATATAAAACTAGTTTTTCTACATTCATGCAAAAAACAACACTTTTGTGAAACACATTTAATGGAAAAAGTGGTTCTTTGTTGCACCATTGTCTAATAAAAATATTAGACAATGGTTGGATGGACTCATCTGTCATTTTTGTGTCAGTTTTGTGATTTAGGACAAACATAAACATTTGAATGAGATAAAAATCCAGAGCAAGTGTCTGATCCTGCTCTAATACAATACAATACAATATATGTATATCTTACCACTTAGTCTAAACGAGATACAATTATTGCAAACATTTTCAATTATGCATTTAAACTTTAAATGGTCAATGCGAAAACCAGCTATGATTGAGTACTGACAAGGTGGAGGCCATAAAGATACAAAAAAAGAAGAAAGGTTTGAGTTCCCATCATATTATATTCCAATTTTTCAGTTTTTGCCTGAATGTAGAAAAAATATTGTATGCAACTCTTGCAAAACGTATTTTTTCAATTTTAATTTATTTTTTCTATGAAAACATTCGAATTGATGTTTATATTGATAAACGCAGGAAGAAAAATTACAAGAAATTTCCATGAAAACAATTCAGTAAATTTAACCTATGAAAATAAAATAAATTATTTTTTGGTGGTGTCAGATATATTGAATCAAAACCAAATATAAATCACTTTTGAAAAGTGTGTTTGATTTATATACAGCTATTCGAGGAGGTTTTTTTTCATAGGTTAAAGTTAAATTATAAAATAGATCAGTAATACTAGATTTTTTTAGGTTATTTTCAATTGACCCTAATAACTTGGAATGAGAGGCCTTGTATACTTTTATGTACGTATAGTATATAAATAAAGCATATCAATAACTCAGATTCCATTCATTTTCCTGTATTTCTATATGACTCGAAATGATAGTAGTCTGTAATGCTCTATCCTTTGAAGAATGGTTGATGGAGGTCTGTCAGAGTTTTCCACCACCCCATCTGAAAAATACTCTGCAGTGGTATATGAATGTCTCCTTCTTCTTCGTTCTATCACATATGATAGAAACTGATTTAAACAAGATGTACGACGAAGATAAGCATATAGCAGAAGATTAAGATTACTCTTGTATCCATTTCAGCGAAACTATCTCTCTTTGAACAATAGTTTTTCTCCGATTGGCAGCAAATATTAATTTTGCTGACCGATATCAATCAGCAAAGTATTACTTTTCCTGCCTAGGCAGCAAAGTGGTTACTTTGCTGCCTGTGATTATACATTTCCATTGCAACCAACCAAAATAAAGAGATTGTGGGAATTGTAATAATTTGCAAATACAATATCCTCATGAACAATCGGAGAAAAAATTATATGTTCAACTCGGCAGCAAAGTAGATTGACTGCCTTGCTGAATTCCTATATCTCTTTATTTTGGCCAATCGGAGAATAGTTATTTTTTTAACTAGGCAGCAAAGTAGTAGGAATTCAGCCAAGGCAGTCAATCTACTTTGCTGCCAAGTTGAACATATAATTTTTTCTCCGATTGTTCATAATAAGGATATTGTATTTGCAAATTATTACAATTGGCCCCTTGCACATAATTTTTTTATTGCATTAAAATGATCAATTATACGTAAATATCATCCCACAGGAATATTTTCAAATTTTGTTTGATATTAAAGTCGTGATAAATAATTGAAATTCAAACGACTAAAATGCCGACAAAAACACATTTCATGCAACAGTGACGTCACAAGGTACTTATGCCAAGTTTTGACGTCTATCAAAGTTAATTTTGACGTTGTTTTTGGTGATTTTTTGAGAAAAAATGGTTTATCGGTATTGTATCGTGCCAGGTTGTGGAAGTACAACAATCTCCACTCTTGGAAAAACCTTCATTAAGCTACCCATTGAAGAAAAACTCCGAAAAAGGACCCAGAGGTAAATTATCAGATTACGTGCCTTTAAAAATCCTTCAGACATCTTAATATTTAAAATTAACGATAAACAAAGAAACACAACAGTAAACACTATTAAACAATAAATTGATGCTAACATATTTCAAGTAAAAATGCTTTTAAAATGGATAAACGGGAAACCAGATTTGAAGTTTACATTTAGCGGACGACAGGTGTACCTTGTGACGTCACGACCAATTTCATTGTGTTTTCGTGTGACGTCAAATTTAAAGGGCTTCGTGAAACTTTCTTAGGGAATTCATGAGATAATTTTGAGTACTTCTTGGAAAAAAAAATGTGGAAGGTTATTTATTATACTTTAAGGTAAAAATAAAAATCTATGCAAGAGGCCTATTCCCACAATCTCTTTATTTTGGTTGGTTGCTATGGAAATGTATAATCACAGGCAGGAAAGTAACCACTTTGCTGCCTAGGCAGGAAAAGTAATACTTTGCTGATTGATATCAGTCAGCAAAATTAATATTTGCTGCCAATCGGAGAAAAATTATATGTTCAACTCGGCAGCAAAGTAGATTGACTGCCTAGTTAAACAAATAACTATTATCATGCATGATCACTTATCGCACTTACTCACAGAAGATTTCTGCGATTTCTGCTTAAATTTGACATATATCTCACATCATGATATTTTCCGTTTCAAAAGTTACTGTCAGTTTTTATTATCATAGGCTGTTCACAATTTGAGTTGTCATTTATAAAAACTAAGGCCTGGTTGTAGATACACAGTTCAACTGTGGTTCTGCGTTGAGCCGAATTTAATTGCAAATTTTTGTTGTAAGTACGTCAGTCACTACTAATTTGTGGTTCAAATAGAAGTTCACGTGAACGGTCCTCAAAGAGCGTTCAAAGGCAGTTCAAGAAGGTTTTGGCATTTGACGTTGAGCTGTTAACCTCAAAAAGAGAGGTTGAATATCTGATAATTCATTATTTCAATAAAAATGAACGAATTATTAGAAGAATTAACCGACGATAAGGATTTTTTACAAATTTTGAATGGTTTTTTCATCCTAGAAGACTAGGATAGCGGGATTGCAGCTATATGTCAAAATAGCAAATAACTATCCAAAAATCGGATATACGTCACAAACGATGTCGCGCACCAAGAAGATCTTGTCAATTTTTACATTCAACCAATTATGTTGCTCTTCTCATTCAACATTCCATGCAATTAGAGGGAAAAATATACTACGAGTATATTCAGTCGATAAAGATTTTCTATCTAAACAAAAATTCAAATTATATGCTTATCTCCTACGAGAGTGTAGAGCAGTCTGGAGTAATCCCCGTTAAATTTTATTTTGACTTTCTGATTAACTTCGGTAATGAAATGACATAAATGACAAATTTATATTATTAAAAATTTTTAATTTTCTTACCAACTAAATGATCGCTGGTTTAAATGGAATCTGACGAATTCTACGACTCTTTAGAGGAAGAAGAACAAAAGTATGATAATTTTAAAAACACAAAATGCAAAAAAGATATTCTCTATACAGATTCATTGGAAGATGAGTTGGATGACATGATACCCTTCTTTGATGGCAATTTAAGTTTAAGCAAAATCAATTTAAGTGGACAGTCATCAAAGTGTAGTGGATTTTCAGGTAGGTTATCAGTTACTAAGTTAATTATATTCCTTATATTTAGATATTATTTATAGGGATACTTTTGCGTTTCAATATCAATCGGCTTTTCTTCCTCACAGATCTTATGCATTATAAACAGTAAACATTGACTTTTCACGACTATTTCTCACTGAAAAAAGTACCGCAAACGTACGGTACCTACTGAATCCTGGTTATAGGCTAGAACGATTCGGTAAGAAAAAAGCCAAGTACCAAGTCAAAAAACGCAAAATTGGCACAGAACATCTCTGCAGTCAGTATAGAAGAACCAAATGCAGTCGATTCGAATGTACTTAGGACTACATCGTACAAAATGTAATTGATTCATGAACAATGAAACAACCACAGACAACACCAGTTGCTCGCTCTCTTGACTTTGGTATGTTTGAAAGAGGACCCTAGTTTTGGAAGATAAATACCTAATATTTAGCGACGATTCCGATATTTGGATGTTACCTTATTAACAATACTCAATAAAGTATGGCTGTTCTGGATCTCTGGCAATTCTGGCATGGATGGAAACAAGAAGGGAGGGTGCTGCACGTGTTTCTATCGGACCTGAACCTACTTTTGGCATCGCAATAAGTTTAAACCGAACCAAACAAACACTAAATACCTGGACAGCAAAAAGAGCTCTTTCGGAGACTCAGAAGATCCAACTTTGTCTGGAAGATGATGAAACATCAGAGCCTATAATTTTTACCTGTCATGCCTCGGCTCAGACCTGAAATATCATTCACCAAATAAACTAATCGGCTTCGTTAAGAAGCTGAATTTGTTTGGTGAAATCCGAATGGGTGTGAGCCACAATAGATTCTTGCGAGTCGCAGTGGAGGGTCTTTTACCACACGCCTAACCTACCTTATTAACAAGCAAAATCGCTGGGACGACGCTAACCCACACGTGTTTAATCATTTTTCGTCAAAGATATTCTTCATGCCATCACCGTCAATGCATAAAACATTTAAATGAACGGTTTGATGGTAGGTTTATTTATCGCAGAGGTTAAGTGAATTAAGCATATTGTTGCCGTTGAAGTTTTGTCATGGTCTAAGCCAAAAAGCATCAATTAACGAATGGTCTTTAACAAAACATAATGCAGAAAGAAGCCGCCTACATTCAGATATTTTCATACGGCTGTTTTGAAAATGGACCACGCTACCTTAACCCTTCGCTAAGCGTGTTTTATTACTAGGTTGGTCGCGCGGGCTACAATAGTAGGTCTTTCGAATTTTGAGTAAACTTACTTCTAAAAATGGAAATAGTACAACCTTTGTTGATATATGTCACATTTATACAGGGAATACAACAATATAAAAAAAATATTGATCTATGGGCTTTAAATAAAAAAATTTTTGTTTCATCGCATACTCACTTTTGAAAAATTAATATATTGAAAAACAACCTTATTTTATTTATAAATGATAAAATAGCAAAGTGCAGGCTAGAACAATGTAAAAAACAGATACCTAAATATAAACTGCAACAAAAAACATAACTTACACTGCACGAAAAATTAAAGTAAAAGCTGCAAAAAAAAAGACAAAGTTTCTATTGGTCAGGGAGCCAACACAGACTCCTCTATAGTATTCTTTGCACACCTGGCGATTACATTTGACACATGTGTTTCTTGTAGATTTGTCCTTATATCTTGAGGAAACGGAACAACGTCGAGCACTATTATTTGGCCTTACAGGCACTTCTGGTACCAGTTTTTCTAGACCCAACAATTCTTGTGCACGTCTTCTTGTTGATATCGGTTATACGGCCAAATTAGATCCAAATTTTAGTGAAATTATAAAAATATAAGTACTTAGAACGAAAAAATTGAGGAAACATTAATAAAAACTGTTACGACTTTGGTCGCTTGGGCTACACTCGTATCCTAGTGACATCAATCTTCAAATATATCGAACAGCCGTGCTCTAATAACAAGTGGGTGTTCACTCACTGTTAGATTCATGTCTAAACGACAGCTACTGAAAGGCGTGCGAATGTAGCGTCTCCCACCGTCTGATAATCTCGCTTCAAATTAGAGTGGGCTACGAGTGTACCCCACGCGACTACCGGAGGGTTAAGAATTCACGGTGCATATTTGAACGATGCTACTTTCCATACATATTAACATACAAAACATACAAAAGCCTATAGAATAAAATAACAATATAATAAATAACTCACACATATCATTTCGATATCGACTTAATTAACATAAAATTGTTGAACTTTTTATGTTTGTTCTAGCAAATAAAACAAAACTTAATCGTCAACTTTCATCCACAAGAGCAAGAAAGAGTTATTTGAAATTATTTTACGAAAGATCTGGTCAGAAATGTTCCAGAGAAAGAAATTCAGATCTTCATAATAACTCAAGGGTCGATTGTTTCACTCCATCTCCTAAAAGTTTCACAACTTGTGAAGATAGCCAGATAATCGACGACGACGTTGTTTCAGTGTATTTGAGAAGTAATAATTCAGAATCAGAAATAAGTAGCAGGTGAGTTTTTTTCTATATACAGTGTGGTTCCTTTTTGGAGGTGGAATATGAAAAACTGCTGCAATTGATTGTATATCTCAGTGTAAAAACAGGAAGCAAACTCCTGGTCAAAAACCTTCCGAGAAGCTAACTAATGAATTACTAATCCTCACCAGGGGACAGATGGGAACAGTGACGGGTTTACTCATCGGTCACTGCACCCTGAGGAAGCACATATATAGGGAGGAAACTTTTTGTCATTTGTGCATGGAAGAGGAGGAAACAGCCTCTCACATTATCTTCAATTGTGAAGCATCATCTCATTGAAGATATAGACTCCTAGGAATCCTAGGGCTACAGCATCCAAAGGGAATATATCTCAAAGGAGGACCTAGCATAGTTAATCCTGATAAGCGCTACAGGTATCTTCATATAAACTAAGTGGCAAAAATCCTAAAGGCTTTTTACGTGTCGAGGACTCTAAGCCTCTGATAGGTGGTGTCTAATCAATCAATCAATTATGGTACCTTTTTGTGTATAATCTTAACCACAACGTCCTTCATTTTTCCCATGGTACGATTCTTCATGACAATCTGACCAAATTGATTTTTTAGGTATGAAACAACAAACTGTACAGTCGTTCCGGAATTGAATCTTGACTCTAACAGTGAATCAAAATATCACAGTCTATCAGACCTTAACATCGACAGCTACAAATACAATCAACTAACTGTCCATCCAAGAAATCGGTATACAATGTATAAGACAAGGAATGATGATCCGGTACCATTTAATGATAAAGTAATATTTCTCATATTTTAGTAGTACTTATGGTAGTTAAATTATGATGATATTTATAGATGGAATCTTGGAGGAGAAGACAACAATATGGCAAAAAAGTTAGTGAATCAAATCGAATAAAATTCAATGAAAGAAGAATTTTACGAAACTTGGAAAGAGAATTACAAAATTCTAAAATATGCGTGTAGTGTGATTTTATTTGCAACGAACAATTTCACAAAATATAATTTTTAATTTTAGTCGAATAATGCTACAGTTCATATGAAAAATTATATATTTTATCCAAATGAAATACTTTTTAATAGTAAATTCTGTAATTTATTGCCTTTATACAAAATTATGGAAATCTTCAACTAAATTATCTACAGTTTCTATACATACCTTCGGCAGATTTTATCTTTTACATTTGATCATACTATAGGTTAGGTTAGGTTCTATGGTGGCTCACCCCTAGGGATTACAATTATTTACCCAACAAGCCTGTGTTTCTAACGAAGTCCATGGCTGTATTACTAAAACCGAATATATTATACTCTATACCCTGCCCAAAGCTGGCCGCATAGTGTGGATTCCGCAGTTTTGTCCTTCAAATTACAGAACCGATAGTTTCAGGTCTGAACCAGTCTCATCTTCTTTAGGTGTTAATTTATTCAACAATGTCTTGTAAACAGTCCGGACATAATGCGTATGTTTGTTTTGCTCCTTTCCAGGATCTGCTTTTTTTTGTACCCAACGGGTAGTATATGAACTCCTTCGAGTGAAAGAGTCCCGGCATGTCTGCCCAGTACGTGTAGGTTTTCCTCTTCGCCCAGGTATCCATCGCTACCAGTGCTTTCTGCAATGCCAAAAAGTGGTTCAGGTCTGATAAATGGAGTCACTGATCCCTTTTTGGCCAGAGTGTCGGCCTTTTTGTTGCCCCGACACCTTGGTCAAAATGACACTGTTTAAATTTCATTTACGTTTTATCAAAACATTATCACACCTGACAATAACTCTAGAGAGACTTTTTGCGGACACAACACCTGAAAGAATATTGGATAGAAGAGGGACATTTATCTAAGTTGAAGCCTGCAGATATCCTAAAAATTCTTAAGGAAATATGAGTCTCAAGGAGCTACTAGTCCCTGAGACTTTTCTCGGGAACTAAGTAGCAGTGAAGGGGTACAATAGATCTTTTAGAGCTCAGTGAATGTCATCCCAATAAACATATTTACAAACATACAAGATATTGTGTTCGAGGTATGCATGCCACGTGTCTTAGGATGACTGCTAGGTGCTTAACGCCTTCTGAAAAAGAGGGTTATTCCATTCACCACACCAAGAGGTAATAAGGCTTAAGGCACAGAGCATGTGATCGGTAATAATACCGTCGTGTTTGCAAACCCAGAGCAAAAATTTCTTCTCATTTGAAGTCGACAACTAATAGTGACCGCAGTGGAGGTAATATAACTCCCCCCAATCTACAAGGTAGGTATAATCAACCCTAATAAATGGTCATTGCCTTGAATAAAAATATTGTTAGATGTTGGAAATAGTATTTGAAAAATACGATTAACACCTTATCAAATATTCAACTGAAAACAGTGACATTGGGTGACACTGTTGACTTGCTAAACATAGTGTACCTTTAAATTAACATGGGTAACTTTAGGGTTTTAAGTAAATAAAAATTCATATATTTTCATTATATTTTCTTTTGGTCCACAAATAATTGCATATTTTAACATCTATTCTACACATTAAGGTATATTCTAATGAATATAATATCAACTATTAATATCATAAGATATAAATCAGCTGTTGAGTTTAATATAAATTAGGATATACAGTGCGCGCTTAAAGTATGTAAATATGAAGATACTCATCTCAACCGTATTCAAAATGGTATAGTCCAGTACAGACTATTGAAATACCATTTTGTGAAATAGTTCAATAATTTTCCATCATGTAAGGAAAAGTCAAAGGTATCCTGATGTTTGCATATTTTACTCGTGCATTGGATAATAGACATTTGATAAGAAAATATATATGCGCCACAATCCATAGAGGTGAAATGATAAAAATTTCCGAATATTCACTTTTGTAACTACAGATGTCTCTGTATATTTGACACTTCTTATTGTTTCATAAGTCATTATAAAATTGTCTTCGAACAAAATTTTTTTTAAAATTTCCTCTTTATGGAGTAAGGCTTGGGTGTATATAAAAAATCTACAAAATACTGTGCTATAGAGGGCTCAAACTAAACGGTAATTTGATTTATCCAACAAATTATCCTCAGCATTCGTTTGATATGAGTTACCAACTATTTTTAATAACTTATCAACTAACTAACAATCCCTGTAAATCATAAACTGTCAAGTTCTGTTAGCTGTCAAAAGTATAACCTCAAAATTAACATTTCATCTTAAAATTATAAATTAAAAGACAAACAAGCTTCTAGCACTTAGAATAGGATGTGGTAGGCGAAATAAATAAAATAGATGATACAAAATATAAGTTCAGTACCGTTAGTATAATGTTATGGAAGAACATTGTCAGTAGGAGGGAAAGAGATTATTTTGAAACTGCTAAGGACATGGCACCGTAACAAGAGAAATGCTTAGTTTCAGTATATTCCTCAATATACTCATTCTCCTATAATTTGGTTATAAGACACTTAGATATTTGAATATTAATTCCAAAATATTGATATTAATTATATTTTTCAAACTTCCAAAAACCAGGATTGCTTTGATCTTTTTACTACCACATCTTGTAGTTTAACAAAAATTATAGATCATAAAATATTGTACATTCCTCTCATTTGAAATCCATGTTTTTTGTACTATTTAGATAATCTATAATTCTATAATTTTGATTGAACTAAAAAATATTGTATAGGGCATGTCCACGTGACGACACAAACTTTGTTGACATTAGCCCTGATGAAATACAATAAACAAAGCGTTCAGAGAACACGTGGTACTTGATATGTAGGCATAGATAATATGTACTTTATAGTGAGTTTATAATGATAGATCGTATTTGATTCTAGTTGGTTTTGCTTGAATTTTATTTTAATTGTTGAGCTTGCATATTTAATACTATATAATATAGGTTAATAGTTATTTGTTGTTTGAATATTATTGATCGTGTTTACGTTAATTGTTGTCCCTCAGGGGTAATGTCAACTGTCGTGAACATGCCTTATGTTACTTATCATAACCTAAATCTACTCAAACTAAAGGTATCCTACAAAAAATATGCTACAAATTGATGAATGAATGAATGAAACATTTATTATTACTAGCATTTTAAGGTTTGATTTTTGCTAAAAATATCATAATTTAAAAAATACTTATTATGGTTTAGAGTTACTTAACACTAACAGTGTCGGATGGATTACAGCTAATCAAAAATTGGTGTTTTACTTGTACTAGTACTACATAGTTTATTATTTAATTAAGTTTATATTTGCTATGGCCAATTTTGAATTCCCAGTATATACTCACTCTTATAAATTAATACAATATCCACTACAATGTATCTACAAGTTTCAGAACGGATAAGGAGGTGTTATTATATTCAACAATTTCTTTCCACATAGGTAGTTTTTTCCAATAATGTTTTCCGATATATCATGAGCTGTTTTAACAAATAATGACACATACATGCGATCTTCTTTGAAATACTTTACAATGATGATAGTGCATTTCGCAGGAATTTTGCGAAGCGTACGAGTAATTACTTCAGCTCCGATTTGCAGCATCCCCTATCTATGCCGCGGTGTTGTCAGAGCAAAACAGAAGTAGGCACCCAAGTTTTATCAATGAAACAAAGAATTTCATGGAATATTTGAGATCCTTTGCCTTTTCTTGCTGGACGCTTGCGAGGCCACTGAGATAACAAACTTTGGGTGAGAGTTATTTGGATGAAAATTCACGTTTAAGACATTCCGTCAGGTATTATTAACCATTAATCAAAATAGAATAATGTTTTATGAAAGTTTTTTCACAAGATACTTACTTGCGTACTTGATTATATACCAGATATGGTACAATTGTACGAGCTCTGGCAACACTGCTACGCCGCGTACTGAGACGGGTACGCTGCAATATACATGGTGCAACTTTCTACGACGTTGCCATTCTGCTTGCAAACTGAAATTACCGCATTATTCTTGGATAAGTTGAATTTCTGCATGAGCTAGAAGTTTATAGGATGTTCCGTTGAAAAAAATGAAGTATTTAAAGGAATCCGCATTTTCCTGGATATTCCTGGGAAACTATGTCCTACTGAAATTGAAAGATTGTATAATCTAAAGAGGAAAGGCGCGAAGACACTGCTGCCTAATTGGGTGTTTCAAAAATCTTAAAATAGTGAAGAAGAATGAATGTAGGTTCTGTGGAATGGGAACATCTTACAGAATGCATGGAACTACAGAATCTCAGGACAAAACTGGATAGAATAAGAAGACGTCACCTTACTTTGGGATTCAGGATACTAGAATAAAAGGAAATTGAATAGCAGATGAACTATTCAAATGAAGCTCTCGACCACCCTTTTTGGGGTATCTGCTCCAATGTGATATTGGAAGAAATAGGCAATGTCGAAAATAAGAGAATAGAGAGATTTTAAGCCACATGAAATTTTGGCATACGTTACACGCTAAACGTTAAACTGAGCAAGCGCAGTCTTTCTAAAATAGCGGACGACATTTTTAATTATTTTAGTTTTTGAAGCCATAACCTGTGAACGTCGTTAAACGTTATTTTGTTTGAATAGATGAGGCTTTTACTTGATGTTGATCCATTCTAAATTATGAAATCAAACAATATTAATTTGTTAAATCTACCTACATTATATTTAAACTTAAAGTGACGCGTTTCGCTGACACAGTAGCTTTGTCAAACAAACAAACAAATTAATATTGTTTGATTTCATAATTAAGATATTTTGTTTGGTGTAACTAACTTAAAATTTTTTGTTTTTTAAATTTGATTTGTATACATTACATTAATTGTGAATAATATAGAAAATAAAGACGTCGAAATCGCTTGTTAAGGTGATCGGTTATTTTTTTTACTATTGCACATGAGCAAAATAACCAATAACGTATAAAGTTGATCAAATAAGTGGCTTAAAATCTCTAATATCTGACGCATTTATGTTTTTATATTTGTAGTTAAAACATGTTGGAAACTTCTTGGAAACCAGTCATCATCCGGTATATTCATTTTTAAGTTCAATGTGGATTTTATTTCAGATTGGTTCTTAAATACGATAAAACTAAGAATTACTTTATAATTTTTTCATATTATATTTTGGCCTTTTTTTTAAAATTTGTTCAAATAATTGTATAAAGCTTTCTTAAATATTTAATAATTGATTTTGTTATTAGATATGTGATATTGGTAGTCAATTACAATCCTTTACATTAATACAAGATCCAAAATTAGCGAACAGCTTATGTATTTTGTCTCTATGGTAAATTCCCAATTTAAAATATCTCCAATTCTAACTTTTTAAGAAGTTTTGTAAATTGAAATATATACACTGTGTTCATTGATATTCAAATCCACCACTTGCTATCGAAAATAAACCTTATTAATATATTGAAACATAAAACAAGTGTCAAAAATGCTCATTTACTATTCTGTTCCAACGACACAAGAAACGTTAAAATTATCGAAACAAATATGTACTTATTTCAGTTCTTACTGTTTACTATTGATTTGGATGATATTGTATATGGGAATTGACCACATTTCGTTGTTACAATTCCTATAAATATTTCCATCTAGCTGTATTATTTGCTTTGTTACTGTTTTCATGGAATCGTCTTTGGACCAGGATCTTCAGGACTTGGACTATCGTTTCGTCTGGATCTAACCCTTACTACTTGCCTGTGATTATTCTCTTCGCTTCGGGGTGTCAAAGTATTAGCGCCATAGTACAGATCTTGACCGGATGTAGACAATCTTAATTTTTCAGAATTTCCATCATCCTTAACCGTAAAGAGTAGACCTAGGTTGAGTTGCGGAATGTCGTAGAATACAGCTAGTGTTAACATCATTATCGTTATACCCAAAAATAGATAACCTGAAACAAGATTAAAGAATTAATAATGTGAGAATTAGGTACGGACGTTGTTTTGTAAAATATTTGTAAACTCACATGTGGTAGCTATTTTATATAGTGGACGGTAAGGCTGGTTAACTGAATCGCCAGGTATGTAATCTCCCAGACCTATAGTCGTCAAGGATATGAAGCAATAATATATTGAATCCAGATAATCCCATTCAGGTTCAATTGTAGCAAACACAGCAGCAGGAAGCAACAGGAAGAAGCAAACCAGGACGAACACTAAAATATTATTATATCTGAAATATTAGTTATTACTTCCTTTCAATGATGGGTGAGGTTCTTCCAAAGTTGAGTCATCTAAATGGTCACAAAATATGTGACACACAATTTATAATGACATAAGCTTTTGTGATTGGAAATTTACTTCTATTTTTATAGGAAAAAGCGAAATGCAAAAGGATTTAATCTCTGAAGTTGTGAATGATTGTTAAGCTGAGTGTTATGAAAAAAATGAGGACACTACATTGATAAGTAATGTTTAAAATTGTCCAATGAAATATATCAAAACGTGAGTTAAAATTTTTATTACAAACAAAGTTAATTCCATAGCAGTATTAGGATTTTGCTATGAAGTTAATCATACTGCTTACCCATAATTATGAGATGCATTATTCTTATGTTGAAAGGTTGATACAAATGACCAAGGCGGGAGTTTAACCATTGTAGTAGTCCGATTGTTGGTACCAAAAGTCTTTCTACCAATGCAGAAAGAAGTACCAGTGTCAAAGGAATGCCCACCATAGCATACAACATGCAGAAAACCTTTCCGGTTCTACTGAGCGGCGTTACGTGACCATAACCTTTAAAAAA
This sequence comes from Galerucella nymphaeae, assembly GCA_963978555.1. Taxonomy (NCBI): domain Eukaryota; kingdom Metazoa; phylum Arthropoda; class Insecta; order Coleoptera; family Chrysomelidae; genus Galerucella; species Galerucella nymphaeae. Next base: position 10,535,039 of record OZ021710.1, read on the forward strand.
TAAAATATTTATATGCTAAAACTGTTTATTGATACATTTCTCTGTAGCCGTCCCGAAAATAGAACTTTCGGTATGATTTATTGAATCGAAAAATAAAATGAAACACGAATCGTAACGAACGTAACTATTTTCGGAACGTTTTGTTTTACTTTTTGGGCGATTTTTTTACTTTCGGAATGATTTTCAATATCTATGTAGGCGACCTTAGCAATCACATTTACAGAATTTTTATTATGACATCGCTAGTCAAAATAAATTTGTTGATTTCCAATTTTCCGATCCAGATATGGAAAACGACAACGAAAGTGACGAGGAAATAATTATTCCACATGAAATCAGTGCAAGCTGCTAATTGTCCATTTAATGTACATAAGTAATATTTATAGCATCTACTTCCATTATTTTTAATATTTTATATTATTGGTATTTAACACTGTTGCCAACAAAAATTGGGAATAACTTCTACAGATAAGTACATTTGGCAACAGCTGACTTCGCACAATTATTTTTCCAATATTTTCTCTGTCGTACTTGTGTAAATCGTATGTCGCGAATAGAATTTTTGCAATTTGTATGTAATAATTTGACTCACCTATTGTTGTCACGACTGTACTCGCAAAAAACAGCGATTGTCCAAAACTCCAATTTGGTTCTCCGGTTGCATTTCTAACTGCGGACACTCCTCTATTGCTAGCCTGTATAATTTCAGAAATCAACTCTTCCAAATCGTTATCTGAAATAAAATGGATCAGGAAGTTAGTTTTGTATTCTCAACTTGTCGAAGATTTTATAATTGGTATACTATTAATAATAATTTAATAGTATATTACACAACGATGTGGGAAGAGTTTCATTACAGTCGAGAGATTTTTTTTTTGAAAAGAAGCCGTCCCTTTGCCGGCACTACCTCCGCTTCTTGGGCTTATTGTGCATCCACCTAGTATTCTGGCTACAGCCTATTCAGCCAGTCGGTTCTCTGTATTAGCTCATACAGGTTCTTAACTGGTTGGTTGTAGAAGTCTTCTGTAGTCATTGAAATTATTGAAAAAGCAAAGATAGCTATAGTCTGTTTCTTATTGTCTGACAGCACGCAAAAAGGTCACAGATGCTAGTCAGGTAGTAAACCATAAGCGTCACCGTTCATCTAAGGAATTTATTTACTACTTGGCTTGGCTTAAAAATCTGTATCATAACGAATATCATTATGATACAGATTTTAGTCTATTAATAAGTATATTATAAAACAGGAGTAGAAAAAATAAAAAACGGGTATGTGTTTTGTTTTCCTATAGATTTTTAATAAAATAAATTGTTTTTCAGATATTTCCCAACGGCATAATAGAAAAAGAATAAAACATTCAAAACTCAACTGCAACATTTTTAATTGAAAAGCGAAAAACCAGGAATTGCATGCATGTTTCCCCCTTTGTTTCGCTTCTCATTTAAAAAACATTAATATGGTCAGTGTTTTGTGTTTTTATCAATAATTTAGTTCATGATAAAACATACAATATAATAAGGTTATTCATTTTATAAAATCGTAACCTTTCGAACCATTTATCAATAGCCACCTGATCGATAAGTACAAAATTCTTCCAGAGCATTCCACCCAGTGATACACAAAAAGTGAAGATAATCTAAGTGTCAAATGTTATCAAAGATAGTATTCCAAATGTCTATACGCAGTTCATCACAACAAAAAAGGGGTTACATCATATAAACGTTTTATCGTTTAGATAGAATTAGAACAAGTGAGTTAGCAACAGACTTTGCGGCCTAGAAAGTGGTAAAAAGTTTTTCTTGTTATATAAATGTTCTAGAAATGTATCTAAATATTATGGAGATAAAACGGTTTGTTTATTTTTCAATAATTAAATTCAACATCTGTCGTTATGTATATCCATGCCAACTCGTTTAAAACGTGAAATTAAAAGAAGTCTGTGAGAAATTAATTTTTCTTTTATAATTCTATTGAAAATTTTTTTGGATTTTTATCTGGAAATTCTAAATTTACCACGCGATTTTTTGAAGAAAGAGTCAAAAGCTCGTGGTTCGGTATAATTCACCCGACTTTATCTAAAGTTTCGTGAAGTTTCGTTTCAGAAAATTATAAAATATGAACATTCCAATAAGGAATACGCTGATCGAGGGCCATAGGTTTTCCATAAGCAGCATGAACAAGCATTGTTTCGCAACCACAGCATACAGAAATTCATATAAAATATTTGTCTCTTTTTTAAATGGAACTAATTGTTTCTAAAGAATTCATTTTAACATAGAACAGATACATCTAGGAAGCTTTCCACTATTAAATTGTCTTTTCAAGTAACTATTGTAAAGATCTCAGATCCATTGAATCAATTCAAGTAATAGTGGTTATTTTCAAAGAAAAAAACAGGATTTATAATTGGTTAAAAAACAGTTGTCTGTTCATTTACTCTTCATTGACAAACGCATCACTTTTGTCCCATGAAATGAAAAAATCGTGAACGATAAAAGTGATGAATATTGTTAATATCTTCTGTATGTTTCTTATGGCATTACGTATTCTTTTTTCTCTCATTTTTTTGGGAATCAAACCTCAATAGTGTTTTTCATTCCGATGTTTTGATAGCGTTCCAAAAAAATAAGAAAAACAAAGAATATGTTAATATATTTACTGTTAAAATTTCAATATATCTATGGATATTATAATTACATAATTTTAATGACCCAAATCAGTGAAATTTGGAAAAAATTACTAAAACTATCTACGTTTTCTTTTGGGTAGGTATTGCAAATTCGAGCCATTAGTGATGTTCAGCAAAACAATGAAAAAATTAATGGGACAAATCACTCCAACAGCGCCCTCGTGGTTTCAATTTCGTTTAATAAATTAATCACTCAACGGTTTAATCACAAAAATTGAAAGTACAAAAAGATTTTGGCTACATCTAACCGCGAATTAACTTCTACATGTTGGTACAAAAATAATAGTATAGCATTTTTAAAGATATCAATTATTATTATAATACAAACCTGAAACATTAGGATTTGTTGTCTGAAATTTCTGAATAGCCGTTCTCAGTCGGACTCTAGTTAGTCTATCTTCTGGATCTTCGATATACGTGAACACAACTGCCCCGCTACATACGAAGAAAATATAAAAAAACAAAAAAACTGAAAATAAATATGTAGATTTGCACATTCCCAAAATCTTCGAGCCATGATACTCTTTTTTAAACGACGATCTTTTAATAGGAATTAATTCCTGCATTTCTTCCGAAATAAGAGGAATTGCTATGGAACCGTAATGCATGTAATCCATTTTTTTTCGTATTATTGTTCAATATTTAAGAAACACTCTATAAAACTGTTCACTTATGTTATATATATTCACTGGGATGCGAGAAAAGTTCATTTTTCAATGTGAAAACATAAATGAAAATTTGTATAGTCCGTTCTTTCATTTTGAAAATTTTGGATGATTCAAAATCACAAAAAGTAATCACTAAATTATGGTAACATAAGCACTGATTGGTATTAAGCAACTAACAATATTTATTTTTCAGGCTGTATTATATATACTTGTAGACCTCTTATCAGTGTTGAAATTGTCGATTAGACCAAGACGACGTTTTTGTTTAGTTTCTTTCGTCTGGTAATAAGAACTACCTGAATACAACTAATTGAACTTTTGTAAACAATAAACAAATTATTTGTTGGAATGCAAATAACTGTGTATTCCAAATAAGAAGAAAAAATAAATTTAAATTGAAAAATATTCATATTAATAAAATTAAGGCATGTTATACAGGATGTCTGTTGGTTACTCGATGTATCACAGACATTATTATTTTGGGAAGAAAATATATGAAATCACACAAATCTAAAGGTGAATTCATGCAAAAAAATAAAACAAAAATTAATTCAATAATAAAACTAAGAAGATAAAACCATTTCATGTAATGTAGATATTCATGTAAGAAACTAAGAAATTGAGATTTAAATTAAAAAATAACATATTCTTCTTAGTTTTAGTTTTAAATTAATCCTAGTTTCAATTTTCTTGCATGAATCCATCTTATGGAAGAGCATGTCACGTAGGCGAGAGACGTATTAAATACGCAGGATTGTTTAACAGCGTTTGGTATCTACAATATGTGTCTACTTTCTTCAATCTTGAATACAGAGTGAAATGTTGAAAATGAATAAAAAGAAGTAAACTTTGAAATACCAGTTTCCTCAATCAATTATTGGGTGGTAGTGGTGTAATATTTTTCAAAATATTGGATCAATCAAAGTTTCCGGTCAAAAGCTGTAATAATAAAATGTCTGCCTAAATTCGCAATTCGCTATGTACTTTTAAACTGTCATTTTTTATTGCCCATATTAGTATAAATGGGAGGAAAGCGTATGCAGAGTTCTTTATCCACCCTTTATATAAAATGTAACACAATTTAGCTTTTGATTAAATTTGACATCATATATCGGTCAAAAGAATTTTTTAATTGGATGGAAAATAAATACCTCTTATTTTTGACCAAAAATGTCTTCAAAAGCTGTTAAATGACTAATAATGGTGAGTCGAAAAGCTTGAATAAACTCTAAAAATGAAACGGTGAAATGGTGACGCTTTATAGATTCTGCCCTTAGCATCGTTTGAAGGAGAATTCAATACTTAATATCACATCAGTCTTTCTCAGTTCTTCTAACAATCTATTATAGTACCGAATTTATTTTAAAAAGTACCTATGATTTATTAGTTAGTAACAAACAAATTAAAAATTAATTTTTATTTTCCGTATTGTGATTCACAATCTTGTGAATCACCAAGGTAATTTAAATAAAATATTGACAGATTGTAAACAGGTACATATTAGATAGACGCAATTATACAGCGTGTTCCAGAACTCGGTGCGTGATTATAGAAACATTTTCAAAATGAAACACCCTGTATTTTACTTCAAATTTAAATTATGCTTGACTGTGCTATTGCAATATAAGGTTGTAATTATACAATACAGTCTATTTAAAAAATTCTGACTACTTGTGAAAACTAAGCTAAAAAATTCGAAACAAACAAGAAAAAAATTTCACCGCAGCGGGGAATCGAACCGCCATACTTCAGGTTTATCTTTTTAATTTCCCGTGTCCCTAACCTGCTGGCAATGTCCTGAGCGCTTGTGAGTAATCGAAGGTGGTATGAAAATGGAGAGATAACTATCCATTTTTCCATTAAACAAGAACGAATTCAAGAAAATTAAAAGTGCGTTTGAACATATTTTTCAACGACCTTCAAAAATCTGTTATTATTTTTTATGAACGCTATTTGATAAAAAGTTAGTTCGCGTTTGACAGTTTTGTGCATGAATCCCTATGTCTTATCTTATAAATAACTAAAAGTATACGTTTTTGTTGCTCTATATTTTCACTGTTTTTCACCGCTTGAAAATTTCACCATTAAGTAACAAGACACGTTTGCAAATTATAATAACAAAAATTGCAGTTACCGTTGTCTGGCGTCTGATCTTCCATGTTCTATTGCTTGGTCTATCACAGCAGTTTGAATGTTCGAAGGCTTACACAAAAAATATCTAGTGTCTTTTTCAGTACAAGATTAGGCTCTTGGAGCTCTTAGGCGAGGAACATATTATACATACCTTATACTAATGAGGCTTAAATACACCGAAAGTTATATTGTCCCTACTAATTGCAAAGCAAAACCGACCTCCTTTGAGTAAAAAGTGTGACACAATGTCCGTCGGGCCATATGTCCCGGGAAGTAGCTGTTTCTCCTTATTTAATTGGCACTGTTTTTGAAAAAAATATTTTTCATAACTTTGTAAGGCGTTGAAAAAATATATTTATTCTTCGATATTCAAATTATATTTTGTTATGGTTAAAATCATATTGATCTTTTCAAAATCAACAAATTAACTCAAATAGTAGATTATGTGAAATTTTCTGCTTATCTAGGTTTGTATAACTACTTATCTCAGTAGACCTATTTTTTAAAGTCTTTGTTTCTATGTTGATAATGTTTTTTAAAATTTAGTTTATTTTTTTGAATAACCACCTCATTTTGTATGTAATAGGTACATTAAAAATTTATTTTTCTTTTTTCACTACGTTCTGATGGAAAAAAAACTTTTTTTATCAACACCCTGTACTTGGTTGATAAAAAAAGTTTTTTTTTCCATCAGAACCTGTACTTGGTTAAGCAATTATTAGGTCAGTAAACGATAATTGAATGGAAAAATAAATCGGTCATTACAATTTGTTTGTTTTCAAGTACCTACCTAATGGAAATGAGAATAATACCAACGATGCTAAATTATAATGGTCCTGGCGTATATCGATCCTATAATTTGTTATTATTCTGTGCTTGTAGTTTCCTAACTAAATAAACACCATTAGGAAGTTGTCGTGAATGCAAGTGTTTTATGTACCTACATCATTATTTGAATTGAACTGTATGCGTATGTACAAATAAGAAATGACGCCAGTGGTATCTGTAGAGTACAATATCCGGATTGGTCAGGAAAAAAACAAAAATAGCTATTTGTATATTAATAGCGCAAAATGATATATTGTCGATTGAAAGAGGCAGTTGCCGAACGACGAAGAAGGCCGGCAATCTCTTGTATGTATGTATGTATGTATTTTTTGGGGTAACATTCATTGAGACCTGAAAGATCTATTGTGCCCCCTTACTTCTACTTAGTTTCTGAGGAGAGTCTCTGAAACTAGTAGCTCCCTTAGTCCTATTTCGCGGAGGAATTTTAGGATATCTGCAGGCTTCAGCTTAGGTAAATGTTCCTCTTCTATCCAGTAATCTCCCAGGTACTGTGCTCTAGAATTCTGGAGTGCTGTGCAATTGGAAAGTATGTGGATGGAGGTTTCTTCTTCCATGCCACAATATCTGCGTTCTTCTTCCTCCACTAATTTGAGCTTTTTCAGGTGCCCTACTAGATCTTTCCAATGGTCAGATCTCTTTCTTTCGGCTTCACCTATTTCTTCCAATATCACATTGGAGCTGATTCCGGAAAAAGGTTCAGGCCCCCAGGAAGGTATTTCAGACACCCTCTTCATCTGCTATTTTATTTCCTCCTATTTCAGTGTGTCCTGGAATCCATAGTGAGGTAATTATATTGTTCTCGCCTTTTTTATGACAATTCCATTTATGTCATTCACTTGTAGACATTGGATATTCTCTGCAATACATATTTGATTATTGAATAGATGAGGCTTTTACTTGATGTAGATACATAGTAAATTATGAAATCAAACAATTCTAATTTGTTAAATCTATAGTAGCTTTGTCAAACGAATGGAGGTATAATGATTCAAAGTTGTCATTTTATTATAATAAATAGAATACTTCCAGATCAAACGTGATTTCCGTCACCAGTGAGAGAAAGTATCATAACCTTTCGTCTCTAGTGACGAAAGTTGAATTTATATTTTCAATTATTTGCCGCTCTCGTATATAATGTTTTGACGACTTTTCTTATTAATAAACAAAGATAGGAATTAGTTCTTCAATAAGAATGCATTTTTTGCTTTTGGTTAATTAAAAAGTAAAATACAATTGTAAAAATACAATTTATATGTATATAGTTGCCAGGTTTCATAAGTTATCATGATTTCAGAATCGGAAAGTGATTCAGATTTTCCAAATAAACCACCAGAAATAGCAAATCCAGCTGAGTAGACCTCTTTGGATTTATTACCATTAAAATCCAAAAATATATATTAAGAAATATATGGAAAATTCAGTGAAGAGTTAACAATCATGTTCATTCATTTTCGGAAAATGTGCAGCTTGACTATTTTTATTATATTATGAGGATATAAACAGGGTTGCAGGAAAAGTATAGTGTCGAAAACATTTTTTGAAGTTCGTGAACATTACCAGCCTCGGCTGCGCATGGCAGGTAAACTGTTCTACTCGCTTAAAAAAATGTTACTTTTGTCACTCGTAAAACAATATACTCTTCTGTATGTTACATTATTATTTTTGTTAATTTTCTTGGCAAATTAAACCCTGTCTTCATTTCTTGACAGTTTTTTTAAAAATATATAAATTATAAGTGTCACAACTTCATTGGAGTTTCTGCTTACTGGCTGGCTGACTCCAGCACATTGAATATTGACAACAATACTAGTTTGGTAACTTTCAGTGAGCACGAGATATGATGTTGATAAGCCGTCTTCCGGAGGAGACGTAAGACCGTGGTGGAGTTTCTGGATTGGCTTGGGCTCGATGATCTGGACAAAATAAATTTCCGGTTAGGTGTAGTGTGCTCCTGGAGTCGGTGATTGCCACAGACCGACGTTAAATAACAAAACAAATAAAATACCCAATTATAAAATATATTTGTTTTCAACAATTATTTGCTATATTGCTTAATGCTTTCAGGGTTACCAAACTCATTTATCGAGTTTCTTCAGTCGTTGGCCTAATAAGACAATATGTCATATAGGCTATCTAGCAAAACATTGAACTTTAAAAAGTAAATTATCAAATGGTATGCTATGGTACTTACTAAAATTGAGGTTTGTTTCGAATAATTTGTCCTAACTATTGATTACTCATACTAAATTGTTATCAAGTATTCAGGATATATTTATGAATCCAAATCTTTTGGTAAAAAAAAGTTCGGTCTAATCTATGTTTTCAATATACATAAATATAGGAAATAATAAGAAGATAATAATACTTAACTGTAGTGAAATCTTGTTAATAATTTCTAAAAATAAGTTTATTTCCAAATCAGAATATCTTGTGTAAAAAATTCGCAATCGCAATCACTAATTGAAAATTATTTATTATTATTATTATCAATGTTATAGTATCGTCTTTTTTCGAACGTATGTTTTACTCCGGTCAATTTAAACCAAAAAATGAGAGTGAAGTTACATAAAGTCCCAACAAGCTGAATTTTTGTGAAGTTGTTCAAAACATAATTATAAACAATGTCTGAAAGTTCCCCATCATTCCCCTGTAAGGAAAAAATTTAATTCAAGGTCAAAGGTCAAAAAAATGAGTTATTCGCGATTTTCAGCAAAACGGTAAGTTTTATTATAAAAGTACCTCAGACAAAAATTGTAGATCATAAAATTATCTATAAAAAATGTATCAATACTTTTTTTCTTACGAGCCACCGTTTATACATGAGTACGCCACGTACATACATCTAGTGATTCAACTCAACAAGAAGTTTATTATTATTACCAACGGCATCCGCTTTCTTCTTTCTATGTACGGAGCTCCTAAAAAAACTACCTGTTTAGATAAACATCGATATGCATGTTTCGTTAAAAATACTATAAATAAAAAACAAGTTCAATTAGCTTGTCTTCCTCCAACTTCAGTTGCTGCTCACCAACATCTTTTGCGAGTATATTACCAAGTTCAAGTGTGGCTTGGTTATCAGCTAGACCCTACAGACTGGGGTTGGAAGTTGGTCAACAATATATTAGAGTCAGTTCAAACTTTACTTCCACCTGCGCCAGAAAAACTGCTGAACAGTATTTTTTGCAACTGCAAAAAGGGATGCAGTGCTAAATGTGGTTGCAAAAAAGTCGGACTGTCTTGTTCTTTGGCATGCACAAATTGTCAAGGCCGGTCGTGCTCTAATATTGAATCACAAACAATGTAGGATTCGTTTGACTCCGACGAAGTATCATGCGATACATCGCTATTGACGCAATTTACTTGCATCCAAAATGAAGATGAAGAAGAAGCAGGAGAAGAAGAGCAAGAAGAAGCAGGAGAAGAAGAACAAGAAGAAGATCAAGAAGAAGAACAAGAATTTGAAACTCACGAATAAGACGAATAAATTTTTTTTTCATTGACATCGCTTTTATCTTTCCCAATCTTTGAAATATTTTGCAATAGTTTTACATTAAACAGGATCACAACTGACCCGTGGAGTAGGCCTACAGGGGAAACCACGTTATCAAAAACGCGCTAAGTACACTACTTCATAGGTGGCGTGGAAACGTGTGCATATTATGACGATAACAACTTTTATAACTTTTAGAATCGTTATATCTCAGAAACGGTGGCTCGTAAGAAAAAAAGTATTGAAACATTTTTTATAGATAATTTTATGATCTACAATTTTTGTCTGTTTGAATTAAATTTTTTCCTCTCAGGGGAATGATGGGGAACTTCTAGACATTGTTTGTAATTATGTTTTGAACAACTTCACAGAAATTCAGCTTGTTGGGGACTTTATGTAACATCGAATGTCTAAATTGATCGGACTATTTGTACGCTTTCACGAGTATTTGCAATGGATTGCGCGTGTTAGAAAAGAAGGTAAAATTTGAACCACTTTTTCAAACTAACGTCTGAGTCAGTTTAACCGGAAAAATAGTTGATTAAATCATTGCATATAATATCTGTAACCCTTCAGTATGTGTAAAAACATTATTGTGAGCTCAAACAATTTTTTGTGGCATGTCTTTATTCTAACAATGTCTATTCCTTTTACTTGATGTTTATTAACAATTAGATTACTCAGAAACTAAATAAGATATCGGAACCGCGTCTGTTAAATAACGTATTATGAGACAAATAATGATTTACATTGCTCAATGAACTGCTTTAGTATTTCGCGTTTGAAACAGCTGTTTTTCAAATTTTTTTACTTATTCATTCGCTGTGGCTGCAGGGATGTAGTCTTTGTCGTGAACGTCATTATTCTCTTCTGGCATAAAATGCACAATACTTTCATCCAAAACGTTTTCGTTTTCAAGCATAGCTTTCTGACTGGATTTTTCAGATAACATAGCGCCGTCCTCTTATCTTCATTCACCTGTTCCATTAGTTCTTCTATTGCTTTATTTTCATTACCTCTTGGAATGTAGCTTTCATTATGGGCGTCTTTTTCATTTTGGAAACAAATTAGGTTTGTCATGTCCGACAATACACCAGTTGTATTGCGAAGACTACCTCGGCTTCTCTGATAATATCAGAAATATCTTGGGGTGAAAAGGCTTCATTTAGAAGAATATTGTTTGATAATTCCATTTCAGTGATTTCTTGAAGAGAAAAACGTTGATTGTCCTCATTGGTGTTACTATTCTAGCCATTCCCATGATTTTTCTCGTTCGACTAGACATTATTCTATGCAGCAGTAGCTCGAATCTACTCTAAAGCATGTGAAGAAGTTTTGAAAAGAATGCTTAATTAGGAATCTAATCACAAACTTTAACCCTCCACTTCACTTGTTTCATATTTACCAGCGATTTTTAAGATCACTTACCTTGACAGTTTGCTTCAGTGGCGGAAACTGAACATTGTGACGTTTACGAGGTAATGCTTCAGAAAACCAACCGAAATAAGTTATCCTATACAGGGATGGGAATTTTCACACTTTGAACGACGGAATTTTATAGCAAATTTCACGCTTCATAATTTTGTGTCCACACATATTATTATGCACGATAAATTTGATACTTTTCGAATAAAATTCGAAAACATGTCGAAAAACAAGCTCGTTTTTGGTTGTTTTGGTTATAAACTGTTATTGTGCAATTAGCACATCCTAAAAACCGGTGGATGCAATTGATTATAATTAACCATGATATTTTTGAGGTACTCCATCAAAAATCCCGCCTACTGCTCTTACATTCACCTATACTAACCCGACTGGACCACTGGTGACAAACGGACAGACTGACAGAAGTATGGACAGCGAAGTCTTAGTAATTTGGTCCGTTATATACCTTCTATATAGAACTGGTGGTATGAAACCCCAGGACAAAGACACGCTAAATTATTCCTTAAAAGCCCTTCGGCCAAACTGTCACACGACCTACTACGCCAAAGTCGAGAAACGACGAGGATAATAGTGGGAATGCTCACAGGGCACTGTAGGCTGAGGAAACATATGCATACAATTGGACTAGCAGAAGACATCCTATGCAGGTTCTGCCAGGAAGAAGAAGAAACCGCGGAGCACGTACTTTGTGAGTGTGAAGGCCTAGCAAGGTTGCGGTTTCACTTATTCGGAGAAGAAAAACCGAAGGCAGAGAGCTACGCAAAGGAGGCGGTAACCAGGCTATTAAGTCTAATAAAAAGAATAAAGCTGGATATCGAGCTCTAATATAGGGAGGACCACAATAGATCTGCAAAGGTCGCAGTGGGATAGGACAAAGAGCCACTCCAATTTTAATCTAATCTAATCTAATCTACCTTCTATATAACCCTAAAAAAAGTAAAGAAACTAAAAATATTTTTTGAATTTCGAACTTAATGTTCATTAGAACATCAGTCTCAATTAAAACTTGGTTCATTTATCAAGGAACTATGACAATATATAAATTTAAGTTTTGTTTCTTTCAATATCCTAGACAGAATCATCAAGTTAAATGATAGGTAATATATTCAATGTATGTATAGACTATGAAATTGCTAACTCCATGTTTGGTAACTTCAAATAAACCTGAAAGAAGTTTGACAGCGTCGATAGATTTAGCGACTTTTTCGTATGAAAAATAGTCTCCATGTGAAAAACGTTCATTGGTAACAATGCTTGACGTTATTTGAGTTTTGGGTACTCTAGTTTGTTCTAGTTCACAGTTACGGATATGATGGTTGCTGTTTGAAAGCCAAAATTCCCATTTCATTAATAGAACAAATTCGTATAAAAGATTTCCGTATACGGATGTTTTATTCCAATAAACAGTTTGGGTAATATCCCGGCGGATAACTTTCTCGCATAGGAAGAATAGGAAGCAAATAAACCAACATTTTTCCACATTTTGTTCAAGTTTTTTTGCTTGTGTCTTTAATGTATCCCCAATCGTTCATTCAGACTTATATGTTCAACCATGGATCGTGCACTTGAGAAAACGATGACTAAAGGACCAGAGAAAATAAGTACAATTTATGAGTGACCACCTCCAATTATATTCAGCTAAGGAAATGTGGATGGATTTGGCAAGTTTATTAAATGCCATAGGACAAATTAAGAAAAGTAAATATCATAATACATACTTTTGTTTAAAATTACTTTTTGAAATTGAATATAAAATGTGCTAGTCCTATATTTACATCAGAACCGTTTTTCCACATAAACCGATATATTTGTGAATTTTTCACAGGTATATATGGGCACCTACAAAAACTCAAAAGAATACAAAAGAAAGCAAGTTGAAATAAAAAAAAACATCCGTAAAAGTATGGTTAGAGGTTTTTGGAACATTTTATGGAAATTAAATTCGCCTAGTTTGACCCATTCGATGTCAAATTCGTATAACAAAAGTCGCATACTGATTTCAAGAATACAAATACTTGATTTCATTCGAATTTCTTCCGAATATTGCCAAATCCGTGTACGGATTCATTTCAAGAATTGGGTCCCAGGCATTATAACAATAAGCATGAGGTATAATGTAGATATGACGTCTTTCGAAAAAGACGTAAAACGTATGGATACCGATAAAGAACTCTACCACTAACTGGAACACTAGCGGGCTAGGGATAGTGGGCGTCGGTGATTAGCCGAAATAGACCAACGTTGAATAAACAAATAATCAAAAATATATTAAAATTTAAATAGAATCGAGTTTAAGTTAATGTGTTTTCTACTGCATACAAAATTGTGTCAATAATAAATTTATTCATAGTAATTCGATTTTCTCCCACAATATTCTGTATTTGGTTTCATTTGACTGTGTAGAATGGAATTAACAAACTCCAAATTACTCAGTTTAATTGTAGAACTATGAATTACAATATTCTGTATTCAGTTTCATTTGAATGTAATGTATAGAATTGAGTTAACAAATTCCAAATTACTCTGTTAAATTGTAAAACTATGAGTTACAAACACGTTGGTGTGTAAATTATTTGGAAAACATCTGCAATTACCACGATTTTTGTATGTAGTGCGCGAAATGATACTCCGGTGATCGAGAATTGAATTTTTTAACGAGGCGAGGCCGAATTAATAGTTTTTTTGTATCTAGTGCGCGAAATGCTTCTTTGGTGATCGAGAACTGCCGAGTTGAAAAAATAGTCGAGATCACCAAAGTATTTCGCGCATGAGATGCAAGCAAAACTTTTCCTACAAATGTCAAAAATATTGTTCTAAAATAAGTAACATGCTTAGCTTAATATGAAAAATAGTATTGAACTGGCTTAAACTGTTTTTCCAACTCCCAAAACTACGATATCACGAGCTAAACCTGAGTTATCTGCTTTAGGAATAAATATTGGTTCGTGCACTGGCTGCACCATTAATGTTAACATTGTAAATAATAAATAAAATTAGGTAATGTTAAATTTTTCCACAATTTTAAAGCCTTAATTATTGTTATACATTAATAAATAAATTATTTTTTGGATTTGTGCTTGATTGAGGAACATAAAGGTTAAAATATAAAAATCCCATATAGTTACTTGCAGTACATCGCTATTTCACTTGCGGAAAATGTTCTTCTGCACTCGGCTGCTTCACCGGCAGATTCGTGCGGAAAAATTCATTTTTTGCACTTGTTAGGTAAATAGTTATTTCGTGCAACCGGCCGCAAAAAATCATTTTGCGGCCGTTACCCCCAGAGTGTAATTTTCTCTATTCGCGTTGAAACGCTGTCTTTTCTAAAGAGACATAATGTTTATTGAAATTATGTAATTTTCACGGTTGCACGAAAAATATTGTGTATACCCATGGTGTATACTATGGCCGCGAAATGTTTTCGCGACCTCGGCCTCGGCTTCTTTGAGAAAGTATCATTTCCCGGCCTTGGCCGGAAAGAATCACGTCGTTACCATAGCAACGGATTAACGGCTGACAGTTCATATGAAATAAGTTGTCAAAAATTCTGGCTACAACAATTTAAATCTATGGTTTATTCAATAGCCTTTTTGGTGTGTGTCATCGCTTGTGACGTATAATCGGGTTTTCGGTATGTCGTTTATTTTATTTGCTATTTTGACGTTGATTTTGACACATATCTAACCTTAAATTTGATAAATAAAATCATCAGTATCGCATTCAGCAAAATTCGAAAAGGCTATGATATTAATAGTTGCCAGCTTCTTTTTGTAACTGAAAATACTGAACTGCTTTGTAGAGTTCATTCAATAGCCTTTTTGGTGTGCGTCATCGATTGTTAATGTCTTTCTAACACATTACGTTGAAAGAAATGGAAACAAAGGTCTGTGATTAATCCTAATCACAATATTACAATAATGAGCCGTTTAAATGTATTACAAACGTCAATCCCAATCATTGACTTACAAAAATTTGGTTGATGTTCAGATTAAGTGCAAGCGCGACCTATCAATGGAAGAAATTTTTTTGTTTAAAATAGGATGCAGATATACCTTTCGTATTGTCAATGTATATCTGACATCTTTTTCTACTGTCCCACTGACAGTTCTTGTCAGGTGTGTACTTGGTTGTTCACGGTCAATTATTATTTATGAAAAGTGAATATGGATATTATTGTTATATTTATTCGAATAATACAAAAA
The DNA here is from genome assembly GCA_963978555.1 of Galerucella nymphaeae. NCBI lineage: Eukaryota > Metazoa > Arthropoda > Insecta > Coleoptera > Chrysomelidae > Galerucella > Galerucella nymphaeae. The sequence continues at coordinate 10,550,520 of OZ021710.1, forward strand.
TATGCCTAGATACACGGAAAACATTAGCATTTTGAAAGTTCTCAAGTATTTTCAGTTAGAAAAAGAAGCTGGTAACTATTAATTTCGTAACCTTGTCGAATTTGAGAACTTGAGAACTTTCAAAATGCTTATGTTTTCCGTGTATCTAGGCCTATTTTTGTATTATTCGAATAAATATAACAATAATATTCATATTAACTTTTCATAAATAATAATTGTCCGTGAACAACAAAGTACAGACCTGACAAGAACTGTCAGTGGGACAGTAGAAAAAGATGTCAGACACATTGACAATACGAAAGGTATATCTGCATGCCTATTTTAAATAAAGAAATTTCTCACGATTGATAGGTCGCGCTTGCGCTTGATCTGAACATCAACCAATCAAATTTTGGTAAGTCAATGATTAGGATTGACGTTTGTAATAAATTTAAACGAATCATTATTGCGATATTTTGATTAGGATTAATCAAAGACCTGACTTTTTTTGCATTTCTTTCCACGTAATGTGTTAGAAAGACATTAACAAACGATGACGCACACCAAAAAGGCTGTTGTATGAACCATAGGTAAAATAATTAATGAACCATTTCAAACAATTTTATCAGTATCTCTCTCATGTAAGTGAAACTGACTGTTTCCGATAAATTCCAATATTTAATGATTAGATAGTCTGCATCGGAATATCTAATACTAATATTTAAATACGACACTGTAAAAAATCACATTAAAAGGCAAAGTTTAGTTTATTCGATAACTTTAATCATCTTAAGTTTACTCCTACATTTAACCTTCCGATAACTAACAAAATATTTTACTTAATAGTTACATAAATGTCTAGTGTCTTTATTTATAGTCGAAACTCAACCTCCGACTTGAGATGCACTTGACTTGCGCTTGGCTAAAGCCGGCTACCCACTACGCGGGACTTGACAAGTACTTGGCATATTTAAAGTAGTGTGTACGAAGCCAACATGAGAATCAGCGAGTTCTCGAATAAGCCAGAAGGTTCCTTTAGAATATCCGCCATCATGTCTGAATTTGCTTTCATTAAAAGATATGCACTGCTCATTACAACAATTGCTCCTACTGCCTCTGTTTCACTATCAATTTCCATGATTGTAATTATCTTTCACAAGTACTTGCAGTATCCGCAAAAATTGGCATTTGCCAAGTAGCCGCATAATGTATGGATCATACTTGAACTTGTACATGTACATGATCAAGTACCAGTACTTGTCAAGTATCACGTAGTGAGTAGCCGGCTTAGCCGTATTCAGGACTCGAGATTGAACGCATATTATTATATATAGTCCAATCTTCGTGATTTCTCGGCAAAGGAAAGACTCAAGACGTATCTCAAGCGTAGCAATAAGATTTTGCATATTTTCTCCCACATAATCAAGAAATTCCAAAAATCCTCGTGTTCCCTATAATCCATTTTCGCTAATCACTATTGATATTGAATGAGGCTTTTACTTGATGCAGATCCCTACTGAATTATGAAATAAAACAATTTTAATTTGTTAAAATCTACATGAAGAATATCCACGTGAAGATATTTTGATGTAAGGATAATAAAAAACACTTAACAAAAGTATAAAACAAGATACAGACTAAGTAGAGAGAGAAAAAAATAAAACACCGCCTTTCTCATTAGAAATGAAATATATTGTGCCACATAAGAAGCAAAAGTATATTTTTCAAAAGAAATGTGATACGGAATTCAGTAACAAGAAGGAATGGGGCCCCAAGACCATTACCAGACTTCAAAAGAAGGTCATTCAATTCAAAGTGTTAGAATTAATGAATTGTGATAAGAGTGTTGGGTAGAGAATCCAACACTCTGAAAGCTTGGGAATAAGCACAAGTATATTTCAAGCAAAAATTCACGACATAGGAAAGTATAATATATAAAAGATATAAATAGCAAAATGGCAAAGCGTTATTATAATATCAAACAATCAAGCAATTATCGAAGCACTGAAATATTGTGTAATTAGTTCTAACTGGTATGGGAAAGTCAAGGAAAACTCAATGAGCTAAGCTAAGTATTCACCTTAAGCTGGATTTATAAACTTGGCGTTCGCCGTTGGCGTTGACGTACGCGCGTCCGCCGTCGGCAGTTCGTAGCAACGACATTGGCCATTTATAAACTTGCCGTTGGCCGTTACGAAAACTGTCATAACCTAAATTTAATGTGTCATATCCATATAAAACTAACAAAATACTTGTTCAAACACAATCAAATATCAATAAATGGCATTTCACATACGACGTACAACAAGTCACAGCTAAAAATCGTTTTGAATGGCTCTTCAGACTTGCTACGAGCGGTCGACGGAAACTTCAAGTTTATTTATAGGCTCCCGCACACTAGACCGGCTCTACCGGCAACAGCCCGGACCGCTATGGACCTATGCTATGGACTACGAATTTATCTCTACCTGGTATTCAAACGAAACAGCGCTCACTACTTGGCAACGGACGGCAACGGCCCGGTCCGCCGTCGACGGAAATCCCGGACGAGAATACTTTTGCCGGTGGTCCGTTGCGTTCCGTCGTGATGCGGAGAAGAGCGCGCTGATTTTGGAAGACGAAACGGAAAAAATCGATGACGAAAAATTTATATTTTTGTTAGCGGGTATCCGGGGTTGTATGATTTGTCAACAAAAATTACTAAAATCAGAAAATTTAAAAAAATACAGATTTCATGCACCCATTTAAATAATAGTCCCGAATAAACACTCTACTCAACCACTTTGATTAGGTTAGGTTGAGTAGATTCTTCTTTAATTTGAATAAAAGCATAATTTGTTATCCCGTTTATGGCAATGCGACTGACAGGCGACGGGTGGCGGACGGTGGTAAGTAGAGAAAAAAAAATATCTGCGACAAGAGGCGGCGTTTTTCTGTCGGACGTATATACAAGTTGGAACTTTCTTAAGATTCATATTAAAACATTTATTAATAACGGTTAAAAGTTCCTGAAAGTTTTCATAGCTCATTCGAAAATATTGATAAAATTTCTCCTCTTGGTCTACTAGCTGAGGAAATAAAGTGGCAAATTCACTTCCAGTTTTCCTCTTTGTAGATTTTATTTAGAGTCTCCGAATTCATGGCTAATAACCGACAAGCGACCTATGACTGGAAAAAAAAAATTTTACCGACTAGTGCGCGATACCCAGGTAAAATTGCCGGCCGCCGTGACCCGTTCCGTTTCCGGCTGTTGCCGGTAAGTGCGCGCGAGTCTTAAGTCCAATGGCAGCCAACGGCGGACGGCAACGCCGACGGTAGATATAAAAAGTCTTAAACGGACCTTGCACGATCAATATTACTGTCAATATCGAAAAATATTGTCAGTAATATTGATCGTGTATGGAGTGGAATGATGGAATGAAGTTAAGTACTGACGGTTATTCGAATATTTTAATATTTTGGTCATCAGTATTGACAATACTGTCAGTATTCCGTATTGACAGTAATACTGACCGTGTAAGGTCCGTTTTACGGATTTCTTTACTTTTAATTGGGGACGCTAACGCGAACGCCAAGTTTATAAATATAGCTCGAACGGCAGCCAAAGGTCTTACGCTACGGGTTTCTGTACTCTTAATTGGGGACGCTAGCGCGAACGCCAAGTTTATAAATCCAGCTTTATTTCAAAGTGAATAGAGGCTTTGATAGATCGATAAGACAAGTACATTTTGATGATTTTATAAGATTTCGAAATGTTTGGGTTGGCAACTTGGGCCGAAATCCCTGTTAATATTAAAAGTGTCAGTACCGAAAACAGAAGAAAAAAATGTCTCCTGTCGATGAATGTTTTTGTCAACTCGACATGTTTTTGTAATATATGTCAATATGATATTCATTCCAAATTACAATGGTTAAAACTTTGCCAAAAATTATCTACCACAGTGCAAAAATATTTTTAAAGTCGCTTAAAAAAAGCATAATCCAAGAAATAGCATTAAGTCAAGAAGCTGCTAGAATTCGATATGACGGTCGAACAACTGAAAGGTCTGCAAGTACAATTCATATGCCTGTAAGCGAAGCTAAATTAATTCTTAACGTCAGTAATATATGTCCAGAAGAGATTGAAAAAAACTTTAAACATTTATACGAAAGCAATAGTAAGAAAAACGGTGGGACGTTTTATTTACAATCCAAAATTGTGAGAGCTAAAGAAGTATTATATTTGGAATTAAAAAGAAATAACAGCAAACTAGTTGATTAAATTAGAGATTCTACTAAATTACATTTCATTTGAACGGCTGGAAAACTGATTCTATAAATTCATGATGAATTTTTTTTAAATACTTTTGTTTATTCGAACCAAGACAAAAACCATCAAAACCAGTAGACATTCTCACTATTTTTAAGCTATATTGTTTTGGCATATAAAGTCTACGAACTATTTTGCAAATTTTGTTTGTTTATGCTAAAATCAGTTATTTTAACATCATGTGACGCCGTTCGCTTTTTTCAATTTTCCTTCGATGTTCCCCTGTATATTCGAACTATCCTAGTTGAGTGCTAAAGTTTCAAATCCCTTTTTCAAACTTTGGTAATCTCCGCTTACCCGGAAAATCTTTAAGAGCAACGTGCCCAACGGGTTCCCTAAAAACTCTAACTCTGTCTGTCCCTTGAGCCTTTGTCCTGGAAGCATCCTGTGTAATTGTGATAAAACACCAACTTTCCGTACCTCATGGATCTAAAATAATCTATTGTGATAGTAATTAAAGCCAGTGTTTGTATTCATAATGTGAATCCAGGTAACAAAGTTATTTCTGCTATTAACCCTTTATCGATACACATCACATTTGCCGAAAGCGCGGCAAAGTAACCTGCCGTTAGAGGAAGCTCTACACGGCGTTACCTAGTTCATGAAAATTTATAATCTATAGCTATAGTAAAAATCACTTGGACTCTTATATTGTCTTACTATTTGGATAATTTACAATATTGTAGTTTGTCCCTATATCGGTAAATAATTGTTATTATATGTTTGTGTTCGCACTTTATGTTTCAAGCCGGCATGTGCAATGCACGTTTCGACGCCAACTCTGAACTATTTATAAATAAGTGTCTATTTCATAAAAATTTTACTAATCTTTCTTATTGTGGTAAAACAACTCCTAGCAATTATTGTACCGTGCATAACAAATCCTTCAGGTTTATTTATCATCTCAATCTCAACTTGATTTGAACGAGAAATATATTTACTTGTTAGTATCATTAGAATTTTATTTAAACTCGCTTTCCCTGGATACAGGGTATTTCTTCGAATATTTTATGATTGATTAAACCGCGATTAGATTGTGTAGGATCCTTTGTTGAACCTAGCCAATTCTCCATTTTCAATAATATTAAAGTCCACACAGATATTCTGTCAATTTAATCCTGCCATGTTTCATGGCGTCTGTTCTCGGTACCTATTGGATTTTCTGTCAGTTTCCATTATGATGGCTGCTGATATTTGGTTTCGCCGCCAAAACCATAAAACCATATTTCGTTACCAGTAGGACAAGCAATAGGTGAATTTTTACGACAAAATTTTTAATAGAAAACAGACCATTATGTAAAATACAACACGTAGTATGAATCTGATAAATTTTCGACTTCCAAATGTTACTCACGAAATTGTAATGGACATTTAAAACCAAAAAACAAAGTGTCGCTGTCTTCTGGGATTTTCGTCAAAAATTCACTATTTTTATATTCTATTGCTTGGTCTATAATAACAGTATTGAGCAAATCTCGATCAACTTTGTGTTGCAAGTAGTAAAATTACAGGGCGACATTACCGAACACGCCGAACACTTCTGGTTGCTTGGCAGACTGATCACATATTTTAGTCTCAGAGACGTCCAGTTAACATTGTTTGTCCACGACCACCTAATAATAAGTCAGTATTTTACTTCCTAACAAAAGATATATGGTACCCATATATCTACTAGAGTGAATTATGGTTCATAATACACTGGAGTGTATTATGGTCTATAATTCACGACTAGAGATGATTGTACAATATGAAATAAACTATTAAATCTGTGTATTTTGTTCAGGAAATTTGTTTCTGAAATATATCGTATCGATAAAATATTGTAATTTGTAGTATTGATACTTTTCATAACGATATTTTCTAATATTAAGTATGTTAAAACAATATATTTATAACGGTACGTTGTATTGATACTTTACACAGTATCGCCCATCTCTATATTTGTGAAATTATTTTATGTAGCTGTCACAACATTTTGAGGTTTTTAGTAATACCAAATCGTTACTGACTTTTATTCAATAAAAGAAATTAAGGGTCGTAGACAAAGTATAGTATTTTACTCGCAATTTATGGCCAATATTCACTCGGCTGACTTGGCTATCATAAATTGCTCGTTTAATAATATACTTATTATTCACAACCATATAGGTATGCAATGCTGTCATTACTAACGTCATTGTCATATTACACATCTCCACTTCCCGCCCTCTAAACTATTGTGATCGTTAATATTATCTCTTTTAAATGAATATTTTTTCATATTTGAAAATATAACACATTGATAAATAATAAGTTCCTCTTTCTGGAGGGGTACAATCCATTATTTCCTGATCGGAGGACATTTTTCTTACTTTATTATTCGTGAACTTTCCATTCGACTTTATTTAACATTTATTTATTGGTGATAGTTGTCAAATGTAATATTTTAGGAGATTCATTAATTTTGATCGGGATATTATGGTTGTAAATAAAATAGTATAAAAAACTCGGTGGGAAGTTTCATTCCTGGCTCGAGATAATAGCTTCGCGTCTCGGTTTACTAAACTAATCTCTCGACATTAATGAAACTCTTATCATCTCGGTGTGTAATATACTATTCCAGTATGAATGAAAAACCATGAAAAACTAGCGGCGCATAGATTGATGATGTGCCTGTACTGAACAAAAGCCAAATTTATGAGATATTGAGCGCTATCGAAGCATGCAGTAGTTACGAAGACTCTGCTGGAATCTACTACTTTACAATTTTTTAAATGATTTTCCAAAGTACTACCTTTTAAGGTAGTTCACCCGCGACAGTCGTAGACAAAAGCATCGCATTAAAATAAGTACCAACAGTTAGCGATTCTCAATGCTTGAAAATATTATTTTTGTAGGAGACTGTACACAACACACATGTAAGCTTCTACAGGATGGTCCAAAGTAAAATGGATGATTCTTGGCTTAAAATATTACAATCTGACGCAACTTCCTTCAATGAAATATTGATAAAAAAGATACATGATGGCAAAGTTGAAATGACAAATGTTTTTTCTTAGTAAATTGAAAGATTTTTAATATGCAAACGTAAAAATTTGAAGATATGCGTTTTAGGGATTGGGATATCATAATATGTTATCAGTTTCGATGTATTTTCTAAAAGGTGCTACAAAAGCTATGCTGTTAGTGTATCTGTGCGATTAATATATTTAATGTTAACGGTATCCCTATATTCATTAAAAAATATGAAAACTATATAGTTTTTGCGACACAAAGATATACCTATCATTAGTTGCTAAAGTTACTGGTTTTCAAGATATTCGCATTTTTAAACCCCCCTCCCCATTATAAATAAGTCTTAATCTTAATAAGGTATCTTTTTTATCATCAATATTTTATGGAAGGATGTTGCGTAAGATTGTAATATTTTTAGATCAAAAATCTTCCATTACACTTTGGACCATTACTCACGGACCACCCTGTATATCATTTTCATACACAGCTATAAAAATTTATTTATATTATATTAATTTTCAAAAAATATTGTAAAAATAGTTTTGGAAATATTCCGAAGTGAATGCATGGCTTTCATACATGGCAATGCTAATTATGCACATTTTAATTGTTATTATCTCGTTCCGACAGACGATAAAAAATATTTTAAAAATTGGAATTTTTTTTGTTACATAAATAACACTTTTATCAACTTTATATTCAAATCTCGTTTAATTCTTGGGAAAGGTCATTTTACGAGTAAAAAATCTAACATGTAAACAAAGCATTCGAGCTTCTCGTCTATTATTTCAAATTTTTAGTTGAGCTTGGCAGTTTTTGGATATGTTTTATAAGTTTGCTTAAAACGTGTATAAAATTCATGCAAGCAAAGCAAAATAATCGTTTTTCTTATTCGGTTATTCAACGTCGGTCTATTCGTCAGTCGTCTAAGACTAATCACCGACGCCGGGAGCACTCTACCCCCAACCAGAAATTTTGGCAAACCCACTAGTGCTCTAACCAGTGGTAGCGTTCTTTATCGAGCCCAACATTCATGGATTCGGAACCTCGTGCTTATTGGTATAATGCCTGCGAGATGTGATATGCTACTCCGCTGCCGGTTGTACGGGCCCCATACGACGGTCTTCCTTGATATGGAAACCCATCTAAGTACTAACCACGTTCGATACTGCTTGACTGAAATTACTGTAATTATCGCAACAAAGGCGTTTCAATAAAGTGCTGGATCGTCGCCACAAAATAATAGTTGAATATTTCAAAGGGAGGATGTAATGCAACCAATATCTGAGAGCATTAAAATTTCAAAAGTTCGGTAAATAATACTCTTACTTCTTATGATATTAAAGTCCGTTGGACATTATTGGAATGTTTCCAATAACGAAATTCAAATTTAAATAAAAGCCGCTTAATTCATTGTCAAGAACGGATTCACAGGATTTGTATTGATTTTTGTTTTTTGTTTGCATTGAATTTACAAGCACTTCCAACCTTTGATTTATTAACGCGCGCTGCATAATGAACACTATAAACTATAAAGCTTTGAAGTAGAAAATACTTAAAAAATGGTAACATGCCAATCTCCCAAAACTGTTACTTCTCGCTTGAAAGAATATTGGGAATAAAAGTCCCTTTGATCTAACAATAAAACAATATATCAAAGAGAACTCATTTTATTCAATGTGTCTCCAAAACACGCTTAACTTTTATATTTGTCGAAAACAAACTGAAATACTGAAAATGTGAAACAGCTATACCTATAGTATTGTTATACTTTAATTCGCATTTTTTTTTAAACGCACTCTACTTTATCCTTCTACTTCGAAGTGTAGCATCCAGAACAAATTTGGTTTAAATTGCAATGACGGTTACCATGAGTATAGTATAGTAGGTACAAATATTAGTGGATAGTCAAGCTTTGAACATAAAGAACATAATAACTGTAAATGTTATCCCTCGGTTAATATTTGGGAACATTGCATTGGTCGTTAATAAAATTTCATTCTCATTAATTTAGAATCGTGTTCACGTAACGTAGGGCCGCTTGTAATCGAGAGGTCACCGACTGAACTGTGGTGAACCCTCGGTCAACTTGAAATTCGCTAGTTCATTGATACCTGCATTTCCCAGATAAGATACTGCTATAGATCTTGCAGAGTGAACGACAATCTAACTTTCTATGAATCTATACATTTCTGCAGATTTCTTGAATCATGTAAAAATAATATCAACGCAAATTGGTATATTTTTGTACCATTTCACATGATGTGTTCTAAGACTGATTTATCCACTATAAGAAGAAACCTTTCAGTTTTAATATCTCATTAATATTTTCAACAAACAACTGGTCAATTATCAGTGTTATTTATATTGGGTATTGGGAACTTTAATTTGAGATTAGCCTTCTGTTGTTTCTGAGATTATCGGGTTATACGCGACGATGATCGAACCATTTCCATTTTTTCCTCATTGAAATAATGAACATTGTACACCTAGCCTACGTCACGCGAAATCAAATGAAGCGATGAGATTTTTTCCCCACTACTAGCTGTGAAGTTGAAAATTATTGATTCTTCTAGCCAAATGAATGTTGAATTTCTTTCTTAATGGTTATTTTTTTTATTATTAACCTAAGTCAATAATAGACTAATTAAAATACTTTGAAAATCCAGAGATAGTAGTTATACAAAATTTTGTATTTTGTATAACCAGGAGGCAGGCACGTAGCTATAGCTTTTTCATGGGGGGGGTTTTGGATTTTTTTCATCTGATAGAAGGAGAAAGCTTTATTGAAGGCGCCGCCAAAGGCAAAAAAAATCGAGTGCCACGCATTAAAGCAATTTTTCAAGAAAAAGAAATAATGTTAGTTTTTTTTTTAATTCTTTGTTTGACTTGGCTACATCTAAAACTATTTTTAAACATCGTTTTTCGTTTCGCTCCCTTCTGCTGAAAGGGTTATTATAACCATGTATATATATATATTTTTTTAAAGGAGCCGTCTCTTCGCCGGCACCACCTCAGCCTCTTGGGCGTATTGCGGATTCTCCTAATGTTCTGACTACAGCCTATTCAGCCAATCCGTTCCCTGTATTAGCTCATACAGGTTCTTTACTGGTGGGTTGTAGAATTCTTCTGGAGTCATTTGGGGTCTTCCATATAGTTTTTGCCTTCCGTGGTCCAGCGTCTCACAGTTGCATAATATATATGTGCAGAGCCATTTCTTTGTCCTTTTTGCATCTCCTGTATGTGAGGTCTCCGTTATACAGTCCTATTTTGTTCAGGTGCTCCTTTGTGGAAAAGTGTTCCGTAAGGAGCCCCGTTATAGTGCGTAGTTTGTTCCTGCTCAAAGAGCAGTTCTTTTGCTACTTTTTCTGATGGTTCTTTCATAAATTTCTTCCCATGTGTTTGCCTGGGTGTATTCTTCCAGTGTTTTCTGTGTTGTTCTTTTACCCACCCTTTTAACCATGACCTAGTGGAGCATCTGAGGATGCCCACAGATGGTTCAGGTCCGTTCATCGGTGTTGTCGATCCTGCTCATGCAAGTTTGTCAGCTTTTTCATTGCCAGCGATTCCTTTCTGACCTGGTACCCACTCCACTGTTACACTGTTCCGAGTCGCCAGTCTTCTAAGTTCTTCGCCGCATTTCCATACCAGCCGAGATGTTACCTGTATATTAACTTGGGAGCACCTATTTAAACAAATGATAGATGATTGAAAATTGAAGCTTTCAGTTTCTTAAAGCTTCAGATCCAATATTGATGAAAAATATATGATTTGTATTTCGTAATTCGTATTAAATATAATTCAAATATTGCGGCAGTATGCTAATAAAAAATTATTGTATTTTCTATGGGGGGGGTTTGGACCCCCAAAACCCCCCCCTTATATACGTCCCTGCCAGGAGGTTGTCTTTAACATACTTGCTGATTGAAATTACCTATCAAGATGAAATTATTTGAATATAAATGCCATTGGTTTGAAATTCGCGCTCAACTTAAAATGACTGATGACATAAGGGGTACGTTCCTAATCCATGGAGCGAAATCAGACAGTGTACTTGTCAGTCAATTGACGAGGTAAACGCTTATCGTGTTGCGTTTGTGAGTGCTGTGGTGTATAGTATAGCTCTTACGGTGTTGTGTTGTGAACGCAATACCGCTGTAATATTTTAGCATTGAAATATTGTATAATGTAAATTATTTTTAATCAAATTTCGCTAGTAGTGGAAGAAAATGTAGATACACCACGGTGGTGGAGATATTCATAAGCCTCGCACAGATACAGATAATTATCCATAGTATAAGTGTTTCTGTAAAAGTTATACTGATAAATATACATAGAGTACAATAAATATGGATGGCTGAACTTGTATTTGAAATTTCGCGCGTCTCCTAACCTCTTTCACGGCTGGCTTATCTAAATAACAACGGCATAAAAAATTCCTTCCTTTCTTATTATTTGCTTATAACTCTCATCTCATGCTCAGAAGTTCAATTTGTAACTCACTAAAATGTTGAAAGAATATTTTTCTTCCCCTTTTATTCTAATCTGAATGGAACTTATTGTAGAATGAAATAAATTTTAGCTTTTCAATAAGATTTAAATTTCAAAAGAAATTTTTCCAATACTAATTTTTTTCAACTTTGAAGCTTCTCAAAAATTCAAGTGGTTTCTTATTATAATGCACCAATATACCAAGTTTCATTAAATTCTGAAAATTATTTACAGAAAAAGGATTTCGTAGAAGAACCTTCAACTTTTTATCATCAAGGGCACATAAATCAAAAAGTTAGGTGCCGACCCAAGACTTTAATTACAACAGTTTTAAACTAAAATTACAAATTTCTTAACTAGTTAGTTTGTTAGTGAACTGATCCTAAAACTCATTGAGATTTTTCTTTTTAATTTAAAGGCCTTGAAGTAATTAAGGACTAAACTGTTACTAGTAAACAGGTATTCGCATTAATATTAGACGGGCTGTTTACCACGTAAGGCTTGATCCACACTGTTAAATCCATTTCAGTTTCAGCTTATTCTAATCTATAGAATTGTCGAAGACTCGCGTTTGGTAGTTGTGGTAGCACTGATCCCTAAAATATATATTATTTATTTTAGAAAGATATAGAGTAGTCAAGCCTCACTAGGTGTGTAATGGGATCACACAGTGACCCAACAACTATTTAAGCAACTTTCATAGTTTGGCCACAGATTATAAAAGAGAACAGATGCGAAAGATTGACAGAGAACAGTAAAAAAGAGAGAGATGGGTGGACATACCCATTTAAAGGTCCATCGTCGTATGTCGACTCCGTTCGGGCTGTTTCGCGAAACTTTTCAAGGGTTATCATTTTGCATAATATTTCCTTTAATTCACGATCATAGGTCGAATATTTTATAAGTATTATTTTTAGTGTGATAGTTATACAGATACAAATATTCGACAATTACTTCTTTCAAATCAATTTCATTAACATTAAAAGAATTCTACAATTTAAAAGATTATAATGTATAAAAATCATACCATAAATATATACTTATTTTCACAAACCATTTTTGATAACCATGCACAATAACCGTGACGGCTTGGCTCAAAAGCAAAATACAAAACGCCATTTTTGACACTTCAGTTTGAAAGTTGTCAATCCGCGATATTATTTGTGTTATAATTTGACTAATCGATTGTAGGTTGTGGTAATATTAACTGAAAATAATGTACATTAGTATATTATTTTAATAAAATGAATAAACTTCACGGGGGAGTGTATTGTTCATACAGAGACTGTCCAAATAAATTTTATTCGGAAAGAAAAGTAAAGAACCGGCACTGGAAACTGTTATTGTCCCCAAGTCAACATTGCAATTTGGTAAGAAATTCTGAAAATATTTTAAAATGACAACATCACGGCCATACCGAGTTAAAGGTCTTAGGTCATTGAAGTCGGAATTGAAAATCCTTTGATGTTTTGCCAGGATTCGTATCTGTTCTCTTTTAAAATCTATGGTTTGGCATTGATTTCATTGTAAAATTCTTTCTTTTCATCAAGTACCACCTTGGGGTCAATATACAGCGGCGGGTCTAGCGGGTCTAGCGGGTCTAGCGGGTCTAGCGGGTCTAGCGGGTCTAGCGGCTAGCCTATTGTTATCCGTTCACAAACACTGAAAATAGTATGCTAAAGGCGTACCGGTGGGGATACTCGTAAAAAGGAGAAAATTTTATTTTAACAAACTAAAAATTAAGCATTATGTACATAGTATTAGGTATATATATTTATTTTTTATTGAACATTATACAAAACAGGGTTGACACTAATAGAAGGTTAAAAGGTACCTATTAAATGCATAACGTAACTGTATAATCTACCTAAGTAATCCCTACACAATAGTTCGATATTGACACTTCAGGCCAGAAACCATACTTTTCCTTATTCTCTTACGCAATTACTTGAAATTTTAATATTACAAACAATACTATTTCAAGACCTACGCCTATGGCCGACACCGAAATTGATCCGAATTGGACGGAATTCACCCTTTTTTTACTCTATACCTTTCTGAAAGGGACTATAACACTAACGAAGTACATAATGCATTTTGTTTGTTTTGTATGTAGCAAGTCTTCATTTATTTTTGTTATAATAGCACTATCTGCTTCTTTTTATCATAATATATCAATTCTTAATTGTCTTGGAATTAAAACACTTGAGTTTTTCAGCCATAATTATGTAAAATAATAGAGGGTAGTGAAAATACGATATTGAACAAACCTACTAATATGATCATTAATAACATTCACAAACTTTAATGGTGATTATGAATAATTGCCGATGTTCATGCAAAATTACCAGATTAATCACATTTACTTCAATATATACAAGCATAGTAGTTTGAGTTAGTTTACCATCATCCCTAATTTTATGAATATCAATCATTGATAATAATGCTGCTTAACAACTGTGTGCTTAAAAAAAATTGATTTTCTAAAAATAAGTATGTTTTATACTGTTTATTGTATTATACAGGTATCCATCTAGTGCTACATTCTTCCCTCGCGAAATTATTTTTGATTGGATATTGAAATTATTCATCTCCTCTTTCTGTTATATCATTAGCAAATTAATTTCCTTTTTTCACGGTCGAAAGTACGTGCTTGGTAGGAAAGCATAAATGTCGGATTTTCCGCCTCACAACAGGAGTAGGAAGTACGTGTGTGAATGAAGAAAAATAGTATACACGACACCGGCAGGAAGTTTGAGAGCCCTGAACTGCGCGCCAAGATGTCACACAGTGAAGGAATATCAAACTTTCTGCCCTAGTGTAATATACTATTACGACCCTGTGGCCATAACAAAGTTACTTTTTTAGGGTCTAGCCAATTGTTTAAGGGATTTTTGGAAGTTTCAGACTTTTTTAGACAAACCTGATTTTACAAGTCTTCGATAGAAAATAAAAAGCAAAGCAATGTGTGTATGTATTTTTGGGGTAACATTCACTGAGACCTGAAAGATCTATTGTGTCCCCTTACTTCTACCCTTGAGTATAGAGACTTTCTACTTAGTTTCTGAGGAGAGTCAGTGAAACTAGTAGCTCCTTTCGATTTTTCAGTATAAAATGAATAAATTTTTTGTAATTTTGAATATTCTATGAGAAAAATAGCATAATTCGTGCAATAAATGTAATGACAATGTGCTTACCAGGTACGCAGGGATGTGTTCTTAGGAAATCCCTTCGTAGTTGTCTGAGACTTTGTATTTTTTCTTTTTCTTCCGGGGCTTCTATTGCTGAAAAAACTGACGCTCCTAATACCAGAAAAAGTAGATATCCACTTAAGAAAATGAAGAAACGAAAAAATCCACGACTGGTTACGGACATCTTTTCTATAAATAATAAAAATTTAATGTAGGTAAATGAAAAGTTCATTTCAGTATTTCTCCAGTTTGGTAGAATTATTTATCATCCAATTAATCCATATTCACTAAGTGATTAAATATCATCATCCTGTCTAGGAACCCAGGTGCAAAATAAATTATTTTCCTTCAACGTACATTGATTTACCTACGATTTTCACATACCTTTTGAAGAACTCTGTATAACGTAGCAAAACCTTATATCAAAAGCTTCAAACAAATGTGAGCAATATTAATTCGGTATAATATACAGGGGGTCTCGTTTGAAAAATCATATGTTTGGTTTGTAACGGAGTTATGAAACACTCTGTATAGTTCTAGATATTTTCAAAATATGCACTTCTAATACATCTACTATTTTTGTTGATAAGATTTTTTGATATCCCTTGAAATAACCCATATACCGAAGTTTGTCGTAAGATTGGTACACCCTGATAACTCTGGAACAAATTCACTGAAATTATAAATATTATGGTGGTAATATAAAAATCAAATGAAGGTATTAAGTATTGTGGGGGAAATTTTTTCAATTTATAAATTAAGAGGTCATCTGTAGAGTAGGGAGCTGTCCTCCTAGGTCATCGTCCATCCTGTTCTTCTCAGGAAGGTCAACAGGTCACTAGGAGGCATCTCCTTTATATCGGCAGGTGTAGGCCAAGATTCACCGAACACACACTCTCTTATGGACGTTGACAGTGGCCAGTCAAATATCCCACTGTTATACGTAGGTTTTTCCTGGTCATCGCCAAATATTTCTTTGGCGCCTGCTTCCCAGGGTCGCCCAGGGTGATCCTGGCAAAACTGCATTCTTTGATTCCCTCCCATCTCTTAAGGAATTGAGCATGGGTGTAACTTTTGGCTAGTTCCGCAATTGTCGAAGTCGTTTGGCCGTAGGTGTCACTGAGTCCAAGAATTTTTAGCCGAGCGGCTTCGCTGGCTAAAGAATCTGCAATGCGATTTCCTTTACTTCTGTCGTGCCCTTTAACCCACCTCAGGATAATATTGTTATCTGCCAAAGCGTTAGCTAAGTCTTGGTGGCACTCTAGTTCTAGCCCCGATATAACACGTTGTTCAAGACTAATAGGGCTTGTCTACTATCAGTGCAGATTGTGTTTTTGTTAGAAATTCCATTTCTGGTTAGTTCTTTCGTGGCAATTGAGATACCAGCCAGTTCTGTTTGAACCACGCTGGTATTGTTTCCCATTCCCCACTTAATGCTTAGGCTTAGTGCTCTCGAGTAAACTCCACTTTCTGAGCCTTCATTTATTTTTGAACCATCTGTATAAATGTGTATTTCACCTGCAGCATCTGGCTCTGTGTTCTGTTTTATTTGTATTTTGTAGGGTTTATTAAACAAAAACCTAGGTTTAATTGCATCACAGAAAAAAGAGATCATATTATGTTACATACTTATTGTATTGAAACAATTCTATAAAATAAATCCTTTGGATAATTTTATAAAAAAAATATATTTATAAAAGGAAACACTCTTGAACCACAACCGGAAAGGAGTTATTAGCTGGGACACATAAAATACTGAAACCAATGATATTGACATAAATTATTTTCAATATAATAAATAAGTTTTCACATTCACAAAATAACTATGTGAATTATTTATATAACGAATGTGAATTGATGGGATAACGAAAATATATAATATTTTTCACCGACAAAAAGAAGTATACAAAATAAACCGATTTATTCTCAGAGTGGGTCGTAAAATTCCATGACATCCTCATTTTCACAATTTCAAGAATAAAATCCCCAGAGCCAAGATCAATATCAGCTTATATGATAAAGCAGCATCTCGGCTACAATTGTTGGATAGATACTGTAACGTTTCCGAGTATCGAAATAGATTATTCGGTTTGTGAGAGTTTTACAGATTGTCCAATAAAAAGATTGTAGAAAATTATAAAATGAAATTGACAGACACACTTTTAAGACAGAAAAAAAAAACGAAATTCTAGAATATATCTTGATAATACAGAAGATTTAGCCTTATTAAAAACAATATTATTATAAACGCACTTTCAGAATAAGCTTATTGTTTTTTTAAAGTATCAAAGGATGAAAACAACTTTCAAAATGGGCCAGTGTACATTTACAAAACATTCGCTTCGACACTGGATCAATGTTGAGAAAGGAAGGAGCCAATTTCATTCTTTCTTGTTACGAGAATCTACAAACGCTTTCCTATTCTCTTCAGACACATCGAAAGGAATTAGGATTTTAGGTTCACGTTGCTCATTTAAAATACCTTTTAGACCCTCAAGCCACTTTTGTGAAAATGGGAAGCTTATAGAAATATCAAGAAACATTTTATTGTCATAATAGGGTGGTAAGTTTAACATTTATCGAGTGTGACAATTACTTTTTTTGAAATTGATACGTCCGTAGAAAATGATTTTATAAACAACAACCTAAGGTGACTCCGCAGAAAGAAATCAGGTAGTAGTAAGTCTGGTGACCTACGTGGTCACTCAATGAGACATCTCCTTCCAATCCATCTATTATTATAATCATTGCCCAATCAATCTCTAACTGCTACTGCGTAATGACGAGGTGGTAAGGTTTTGTAACCAATTGATTGAATATAACCTTCTATTTTCAGCAAGACTTTCCAAGGTGGTTCAAGAATGTGTATTGAAAGCAAATTTTTAGCAGGGAACAACGACAGCAATGTTTGTACTATCAGATTGAAAAATTGATGTCAAAAAGAGGCCCAATATCAAAACAGTATTTTCTCAAGAGCAAAGATCGCTCGTATGATTATTCACCTTTTGGTTGAAATACGACTCGAAATTGAAAAAATGGCTGTTGAGACGATTAGCTTGAACACCAAAGAAAAAAATTACCAATCACTCCAATAGAACGACTGCGGTCAGTCGATTGGCTAAAAGTGGTGTACAAGAGCAAGAGCTTATCAAAATTACGAGTCATAACAATGCCACCTCAATAAAACCCCACTTGAATATTGACCAAGGACATGTTCATCAGTTATAGAATCTACTACTAATATGTATATTCATTCAACTTCTCCAAATGTTCTATTATTAATTGCACCATTAAATGAATAGTTTTTTATAAATGTACAAAAAACTTTCAACAACGTTTCTCAAGCTTGCGTCTTACAGGCAACAGACCTCTTTCAAGCAATAACCACTTGAATTTCGAACAATTATCAATGTCTACCACTGAAAATAACACTTATGTTTTGGTATTATGACATCGATACTTCCTGTATAACAAGATATGACAGGTCTTTCAAAATATATTGTTCAAATTGGCCTTGTATATATGTATTTTTAGGTGCATTCGTTTATAATATATTTCTAAGTGCCTATTGTACAATAGTTGGTAACTGAGAGGTCACCGGCTGAACTATGGTGCCGCTCGGTCAACTTGAAATTCGCTTTTTCAATGCAGAGTTAACTCACAACACCCCAATGACCAGCAAGTCAATTTAATCTGTCAAAAGTGATCAGTTTATGCCAGGTCAAGTAATATTAATTTTGTTGTAGAATAAATATGGCTAAATTTGTTGATTTGACTGGTAAGATTATGATCCTGTATACTTAATATACTACTTTATAGGTTCATCAGAGGGAAACCATGAACGTTCAGATAACGAATGAATAGTTTTGAAATATATGACGAACAAGAGTTTAAAGAAAGGTATCGACTTTCAAAAAATGTAGTACAATTTGTAATAAATGAAATTTCCCCCTGAAATTTCAAATATAACAAATAGAAATAATAATGATAATTTTTTCATCGATATCGGTAACAGAGGAAGGTTTTGAATGATCTTCACCAGTGTCTGTTTCCTGATATTCTTCAACAGCGAAATTTCTTTATGTACGCTTTTTTTTATTGGCGGATTTGTTTTTCAAACAATTCGCATTCCTTATAATGTCGCCATTAACACTATTGTCCGATTCTCTGATCGCTTGCCAAGATTTAATCTTGCTTTTATTTATCTCTGTGTTCGACTCTTTGAACTCAATTATATTTTTTAAATTCCCTATAATTGATATTAAAACTGCTTCTTCCTTGCGGAAAAAATTAAATGACCCAAGAATTTTCTTTACAATTATTTCATTAAATTCAATTTCACAAAATACTAAAATATGCTCTCTACATCATTCTCAAATATTGGAAATATTAACCTTCAACAAATACAATAACTTCATGAATATTTTGAATTTTAACAAAATAAGCTCCCAATAAGGGATCTTACAATAAACATGCTATACAGATAAATTACAAAAAATGTTAATTTTGACGGCTATCTGTCACATCTGCCTCAATTCATTGCAGCCAACGATATTATTTTTGCCATTGCCTAACCGTTATAGTCCATTTAATAACCAGGAATTTGAAAAGCATTACTCACACCACTAAAAGTTACTAAAGGGTGTCGACAGTCGTATTCCAAATCTATTAAATAGGCCTTGATTGATAAAGAAATCAGCTACCCATAGCCATAAGTCGATTTCTTGTCTGTTTAGTAGATTATTTAGATGTTTATTGTAGATATAAGATGGATGTATTCGATTATTGACAGTCCTAAACAACCTTTCATTGTTTTACCTGACTAAGCGAAGAGCTGGTACTAGAAGTAGAAGGATCCATAATTGCAGATATTCAATACAATTGCTTACTAAAGTTTTTAGAGGAACATTTTCAGCGAAACAGTGAAAATAATAAAATTACAACAGTGGATGCGATGACAAAATTAATTATATTTATCTATCAGAACTATCAAAAATGAATTATCAGCTGATATCAATACTAGAGAATGTTATGTGAAACTGGGTGGAATCTGACCTATCAGAGATCTACAGAATTGCCAACTTAAATTCAAATTACTCCTCCTGGTAAATGATGTATAGTAAGTTGACTTTGACCAAACTATCATTTGAACAAGCTCGGTCACCAGCAACCATCTAGTCAACGAGGCTTTATACAAGCGGACCTAAGAGCTTCAACCAAAATCTCGCGAGTACTTTTCAGAGTACAGGTAGTTTAATCTTGTCGTTGCTCAGCCCGTATTTATCTAATTATCAATTATAGAAGTTAGACTAATATCAGTAATATGTATCAGTTTATAAAGTTTGTTTTGAAACAACTTCACAAAATGCCATCCGGTACATTCGAACGAAACTATAGGGTACCTCTTTACTGCTATCCACATGCACCCTTAACTCACACGCACATTTAATTACAGTCGAAAGACAAATTGAAGTATGAATAAAATAGTTACATACCTACACTACATCATTATATCGCGCCAAACAGCCGATTAACACAGTACGGAGAAAACTAGGGCACTCGGTTTACGAAATACCAACCCCTTTTTGTCCGAAAGGGATACGTGTGTTTAAGTGAACATGTCGTAATAACCTGTTGGGTGAAAAAAGGCACGAATGCGGCGCGTTTCAAGGCGCCGCGAAAAGATACTGATTCGAGGCAAACACCTGATGAAAATGAAGTTCGGTTAGGTGGATGAATGAGCGCGTGTCCCTACTTTGACGTCATGTGTTCTTCGTATTCGGGAGTTGGTTTTAAAATTCCACAGAAATATTGACACAGTCTCATTGCTATGTAACATATAAGTATTTATGTAAATTGAATTGAAAGTAATGAAGTACAACCGAATTGTTATAATCTTCATTCTCAGTTAAATAGCCAAGGCAGGTAATCTAATTATCTGCCGTGCAAAAATATTGTCTTCTCCGATAGTTTGTACAATTAAAATTAAAATAATAGTAAAATTATACACCAAGGTGTATGTATGTATTTTTGTGGTAACATTCACTGAGACCTGAAAGATCTATTGTGCCCCCTTACTTCTACTTAGATTCTGAAGAGGCTCTGAAACTAGTAGCTCCTTTAGTCCTATTTCCCGGAGGAATTTTAAGATATCTACAGGCTACAACTTGGGTAAATGTTCCTTTTCTATCCAGTAATCTCCCAGGTACTATGCTCTAGGATTCTGGAGTGCTGTGCAGTTGCAAAATATGTGGATGGAGGTTTCTTCTTCCATGCCACAAGATCTGCATTCTACTTTCTCTACTAATTTGAGTTTTTTCAGGTGTCCATTCAGGCGACAATGTCCCGTTAGGATCCCTGTTAAAACTCTTAGCGCAGTTTTGCTTTGACTTATGCATTCATTTGATCTCAACAGCTTGTAGTCGCCCAGAAGAATCTTCTCTTTTTTCGGTTTCACCTATTTCTTCCAATATTACATTGGAGCTGATTCCGCAAAAAGGTTCAGGCCCCCAGAAAGGTATTTCAGACCCCCTTTTTGCTAGTTCATCTGCTATTTCATTTCCTTCTATTCCAGTGTGTCCTGAAATCCATAGTAAGGTTTGTCTAGGCATTCCCACACCATTTTGGAACTGATTCAGCAAGAGCTCAGTGCTTTAATGGCTGCTTGACTATCTTTCATTATGATAATCCTTTGTCCTCCGTATCCCTTATCGATATTGAACTGGGCGCACTTTCTTATGGCCTGGATTTCCGCTTGAGAGATACTTGGAGTTTTTCCCAAGCTTTCGGAGTGTTTGGTTCCTGGCCCGAACACTCTTATCCCAGTTCCTCTTGCTTTTGAACCATCTGTGTACCATTGAATGGCATTCTTTCCAAGTCTGGTAATGGTATTTGGATCCCATTCCTTCTTGTTGCTTAATTCTGTAACGAATTTTTTCGATAAGTTGTACTTTTTCATCATACCGTCTTGTGGCATGTCCCAGGTTGTCTGATTTCTAAGAAGTGAGGAGGTGATTTTTTTTTACACCAAGGTGTACTATTGACCGAGCGTATTAAGGTGCGAGGCTTACGAATGTCTTTACCACCGTGGTGTATATTCATTTTTTTCCACTACTAGCCAAATTTGAGACAAAAATTGAAAATAATTGACATCTCAATGCCAAAATATTACAGCGGTATTAGGTTCAAAACACAACACCTTGTGTGTAAGAGCTATACTTATACACTATAGCACTCACAAACGCAACAGAAGAAGCGGTCACTTCGTCCTGACAAGTACACTGTCTAAGTACCCTCTATATGGTCACCTCTCCCAACTTTTCAAATGAAGCGCCCTATACATTATAGCTTAGTTGGATTCTCTTTTACAAGAGGATTACAAAAATGTGTAATCCATAAGTGAAGATTCAATCAGTTCCATGGGAGTTAAGGGACATAACTCTACTTAATTAATAAAGTAATAAATTAATTAATTAATTAATTAAGTAAACGATGTATTTCTTGGGATTCGAAAAGCTGGTGTCTGATTACGTTTTTAAATAAAGTGACAAGCAGGTAATTTAGTTTTCATAAAAATGATGTATTTTCTGCAAGATAGATTTCAAATTGTAGGATTAGACTATGAAAACGATATATCCGCAAGAGCCTCAGCTAGACAGTTTTATGCTGCACAGCCCGGAAGAACTGCCACACGTAGTACGTAACTGAATTAATGCAAACATTTTTTTAAACAGGAAATTATCAAGTTTGGATCATTCATCGAAGGTAATAACCACGAGTGCTTCAAATTTTATCGATAATTTTTTCTTTTTTACAAAAACTTGTTTATTTGGCAAAAATATGAAAACAAACCGATTTGATAAAATCACGACTCCGTTAGGAAGTAAAATTTTGACGTTTCGAAGTAAACAAGGTAATATCGATGAGGTAGCAGAATAATTATCAAAGGTAATACCACGAGTGCTTCAAATTTTATCGATAATTTTTCTTTTCCACGAAAACTTGTTTATTTGGCAAAAATATGAAAACAAACCGATTTGATAAAATCACGACTCCGTTAGGAGGAGTGATTTTATCTAAATTCGGTTTGTTTGAATGTTTTTGCCTCAAATAAACAAGTTTGAGTGATGAAAATAAAAAATTATGTGATGAAATTTGAAGAGCGAGTTGTATTTGGGAAGATTATTTTTTTCAACAATTTAAAAGGATTTTTGAAAGCGCTTTTAGTTGTCAATAATGACAAATTCAAAGTAAAATTTTGACGTTTTGATGTAAACAAGGTTTTATCGATGAGGAAGCATAATTATCAGTATAATACCGAATGATTGGCTAGAATAATGTATTGCTATTGGTTAAAACCACCAAAATGTCAGATTTTGACAAGTGAAAAAAATAATCAAAGGTAATACCACGAGTGCTTCAAATTTTATCGATAATTTTTTATTTTCCACGAAAACTTGTTTATTTGGCAAAAATATGAAAACAAACCGATTTGATAAAATCACGACTCCGTTAGGAGGAGTGATTTTATCTAAATTCGGTTTGTTTGAATGTTTTTGCCTCAAATAAACAAGTTTGAGTGATGAAAATAAAAAATTATGTGATAAAATTTGAAGAGCGAGTTGTATTTGGGAAGATTATTTTTTTCAACAATTTAAAAGGATTTTTGAAAGCGCTTCTAGTTGTCAATAATGACAAATTCAAAGTAAAATTTTGACGTTTCGATGTAAACAAGGTTTTATCGATGAGGAAGCATAATTATCAGTATAATACCGAATGATTGGCTAGAATAATGTATTGCTATTGGTTAAAACCACCAAAATGTCAGATTTTGACAAGTGAAAAAAATAATCAGTATAATACCGAATAATTGTCTAGAATAATGTATTGCTTTTGGTTAAAACCAACAAAATGTCAGATTTTGGCAAATGAAAACAAAAATCGCTGACAGAGAAGCAAAGTTCATAAGTTTACAAAGTAATCTTACTTTTAATAATAAGTTTTACAATATTATCGTATTTTTCAATATCAAAACTATAGTTTTATTTTGTGCTATACCTAAACTTCTAATTTAAATAAAGGGTAATTCAACAAATAAACATTTAATTGCATTTTGTCCACGACCTCCTATTTTACCTTCTTTCAAAATGTATATGGTACCCATGTATCTACTGTCGTGAATTATGGTTCATAATACACTGGAGTGTATTATTGTTCATAATTCACGACCAGAGATGGGGGTACAATATGAAATAAACTATTCTGTGTACTTTGTTCAGGAAATTTGCTTCTGAAATATATCGTATCGATAAAATATTGTACTTTTTAGTATTGATACTTTTCATAACGATATTTTCTAATATTAAGTATTTTAAAACAATATATTTTTAATGGTACGTTGTATTGATACTTTACACAGTATCGCCCATCTCTATTTATGTCAAATTATTTTATGTAGCTACCATGACATTTTGAGGTTAGTAATACCAAATCGTTACCGACTTTAATAAAGAAATTAAGGGCTTTGGACAAAGTATAGTACTCTTCTCGCAATTTATGGCCAATATTCACTCGGGTGACTTGCGCCCCTCGCCTGCGGCTTGAGACGCAAACGTCGCCAATCGTGAATAATGGCCATAATAAATTGCTCGTTTAATTATATACTATTATACATACTATACTGATTTATACTCAAATTATTAAATGATCATTGGGGTCACTCATAATATTTTACATATTATAACCAAAATGTTTTCACAATAATGTTACATTTGGTAGCTATGTTCACCGTTATCTGGCCTCGTGTCCTGGATCATCCTGGATCCAATAACGATTTGGTCTCTCATTGGCCACAACAAATACGAGCAGTACAATACATATTTCACATAAGTGTCAATTAGTTCAATAATTCTGAACACGACCCTTTCGGAACACTCTCCCAATCTAGTAACTTTTAGTGGTGTGTTTGAGGTTTCTTAAAATGCTCCTCTTAGTTCAGTGGGTATTTCCCGCATGCAAAACAATTATTGGCTTATCAAGCCAAAAGTTGGAGTTAAATGATGAATAAAAAAGAAAAATTTTGATTTAAATCTAATGACTTATTTATTGTTTTCTTTACCTCACATTTGAGCCTAATCTTCAACTCTAAATAAGTCTTCCCATTATCATTCGAATAACTTTTTTTTTATACTAGTTCATCAAACGGTTTTCATTTCATGGATATTTTGTTAAAATTAAAAAAAAAGGTAATGTAAATCTAAAAACCCAGCTTTCATTAGAAGACGAGATATTTCCCAAAAATTCTTGTTAAATTTGGAACAGCAAAAGATAACCTCTCTCCATTCTATTCAAGCTGTTCCAAATATCTATGGACAGAATCCATGAAATATATATTATACAGGGTGTTTCCAAATGACACTCACAGCGTTTGCATGCAGATACCTATTGTAAAATTGAACAAAATGATAAGGGTTCAGCTTATTTAATTTTCGAAATACGGGGTGTTAAGTTATGAAATATTGAATGTTTTAATTTGATAACTTTAAAATAGATGAATAAATTGATTTGACATTTGACAAGCTGTTTTTAAATATGAAAGGGCATATTTTGATGGAAAAAAAAATTCAATTCTTCATCCTCCATCTCTCCTATTTCTTACGCCACTGGCATTTGAAGCTATTTTCATTTAATTTTGTATTACTCAATGGTTTTCACGTAAAAACGCAAAATCTTTACATATCATAAAATTTGTAGTTCACAAGATATTTAATTAGTTATAGAAAAAATGTTGTATACAACTTTTCCCACTCGCTAGATTTGCGGTACTCTCCTTACGGCTCGTGCGCACTTCTGAGCTCTATAGCTGTACAAACTACTATTACAGATGTAGGACAATTCATCAAAAATATTTAGTATTATTTATTATTACGTCTAATGTCCGGTAGTTCCGAAAATCTCTGTATACTATGAACCGGGGCACAAAAAGACACATTTTCATCTTCGAATATTTGATCCCTATTCTATCTTTTATGTATAATTTGAAAAAATCGTTAAATTCAACCTCATTTGAAGGAATCAACAATTTAATTATAATGAATTTTCCAACTATTTCCACCCTTACACAAGTGATAATTTACGACCACTTGCATGGTTAGAGCCGTTAATGAATTGTGTCAAAATATTCATCGGTAACTATACGTTTCACTTGATTCTTCACTGCGAGATAATCGATGCTGAGTGTCTAGCGTCGCAACGCATGCCCGTTGGTAATGGATCAATAGAGATGCATTTTCATTTCCACCCCTTGAAGTCCTGGGGTAGCATCAACCTGTGTGTTGTTTGTTGTTAGTGAAATAAACAGGAAAAGCAAATACGGTACGTCTTAAATTTTGTGTTGTGTTGTTAAAATTCAAACGGAAATTGTAGATTTGGTAGTAGTAGATCAAACTATTATTATTGCGTTCAATTATACAGAGTTCGGCAAAAGTCCGGGACCGGACAAGTATTGAAGAAAATATAAAATTTTGGAAAAATCTTTTTATACCATAAATTTCACATCAACTTATACTATGATTTGAAAATATTTTTAAATAGACAGGGTGGTCCAGTTTTGCGTACCGAACTAATTTTTTTTTCTTCAAACGGATCTTCGGCTATCTAATAGCAGAGTTAAAAAGATCACGTTTCAAGCCTTTAGATAATAGGGTTTTGCTATCCTACATCGAGTGGTAAAAAAGTTAAAGCCACCTTCACAGAAAAATCACTATTCACTTGGTGACATTTTATGAATTAACAAAAAAAAAAATATGCTTTAAACTTCAAAAAGTTTCAAAAAAAGATATCTGGTATCAATTTTAATAAGTTTGAGTAAAATTTGTTGTATGAAAAGATTTCTCAAAAATGTTATATCTCCTTCAATACTTGTCCATTAACGGACTTTTGCCGGACTTTGTATATGGAAAAATAGGCCTGGAAAGGAAGTATTGTTTTGTAATAGATTCATTCTGGACAAGTACCTTCAATTTTAAACAATAATTAATATTGATCAAATATATTTTAAGATATTAAACTGCTATGAAGAAGGACTCCGCACTTCCTATATTTTCAACATAAATTCCTTTATTTTGTTTGAATATGTTGTAGATTTTTCTAAATAAGGGTGACTTTGGGCATATTTCAGTTTCATCAATAATTCTTGAGATACAGGCCTTAAAAATTGGAAAGTATATAGCTATTTTCCAAAAGTTACATTTCAGTTAGGAAAAACTTTTTAGCTCAAAATTTTAAGGATTTAGAATAGTAATAATCTGTTTATGTCAATATTGAACAATTCAATGATTTTTGTTTAATATATACAGGGTATCATTTACAAAGTTTGTATGTAGATATCTCTCGTAAAATTGGACAAAATGAAATAAGGATTAAGGAATACAACATAAAATAAAAAAAGCTTCAAATGCCAGTGGCGTAAAAAATAGAAGGGGACATATTTTTCCAAATGTACACCACTGGATCATAAACTGAAACATGTTTTCCATCAAAATATGCCCTTTTTCATTTAAAATCACCTGCCAAATAGCAAATCGATTAATTAATCCATTTTTACGTTATCAAATCAAGACATCCAATTTTTCATAACTTCAACACCCAGTATTTCGATAAGTAAATAGGCTGAACCCCTTAATCCTTCTTATGTCATTTTGTCCAATTTTACAGGTATCTACATGCAAACGTTCTAGATGTCATTTGAAAACACCCTATATAATAGCCTCTGAACCATATATGATCTTATGATAATATACAGAATGAGACAAAATATAGAGAATTGTTCATATTGCTTGAATGACAGTTTCTTTTTAAAAATTTTGTTGGATTGTTAAATTTTGCTTTGATCAATTTTTGAAATATACAATTTTGGAGTTTGGGTCAATCAGGTCATGAATTATACAAAGATATGTATACATAGTGGTCCCAAATATACCAACCAAGGTTTTTTAAATAATGTTTGTTTTTACGTTTTACCTAGAATTTATTCGACAGTTGATTAAGCATCATGTTATTTTTCGAATGCAATTCATGTGTCGTCTGCCCCGCAGATGATTGGATGATGCGACTGTAGTCAATATACGACATATAATAAATTTGAGAAACCTGAAGAACACGCGAATCAATAAATTGACTTTTTTAGTTTTAATTTGGTTTTCATCTGATGGCATTCATTATATTGTCTCCCCATCCATCAGAAGATTGAACTACCTCCAAAAATACCCACTAAGTGTTTACCTTGTCAGTATAATTGAGGACGCTATTGGACTTGCCATGGTTTCTAGAGCTTTCGTTTTATGATTTTCTTGATCAGGTTGTGCGTACGGTTTGATTGAACCAGAAGCTCTTACAGCTGAATCTTTTAAAAAAATAAATTATTTTCTTCTTTTCTAAATTCTAGGCAGTTATTTCTGCTTTCTTGGTCCACGTAAAAATAATGTTCCGTTTCAATAAAATAATTTTTGTTTTTTTATGCAGTAACATTATTGATAAAATTTTTAGTTGAAAAGAAACGGTAACATCGACCTATCATCGTTTATAAATATTCTCATGAGTCTCACTGAAAGTCAACATCACGTATTTGGCTTCAGAGGATCTTTTACAACATTTTTCCAAAATATGTCAATGAGGGTCCCCGAAAACGAATTGATGTGTCTTTATGCCGGCCCATGAAACTTTTGTACGCACCTTTGAATTTTTTATTTTGATGAGTGAAATATTTTATTCTTTTTTGGTCCCATTTTTGAATAAAAGAAGGGAAAGGGCTTTTCCAGTTATGATAAAGTATACCAAATATTTCTTCCAAAGCTACTTTTTGGCAATTGCTGGAAACTAATTTAATGAAATATTTGGACAGATTTTAGACCATAACAAACATCTTGAAAAAACAAAAATCCAGGCTTTTTTCTACACACATTTTTAAGGGTTGTTTACCCGATAAATTCAAACATTCAAACCAAACAACTACATTGACACTTAATAAGCTAGGGGTAGCAATTTGTTTAATATTAATTTAAATAAAACGTAATCTAATTAAATTCATAAAAAACACATTATAATTATACGTTATTTCTTCCTTCCAGAATTCAGCTCAAAAATGAATTGCTTAGGCGATTGTTTTGACTTAGGTCCACCGCCTGATTCAATTTTGTTTCTACCGCCGCCACCTGTTCCTTCTTTCCTTCAGGAATCGCTACCAGATCTTCTACTAAATACTACTCCCTGTTCTGCTGCTCAAATATGCGAATTAACATCAGCACCAAACAGACTACCTGAAAGTGGTGATTATATGGAGCTACCTAGAAAAGGTGACAGTATAATATTTATAATTTTCACATTGTGCTTAACCAAACTTAGACTATGTCAAGTGATTAAATATCTGACATTCATTTGTCGTTTGTCAGCTAGTTGACAGTTTGGCATTAACGTAATGCGTAAAAAAGGCAAAACAGGCAATTTCAGGATAATGAAGCTAAATGGTAAATTTAAAATGGTCATATGTAGTTTAAAACGTATCATAAATGTATGGAAATTTTTAGGAAAGACAGTGGCTAAAATGTGAGCCTTGTGGCTTCAAAAATCAATTTTTCGACATGGACCAAAAAGGGGATGTTTTTTTAAACAATTAATTTTCCTATTTTTCTTTAATGAGTGTCCAATAGGTCGTGAACTTATTGAGAATCAGCAGGGGTATATGTATCACTTTTTAGGATTCTTCTTTTTTCAAACACTCCATGTTGAATGGCAAACATTTTTTTGTCTCAACACCAATTACTAAAAAACAGTTTATTTGTCCATAATTTTTTTGACCATATTAAAAAGTTTTTATGGGTCTAAAATTGTTAGTAATTTGTGCCAACTCAATAGCACTCAGTAGTTTTTAGTTAAAGTTCTGTATGTGTATGTTAAAATGGAATACATTTTGAGAAATGGGTTGGTATACTTTTTTGTATATGCGGTCGTAGAAAAAATAATGTTCCTAACTTATGTGTAAAGTGTATTTCCCGCACTTGACCGTACTTGTTAGGAAAATTACCATTTCGTAAAATTCAAAAAAATCACTTAATATGAGACTTTTTTGGGCAAAAAGTTTCCAAGCTTAATATCTCGGAAGGGGTGCATCTCATGAAAAACTGGAAGTGAACTTTCAAAAACCGGTAGCTTTTACAATATGTAGTTTTATTTTGCCCTTATTTTGTTTTAATTAGCCTACAAATCACTTCCTTGACTGGATTACTGACAATATTTTTTTTAGATGTAGAAAATTGGTCTACAATTAGTGACACCTGGCTGTTGGTTCTAGTCGCATCTTCTATTGGAGTTTTATTATTAGGAGCATTATTAGCTATGTTTCTTCTGAAATGTAGAGAGTGAGTATACCGTTCAATAAATACAGGGTGTCTCAAAATTGACGCCCGTCTTTTCAGAATTTGAATCGGGGGGCAAAAACGAATTAAAACGTAAGAATAAAAAAATTGCGTTATGTCCATGGTTACAGAGTTATTGACAAAAAACAAAGATCTAACATTCAATGCTTAAACTTTATTAAAAACGAATATTTGTAACAAAACAAGACATTAATTTATAAAAGGTGTTCAAACAAATCGCCTCCTACTTCAATTCAAATATTTGCACGATTTATCATTGAATCACGAACCCTCTGTATAGCATGTTTTCGTCTATAAATTCACAGCAGCGTGAATACGAGCTACATTACATCTTCCGCACTCTCAACAGGTTCAAAGTAAATATTTTCTTTCAAGAAACCCCAGAAGAAAAAATCTAATGGATTTAGATCTGGAGATCTAGGAGGCCATAGTACGGGTCCACCTCTTCCAATCCAACAGTCAGGGAATGTTTTATTTAGTAATGTTCTCACTTGTCTACCATAATGTGCAGGAGCACCATCATGTTGGAACCAACAATTCAATCTAGATGCTAAAATGGAACTTGATCGAGAAATGGCAGTGGTAAATTGTCGTTTAAAAAATGAAAATACGATGCTACTCATTTGTTTTTAGCTGACTTCGTTTTTAATAAAGTGTAAACATTGAATGTTAGATCTTTGTTTTTTGTCAATAACTCTGTAACCATGGACATAACGCAATTTTTTTATTCTTACGTTTTAATTCGTTTTAGCCCCCCGATTCATATTCTCAAAGGACGGGCGTCAATTTTGAGACTCCCTGTATATGTTATTATTGATTTATCTATATTGTCTTTTCGGAATAAACTGATCAAAACTTGATAAATATTGACTATATCTTATTTTTAAACTAAACTACAAAATAAAAATAATATTCATTCTAAAAACGGTTGTGTGTGAAATATACAGTTTGATTCGTAACTATTGGGACATAGGTTAGGGGTAGATTGTATCAAAATCGTCACAGAGGCATAATTTTATACAGGCATGATCGTTTTATGTATTATTTTACATTTTGTTACAGGGGGAGCCTCGCGAAAGATTTCTGATGATGAAATTGACTGGTAACTTTTTTTGACGATACTTTTTAGTGATTTTTATCAGAAAATATGACATAAACATCATTTTTACGAAATATTGGTACTCTTGTTCAAACAAGGAATGGGATTTCAAATATTATTTTTACACAGCAATATTTTATTGAGGTATGTTTGATCCTATCGCGATATTTTGGTCCAAACAATCTACCTTCAGCCTATGTCCCAATAGTTCTGAATCACCCTGTATATTTGTCTATAAATGAACTTTTGTCGGTAGAATGAATATGTTCGGTGGAAACGATTGTACCTTACATCGACAAATGAAAAATCACGAACCAAGGGAGTGTTCAGGAATGCCCCCATTAAATAGTACAAAGATGGTACATCCTTCTGACACTGTACTATACCACGGTACTAACATTCAAGACAACCGTATGGTTTGGGCAACTTTAACTCCAAGAGGTACTCAACATTTTATATCTGAAAATTATCCACCAGATTTAATTGATTATGGAGATGAAGATCACTATGAAACTATCGATAACATAGGAGCGGTAGTACCGCCTGTGCCCCCTTATCCGAAAGGTTGGTAATACTTTGTTATTTTTTAGCGCCTCTTGCAAAAAACATTTATGATTGGATTAGATTTTAAGGGGTTTTCTTTAAAATATTTTCCGCTGTGTTCAACTATTTACAGTAGTTTAGTACTGTGAATATTTTCTTATTTATTTAAACAGTTTTTACCGTGGGATAAAATTATATGAATATATATGAATATTTATATTCACTGTATACTGAAACTGTTCACCGGTTCACTGTAAACTGAAAAACTGTTTGACTCACTCAAAAACCCGTGTATATATATAGTCCTTCGCAACTCTAGAAGCTTCTTAAATTCGCGTTAGCCGAACTTCCAGAACAATCGAGAATAAAGCGTTACTCTGTTATGGAATCTTCTAGAAATTCACGACAGGATCAGCTTCTGAATTACCAAAATATATAATTTTATTGTATTGACCATCAAAGAGTTTGTCGGTGTATATGGCCACTTCCAATTATTATAATAAAAAAATTATTAAATCATCAAATCATGTAGTAAGAATGAAAAAAAATTCAACTTTATTGTACATATATATTCAAGAAATTTTAGTGAGAGGTTTGGTTCTGCTAGGATGTCTTACAGATGGGATTTGAGATTAAGCTGTCTTCTTCTTGAATTGAATAGTTGTGCGACAAGTAAACACTGATGTGTTAAGAAATGGCTCAATAGATATTAGGTATTGTCTGCTTTTGACTTAATTGTCTGCTTTTGACTTTATGTCATTGAAAACCTGAGTATGAGGAATTGCTGTGATAGGAGTTGAAGCTGTTTTTCCATGCTGATTAGCCAGTACATTACCAATTTGTTTGTTCCCCGAAATGAAGAAGTATATTATACATTTTGAAATAACTTTTTTATTTTTACATGTCCACAATAAATAAGTCGTTAATATAAGTTGAAAAATACATATATTAACAGTACCCGACTTATGTCTTTTGTTCTTTAACGTGCATTTCGACTCTCTGCAAATGTTTCAGCTAAATTTGAGCTAATGTAACTGTAGATGAAACATTTTCTTGGATTCCTGGAATATCACGGCAGGGCTATACAATGACGAAGCTAGAATTTTGTAGGTAGTTTTTTTAATATTCCTAAAAAACTGACTTGAAAGCCTTCATCTACAAAGGGAAACAGATCCATTAGGAGAAACTTTTGGATCATGTATGTATGTATGTATTTTTTGGGGTAACATTCACTCAGACCTGAAAGATCTATTGTGCCCCCTTACTTATTCTTAGTTTCTGAGGAAAGTCTCTGAAACTAATAGCTCATTAGTCCTATTTCCCGGAGAAATTTTAGGACATCTGCAAGCTTCAACTTAGGTAAATGTTCCTCTTATATCCAGTAGTCTCCCAGGTACTGTGCTCTAGGATTCTGGAGTGCTGTGCAATTGGAAAGTATGTGGATGGAGGTTTCTTCTTCCATGCCAAAATATCTGCATTCTTCTTCCTCCACTATTTTGAGCATTGTCAGGTGCCCATTCAGGCGACAATGTCCCGTTAGGATCCCTGTTAAAACTTTTAGCTCAGTTTTACTTTGACTTTTGCATTCATTTCAGGTTGTAGTCGCCCAGAAGAATCTTTGATTGTCTGAGCACTACTAGATCTTTACGATAGTCAGATCTTCTCTTTCTTTCGGCTTCACCTATTTTTTCCAATATTACATTGGGGCTGATTCCGCAAAAAAAAAGTTCAGGCCCAACTTTTGGATGAAGATTATCATAAAATTATATTTTATTTATTTCAGGCTATAGTGCTTTTAGACTCTAGTGAGAAATCTAGGTTTTTTTTGTTACATTCAACTAGCCATTTCCAATCAAACTTATCAGCTGATTGTGATGACCGATGTTTTGTCATTTCCTGTGAAGAAAATGTATATTCGATTCCTCTTATGTATCGAGTATGAGAATTGTATAGACGTCAAAATACACACAAAATATTCTTATGCTCCAATCGTCTAATCCAATAAGTAAATGTCAATATCTCGCACTAAAGTGATCATAAATTGAGAAACATAATACAGATCACGAAGAAGCTTGTGGAATCATGCAATTTACACAAGTACAAGAAGGAAAATATGAGAAAAACAGTTTGGAAGAGAGAGAAAGGATAATTTTGAGTAGTCAGCGAGGATGTATGCTCATTTCCCGAGGCTAGCCGAATGTTCATTGTCCCCCTATTTCCACCGCTGTTGCCAGAAGCGCAGATTAATGATGTTTTTGTCTTGTTATCGTAGACTTTTTTTCGAGCTCATGCACTATTAGGTATAACTAAACACTTTCATCCGGCAACAGTGTCCCTTAAGCTGAAGACACAATAAAAAATACAAAGTACAAGTGACAAGCGACAAAAACTTGATACATGTAAATCAATGCTGTAACCCAAAATAAAAGGTTATAGGAAACAAAATACATGTCATGGATACAGAATTTCGGAAATTTGGTATTTTGTATCTGACCAATCGGAATCGTTGTTTATCAGCTTGTCTGTTGTCATAGTTGCCACTGTTTTGAAGAGTTGAAAGTACGTTTATTATATCCCTTGCTTCTAAATTATCCATTGCTTATAAGTATTTAGCGAACAAAAAAAAATATTTCAGGATTATACAAATTTTAACTAAACAAATTTTAATGACAAATTTTAAAATGTTAGATTAAGTTCTTCACTGCCACACCCCCTTGGTAAAATGCTCGTTTTTAATTGGTAGATACTAGTGACTAAACGTTAGTTGTGTTTTAAATCAGTTTAAAGCCCGTATTTTGTATTTTGTTATTTGTCTCCTGTATCTTGTATTCTTTATTGTGTCTTCAGCTTTACAGAGAGAATTCACTAGTTGGTGGTATTCATCAGTATGTTCCCAACATGTAAGGGGCACTATTGCTTATGAAAGTGTTTAGTTTTACCTAATAGTGCATGAGCTTGAAAAAAAGTCAAAAATAACGAGATAAAAATATCATTTGTACTTCTGCAACATCGGTTAAAATAGGGAGGCAATGAACATACAGCTAGCCCCGGGAAATAAGTACCTATACATCCTCGATGACCACGCACAATTATTTTTTCTCTCTTTCAAGCTGTTATTCTCATATTTTCCTTGTAGTACTTGTGTAAACTGCATGATTCCATAAGCTTTTTCGCAATCTGTATGTTGATCTGATTTAGATCCCTGGATTACACTGACACTTCTCCGAAACCACAAAAGTGTAGTTCAGCTACTACTTCAATATGAGGTTTCGAGATCTGTGATCCATTTCTTCAAAATTACTGTTAACGAAAAAGTTAGATTAAATGGTAAAAAGTTTTAAAATATTAATATTATTAATAACAATTAGTTATACACTTGTTTGTTAAATAACCATGACAATAATGACACTTCATGATGATAATAATAAAATTATAGGTTTGTTCCAACTGCAGTCAGAAACCGTCAGAAGCGATCAGAGAATAGTCGACCATTGCAATCAGTGATAGGAATTACGTGGAAATAACTCGTTGTTTGCTATGACCAGTTATTCTCTGATCGTTTCTGACGGTTTCTGACTGCGGTTGGAACAAACCTTATATCAACCCTCAACTTTATTACTTTAGTGCGATACAGTAAAAAAATAGCATTTAGTTGTAGTTAGCCAGTAGAGGACCCTTTTTTTCAGTCTTAGAAAAATCAAGTTTTGACAATTCTGGCTTCCTAGATTACGAATACGAAGACCCAACGCCACTGATTGAGAGCTATCAACTTAACAGCGAAGACACAGATTCGTCCCATTATCAAATTATTGGTAATACCGATATGCGTTGCTCAAGTCTTAACACTCTACGACGTATACCAATTTCAAGACCAAGAGTCTCATCACCAACGAGAATAGAACACCCTAACTTACCACCTCTGAATCTCTATCCCCACAAGGGATCGCTTAAGAAAAATGGAACTTTAAGCTACAAAGCAGTCGAAAATAGTACTCTGCCAAAATATGGCTTGTAAGTTTGTGAAGCTTTAAATGTCCCACCTCGTTCTCTCTAAATTCCTGAAAAACTATCTCCAAATAAGTTAGATAAATTTGAATATCATTTGCTTATGCGGTTATTTATATCACAAAGGTTTTTTTATTGATCAAATTAAGAAAGAGTATTTTACTGCTGAATAACACTAACCTATTGATGGTGTTCGGTTTTAGAAAAAAACAAACAATCAAAGCTTCCAGTGCAGGCATAGATAAGCTACCCTTGACTTGGCTTGATAAACGGTGTTGGTATAGTAGTCGCAAAATTTATTGTGTAGCTATCTAATCGTATATATCGCCTTTAAGTTAAGTAAGTAACTCGAGGTATTATTATTTTTGTCTATAATTCTATATTTTATTCCATGTGATACCAGAAGTGAACTGAACCCTTTTTGTATTCCATTCTATTTTTTAAGGAAAACGAAATTTCAAAGCAAAAACCATAAACAAGATTAAATTTTATTAAAAAATAACAGAAAAACACTACACTCCTTC
Source organism: Galerucella nymphaeae (assembly GCA_963978555.1). Taxonomy (NCBI): domain Eukaryota; kingdom Metazoa; phylum Arthropoda; class Insecta; order Coleoptera; family Chrysomelidae; genus Galerucella; species Galerucella nymphaeae. The sequence continues at coordinate 10,587,086 of OZ021710.1, forward strand.
TTGATGAGACCACCAACTAAAGCATCAACAGGTGGTCAACTTTTCGAAAAATAACTCTCTCTGAAAGATAGTTATAGTTCAGTAAAATTTGTGAAAAATAATAAAATATTTAAAATTGACATTTCTATTTCTTCTCAATAAAACGATATACATATAAGGTAGTGTTAATCGTCTGGTATTATGTTCAAGATGATTTTAATTATGAAAATAGATTATTATTGTTTAAGGCTAAATGTTTTATATTCGAGTTTAATAGCAGAGGAAAGAACAAATATATTTTAGATTGAAAGAAACCATGAATACATGAAAAGAAAGCCTGAGTCGTCGATCAGGTAAAGATTTATTAAAAAATATATTTTGTTCTATATACATCAACGCTAAGTATCTTAAAAAGTAGGATAGCTCTCCATAACTGCGGGTTAAAAATAATCGTTAGACAGTCAATACAGTTATTTAATAATTAAACATTATTAAGAACATTTTAACCATTATTGGATGAAATTATAATATTAAATGAATTTTTCTACATTCATGCAAAAAACAACACTTTTGTGAAACACATTTAATGGAAAAAGTGGTTCTTTCATCTGTCATTCTTGTGTCAGTTTTGTGATGATTTATGACAAACATGAACATTTAAATAAAATAAAAATCCAGAGCAAGTGTCTGATCCTGCTTTAATACAACAATAATATATGTATATCTTACTACTTAGTCTCAACGAATTACAATTATTGCAATAATCTTTAATTATTTAAAATTTAAATGGCCAAGGCGAAAACCAGCTATGATTGAGTACTGACAAGGTGGAGGCCATAAAGATACAAAAAAAAGAACGGTTTGAGTTTGATTTGGTTAAGTTAGGTTCCCACCATATTATATTCTAATTTTCCAGTTTTTGCATAAATGTAGAAAAAATATTGTATGCAACTTTTGCAAAACGTGTTTTTTACACTCGACGTGTTGTCCAACTCGGCCTAAAGACCTCGTTGGACAATTTCACGTCGCGTGTAAAAAACACTCACTTTTTGCACTTGTTGCATAAATAACTATTATCTTAAAATAAACATAAATTAAAATATTGACTGGACTATGATAGTATGATTCACAATAAGCACAGGAGACTGGGGAGAGGCCGGCGAAGGGACGGCTCTTTGAAAAAAATAATAGGTAATGAAAAAATAAAAATGGTTAAACAAAAAGCCGGCAACTTTAAGTTTGCATAATATCTTTTTCACCTAAATATTTTAGAAGAAGAGCACAATAATTACCTTCACAACTCTCTTTTACACTAAAACAAAAATTTCACATCAAATATTTTTTAAATATAAATATTTTGCAATAAAACAATTAGTTTTCTACTACGATTTCAAGACATAAAAAATTTCCAATAGTTGACAAAAATAACTATTAATTGTTATAATTATTCCCAACTATACTACTGCACAAGAATTTAAAATTTTATAATATACCACTCAGCAATTACAGTGCAATTATTATTTTAAGCATAGCAAATGGAGGAAGTTTTTCGTGGATGAAGTAATGATCACAATTTATAAAATAATCTGAATGTACTTTTTATATTAATATTTATATTGTTTTTTGGTGTCTATACATGTGTTAGTTTTGTTGGCTATTTATTAATATTTATGTCATTATATCATACAAAATAATAATAAATTATTTGTTATAAACTTTGTTAATGATTTTATGGCAACCCATCTTTTTATTTTAAACAGTGAAAGGCGTATCAGAACAGTACCTATTCGAAGACTCTTCTCAAATCACCGGGAAAAATTTTGATAGAATCAATATATCGATCATGGATATCGATATTCATTTCTAAATTTGAAAACCGACCTGCATTCACTGTTGAGGATTCAAATTAAGATCGCAGCGCCGGAGCGGTAGTAACCGAACTACTTCTTTTTACAAAGTATAGTTAATTGTATTATACAAATTATTGTCAAATTTAAAAAATAGGGCCAAGTTGGAGAGGGTGGGTTTTAAACCTTACTTAGATCTTGGGTAGATTGTTTTCTGCCCTAAAACCAGGTCTTTCTCCCAGTAGGTAGCAAAACCGGGTCCCTCGAAAGAATCGGAGAAAATCCACGGCTCGAAGCCGAGCAGAAAATCCCCTATGGCAGTGAGGAGAATCAAAACTCCTCCCAAACTTAGGGATAATGCATCGCCGGCACGTAGCCAAGACAATTAAGTTAACAAAAAGCTGGGAAAACTGGATTTCCCAAGATGAAGATGGCCAACGTCTCTTCAGGGAAACCGGCAAAAGAGACTGGATCTGTTGTCCTGGAATCTAAGACCAGCTGGTTCGGCGACGGAAGGTGATTAAACCTCGTCGACAGCACCAAACACAACTTCATATTTGGCAGGTGCAGATGGTGGCGTCTTAATTCTTAATTCTCTCTAAAGAGTCGATTGCCGAAATTGGGTAGATGAAGCGATCTGATGGCACTTTCAGGGCCCCTGGAAAAGAAACGTTAAAGCTTTTGATTAAAAATCACTTTCCTGGAAGTTTGACTCTGGATAATAATCGACCTCCACTCATTGAGGATGCGAAGCGGCCAAAAAAGATCGATTGGGACGCTGCCAAGGAAGTTATCACAGCACCGGCAGTTTAAAGATCTTTTTAGCCTTTTGAACCTCCCGGTGAGGATGGCATATTTCCAGCTCTGCTGCAAAACGAACTGGAATTACTTTTACCCATCCTCATTAAACTATTCATGCCTAATAGGTAAAACTAAACACTTTCATCCGGCAACAGTGTATTTTAGAGAGAGAAGTGTTTAGCTTTACCTATTTGTTTGGAAATGTGACAATTTATTGACAGGTCGCTGGTTGATTCATTCTGGTATGACTTTGAATCAATTGGTCACATACCATTCATAGTTTTGTTGAATCAATGTCATGGAAGAGTGGTAGAATGAAACGCTGCATAAAGTCAATCCATTTAATTCCTTAAGTTTGATTGAAATTTCCTAATGGCTAAATTACTACATTTGGCAACTGTGGTAACGGCTATTTCGATTTTTCGGTAAATGCATAAGGCGGTGATGTGAATAATTAAATATGCAGCCTTACTTACGGATTCCATGGGCACAAACTACTAATACAATTGTTGAAACAAACCTAAACCGGCATTGCGCCGATATTATTGGATTACAAATCACTAATTACTTTTCAGAACATATTATTAGGATAATGATGATATTACTTCAAAGGTTAACACTCCACTATTCTCTTTTGGCATTGTATGTAGAGGGGTCAGTTATTAGGAGGAGTAGGAAAGGCGGGAAGATACCTAATTGGTTGTGGGAAAAGCGCTCTTCACGTATAGTATAAGAAAATTTGAAATATGAGCGGTAAATAGAAATTCATATTAGCTGGACCGCTACCAGGACCGTAGTAATTAATTCTAAGTTGAGATTTCTTAGCGAAATCTCAACACTATTTGCAAATTGAATTTTCCAAAATCTATCTGTGTTGAAAATATTGTGAATTTAACTGTTCTAACAAGTTGAAGTTTTAACTCTTATTACATGGAATTTTCATTGTGTAACCTAGTACAATTCCATTTGGACACTTTTTATTGAGACTATAAGCAGTAAGTAGGTACGCAACTGAGCAGGCATTAATGCATGTTTGGTTGTATACCTATCTGGCAAACGGCAGTATCGAAAATTCTGTATTTAGTGACCCATCTGTTCTTGCTAGTATTCTACGATTTACATTTCCGGTAAATTGTCATTATGTGTTTCCTGTGAGTTGTCATTGCGTGTTTCCTATAAATTGTCATTACGTGCTTCCTGTAAATTGTCATTAGACACTTTTAGCTTGTCATACGTTTTTACACGTATCCTTATCCGTATTGGAGTTACGTTGACGTAAAGAAATTGTCAAGAAAACCTTTTTAGCCGAAAACGTATCGTTTCATTCTGTTTTTAATGATACGATGATAATTTGAACGACCTATTTTTGATGCATACTGAACAAAACCAATATCAAAGAAGAAGACATGTAAAATAGCATTAATAGCACGTAATATAGTGAGATTGGTCGAGATACGGATACGTTTAAATATACGGAGTAGGGTACGTAACAATACGTTCAACGCATCGTATCGGCTGAGACGTAACGGGTCTACACATGCGCAGTTCGTTACGTATACGGATACGTGAGAAATTTGAGACAAGCTAAAAGTCTCTATTAGGTGTTTCCTGTAAATTGTTACTAGGCGTTTCCGGTACATTTTAGTTCTATGGTTTCCATTTTGTTAGTTTGACCACCACTTGGCACTTTTGAGCTTTGACGCTTTTCATTCAGGACTCTGATTTCGTTCGGGTATATGTACAAACCATGGAGCTAATATTAAGAGGAGATGACACAGTCGACTATCTTATAATAGGAAAATGGTATCACATGATAGACATTGTGATGGTAGCAATATGGCGTCGACGGCAGAGCCGGACTATTTAAATTTCCAATCATCAAAAATTTTTTCACTAGTGAAATTCTTTTTCGACAGTGCACATTATCATCCTTTTGACAAGCCTTATGTTGGCTGCCAAGAACCTCTTTTCACAAATTTCAACCACATATCTCTAATTAATTAAATATAGAAAAAATTCACAATTCACATCGACAAAACAATACTAATGTCAAGTTGACAAGTTAGTGGTAGTAAAATGGCGAAACCGATACCACTTTTATGACATGCGTAGCGACTCCTTTTAAATACTAGCTCCATGGTACAAACGCATCCTTTATCTATGGAGTGGGGTGGCGTCAAGGATATTACATACAAAACTTGCCACTTATCTGGTAATTTTCAAGTTCAAAATACTTACGATAGATGTCGCCAGTAGTACTAAATCGGCTTTTATTCATATTATGCATATCTTGACGGTTCAAACAAACGCCTCTATGGGTCAGCTGTTTGGAATTTACGATATTTTGGTTTCAAACACAATTTCTGCCTGCGCCAGTTGTACGCAATAATTTTATTTGGCCTTGAGACGACCATTTGGGTCTAGATACGAGGTCCATTCAACTAACAGTTCTACTTTTTGGACAGGGAAGGATTAGTATAATTTGAAGTTGTTAAAATTACATTTCGAAGAAAATGTTATTGAGTAATGTTGTGAATGATATAAATTAAAATACATAATTTGAACATGTTACAAGGAAAAGGATTTAAAATCGGAAACAATAGCAAAACAAATTGTGATAACAGATTTTTATTAAATACCCAGTTAAATTTAATCCAATAATAATTAACTACAAATTAAGATTACATTACATTAAATGTGACGCCAAATAATTAACTTATCCCTATTATCTTTTTTAAAATTTCTATTTATGTCTTTAAGTCTATAATACAGGGTGTTTCATTGGGAAATGGGCATACGGTAAGGGTAGGTAGAGGTCGCCTAGGTGGTTCTAAAAAAACCCCATATGATGGGTCTAGCGCTCTTTATAACCGAGATACAGGGTGTTTATGTATTTTGACTATTTCTTTGATGGTTTATAACTTACGATCCACATTGTATATATTTTTCATATTCACAGCATAAACTCTTCATCCTGTATTTTACCGAATACCAAATAAATTATAATTCATAATCCAGGTACGGACTAGAAAAAAATGAAAGAAATTGAATCAGTTTAAAACAACACCCTGTATATTAAAATTTTGAAAATTCGTTTGCAGATTTGAAAAGAGCAGAAAAAATTATGTCAAAGCAAATGTGTTTTGTGCTTCCGCATACAATTTTCGTACTTGTTAATTTGAGTCAAAATTATTTTTTTGATGTAAGGGTGGTACAAAATTTAAGAAAAAAAAATACTTTTTCTTCTCTAAATAATAATCTTTTACTTTCAATCAATAAAATCCCTAACCATTTCATAATCTCCTAAATTTTGGATCACAACCAATGTAAAATAAGTCGACAGGCCTATACATTTTAAGACAAAATGCTAATTTCAATAACTAACTTACAAACACCCCGTATGTGTAATACAGTTATGATAATTGTATTTGTCCATTATGCTGCACTTTAAACAAATAATAAAATGCGAAAAAAATACATCCCGGAAAAGTATAACTTTATTTTAACAGATGCTCAAAGTGGCCACCATTTTGCTCAATACATTTCTGTGCTCTTTTAGTAAGATGTCTAATAGATTTCCTAATCATAGCTTGATCATTTTTCAATTCCTCGCATGCGTCCTGGATTCTCTGTAAAAGGTCTTCTCTTGTATTTATTTCAGTTGAATAGACTTTGGATTTTAAGTAACCCCAAACATGATAGTCGATTGGGTTAAAGTCGGGTCCCCTTGCAGGCCAGTTATGAGGTCCTCCCCTGCCTATCCAATTATTTGGGAAGTTGTCGTTTAAAAAGTTTAAAAAGTTAGTTATTGAAATTAGCATTTTGTCTTAAATAATGTATAGGCCTGTCGACTTATTTTACATTGGTTGTGATGTTTGATATCCCAATTTGCTGTAATTGTCAAGTTGGCTGATGTCAGGGTGTAATTTTGACAGTTAATGATTTGAGAGTTTGTAGTTGTGTTCTTGCGTTCGTTAAGTGATTATTTGTTGATAGATAACCAGTTATTACTTGTTGAAAATGCCCCATAAATTTGATAACAATGAATATGCAGACTCATCATATGGGGGTTTTTAGAACCACCTAGGCGACCTCTACCTACCCTTACCGTATGCCCATTTCCCAATGAAACACCCTGTATAATCGAACTCTTATATATAAATTTATAATAAATAAAACAGGAGAATCTGAGCATGGAGGTGTGAACAATATTTCTTCACATTGTTGTACAAAATTGATGACATTATTTTCTTTCACTGAAATTTTGAAAATTGTTTTGAAAAATAACTTCAATGTTCGATATAAATTGTACGAACTCGGTACCTATGTGGATTATTTAAATTTCCATAAATGCTTTTGTAGTTCTGGTGACTCAACGGTTACGTCTGTTTCCTGTTCAGTTCTTGACTGAATTATTGCTAAAAATAGGAAGTAATAATAAAAAAATAAATAAAATATTTTCTGCTTATGTACGTACCTGGCTTAATCACTATGTCTTGTAATACTTTAGGTATTCTCGCTGTAGTGTATTACACTATAGTTATGTTCGCGTCGTACGTTCACATTATCGCACGAAGATCCCTCTAATGAAACAAAAATAGTCGGCACTGCATTGGGATTCAGTCTGTTACGTGAACTATTGGTAAACATTTTAGTGTCGAAATGATCACTACAAAGCCTATAGCTTTTATATAAATATTCCAATTTGTCCATTAGATCATCTCTGTTAGCAGCTATTGCCCACGTTCTGGCTCTACAAAATATACATTTTATTAAAATTAACTAAATAGAGTATCAATAAGTACTTAATAAGTTTTAAATGTGCCCCATTGTATCCGATTTATGACCTTTTCGTTGACTGTCTTTTATACCTGCTTTACCTGTATATCAGTGTAGGTACTTTATTAATAATCCCTCTTTATAATCCATCCTTCTAATAACTGAAATAATGGTTGTTTACAATCCTTTATTACCTGTACCGGAAAAGGTATTTAGGAGGATTAGTAGATTCACTAAAAACTATTTACAAAATATCTTGTCTATTTTTCGTCGAAAATTGGCATTAACTTTGTAATACCCTGTATAACATATTGCAACCCTACATTTTTGTGGCAAGGAAGTCGAGGGGATTTTGAATTTGAAATTAAATACAAGGTGTTTCATTTAAAAAACATAATTTTGATGTGGTAATGCGTTTTGGAAGACGCTGTACCTTTGTAAATAATTGTAAAATGTGCAGTTTAAAGAGGCCTACTATACAGGGTGTCCACGACGAGTGAAAACTATCTGTATATGGCAAAATACTTATAGTAAAATCATGAAAATTTTTACGTTTGGGTTTATGGATACTATCTTTTCAACTAAAATATTCTCAAAGATGGCCGACTTCCGGTTCTACCGGAAGTCGACTGTAACTTTGTTATTTTAAATGGAACACCCTGTATCTTAATACATTTTTGAAATCTTCGTAATATTTTAGTATACTTTTGTCTGAAAACCTTTTTCGAAAAATGCACACTTTTTGAGTTATTGATTTTGTTGTAGAAAATTTTACCGTTGAAGACCCATATAAATTATTTTTTCACGAGGATACCCTTGAAGATATGAAAATGGTTTCTGTTCGGTTGCCTTGAGCAAGGTCAAACGTATTCGGATCTGTTGAAAAATTTTTCATTTCATACAGGGTGAGTATAAAAAGTGTAAGCTTAACTTCATAAATATCAAATTTCTTCATTTTTTTAAATAGAACCACCCTGTTTTTTCTATTTAAATGCATTCAGGGGAAAAAAATTAGGCAAGTTCATGTATACTTTCTTATACCTAAACCTTACCGTTATCCAGATATTAAATGTTTTCTGTAAATTTTTAGAGATGCAGGTGTGGTCTAAATTTTGATACAAGCACTAAGAAATAAAAAAGTCTATTTCTTCATCTGTCTTGAAAAAATCAAATCAAATTGTTTTTATTAATCCTATTCCAACTTTTAGTCGATTCCGAGATATTTGAGGTTTTAAATTGTTATTATATTTTTTAACAAGTTTAAATTTTTCATGTATAATTTTAGTAGGCTTTGTAATAGAGAAGATTGTGAGCTAAGAGTTCGAAATTCCTTCAATTTCCTTTCTGAGATGATGATTAGCCGTGCGACGAATGAAGGTATACTGAGAAGGGTTGAATAATGAATTGAAGTTCAAGGGAGCAATTTTGAACATTTACTTTAAAACATCAGACTATTTTTCTTTGGCTTTTAATTTTATTAATATACAGGGTGCTCTATTTAAAATAACAAAGTTACAGTCGACTTCCAGTAGAACCGGAAGTCGGCCATCTTTGAGAATATTTTAGTTAAAAAGATCGTATCCGAGATCGTATCCATAAACCCAAACGTAAAAATTTTCATGATTTTACTATAAGTATTTTGCCATATACAGATAGTTTTCACTCGTCGTGGGACACCCTGTATGTATAAATAAATATTGTTCACATCTCGTTTAATAACAGATATAACGGACTTTGTCACAGAAGGTGTATATTTGCGATTTACTATATTATGACGAAACAAAACTTTTAAATGCGCCTAAGTGAAGTGAAGTGAAGTGAAGTACTAGTAGTCGACAAAACGGGAAATAATTGAAAATTATTTTTTCGTCAACCGACGAGATTGTAAACAAAACAGGAACATACCGAATTTATGTAACGAAAAAAAATCACTACCGACAATCTCAACTATCGGCATTTATATAAATGTAGACCTATCGTGTCTATAATCTTTGGACATACTACACTTACCTCAAAGGATCTTTGGGAAATCTAAAAAAACTTTTATTCTTATATAAATATGATTTACAATTACAGTTCTTTGCAGCACAAACTACACCTGCTTTAACTTTATTCATCTTATTTGATGACTGTCACTCAAAAAGTAAAAAATTTGAATTCACAAACACGCCACTGCTTATGCGACTAAACCAAACTCTAAACCGACATATGCCTGAATTTGAAAGGTTTCTAAACTAAAATGGCGAAAGGCGAACGCGGCGAACTGCGTGTGGCGAACTGCGCACAACCGATGTGCTAGGTTAAATGAAGCGCAGATGATAACAACGTTGCCAGATTTTTTTAAGCATTTACCAACTAGGACATCCCATATGTCTGTCATTTCTGATGTTTATTATTATTATTTTTTCTGATACGTGGTTTTGTGGTTTTAATTAGTTTTAATTTTTATTGTGAAATAGAAAGAATGGAAAGTGCGGCGTAAAATTTTTGCACTTAAATTTTGTGCAAAAGTTTTTTCAAATAAATACAATCTCAACAGACACTTGAAGAAATTTTGTTTTTAGTTGTTTAATCCTGTATGTCATAAATATGAGTTTGTGCATGGCTGGTGGTGTATTTTTTGTTGTATCTTTTGTTTCATAATACAGATTTTTTTCTATTTCACGTCTGAGTTTTTTATTTCAGTTAGGTAGCCCACTACAGGAGTCAACCTGTACGCAGTATTTTAGTTGCTACATATAAATGTATGTAATATTTAGATATTTATTATTTACCGAAGGCTATATCTAATGAAAATAAAAGATTTCAAAATAGTTATTTTTCTACTCCTGTTTTATAATATACTTATTAAAAGACTAAAATCTGTATCATAATGAAATTCATTATGATACAGATTTTCATTATGATACAGATTTTTAAGCCAATAGGAATGCGACATTCGCACAATATTTAGTATATAGCCATGGATACCTGGTTGACATTCCTGAAATTAATTATATCAGGTCTGTGGCCTGCAATAAAAGTGTAGCACTGAGCTATACGATTTTATTTATTTTAATTATGTTTTAATGCTTCTTGCAGTTTACAAATGCAATATACATAGATATTCCCAAATTTAGTAATTTTATACGTATTTTTTCACAGATAGACCTGAATTCTTCAAAATTATATAGCTCATTGCTACACTTTTATTGCAGGCGAACAGACATATTAAGTGACACTTAATTTGATAGCTGTCAAATAATTTTGATTTTCAAAATAACTATATTTAAAATTGATTTAACTAATAATTATTGATTAAATAATTTTTATTAACCAGAGTAGAAAAAATATTGTATGCTACTTTCATGTAATGGCCATTAATACACTCGCATATTATATACGAAACTCGCCTGCGGCTCGTTTCGTATCCTACAATATGCTCGTGTCTTAATGGCTATCATTACATGTTCGTTGCATAAAATACTATTATGATATAAGTGTTAAAAGTACATTTTTAAGGCACGCATGTGAAGGTTTGCAGAATGAGCGAAGCGAATTCTGCAATTCACATGAGTGCCTAAAAAGGTACTTTTAACACGTATATCATACAATATCTTTTCTACAAACGTTCAAAAAATGCAATGATACAGTTTGAATTTAATTTTAAAAACCTTTATTAATAATACATCCAAAGGAGATCATTTTAAATTGCATGTAGCCGTTCGAAAAGTCGGTGTGTATACAAAAATAGTACGCACAGTAATAGTTCGAAAAGATGGTTGCCACATACTGGTGCGCGCGCGCACTAAACACTCCAGTCCCGACTAGGGTGAAATTTAAGCTGACAAAAAAGTCACATATATGACAGCTTAAGCATTTGAATTTATTCTGCCGATATGAACTTTTAGATGTCAATTATTAATTTTAAATTATTAAATGAATTATAAAAAAGGAAAAGTAAGGAACAAGTTACATTGGGAAAGGTAGAAAATAAGCAGGATTCCAATAGCAATTGGTTGATTTATTGGACAAACCTAGACACCCTCTTTTTTATTAATTCCAACATTAGAGTCTCATTGTCTTATCTTCACTATAGGAGCTTTAGTCGCTATTATTCATAATTATATTCTCTACAAATCTTTTGGAGGTAACCCTCTCTGCAGCCAAAATGCATTTTCTTTTTAAACATTTTCGCTGCTCGTCCATTCCTTAAATCAATTCAACTCCCCCGAGGAGCTGTGAGACCTGGTCGTTGGTGGGGGAGCCGAGTAGCTATTCCTTCTCGAAGGAATACGTGATAGACGCAACACCTGCTGCGGCAAGACTTTACAAAGTCATGGCGAAAAGTAGGGTCAACACAGATATGGCTTTGAGAAAGCCAGACGGCAATTATACCGAAAATGAGGGGGAAAGAGTCCGACTCTTACTAGAAACTCATTTTCCTGGGAGCATCCCAAATAGGAGAGACAATCCTCTCGAAGCTCATAACAGACCTTCGAGGGCAAGTATTACAATGGCCAAACACATTTGTAGTAACGATAGGTTGAAATGGGCTATGAACACCTTTTCGCCTTTCAAGACACCGGGAGCGGATGGAATTTTCCCAGCATTGCTCCAGCAAGCTCAAGACGAAATTCTACCGCATCTGGTTAGAATTAGTCGGAGTAGTTTAGAACTGGGGTATATACCAGAAGCTTGGAGAAGGGCAATAGTAACCTTCCTTCCAAAAACTGGGAAAAGGGACACAACAAACCCCAAATCCTTTAGACCAATTAGCCTAACATCGTTTGTACTCAAAACGATGGAAAAAGCAATTGACAACTACATTCGAACGGAAATCCTAGAGAGACTACCTCTCCACCCATGTCAGCATGCTTACCGGGCAGGCAGATCTACGGAGACTGCACTGGTACAACTGACGGAGGATATCCGAGGTGCTCTAGACAACCAAGAAACTGTAGTATGTGCATTTTTGGACATAGAAGGAGCTTTTGACAACACTCCACATGAGGCTGTCAAAAGAGCATTAAGCAGAAGAGGTGTTGACAGCACAACATCCAAATGGATGTCGGAACTGCTCACCACAAGAGTAGCAGAGACAAGGACAAGCAAAGACATTGTCTCCATCTGCACTACCAGAGGATGCCCACAGGGAGGAGTAGCATCCCCTTTAATGTGGAGTCTGACGGTTGACGAACTCCTGTGTGGTTTGACGAATCTAGGAATATCCTGCCAAGGATATGCCGACGATATTGTCATAACAGCCAGGGGGAAATTCGAAAACACCCTTTGTGATATTGTACAAAAGGGTCTGAACTATACAAATAGCTGGTGTAGGCAAGTGGGGCTCAGCATCAACCCCACTAAAACCATCTTGATTGCCTTCACTAAGAAAAGAAAACTCAACCTCAAAACCATAAAACTTGATGGTAACGAGATTGAATGGAGACAAGAAGTCAAGTATCTAGGTTTGATTTTAGACAGTAAGCTCCTGTGGAACAAACACGAAAAGGAGATTACTCACAAGGCGAAAATGGCTCTAATGGTCTGTAGGAATCTGGCAGGGAGAAATTGGGGCTGCAACCCAAAAATCCTAAGCTGGATGTACACTGCCATAGTGAGACCAATTATCACTTATGGAGCCATTGCATGGAGCAGCAGAACTAGTCTATTGACAACGAGAGAAAACCTCTCCAAAATTCAAAGACTAGCTTGTATATGCATTACAGGAGCAATGAGAACATGCCCAACGGCAGCAATGGAAGTAATTCTCAACCTCACCCCTCTACATATGGTGGTGGAAAGTGTTGCAGAAAAAACAAGATACAGACTAAGTAGAGAGGGAATCATTAAAAGAAAAATCACCTCTTCACTTCTTAGAAATCAGACAACCTGGGACATGCCACAAGACGGTATGATGAGAAAGTACAACTTTTCGAAGAAATTCGTTACAGAATTCACCAACAAGAAGGAATGGGATCCGAATACCATTACCAGAATTGGAAAGAATGCCATTCAATGGTACACAGATGGCTCAAAAGCAATAGGAGGAACTGGGATAGGAGTGTTCGGGCCAGGAACCAAACACTCCGAAAGCTTGGGAAAAACCCCAAGTATCTTTCAAGCGGAAATTCACGCCATAAGAAAGTGCGCCCAGTTCAATATTGATAAAGGATACCGAGGACAAAGGATTATCATAATGACAGATAGTCAAGCAGCCATAAAAGCACTGAGCTCTTGTGTAATCAGTTCTAAAATGGTTTGGGAATGCCTAGACAAACTAAATGAATTAGGCGAGAACAATATAGTTACCCTACTATGGATTCCAGGACACACTGGAATAGAAGGAAATGAAATAGCAGATGGACTAGCAAAGAGGGGGTCTGAAATACCCTTCTGGGGGCCTGAACCCTTTTGCGGAATCAGCTCCAAGGTAATATTGGAAGAAATAGGCGAAGCCGAAAGAAAGAGAAGATCTGACCATTGGAAAGATCTAGTAGGGCTTAGACAATCAAAGATTCTCCTGGGTGACTACAACCTACGGAGATCAAATGAATGCATAAGTCAAAGCAAGACTGCGCTAAGAGTTTTAACAGGGATCCTAACGGGACATTGTCGCCTGAATGGGCACCTGAAAAAGCTCAAACTAGTGGAGGAAGAAGAATGCAGATACTGTGGCATGGAAGAAGAGACCTCCATCCACATACTTTCCAACTGCACAGCACTCCAGAATCCTAGAGCACAGTACCTGGGAGATTACTGGATAGAAGAGGAACATTTACCTAAGTTGAAGCCTGCAGATATCCTAAAATTCCTCCGGGAAATAGGACTAAAGGAGCTACTAGTTTCAGAGACTCTCCTCAGGAACTAAGTAGAAGTAAGGGGGCACAATAGATCTTTTAGGTCTCAGTGAATGTTACCCCAATCATACATACATACATACATACATACAAATCAATTCAAAATCCAAGAAAATATTCAGAGAAAGATTTGATGATTTGAATGACTTGAATGACTGAATTTCCAATTTGATTTGTCAACAACCAAACAAACATAACCTTGAAAAATGTTTGACACAACACACTCCATAACCGTTCGAAAACCTAGAGCGAGCTTAGCACACCGAGTGAGTTTTTACCCCCACTCCTTGGAATAATTTTCATACCAACAACGGACCTTGACCAACAACCAGCTTCTCGAACGCAGCCCATCGTGATATTGTGGCGTCAACCTCGACTGGAAATTCCATTTTTTCTGCGCATCATTCCTCCTTATCCACGGAAAATGGCAAAACAGCAATACAGGAAATTAATTTGTCAAATTGCACAAATTGTACCATTAATATTAATGTTAATAAATAAAATCTAAATATTTTGACGTTTGCTTTCAAAATTTGACAATTCACTTTTACCAGTAGTGCCATAATAGTTATTTATGTAATAAGGATCATAAAGACGATCATTATGGTACAAGTCGTGAATGTTACGGCACACGGCGTGTGCCAATTGTTTATGATTCGTATTACATACAAAATTTTATCTGATGGCATTTATATCAATACATTTTCGAAAAATTAAAAACTGCATTTTCGACATGTCACAATGACAAAAAAAAAACTGTAGAATCCATTGGAATTAATATTACAAATTGTGGTAATTGTTCTTTTACCATTTATAATAAATAGTTTTGTACATAGTTATGCATTTTGAATAAACTTTTTTGATCAAACCATTACATGTTTTTCTTATAGAATTTCATTATGGTACTTAGTCCCATAATGAGCTTCCTTATGTCATCAAAATTGAGTGACATAACGTTGTCATTATGACATGCCATCAGATAAAGATTTTTACCTACGACCCCCCCTGTAATCAGTCAATAACACACAGTCGGCGCTAATGTAATGACGTGTATTACGCATGGTAAAAAAAACGCACAGCTGTAAAGTAAATCGCAGGGCTTTCCTAGCAACATCTTAGCAACTGTCAACAGACGTCTCCATTTTATTCAAAAATCTGACATGAGCCGTCAAAACATCAAACTTAGGTATAGGCTGCAATAGCAATTTGCGTAAGAACTGTCAAGAAACTTTTAAAACACTTTTTTATTATCCTTATAACTTATAACTGGTTTGTGTATTTTGTGGAAAGCTTTATTTAATTAAAAAATGTCGAGTGAAAGTGAGATGGATTTATTATTATCATGGAAATCGCAGAAATAGCCAAATATTGTTTATGTTGTTCAAATATTATCAATAGTTAGAGTATAAACACATGTAGAAATAGGTCGTAGGTAAAGTATAGTACGTAACTGGTGTTGTAGAGCATTTTACGCACTCACGGAATTACGCACTTCCATTCGTGTGTAAAATGCTTCTTACCACACACGTTACGTAATATACTATAAGGCACTCAGTGCCTTAAAGTGACATTTTTAAGGCTTCTATGGAGTGCTAAAAATGGCATTTTTAACACGGTTGTAGAAAAAATAAATTAGTTTACGGATTTCAATATTAATATTCAAATAAAATATGATTTTGAATGTTCTACCAAACATGGAAGTGTTAATGTAATTTAGAACCATGCACTAGCTTTTTCCCTAGTATTTTATCATATACAATCGCAATAAATTTATAGTCATTTCAGTTTTAATATTCAAATAAAACATAATTTCAAATGCCCCGCCAAATCAGACCAGAAGAACCTGGCAACACTGTACTCCCGGTCCTCTACTGGTTGTTTTGGTATACTGCTTTTATCTATGGCCAGCAGTCAAGCCCAAGCCAGTAAAGTTGTTTTTGGTGATTATTATAAATATTTATGGACTTTTAGCCTTTGAGAGCATTCAATTTTGTGTATTTGTCTGAAAATGGTTGAATCTTGCAGTGCAGTGAATTGTACTAATAGACGAGCAAAAGGTATCAAAATGAAGTTACACAGGTTAGTTTAATCGGTGTGATTAAAAAAATCTGTCTTGTTAGGTTTCCCAAAGATCCCAACTTGAGAAAATTGTGGTTACATGCAATGAGAAGAGGTTTTACTCCCAGTCCAACATCGGCAATTTGTGAAAAACATTTCACTATAGGTGATTATGAAGTGAATGTTCATGGAAACAAGGTATTGAAAAAGTCTGTTGTTCCATCTATTTTTGATTTGCCTGTCCATCTCAGGAAGGAACCTAAACAACGGAGGGTTTTAAAAAGAAAACATAAAGAATTAAACCTAAAAGAACCAGGTAACTTCACTTGAATAGTAATGTGAGGTGTTATTTATTCATTTTTTCATTTTCAGATCAAACTATGGCTGAGGTGGTAGAAAAACATGAACATCGTAAACTTGTAGATTACGAAAATATGCTAGAAGCTGGTCCTTCAAATTTAACACACAATCCTGAATCCATGGAATCTGATTCCTTGGAATCATGTGAAACTTTGAGCAAAAAAGTTTGCAGTTTAAGGTAGGTTTAATAATTGTATAATCATATAAAAAATTTCACTTCTACTAACTTAATAAAATGATGTGTTTGCAGGACCTGTAGAGAACCTGTATATTTTGAGGATTTCAAGTTTTCTCATCTGAATGATATGCAGCGTAGGATAAGGTTTTGGAAAGTTGCTCATGAAACTGTTGAAAAGTACAAGAAAGTGATCAGGTATAACCAATGCAAAATAAGAAGGCAGAGAATGAAAATTAAAATAATATAGCCAATTGGATGAATTACTTAAACAAACAAAAATATCTTCAATCCAGTCATTAGTATTAAAGGTAGATTTTTGATCTGAGTTTATTTACCTAAACAATCTTAGTGTGTTTATCATCTAGATCCAAAAAATTTTAATTGATGTTGAAATTGATCAACCTTGTAAAAAGCATGCATTATCACTATAGGGTGAATGGATTTGTTATAGAAATCATTTTGAATTGTACATTTTATATTTACAGTAGGAAATTTTTAGTTTAATAGTATGGGATATTTATGTATGTGATTTTTTTTGGAAAGTCTTCCAGAGACCCAAAAACAATTACTCTTCAGGCAACTAAAGAGAGGAAAGTCCTCCAAATATACACCAGAATTAAGGTGTCTTGCACTGATTTTAAATTTTTATTTTGCTCCTGCATACAATTATACAAGAAAAATTTTTGGATCAGAAGTCTTGCCTCATCCATGCACTATGGCAAAATGGTATAGTGTAGTAGATGGTACACCAGGATATAGTGCAGGAGCACTTTGTGCTGTTAAAATTAAGGTGGACATTGAAAAACAAAATGGAAAAAAACTGGTTGGTGCACTGATGATGGATGAAATGTTTATTCATCAACATGTTCATTGGACAGGGAGCAGATCAGTGGGATACATAAATTTTGGTGTTGCCATGCAATGTAGCAAGAAGATGCCAAAGGCAACAAGAGCCTTATTCTTTATGGTTGTGGGAATTAACAGTAAATGGAAAGTCTCGATAGCATATTTCTTAATTAATTCTTCGTCAGCTAAAGAAAAAGCAGCTTTTGTGAAAGGGTGCTTGCTGCTATTAGAAAGCACTGGAATATTGATTAAAAGTTTAACTTTTGATGGTGAAGCTTCCAATATTCTTATGGCTAGTTTATTGGGTGCTAAGCTGACTTTTCCCAGCATTGAGCCTTTTTTATAAACCATCACAATAAAGAAAAAATACAGATTAAGTGGGAATAATTCAAAGACCTTGTTAAACTTCAAGAGGAATCAGGTTTGCACTCTGCCACAACTTTAAGAAGACTTTTGAACTATCAAAAGAAAAAAATGAGGGTGAAACTTGCAGTCCAAACATTCAGTTCTAGTGTGAGTGACGCCTTGGATTACTGCACTAAAGATTTAAATATATATTCCTCTCAAGGCGCAGAAGCCACTGCTACATTTTGTAGACACATTAAGAATATTTTTGGGCAACACCAAGTTCAAAAAACCTTTGTATAAAGATAGTGAAGCATGTTTAATAGATTTTGTAAATAGTTCAATTAGTTATTGAAGTTCATTGACGGACATTGGGGATGTTAATATTTTGAAAATAAGCAGAAAAACGGTTTTTAGGATTGATAGTCTGTTTAATTAGCATTAAAAATTTATTTGGAGATGGGGTCAAAAATTGAGCTTTAAATTTTTTATAGTTCATTGTGACGTCTCCATAGACAAAAAATCCACTTCATTCACCTATAAATTTAAAGAATTTCTTCGCTGATTTCTTTGTGAATTGAACTTGATCACAATATTTATAGGTGATTGAACTTAATACAAATACGGTATGTTGATATAGAAGTTAGTATTATTATTTGGATAGCTTTTTATTCTATAAAAACTACAATAAATATTAGTAAAATAAAGTTGATCATTGATCCTTCAAACATTTTGTGAACATTGTTAGCTGTAAAAAATCCAATTAAATATCCCCTTTGAACATGGTCTTTATTTTGTCTTTTCAATTTTAGATGAATGATTGTCTACAAATTTTCTTTGATACAGCTGCATCAATAATCAGAGTACCATTTTTATTGGACTTTTATAGTAGGGTATTAGGAACTCCTCCAGGATTCACTATTTTCTGATTTATTCTTATTGGTTCTTGGTGAGTCTTATTTGTAAATTCATATACTTCAAAGGAATGACATTCACTGAGACCTAAAAGATCTATTGTGCCCACTTACTTCTACTTAGTTTCTGAGGAGAGTCTCTGAAACTAGTAGCTCCCTTAGTCCTATTTCGCGGAGGAATTTTAGGATATCTGCAGGCTTCAGCTTAGGTAAATGTTCCTCTTCTATCCAGTAATCTCCCAGGTACTGTGCTCTAGGATTCCGGAGTGCTGTGCAGTTGGAAAGTAGGTGGATGGAGGTTTCTTCTTCCATGCCACAGTATCTGCATTCTTCTTCCTCCACTAATTTGAGCTTTTTCAGGTGCCCATTCAGGCGACAATGTCCCGTTAAGATCCCTGTTAAAACTCTTAGCGCAGTCTTGCTTTGACTTATGCATTCATTTGATCTCCTTAGGTTGTAGTCACCCAGGAGAATCTTTGATTGTCTAAGCCCTACTAGATCTTTCCAATGGTCACATCTTCTCTTTCTTTCGGCTTCGCCTATTTCTTCCAATATTACATTGGAGTTGATTCCGCAAAAAGGTTCAGGCCCCCAGAAGGATATTTCCGACCCCCTCTTTGTTAGTTCATCTGCTATTTCATTTCCTCCATAGTAGGGTAACTATATTGCTCTCGCCTAATTCATTTAGTTTACATATCCTTACTTGAGAGAATATAGGAGTGACAAATTTTACTAATATTGGCATATAACTGTGTCACTTGAAAATTTCTCACATCTGTTTCAATTATCTTCCAATTTTTGTTATTCTATTAGTTGATCAGGACTTTTTTTTCTGAAGGTTTGAAGTTTCATTTCTATCACATCTATGGTTCTACATATTCAATAATAGTTACTTGGCGTGTCTCTAAATTATACAAAACTGGGAAATATCATAATTAGTTACAACCATTAGGAATTCGAAGCTTCTGATTATGTTAATTCGCAATTTTCTATAAATTGTATGTATGCAAAGGTACATAGAGTTTGGGGAAAAGGGCATAGTTGATTTGTGACCATTAGTAATTGGAAATTGCCAATTGTGTTTTTTCTCCTAATTCTGTGTATAATACCATACATTGTCAAAGTTGACCCTATGAATGTACATACTTTGGATTTGGAAAAAAGCATAATTATAAATGTCTTTGTTTTAATTGTCAATATTTTTTTATATTTCAGATTATGATTCGTCTGCAGAATGTTTCAATAACTAAAATCCCATTTTTTTTTTTACCAGTTGGATGTTGTAGAGCTGATGTTTATATGCAGATGTAAAATAAGCAATTGAAGCTTGTCAATTATTATCCCCCTCCCCACCGAGCTGTCGGAATTAATAGTAAAAGAGCTGGAATTAGAATTAGAACAGACCACCAGGTTTATATTGGAAGTACAAATTAGCAGGTTGAAAGAAGCTGTAGAAAAATTGCAGAACAATGTTACGAATGCTATAGTGAAAGAACAACAAGCTTAAGATCAAATTAGAAAACATCAACGACAATTGCGGTAAGTGAATTGAAAACTACTTCAAGCTAAACCAATCAATGGGTTCGCGTCACCGACATGCTAATGTGACGGGTCGCAAGTGTTTGTTGTATTTACAAATATGTTTAGGATAATTTTTTTTGTAAAAATGTCTATTTAACATGAAACATGAGTAGTAGTTATTGTTTAAATACTTTTTCTCGAGCAGTGTTGCCTTTGTCGATTTTTGGATAAAATTTCTATTTTCTTATCATGGGCGTGCTTGCGTGCTACAATTTTTTTATAACAGTTTCATTTATATTTTCTACTAGAAAATATTGGCAATTTTTTTTTATTTTAGTGAAATTAAAGAAGAGTTGAATAAAAGTTGGGGCAAAGATCCGAAGAGATTATCAAGAAAAAGGAATTAGAGAAACGTTGCGAATCGTTGGATGGTGAATGTTCGACTGCCAGGACGGATTTGAGAATGGCTTTGAAGAGAATCGAAAATGCATTACGCCATACAGGGTGATTTGGAAGATACCATCTCGGATAATTCTGATAGGTGAGAATACATTCAAATTTGTTCAATTCATTTGATTATTTTTGATTATCAATTATTTATTTCCAGTGAACAAGAAACATACAGTTCATATGATATGTTTGCAAGTTGTTTCAATAACTAAAGCTCCTTTTTTATTGGACCAGTTGGATGTTGTAGAGCAGTTGGAGTTTATATGCAGATGTAAAATAAGTAATTGAAGCTCTCTTCCAGGCTTAACTATTATCTGATTCAATCATTGTCTTTGGTACTACTACTACTAAGTTTGCAGGCGAGCCTTGTCCTGGACAAACTCAAGCCAAGGTTCCGGCACTGAGGCCACTGGCGGGCCCATTGTGCCATTCCTGCTACCTAGACATCCATAAAGCCGAGCCCTTCTATAAGGGCCACAACCTTTTTCAGTGGATGCCTGCTTGTGTCTCCAGGGGCCATAACAGGGACTCCGAAGATTTGCCTGCGTAGTACAGCCCAGTGTGGGCACTCTAGGAGAACATGGACTGACGTTTCGTGAGTCATGCCGCAACCCCTGCATAGCTTTCCTCTACTCCTAAGTTGTGGAGGTGTTTCATCATACAGCAGTGCCCCGTTAGGAGTCCTGTTATCTTCCTTAGCCTACTCCTTGGTAGTTCAGTAGCTGCTCTAGCGTGTCCATTAGTCCATCCCTTCAGTTAAAGTTTGGATTGCCTAGGACCCTGCGGAGCATTCCAATGAGCGAGGTGCTGATTCTTCAGCCATTTCTTCGTCTCCTGGCGTATTCTTTGTTTTGTTAGGACCAGGGTCGGGCCCGGGCCGCAGAAGGGAACCCACCAGAGTGGGCTGGAATCCATTCTAGCAGCACCACGTTGCGCCTTGCAAGATTAGCAAGTCGTTCTCGACATTCATTAACGAGTCCTGAATTGCTGGTATACCCACTCAGGGCTTTAATTGCTGCCTGACTGTCGGAGTATATGGTTATGCGTCGATCCACATAACCTCTGTCTAGGTTTATCTGCGCACATTCCAAGATAGCATATATATCTCGGCCTGATATGCAGATACACCATCAAACTTATGTTCTTGGGTACCTGGAGTAAATTCCAGCACCTGCTCTATCACTGGAGCACGAGCCATCTGTGTACCAGACAGTCCCATTAAGCTGTGTATTCCTCTCTTTTTCCCAGGATTCTATATCCCTGATCATGGCCCTGTACGGAGTTGCGAAGTAGTACTTACGCAGGCATTCGTCAGGTGCTCGAGCCAGAACTGGCAAACCCTCGAACTATTTTCAGTTTGTGTACTGATTGATAGATGGTGCTAACAGCTATCACTACTTGGAGGGGTAACCACCAGATGGCGCTAATTTCATTACATTGATCATCGCCCCCTATCGGACATTTCTGGCAACACTGAAAACAGCTAGCGCCATCTATCGATAAACCCGGAACTATTTTTTCAGTTTTTCTGCTGACCGATAGATGGCGCTAGTTTATATCACTAGCTTCATCTGTCAATTTTTTTTGAATAGTACGATACGGTAAAGTTGAAGAAAACACAATTTTCATAATGGTACCTACAATCACTTTAATTTTAAATTACACCAACATACAAAATACAAAAATTTGGTAAATATATAGAAAAAATATACGTAAATGTAAAATTTCTTGATACGGCGGACTACGAACCACAGACCACCTATAACCAGATGACTGCCCTCTTTAATATATTTTTTGGCTTCGTCAGATGTGCTGCCATCTGTAGTTATCATGATGTATTAAGAGAGAAAGTTAAGCAGATATCTTCTCTCAATTTAAATCTCTCGTCCATTTTATTTTTTCAAATCCTGTTTGGTAACTTCAAGTTAGAAGTAACAATTTTAGGTTTTTGGTTCTCAACACATTTCTAAAGTAGAAAATACCTTAAAAGTGATGAAATGCCAATAACCTAAAATTGTTATTTCTGGCTTGAAAGAGTTTAAAGAACCTTGAGGTTTATAAATAAAACAAGATATTAAAAAAAGTTTTATTTCATCATTGAATAAATGATAAAGATTTGCGTCACAGAGATCAGTTCCTTTTGTATTTTTTTTAATATTTGTGAAATGCCATTTTATGTAAAGGATCTTGATCTTTATGACGCAAATCTTTTCTACTCAACAAATTAGTTATATTTTGCAAATACATATATACAATTATATTTATTACAGTTCTTATTAAAAATTTATGATTATTCAAATGATCACTACAAAACAGTGACAGCAATGGAGCTGCATCTATATTTTGAAACAATTCTTTTCTTAAATTATAATTTATAATATACCGAGGTAGCATTTTAACTATATGAAATGTTGTTTTCTTAAATAACTGCAAAAATTGACTAGACGGGTGCATTAAATTCCCCGGCCTATTTTCCCTCTCTCTTAGAGTGTTTTCAACCAGTGAACTTAATGCACCCATCTTATTCTTGCAGTTTAAACATTTAAATTTCTTAAAGAATTTTTTTATGGCTACCCCGGCTACATAAGAGGTTCGCTAAGTCCAATTTGCTGTCACTGTATTGATGGTCATTTGGTTCATAGATTGGCTCATTCACCATTGGGTGAATTTCATCTTCCCCCTGCTCTTTGATAAATGATTTGAGATTGTCTAATAGCCCATAGGATTCATCACAGACCACTTACCCTAAGTGGTCTGTGGGATTCATCCTCACAATTAGCACCCACAGAGTATGGTGAGGTGAAATTGTTGACAGTGAGTGATTTTGTAGTTGATATAAAAGAGGAACAGGTTGGATTTCTTGATCCGTAGCTTCTTACACAAGAAAAGAAATTTTTAACAGGGTCCTGGTTAAATGCCCTTGGGGACATATATTTGAAACCTTTTTTTTTCTAGTACTTTCCAGATGTATAAGAAGCTACGAATCGAGAAAATCCAATTTTTTATGGAAGGGATTGTTGTTGGTTTAGGATTATCAGGTGTGGTGTAGTAAAAGGGATTTTAGGAAAGGAATACAGGAATTCCAAAAGGCAATGTGAGGGGACTTTTTACTCACCACACTCCGTAGTTGCTTCCCACCAGGAGGTGACAATGGGCTATCATTGACACTGTCAAATAATTTATCGAATTTCAGGAGAAGGTCGGCGGTCTCGGAAGATTTGGGATCAATATAAAATGAAGATGAAGAATCCAGTTCAGTAGCAATCCTTGCACGGGCATGCATTGCAGTTGCTACTGTGTGACTGAACACTTGTGTACAATTCTTCACCTTCATTTTTTTAATTTTCTCCGGTAAGACATGCTCATCTGTTAGTTTAATGTACTGGCTGTATGGTCCCCGTTCCTGATCCATCTTATAAAGGTCCACTTTATGTGACCAGGAGGCTTTTTTGCTAATACCATCAAGGGTAAAGTGTAGATCTTTGGTCAACAAATTATTTCTAATATTTTTTAATAAGTGTGGGCAATCATAAATGTGAATCACCTCCACATTATCTACAAGCAATGCACTTTTGTTTCATGTAATAAGGCATTAATGCTAGCCTGATTGGTACTTCCCTGGTCACATATAGTAGCAACTACAAAAAGGCCTACACTTCAAATACTTCTAATTACCTCCTTGACCAATCTTTTCAATGTAGGTGCAGGAGTTGAACTCTCACAAAAAGAGACACATACAACCTGCTTCCATTTTCTTTTTATACCCTTTATCATAAAAACAAGGGCATGATCTGTAGATGCAGCACGTCTATCCGAGCCACCAAAATGTACAAAGCCATCAATGCAGTCTTTAGTAACATTATATTGTAACCCAGGCTGAATTGACATTTCGTCAAACATTAGTACACAATTTTTATCTAGTTCTCTCAGTTTACTTACTGCTTTTTCCAAATTACTTAAAATTTGCCTGTTAATTCCACAGAAAAAAGGAATTTTTTTCAAGTTATTTGGAAAGAGTTTTCCTTGAAGGTAAACTGAATAAACTAGATACGTACCTATAGCTTCTACCACTTTTTTTAGCTAATGATAAGGCTAAAATTTTGTCACTTGTTGTGTATCTTCTCCCTTTTGATTTTTTTTGATTTTTTATTTGACTATTCATAAAATTTATTGTTACAGAGTTTAAATTTCTGAATAAATTGTTGATATTGCTCTGGTTGGCACTTAATAATTGTAATTTCTTTTTAGTTTTGCTTCATGCAACTTTCCTTCTATGTGCCAGCCTTCGGAGATTTTGTATTTTCTTACTGACTTGAAAATGTTTGCATCTTATCCTACGATATGCTTGTGCTTCTAAAAAATGTTAAGTATATTAATATGTGGGTTAATCAAAAATGAACACTTGTGTACAATTCTTCACCTTCATTTTTTTAATTTTCTCCGGTAAGACATGCTCATCTGTTAGTTTAATGTACTGGCTGTATGGTCCCTGTTCCTGATCCATCTTATAAAGGTCCACTATATGTGACCAGGAGGCTTTTTTGCTAATGCCATCAAAGGTAAAGTGTAGATCTTTGGTCAACAAATTATTTCTAATATTTTTTAATAAGTGTGAGCAATCATAAATGTGAATCACCTCCATATCATCTACAAGCAATGCTCTTTTGTTTCATGTAATAAGGCATTAATGCTAGCCTGATTGGTACTTCCCTGGTCACGTATAGTAGCAACTACAAAAAGGCCTACACTTCTAATACTTCTAATTACCTCCTTGATCAATCTTTTCAATGTAGGTGTAGGAGTTGAACTCTCACAATAAGAGACACATACAACCTGCTTCCATTTTCTTTTTATACCCTTCATCATAAAAACAAGGGCATGATCTGTAAATGCAGCACGTCTATCTGAGCCACCAAAATCTACAAAGCCATCAATGCAGTCTTTAGTAAAAATTGTAACCCAGGCTGAATTGACATTTCGTCAAACATTAGTACACAATTTTTATCTAGTTCACTCAGTTTACTTACTGCAACTCCATTGATGTTTTAAAATTTTCATATGGCCAAAATAAACATTGAAAAAATGTGTTGTTGATTTCTTCTCCTGAAAATAAACAAATATTGAAATGATTTCAGCAGACAATGTAGTATGTTATTATTGTGAATTACTTGTATTTACAAATAACACCTTTACCAATGACTACCAGAACTGAATCAGATAATAGTTAATACTGTAGTGTAGTTCACTCAGTTTAACTTACTGCTTTTTCAAAATTACTTAAAATTTGCCTGTTAATTCCACAGGAAAAAGGAATTTGGAAAGAGTTTTCCTTGAAGGTAAACTGAATAAACTAGATAAGTACCTATAGCCTCTACCACTTTTTTTAGCTAATGATAAGGCTAAAATTTTGTCACTTGTTGTTTATCTTCTCCCTCTTGATTTTTTTTTGATTTTTTATTTGACTATTCATAAAATTTATTGTTACGGAGTTTAAATTTCTGAATAAATTGTTGATATTGCTCTGGTTGGCACTTAATAATTGTAATTTCTTTTTAGTTTTGCTTCATGCAACTTTCCTTCTATGTGCCAGCCTTCGGAGATTTTGTATTTTCTTACTGACTTGAAAATGTTTGCATCTTGTCCTACGATATGCTTGTGCTTGTAAAAAATGTTAGAAGTATATTAATATGTGGGTTAATCAAAAATGTTGTGGTTCGTATTGATAGATTTCCAATCAACCGAAAGTGTAACTTTTATGCTTCGTTTAATTTTATTATGGTTGTTATGAAATCAATACAATGATGCTTTCTGCTTCGAGTCATTTATTATACTAAAACCATAGGTAACATACTAAAACCTAACCTAATGTCCTGTCCTGTCCTAATGAACAATCAACAAAGCGAACATCTGAAACATCTGAAAAGTCTGAAAGTAATATGCGGCGTTGCCGGGTTTATAAAAAATCAGATAAAGAAAAGGAAAAAGAACAATAACTTTTGCAGTGAACTGCTACAAAAAAATTAAACAAATTAATACAATAAATTCATTCTTTATTTGTGACTGGCTTGCTGAAGGATAATTACATACAATTTTGTTACATTTTTACCTTCTTTTTGTTTGACTGCTATAGCAGCACTTGATGTTCTTGGAGTTGACTCCTCTTCAAAAGTATCTACAAAATATGTGAAGTAGGTACTTGGCTCCTCTTCAAAAGTATCTACAAAATGAGAAGTACTTGGCTCCTCTTCAAAATTATCTACAAAATGTCAGATAGTCCGCGATTATGCTTTATGCTCACGGACGGATAACATATAACATACTGGTGAGGCGCAAATACGCCGAAACCGGTCTACAAGTTATGTTGTCACTTCCAACTGCAAACCAGAATGGTTGATTTAAATATCTTGTAGATATGCCAACCCCGTTTGACTTTGAAGTGTAATCCAATATCCGTTGGGGCCTATAGCCCGGGAAGTAGTTGTTTCTTCTTAGTTGAACGGTCAGGGCGAGTTGTACCAAACGCCTAAACTCGGTTTAATGTTAACTGATGATTAGACTGATGTAATTGTTGATAATAAATACATCAATCAGACACAGTCTAAACATCAGTTATCATTAAACCGAGTTTAGGTGTTTGGTACAACTCGCCCTCAATGTCTGAAAAATATTTTTCAAAACCTATAAAGCGTTAGAATTATTAATGTTCTTTTATATCTGTTGTGACAATGTGGTATGTTATTATTTTGAATTACTTGTATTTACAAATAGCACCTTCACCAATGACCACTAGAACTAAGTCTAACCTATTATTATTTATTGTATATCTGATAATTTAACCCTATTTCTTCCATCATAACATCTTGATAAACAATTTTCACAAAATGATTGAGGTGAATGATTATTAACTGCTTTAGTAAGATTATTCTATTTTTTATAGAATAAAAACCTAACATAGACAAACTAATATATAACGTACATTTCAAATTTCAACACACCGCCTAACGCCCATAGATAATACAAGACACCTAACGGCCCTAACGCCTTTGAAAAAAGTTTAATTCATGTTAAATATGGTTTAAATGTTTAATGGACGAGTTCTATACAAGGGAATTGCTGCCAACATAACGAGCAAAAAAATACTGAAAAAGGTTAGTCGCATAAGGAAGTGTTTTTTCAAATCTATATTTAGTTTTTCTTATGTTTTGAGTGCCTTTACCACCCATGTTGTACCCAAAAAGTTTGGGGTATTTTGCATCTTACAGTTGACGAAACACAAAGAACACAAACAAAGCCAAATAAACATGTATAGACAGCTGTCATTAGTTGTTCGTCAACTGTAAGATATAAAATTCCCCAAGCTAAATAGACCTACAAACTTCCCGGGTAAAACTCCGGAGCGATATGTTCTGTGGTTGCTGCCCTGAGTGTTCTGTTCTTTTTATTGAATCTGCTCGAACTAGAGCAGATCCATAGAGTCATGATAGAGTTTTAGAAGAAATGTAAACCATAACATATAAGGATAAGATAGAGATATCAATCAATACCAAAAAATATTCAGTTGGATGCTGTCGTTTACTGCATCCTATTTATTCCATAGAGAAATGCACAAACCGCATGAGAAATAACTCTATGGTGTAATGTAATCTAATATTCCCCTTCCTATAAAATAGAATTTGCCATGTAGTTTCGTTTCGGTTTCGTATATCCATAGGCATATTCAAAAGTATGCATTGCATATGTCCACTGAAGAGTTCCGAGAGTTCGTGAAGCACGTGGTGCCCTGTCGACTAAAACCGTGGTAATGCGCAAAGATTAAGTTAGGTTAAGAAATGATTGAAGACGTCGAAACCAGTTTAGTGTCAACAAAAATTGGAGTTGTCAGTGATAAACAACAAAATGGAACGAGAAATCATGAGAATAGTCATAAACCCCCAGCGGACGGGGGATCACGAGCATGGGTGATTATGTTAGCTTCATTTTTTTGCAATGGAATCTTATTTGGAGTCATCAATTCTTATGGAGTGCTTTACTCAAAATTTTATGACAAGCTGCAAAGTAGGAATATTAGTAATGCTTCTGGAAAGGCAGGTAAGTTGAACATTATTTGTGTTTAATAAGAAATAATAATTTTACTTTTGGAAGTTGGAGTTTAGCCGGTAAAATTCTAAGTAAAATAATATCTACTTATGATGTTATTATTCACATTACTAAAATACATAATACTAAAACCAGGGTTGTTTATTACTATTATAAGAATAATAAGCTGTTTTGTATGAATCTCAATCATACAATTTGTTTATTCAAGCTCTTTAATTTTCAGTGAATGAACCATTTTTGTACAGAGTGATTTATAAAGTTAACAATATATAATAAGGAATCGAGGGGCAAACAACTCTATAAATATGGTGTACACTACGAATTTTTAAATACTTAATTACATTTGCAAGTCCTTTAATTATTTTAATTCCCTGTCAATTACTTTTCCATTCTTTTCAGTACCTCCGATTATTTTTAAAGTATTTTAATTATTTTTTCAATATTTTAAATACTTTTTAAGTGTTTTCAATACTTTTCAAGTATTTTGAATACTTTTCAAATATCTCAATTATTTTTAAAGTATTTTAATTATGTTAAAATTATATCAATTACTATTTCATTACTTTGATTATTTCTTCATTACTTCAAATGCTTTCCAAAGAACAGAAAAAAATATCTCGTCGGCATGAATATAAGTGGATTCCGATGGACACCGGAACAAGAAATGTTTGCCGTGTAGAGCGACGGATTTTTGAACATTAAACAAACGTTAACGTAGACGAAACTCTGCAGAAAGGCTTCCACCAATAAGAGAGAAGAGTTTAGATTATATTTGTAATTTGAACTTTGCATGCGTAATTATTATACGTATTGAATATCGTACGTTGAATCTGAGAATGTTAAAAATTGTAATAATTATAGTAAATACAGGTGTTCATTATCGAAACCGAACATTTGGTGTTTGGGGTGATATTTGTCAAAGTTCTTATTTCTTTGGCATTTATCCACCCTTGAATTCTTATTTCCTTTCCTTCTTTTATTCACATTATTTTGTTTGCGATTTCACATAATCCTTCATGGAACTAGCCATAAAAAATAGATAATATGATTTCATTATAACCATAACCACGGGGCGCCCTTTAAATTGTCGAGTTACTTTTTTATATGTATGTTATTAACTCGTTGACTTTCTAACCACCAAAGATTACAGAATAAAAATGTAAGATATTTCACTTGTTCAAATTTATGGATCAAAGAATTGATGCCGCTGGTAACTGTCTGATAACTTGGAGGCTGGCACAATGGTACAGTATGTCACTACGTCCTTACTTTCATTTAATTTGGCATATTATACGGGACGTCGCCCTCCAAGCACTGCTATTTTAGAACGGTGTTTATAATTGGTTGTTCATTTCTAGTTGAACATTATTATATTGGCCGCATATTAAATGCAAATGAAGTAGAATAAAAACTCAAATTTTTAAAATATGATCTTGACAGGTATATCTAGCCGCAACGGGAAGATATACAGTTAGTTAAAAACATTTTCATTTTTGATGGGCCTATAAAGCTGTCGGGTATATGTCATTTCACCATTACTGCGGAAACGAAAAGAGTGATAGATCTCAAATATAAAAGTTTGAGAAAATCACAAGAAAATGATGAGTATTTGTGGGTATATAGTACATTTTATTATTATGTATATCATTTTTGTTCTTATTTTTATTACTTATCATATTTTATCATAGAAGACTGCTTTGTTTGAGTTCCTATTTGTATGTTTGTGTTATTGATGATTTTTTCAATATACCATACTTTCCGTCTCATATTTTGTATTTTTTCATATGCATGAAACACTTGACTGCAGAATATTAAACGGTCGCTATCCAGTTCGTGAATGATTATGACAATTTATAAGTAATAATCAAGGTAATCATTATCAGTTTCAATTCGGAATTAAGTATTCTTGTATTACTACAATATTTTCAATAACCTGAAGAGAATGTGAAGGCATTTTACTTAGTTTATGACTTACAATAATTATTATCTTATTGGTGATAAATATTTCTGCTGGTTTCAGTTATTTTAAAATATTCTCATTATTTAAATTAACATATTGTAAAGTTTATTTTACCCCGCGTGGGGTATGATTCTAGAAATCTCTCGTTCTGCCGAAGACGCTAGATAGACTAAATCAAGTAGGAGGGCGGGGGGTAGGTAGTCACTGGATTGTTCTCGGCTAGTGGCTAGAGGAGTTATAGTCGTCTCATGGGGGAATTTCACTGGGGCATTCGCGTAACAATATGTTACCTCTAATCAGAGGCATTGCTTCAATAATAGTGATGCTAGTAGTTATTGGTGAAAAAAAATTTTTTGTCCACGACTATTTGATAATTTACTTGTGCTCCTTCAAGTATAATAACGTACATAATTCACCCGTGGATAATAGGTGTGTATAATGAAAAGGTCACATGACATATTGACATATTGACATATTGAAGATTATACCTACAAACGACACAATATATTAGTTGAAAATTTTCATCAAGAGTAAGATCCGAATTCGAACCTGCGACCTCGCTTTCCCAAGTCAGATCACCAAACCATCAGGCCATAGAGACACACCATATGTCAAGGTTTTGTATATATAGGAGTGGCTCTTTGTCCTATCCCACTGCGACCTTTGCAGATATATTGTGGTCTTGTATATATAGGAGTAGATCGTATTATTTTATCTAGTGTGTATGATGTATGTCAAAAGCAGAAGTGACGTTTTGAATAATTTATTGCTAATTGCAAAAATTCAAATAACTTTACTGGTGTTTCATTGATATTACTAGAAAATTTAGTATGGAAAGTGAATTAGACAATGAATTGAATACTGATTCAATATATAATTTGTTCAATAACGTAAGAAGTTATAAGCTATATGAATGTAATAAACTATATTGTTTCAGTTTGACAAAAAATGCATACCTAAACAGGTAATTCATAGTCGTGGACAAAGTATAGTATTCTACTCGCATATAATGGCTATTATTCACTTAGGTGTTTATGTCACTCGTCTGCTAGGTGAATAATATACTATTATCTACCCCTAAATTCATATTTTAAATACTTTAATTATCTTTAAATAAACTTTAATTACTTTACAAATATTTAACTACCTCTTAATTACTTTAAATATGTTCAAATACTTCTCAATTCCTTCCAAGTATCTTATATATAATTTAATTATTCCTAAGTGTTCCGATTACTTTTTAAATATCCTAATTACTCCTCATTACTTTTTAATTACTTTAAATACTTTCAAATATTTTGATTACTTGCAAGTATCAAATATTTTAAATATGGTGTACACTTTTATGCGAGTTGTTTGCCCCTCGTAAGGAATATTTAATTTAGTTAGCTATTTTTTGGCTGAAAAGATAAATCAATATATTTTTATTGGCGAATATATTATAATGGCTTAAAAATATTTGTAAAAATCATTGAAAGGGATGTAATTTATCTCGTAATTTATACAGTAGCGAGTGTAATGAATCTGATAACACCATCTAGTCTCTGATAGTTTGTTGGTTTCACCTGTGATAAAAAACTTTGTATAAGCTTTAACTTTGAAACCTCATCATTTACTTGATTAACAAAAATTTACTGATGGTGTCATATCCTACTCTTTTTATCTAGTTTGATTATGCAGTTGATAGTGAATGGTGAAAACATAATTATTATTGTTGAATTTTGTTAACACACACTTTTATATTAAACTAGTGATACAATTAAGTACAAAAAAAGGCTATAAGTGAAAGTGCAGTGATGTCATTAACACCCCCATTTTCAAAAGACCTATAAATTTTTAGTGTTACAAGTAGGTACAAAAAATTTAAAAAAATATATAGATCAGTAAAAACATATTGCATACATTATCACTATCAATAATAATCTTGTGGACTAAAATACTTTTCAATGACTAATTAGAGTTCTCATTGTAATATTGATACAGACTAATGATAGTTTATTAAGAAATGTATTCAATTTCCTCGGCAAACAAATCTATTTTCATGAATTTGACTCACCTTCTTCAATGTTCTTTCCCAAATACTCCTATGCAAAATGTCAACTAAATCGATCCAATCTCTTAGGACTAGGAGAAGTTGAGTATGAACTCAATTGCAGTGCTCTACTGAAATCAATAGGCCTCTTGCATATATTTTTATTTTTAACTTAAGATATTCTAAAAACCTCTTAAAGTATAATAAATATCCTTTCCCCTTTTTGTTTCCAATAAGTACTTGAAATTATCTCATAAATTCCCTGAGAAAGTTCTAGGAAGCCCTTTAAATTTGACGTCACATGAAAACGGTTAGTGGTGTCACAAGGTACAAACTTCATATCTGGAGTATTTTGTGTTGCGGATCCCTCGGCGGATCCTTTATTTGAACAAAATAATGAAGTGACACTAATTCATTTTAATTATTATAAACACTTCTTGAAGCCCATTATAGAAAAATTTGGATAACAAATATAATGCACTCAATAAAGATGAGTAAAAATTGATAATTTACTGTTGTTCCATTGTAACCTTTAATTCTAAGTGCAAAACAAAAATAGGGATAATAGAATAATAGTATATTATTCAACGAGCGTGATGAAGTAATCATTCGATTGAGTAATAGCGATTACACGAAAGTAGAATACTATACTTTTTCTATGACTGAGTGTTCACCTATCAATTCAAACGAACGAGATATTTAGAGAATATTTTATTGAATAAACTTAATGCTTTATGTCAAACAATTCCATTTTGGAAGCTACAATGAAAATTCATTTATTGCTTACATTATTGATGGTGAAATTTGAGCAGTTGAATTCGTTTTCACTTTCTGTATCCATTCTAATAGAAAGTCAGCTCTAAATCACCTTCGGTAGGTAGGTATAGGTACTGTAAAATTCAAATTATGACATTTCATAGCGAGTCTGATTCAAACATTGTACCGAACATAGTCGTGTGTAATGGCATTCTTTGACGGTGATTGGCCAGATAGTCGTGTGTAATGGATCATTACACACGGGGCGTGGCTTGTTTTGTGTAATGCATCCAGTTACTCAACAAAAATGTTACATAAAAAGGGTCCATTTCTCAACAGTCATAGAAAAACATATTTATTTTCAAATGATATTTAAATATATTTTATTAGGACATCTGCAGTCTTTAACTTAGGTAAATGTTTCTCTTCTATTCAGTAATCTCCCAGGTACTGTGCTCTAGGATTCTGGAGTGCTGTGCAGTTGGAAAGTATGTGGATGGAGGTTTCTTTTACCATGCCACAATATCTGCATTCTTCTTCCTCCACTATTTTGAGCTTTTTCAGGTGCCCATTCAGGTCTTCGCATAGATAAACATCGCTTTTTGATGAAAAATCTTAAGGCTTACGTCTCATGGCTTTGAGCCAAATTTTGCGGAGTTTTTCTTCAATGAGTAACTTAATTAATGTTTTTCCAAGAGTGGAGATAGTTGTACTTCGACAACCAGGCACGATACAGTAACGATAAACCATTTTTTCTCAAAAATTCACCAAAGACTCCGTCGGAAAATATTAACTTTGATAGACGTCAAAACTTGTCAAACCAATAGTGCCAATAGTACCTTGTGACGTCACTGTTGCATGAAATGTGTTTTGGCGGCATTATAGCCCGTTTGAATTTCAGTTATTTATTACGACTTTAATATCACACAAAATTTGATAATGTTCCTGTGGGATGATAATTACGTATAATTGATCATTTAAATGCAATAAAAAAATTATCTGCAAGGGGCCTATTGTGAATTTAAACTATCCAGTTACTTACTCAAACACACAACTTGTTTTATTTTAGATGATTAGCGGAAATAATTAGGGTTTTATCTTGATACTTTCAAATTAATTAATATTAGAACAAACTATTATGATTTTTCAAATTTCACAACATAATTTCACTTATAGGTATAATTTATTTGAGAAAGCGTTTGAAGCATCTCATTGATTAAATTTCAAGTTTCCGTAATACAGAATTTCATTTTGATATTTTATTTGAAAATTTTTCTACTGATTAGGCTCCTCCCGTAAAACGAGGAGAACATATAATTTTGTAGACAAGAAACTACATTATAAATAAATTTTTCATGAAATTTTAGATACTATTAAAGATCAAATTGAGAATAGAGAATTGAATTTTCCAATACACTTTCAGATAACTTAACAATGAATTATAGGAACAAAAAAAGGATTTTTGGCCTAAGAAACTCTATACTTACACGTTCATTTTTGATGGACAACAATTGATTTTGTCGCTGAAGTAGATACCTAGCTGGTACGGTCGCTACGCAAAGGTTAAATGAACTTGCTGAATATTTTAATGTCCAGCCTCCTCTCTTAAAAAGTTCACGAGCCGCCACGCCACTGGTTAAAAACTAGAAACTAATTTGTGAAGCAGCAATGCATCTTAAACGTTGTGAGGAGACTCTCAAAAATATTTGCCCAAACTTGTGATTTTATTATTTTTTCTACATTCATGCAAAAAACAACACTTTTGTGAACCACATTTAATGGAAAAAGTGGTACTTTATTGCACTCATCTGTCATTCTTGTGTCAGTTTTGTGATGATTAATGACAAACATAAACATTTAAATTGAATAAAAATCCATGGCAAGTATCTGATCCTGCTTTAATACAACAATAATATATGTATATCTTACTACTTAGTCTCAACGAGTTACAATTATTGCAAAAATATTTAATTATTTAAAATTTAAATGGTCAAGGCGAAAACCAGCTATGATTGAGTACTGACAAGGTGGAGGCCATGAAGATACAAAAAAAGAAGAACGGGTTGAGTTTAATTAGGTTAGGTTAGGTTCTTGACATATTATATTCTAATTTTCCAGTTTTTGCATGAATTTAGAAAAAATATTGTATGCAACTCTTGCAAAACGTGTTTTTAGCACTCGACGTGTTGTCCAACTCGGCCTAAAGACCTCGTTGGACAATTTCACGTCGCGTGCAAAAAACACTCACTTTTTGCACTTGTTGCATAAATAACTATAACAGCCTTATTCATAGTCGTTTACTTAAAATAATGTTAAAACACCACTAGTTAGTGGCCACCAACATCATACTAACAAGCCACTAACGTTTCCTATTCATAGTCGCATATTTTGTTCCCACTAGTTAAAATAATATTAGCAGAAAAATGAATGCGGCAACAATGGAAATTTTATTTTGTATTTGAGATGTTGGTTGTTGGATGGCCGGATGCCGCAAAGCAAGAGGCCAAGAATCTGAAGAAGTGGTTGTTAGATTAGGTATTGATCCGAAATCCGAAAGTTTACTTGGAAAAGCAAAATCCTTTGGTTGATAAACAGTTTTATACAAAAACGCCATTATTGAATCCAAGAAATGAGGCAGAAGAAAAATATAATAGGGCACACATATCTACTCGAAACATTATTGAAAGAGTGTTTGGTGTGATGGAAAATAAATTTAGATGTTTTTTTAATGGGATAAACATAAATTTGGATACAATAAAAGCAGCTACAGTTGCAGTTGTAATTATACATAACATAATAACGAACGATATACTGCAAAATAGAGGTTTTGTTCTCGATAATGGGGATCTCGCCTTTTAAAAATTCAATAAATAGATCCTTTTGATAATTGTCTCAATTTTGTGACCGGGGTCTTTTTCTCTAGAAGAAATTTATATTAACTGATTAAATATTCTGCAGATACTGCCAATCAAAATAATATACTTACATGAGGAATTATTTCCATATTTTACAAATTACAAATGTAAAATATAGGTATACAGTACAGTAATAAATACGAAGTGAACGCTCGATTTTACGTGCTTGACGTTTGTTGACTTTTTAGGTTAGGTATAAAAGTAACTTAAATACCCGTTGTAACGCCACTAAAGAAATGTATTGCCACTAAAATTAGTAAGTGTTAGCATAGATAAAAAAATACTTAAGGTACGTTTTCGCTGGAGCCGTCAACGGCGGCCGTCGACGGCAACCGTTAAACGCCATCGTGTTATGTTTTCTTCGGCTGCTGCAGTAGCCGCCAACAGTCGCAGTTTCGCATCATCAAGCATCTAATTAACTGCGTATTATGAAGAGAAAACTTTTAACCCTTTTGCTTTTAGAAGAGGAAGAAGACAAAGAAATTATTAATTATTTGAAAAGGAGAAAAAGATCGACACCTCATGATATTTTTATCACAAGAAGTAGCGAAGGGTTTTTTAGTTTACTAATTAAAGAACATTTAAAAGGCGATGAAAAGAAGTTCAGAGAATTTTTTCGATTAAACAAGGATCAATTTTACTTTGTGCTTAGTATAGTGGAAAATGATTTAAAAAAGGCATCCACTAACGCAGTTAAATACCCTATAACTCCAGAAGAAAAGTTGGCTATAACTTTAAGGTATAGTAATAACATTACAATATTAACATTTTAAAAGTTTTATTGTCTAAATAAACATTTTACACATACATTTTAAATTATCTTAAAACGATGCATATCATATATTGCTCTATGCAAACTTATTGCATTAATTAATTTTTCGTCTTCTATTGCCGAAAACTTCGGTGCCATTTTTAATTATTACTAGGTAAACAAAACACCAAATAGCTATCGACGGCGCGTGCAGACTGGTATATCAAGCAGTCACGCGCTGTCGGCAGCGCCGGCTAAATACGACGGACGCGTTGAAACGCGCTAAAGAAACCATAATCATTAAAATAAATGAATTGTAGTAGGCGCCGTCGACGGCGACCGTCGACGGCCGCCGTTGACGGCTCCAGCGAAAACGTACCTTAATAGATGGGAAACTGACCCGTGGCGCCCTCTATTCATACGGGTGGCGCTACCTTGAGAGTCCCGTCAGTACCTCTTTCACAAATCAGGTTGTGAACTTCGCTAACAGCCGAAAAAGAAGATTCCTGTAATTTTACAGTTTTTTGCGGTATATTCAAAATAACTGTGATTTTACTTTTATTGCAAAATGACATTTACGATCAATTTTTTGATATTTCATTCAAAATTACTCAACATTAGATTGTTATTACAATAATAACAATGAAAAGTCAAGTAACATTAAATTAAATGTCAAAAAATGGATCATATAATGCCTGAATTGAGAAAAATAAAGCAATAATCAACAAGTTCATATATTTTATTGAGTAAAAAAGTATACAATAAATGACAACGTTTTTTCACATATTTCAATGACAAACATGAAAAAAAAAGTTAGGAAGTCAACAGCAATACTGGGAAGTTCAAAGTTGTATGGAGGAATATCTACTACTTCTGTCACTTCCTATTTAATGGAACATGTTTTTTAATGAAGATAAAGCTTACCATTACAGTCTTTCACAAAACATATTCTTGATATTGTCTCTTGAAGTGAAAGTCCCACTATAAACAATAAAAACCAAATACGAATACTCAACACACACACAAATAAGCAGTTGTCAGTGGTTGTCAGGTTGTGTTGTCAGGCTAGGATCAGCGCTAATATACATGTGAAAGAATCTGCAACTACCACTAACGGCGTTACAGTTTGCATTAAATTACAAATTTTAGTACTGACGGGACTTTTTATGTGGCAGCACACGCGCGCCTTCAGAGATCCCCTACCCTGAGTGTTAGTAGCCACTAAATATGACTATGAATAAGGCTGTAAATATCTTGAAAACTACAAATTTTTTGACATGTTATGTGTTTTTTACATGGAAAACATTATAGAATACAAAATTAATTGAAAATATCCACAAATGCCAGTGGCGTGGAAAATGGGAGGAGAAAAGTGACATATTTTTCCAAATGTACCTACACCATTGGATCAAAAATTGGCAAATGTTTTTTTATCAAAATAATATGTACTTTCAAATTTAAAAACAACCCGCCAAATGTCAAATCAATTGATTAATACATTTTGAAGTTATCAAATTAAAACATCTAAATTTTTATAACTTCAACACTCCGTTTTTCGAGAAGTAAATGAGCTGGACCCCTCAATCCCTATATCATTTTGTCTAATTTTACGAGAGGTATCTACATGCAAACGTTGTAAGTGTCATTTGAAAACACCCTGTATATTTTTAAATTGCGCGTTTAAAAAAGCAAATCCACATGCATTTTTTCCAATCATCGAATTTATTCCATTTTGCTATTCTATAATATACCTCGTAATATACAGAATCAATTTTGTTCTCTATGTTATATATTATGTTATTATCTATTACTGAAATTTGATACAGCTTATTGGTATCGAATATCTAGGAACTCTTACAAAAACCTACTCACTATCTATAGTAGCAGGCAATAATGTTTATTATAAGTTGTAGTGATGGTTAGAATAGGAAATGTTGGTACCTTTATAGGAAGATATTATTAGACTGCCTGCTCTAAAAATAAAATTTAACAATATTTAAATGCGATAATATTTTGTTGTATTATTTTTCATTAATTCTGGTTTATACATTCTATAATTTTCGGTCCTTCGTATTGAGAATACGTTATCCAACGTGGTTACAATTGTTTTTTTACTCTCAAGTGTTATATTTGGCTTTCTGCACGTGGATAGTTTCGCATCTAGAATTATACCCTGATACTTGACTTACTGACTTAGACCCAGAGGCACGTTGAAGAGGCTTGGCAGTTTTAGTCTCCCAACCGAGCTCCCAACCTTCCTTTTTCTATTGAATGGCATGATCACAGTTTTTTCAGGATTAACCCTTAGAAATTCCCTTCTACACCATATCTCCACCGTTTCCAGATCTTGTTACATCAGTTCTGATAATAACATAAGGGCATTTCCCCAGTACAAGTATTGTCAGCATAGGTCTGGGCTTAGAAACCCCTTATGTTCGAATCAAAGGAGGTGTGGTTGAACGCTCCTTCTACAACAAGAAATTCTCCGAAAGGTATATACATAAAAAAGAAGAAATGTAACTTCGTTCACTCTAAGAAGATTTTCAACGGCCAAAAAAAATAAGAATTCCACCAAAAATTTAATACTGAAGAGAGAGTTGTAAAATTGATATGATCGCAAATTAGAAAAGATGAACGTAGGAAGTTCGTAGTTGAACTCTTCAATCTCATTAAGAAATTAATAATACAACGAGGTCAATTTGAATTGAACTGGCTAGTATCCAAATCAATAGATATCAATTTATTCAACTGAAAAATATTCCAAACAATTAACTAGGTGTATGATGAAATTTCCTACGAGTAGAACGCAATATCGGTTGGTATTGAATATTATTTTATGTATTTGAAGGGCATCAGTTACCAGTTAGGGTCTAAATTGTACAACTCTTTACTTTTGTATTCTTTCAATATTAGAGAGTTATTGTAAAACAGAAATAAAGGTTTCTTTTATTAAAGGATCCTGTAATAAAGGATGAAAATAAGGGTATGTAAAATACAATTATTGTAACTGATTCAACACTAAGATATTTTCTTCTATTTCGGTTCAGAATGTGAGTTACGTTCCGAGCCGAAAAAGAAAAAAATACATAACAGGTAGTTAAATCGCAACCTTTTAGGTTCTTCGCACATTTTTTTATATTAAATACTTGGAGAAACTGGGAACGAGATTAACTCAAATCAATAATGTAAGGTTTAATTTAATTGTCGCTGTCAATTTCACAAGTATTTCTTCTTTTCTCAATTTAATTGTCAAAAACGTCAAAATTAACGATCCTTTATTAAAGTTAAGTTATCTTGTATTTTATTTAAATACAGGCTGCCTTTATTTTATTAAAGATCCTTTAATAAAAGACGTCAAATGCGCGGGCGTAAATGTCAAAATAAAGGAATCCTTTATTAAAAGACGATGAAAAAGTGGTTATAATAACTCTCTATTAAACCTATATTATTACTTTATTAATTGCTCGTTTTTGAACTTATATTTCCGAACAGATCATGTGTATAGAAGGACTAGGTTCTTTCAGGCAAATACACAAACATAATGTAGATATATAATAATTACTTACATCAAAATGATCTTCACGGCAATAGTATATAAATAAAACCTGTTTCCTGTTAATATTTTCGTCTAGTATTCTCAAGTCATAATTTTCGTTCAACTTTTACTGCAGGCACATTTCGGGTAGTACCTATGTTACAAAACAATATTTATTTGATATTACAAAATTGTGGATGAAAACTATTCAACAAATAGTATATTATTCAACGAGCGTGTAATGATGGCTGAGTAATAGCGATTACACGAAAGTAGATTACTTTACTTTTTCTATGACTGAGTGCTCTCCTATCAATTCAAACGAACGAGATATTTAGAGAATATTTCATTGAATAAAATTAATGCTTTATGTCAGGGCTTCTTAAACTATGGGTCGCGACCCCATTTGGGGTCGCGTTACAAAATTCTGGGGTCGCGAGAGATTCTAAACTTATATTTTCATAATGTATATTGTTACCTAATAAATGCATCATCAAAAAATATTAATAACTATCACTTTTATTTTATATTTGTATGGGGTCGTCAAGAAACTTTCAATCATAAATGGGGTCATGAATTACAAAAGTTTAAGAAGCCCTGCTTTATGTCAAACAATTCCATTTTGGAAGTTACAATGAAAATTCATTTATTGCTTACAATATTGATGGTGAAATTTGAGCAGTTGAATTCGTTTTCACTTTCTGTATCCATTCTAATAAGAAATCAGCTCTAAATCACCTTCGGTTAGTAGGTATAGGTACTGTCAAAGTCAAATTATGACATTTCGTGGCGAGTCTGATTCAAACATTACACCGAACATAGTCGTCAATGGCATTCTTTGACGGTGATTGGCCAGATAGCCGTGTGTAATGGATCATTACACACGGGGCGTGGCTTGTTTTGTGTAATGCATTCAGTTACTCAACAAAAATGTTACATAAAATGGGTCCATTTCTCAACAGTCATAGAAAAAAAATATTACCACAATGCTTTTTTGTTAAAATAATATTAAAACGTCAAACGTAGGAACTGTGAACAGAAACAAAACTCATATAGACTTTGACAGTTCTTCAAACTTCAAACTCGATTGGCCTTTTTTGTTCATAAAATATAGAGGGTGTAACAAAAAGGCAAGTCATAAATCATACCATATATTCTGGGGCTAAAAATAACTCGATCCAACCCAAGTTACCCTAGTACAAATGTGCGTGCGAAAAAAGTTACAACTCTTCAAAGTTACCAAATGAAAATAGATTTTTTCAAATATTTCGACAGCTGTTCGACATTATTATAATGAAAGTTGACAAGTGGCTTTCTTATGATAAGAGCATCATCAAAGCAAAATCAAAAATTTGGGACCCTCAAAAATATTCAATGACTTAAATTTTTGTTACTCGAAATTTTTGAAGCATAATGAAAAATAGGCCGTATCTCGATAAAAACTGGTTTAGGGGAACTCCCATAAATTTTTAACGGGGTGCAATAATTCCTCAATTTTTTTTTTAAGATGATGCTCTTATCCTAAGAAAGCAACTTGTCAACTTTCATTATAATATAACGAACAGCTGTCGAAATATTTGAAAAAATCAATTTTTTTTTCCTGATAAATCGGTTTTAAAAATATTTCAATTAATTTCTGCAAAGAAGTACTAATATATTTTAATAAAATACCAAAAACCGGATAAAACACACAATTTGTTTCGTAGGGAATGAAAGGTTTCTTGAAACGAAATCTAATAAGGATACAATTACAGCATTCACAAACGTTAAT
Source organism: Galerucella nymphaeae (assembly GCA_963978555.1). Taxonomy (NCBI): domain Eukaryota; kingdom Metazoa; phylum Arthropoda; class Insecta; order Coleoptera; family Chrysomelidae; genus Galerucella; species Galerucella nymphaeae. Next base: position 10,629,823 of record OZ021710.1, read on the forward strand.
TTTTAATGTTCATGAGAATTTCAAAAATCGACTTCACCCAAAATCGAAAGATCCAATTTGTTCTGATGCATATCGTTTACTATATTGAAAGGCATCGACATATTATTTTAACAATAAATTCGAATAAAGATATTGCATTGCTTTCTACGTACAAGAATAACTAGCGACGTTCTCAAAGTATTTATTAGTACGTCATGGTCCGACTGCTGTGGCCACCGGCAAACTGCTATACTTGGCATAAGCCTGGTGCAATTCTATATGTTGCCCATATAGCCTCTCCAGATAGATCCAGAAGGATTTCCTTGCTGATGGAGCGGTGCTAACTGCACCAGTTATTACCAGACTATTATGATGTAGGATAAATTAAAGACATCGACAATAATACCTCACTTTTCCTTCCTTTTTTATCTTAAACCGAATGAAGAATTTAAAAATTAATTAATTTTTTTTGTTATAGCGTTAATTGGTTCCTTTTCCATGGGAACGGTATTCTTCGTATCTCCCGTATCAGGAGTTTTGACTGACAATATAGGCCTACGTCAAACAACATTTCTGGGTGGTGCCATAGCCTCTGGAGGGATGCTACTATCTTCATTCTTTATTGACGATATAGTAATTTTGTGTATTACTTATGGAGTCATGTACGGTTTGGGAGGAGCTTTAGCATATACACCGTCTTTGGCTATTTTAGGACATTATTTTAAGAAGTATTTGGGAAAAGTGAATGGATTTGCTGCCGCTGGTAGTTCCGTATTTACAATAGTAATGCCCTACTTGATCGATGCTTTTTTGAAGAGATTTGGGGTAAGTAGGTATGTCCTTTTTATTTCGAATATTTCTGATTCGTAAAAGAAATAAGCGTTATTAGCGCCTGGGAATCACTACCTTAGCATACTTAAAGACGGGCGATGGTCCTTCACTCACTCTCCGTCATATTCTCCCTTTTATCACTCCTACCTCTCATAAGCCATATCAAGTCCTCTTATTTCCCTAATCATGCTCTCCACGCGTAGCCACTTACCTTCATCCATTCTTCCACGCCTCCCTTTCCACTTGTTACTTCAGCACTTCCTCGTTCTTCCAGCATCTGAACATATGTCCCACATCATTCTCCACTTCACAACTCTCGCACTCCAGTCTCCCTTTTCTCAATCTTGTGGAGCCTACTTACCCATGTCCAGTGAGCACCTGCGTCAAAAAGTGGTTCTCCTTTCCGAATTTCCGGTACATCCAATCTGCTGCTCCTAATCGCTCCTTCAAAGCAGGGAACGTAAATGAATTTTATAATTACCCTCCAATACGTCTTATTACTCACTTACTTGAAGTAAGTACTTTCTTGACTGAGTCTTTAGATTAAACTTGAGCTAAATACAGTTCACACTATTTCCCATGTCTGAACTCTGATTGTATTCAAATAATAAACTACCAAAGTGTAGGTAAATACCTCGTTTTTGTTTCAGATAGAGTGGACTCTTCGAATGCTGGCTCTCCAATCAAGTTTTATCATGATCTTCGCATTCCTCTTTAAGCCGATTAAACACACTACACAAACAAAATTCAAAAAAACATCAATTGGTGATATTTTCAACATTGCGCTATTTAAAAATTTCCAATACGTAGTGTGGGTGAGTTTTATAGCAGTTTCTTTGTTCGGTTATTTCGTTCCGTATGTTTACATGCTGAAATTCGTGGAGATGAATTTTGAAAAAGGATCGGATACAAAGTTGCCTATAATGTGTATAGGAGTAGCATCGGGTAAGTCATTAATTAGTAAACATAGGTAGATAGATAATCATAGATACAGTTCGTCCATAAAGTAACGCATACACATTTATTAGTTGCTAAATAATCAATGACATCAAACATTTCCCAACATATCGATTTTTTATTATAATTTACATTTTTCTCAAATTATATTTAACCACTTTTGTGTGGTGACCATTCTATGATGAGGACGGGCATTATCATCGTTATAAACAAAATGTTCAACAAGAAACCCTGTTCAGATTCTAATGTAAATTACTAAGAATATACATAATCCCTGCCCAAACTTTGCCGTTCCTCTTGCAAAGGGAGGTATAGTATGAACATTTGCAAGTTGGACAGCTCTTGTTGGCTTCCTCGAAACATAATTGCGGAGACTAGACAACAAAATTCCAACTGTAGTCAACGACCGCGTTGATTCTGTGTGAAGAGATTAGAGGAAGTTCATTTATCGGACGAGAACCTTCTATTAGGATCTAAAATTCAGCAAATATACCAATCGAATTTATCAAGAAGCTGAATTTGTTTGATGACAGCTGCTGGTCGGCTAATAGATCCACTTTACCCCAAACCTAATCTAACTATATCATAAACCAATCAAACAAAACAATATAAACTATTAATCTTAACATTTTCTTTTTCACTAAATTGGCATAATTTTAAATGAAAAACATAAATGATATAAAACTCTCAAGTTGTTAGATTATTTTATATGTTTGTGTTTAATAGTTCATCATTTTTTTCAACCGCTGTTGCCAGAAGCGCAGATTAATTTGTACAAATGATATTTTTGTCTTGTTATCGTTGACTTTTTTTCGAAGTCATGCACTATAGGTAAAACAAAACACTTTCATCCGGCAACATTGTCTGAACATTCCACCAGCCTCGGAAATAAGTATACACCCCTAAAGGTGAAACAAAGTTATGACCGTGCACAAATATTCTTTCTCTCTCTTTCATATATCCTTGTCGTACTTGTGTTATCCGAGGCGAGATTCCATAAGGATTTTCGCAATATGTATATTAAACGAAAGTAAAATATAATCATTTTGCTTTTTTTCAGGAATTGGAAGGCTGATATTTGGTTATATAGCCGATTTACCTAACGTAAATAGGATATACATGCAACAGTTGAGTTTTTTTAGTATAGGATTATTGACAATGTTGTTACCTTTTACTGTTGGATATTACGCATGGTTAGTAGTCATCACTTTGGCTATGGGTATCTTTGATGGTTGTTTTATAGCTCTCCTAGGTACGTTACCACTTTAGTCGTTAATTCAATCGTATATTTAGAAAAATGTTATGATATCAATTTTAATTTGAACCGCAAAATCCACCATCGGTTAGGTTAGGAATTATGTTGCATTAGATTTTAATAATAATAATAATAACGTTTATTTGCAAAGAAAAAAAAAGTTACAAGATAAGAACACCAAATACAAAATATACAAATAAACAACATAAACCCACAATAGTCCTAAAAACGTGGGAAAAATATTGTAAGATATTATCATATCAACATTTAGCTAATAAAACAAAATAGATAAAAACAAAGAAATAGCACAAATATTGGGTATACATTTAAACGCACCAAATCATTTGGAAAATAAAAGATATCATTTCGATTCGGAATTCATCACGCGGAATATTGAATAAATGACTTTTCAGAAGGAATTTAAATCGACCAAAATATGTTGTAGTTGTTATTTCTAGTGGGAGAATATTAAAAACTCTAGGGGCCAGGTATGAATGACTTCTCTGCCCTATACTCTTCGCAGCAAAAGAAGTTTTAAATTTTTGTGCACTGTACCATTATAGATTGTGAAATGTGAAATATTAAATTTAGGTGGAATTGGAATTAATATTTAGCTGGACAATTCAACTATTTTATTTACTTAATTGTAATAATTTTTTGTTTTTAGGTCCTATTGCCTTTGATATCTGCGGTCGAGAAGGAGCTACACAAGCGATAGGTTTTCTTTTAGGAGTATGTTCCATACCATTGACGTTGGGTCCGTACATCGCCGGTCTTATTCTCGACACATACAATAGCTACACCTTACCTTTTATTTTGGCTGGTGTACCACCTGTGATAGGATCCATAGGATTATTTGCAATCAAATGTTCTCCGAAGACAAAAAGTATCACAACGCAATCACAGGATAGTAAAGCAGAACCTACTGAAAAAGGTGAGACATTTTAGATTCTGCTAAAAAATGGAACAGTATAAGAAAGTTGTTATTTAAGATGTGTAGGTTGTGGTAATTGTTAAATTATGTGGAACTGAAAACATAACTTTGTTAAGTAATGGTTTTCTGGTGTTTATTGTAGAGCCTGCTGAAAAAGTGAATATTAAACTCAAATCATATTTTGCAACGTACTACTAAGCTTATGTTCAATAATAATTACTAGATTTCTTTGAAAAATTAGATGTTAGAAAACGCTTTATAGACTCGCAATATGAAATTGTCAATGAACAGATAACTCTAGACAGCTCCCTACTATTCAGCTGTCTTCTTGAGTAACAATTGTAAAGATCAGCAGATATAGTTTATGGTTTCCTATGCCATTGCACAGTTATACTGATCATAAATGAAAAAAGATATCCATTATATCCCAATAGAGGTAATAATAGGTTTGTTCGTAGAAAGGAAATTCCAATCGATTGTAAATTTCTCTATCTCTGATTCTTTGTAAATCAATCAATTTTGTTCTACGAAATGGTGAAAATTTTTTACAATAGAGGGCATGACATCTTAATAAATAGTGCTAAAGGTAATCGTTTATGTACAAACTTGAAAGTTTAGTTTGACTTAAAGTTGCTTTCTTTCATTTTTTGTTATGCTTATTATACTTTTTTGTCCGACCATTTCTTCGTAAAATTTCATTATTCTGCTCTTGATTATAAAAAGTTGGATCAAGCGCTAATTCTGCTTAACAAGCGATATAGAGGTCAATCAACGATTTATTTTTCAATTGTCAATAAAGTTTATGTATATTCTCATTCATTTGGCGACGATTACGACTATTAAGAGTTATTAAAAGATTTATAATATGAATGATTGGTTGATGGTTAAAAAGCTTATTACCGTGGAAGAAACTTGATTGAAACTATCAACAAAATTTTAATGCTATAAAGGACAATGTTGCCGGATGAAAGTGTTTAGTTTTACCTATTATGCACGACTTCGAAAAAAAGTCAACGATAACGAGACAAAAATATCATTTGTACAAATTAATCTGCGCTTCTGACAACAGCGGTTAAAATAGAGGGCCTCTAGAACTAATTACATGCTTTGATGACCGTGCACAATTATTCTTTCTCCCTCTTTCAAGCTGTTTTTTCTCATATTTTCCATAAGCTTTTTTGCAATCTGTATATCCAAAACTGACTTGAGTAGTACACTCTATAGATTGTGATGAGTAACGTTCTCGAGCTGTCAAAAACTGTTTATAGGATGAAGCTTCTTCAACTTATTTTTCCCACTACTAACTGTGAAGTTGACAATTATTGCTTCTTCTAGCCAAGTGAGAAGTTGAATTTAGTGGATAATAATTTTTTTATTATTAACCTAGGCCAATAATGGAGTAATTCAAATATTTTGAGAATCCAGGGATAGTAGTTCAACAAAAACTTGTGCAACATAATTGTGTATACCCAGGAGATTGTCTTTTAACATATTTGCTGCTTGAAAGTACCAATTAATATTAATATTTAAAATTATTTGAATAAAAATACCATTAGTACAAATTCGTGCTCAACCAAAAATGACTGATGACATGTATCGAAAACTGACAGTGTACTTGTCAGTCAGATGACAGGGTAAACGCTTGTCTGAAATATTTTCAATGGTGGTGAAGATATTTATAAGCCACGCACCTTTGTGCTCGGTCAATAAAAATAGTCTGTATCACCATGGTGTAAAATATACTACTATTTTACAAATAAAAGATAAGCGACACAGGTGAAAATATTTGCTCACAATTAAAGTTCTTTGGAGGAATAATATTTGTAAAGTATGACTGTATGTATGTGTGACTGTATAAGGCAAACATTGAAATTTTGTATTTAATTATACAACTAATTATTCTTTTAAATTTTTGCAGAATCATTGGCAAAACAAGAAGAGGACATAACCATAAAACCATAAAAAATTTGCGAGTACTGCCTCTAGGAAATTTTTCAATTATTTTGTTCGCTTCCATATATTCTGCTCAATGCACGGTATTATTGTGAACCTTGAATTTTCGTTATTTGCAATTTTAAAAAGTATTTTCATCTTATTTATTTTATTTACATACTTTTTTAAATTAACTTTAGTATTATTTTTGAAGGGACAGTAAGTTTATAAAAAATTAATAGACTGTGAGCATATACTAATTGCTTGAAAGGGTAAATTTATATTATTTATCAATTTTATTAACAGTATTTAAATCTAAAATCATTGGGAATTAGCTGCAATATCAAACACATTTAAAATGGTGAATTGAAGATTAATAATAATTTGTGATATACAAATAATCCAGTAAATTAAGGGTCAAACCTTTAGCTAATTAAAAAAAAGTATCATACCGAGCGTAATTGTAGTTTTTAACAGGTCTTCCAATTAAATAAATTTCTCCCATTCTCCAAGCCCAGTATCATGGTGAAAAATGGCCACAAACTTCCAAAATCCGTTTTTCGGTGATAACTTTTACCGAGATAACAAAGTCGATCAATGTAGACAAGCGGGCAGACATATTGTCCAATAACTCGGGCAAAAATGTATATTATTTCATGACAACCTTTTATTGTTTTTATATGTGAAATTTTTTCTTGGGTATTTCTCTATTCCTATAAAATAATGAAGGCATTTTTTGATAATGGGTCCCTGAAAGACATCGAACCAGCTCAGAAAGATTGATTTAGTTTTTTCTTGACTCCCCTAAATATTTCTGAAATCATGTAACGTAGTGTAATGTCATTTGAAATATTCTTTTGGAAGATACATACAAAACGTGTACTGAGGTTGTATTTGGTAATAAAATAATCTGACATTATAAACTCGATTTTGCTTTTGGGCAGCTCTAATTTAGTAAATATTTTATATACTGATATATACCCTGCGTTTTAGCAGGGTTTTAACTCATCCTTTCCACTTTTGAACTGAATAAAAATAGTTGATGTAGGGGTCTATTCTGTAACTAGTCCTTTAAAATTTAGAGGCCGTTGAAAATTTAACAGGCGCTGAAAGCACATCTACAAGTAGGTAGATGTGATTTTAGCGCCTGTTAGATTTTTAACGGCCTCTAAATTTTAAAGGACTGGTTACAGAATAGACCCCGTACACAGTTAATTTGATCCCATGTTTGAAAACAAATAATTATATTGTGAAAACACTGTCCCTGCTGGTTTATTGATGTGAAAACTAGGTTTAATATAGGAACTGACATTACTTAATTTTATGTTGGCGGAAAAATAGTATTACAATACACTGGATCTTTGGTAGTATTATTATTATTACGACTGTAGATGCCGGATTTGACTGTAGAGAAAACCCGTGTATAGCAACACAATTTACCTAGACGCGACCACATTTTTGTGCAAAATATGATATAGATCTGATTTAAATCCTAGATTTTTTTGTGTATAATGTTAGACTGAAAAATAATTTAATTATCTGTGTATTAACAAAGAGAGTGGGATGTGTTTTTTTTATAATGTTAAACGTTCTTTTTTGTTGATTTCAAAAAGTTTTACAGAAACTAAAATAATGGTGTCAAGATAATATCAATTGATTTTAATGATTTGACACATTCATAGTTGTTGGAAGATTATAATGTGATATTGAAATCAAAAAGTTTAATAAAATTATCAAAATCGAATATTTATAGTATTGTTAGACATAATGTTGGCATTTATTGTTACGTTTTATCACGGTTACTGCCTTATACATCTAGATCTTCATTATACAATAGTTTCTGATGATGTTTCAATAGTTGTTAATAAAGATTTATTGAATTTAGGTATATTTTTTTTATTTAATAGTGCGCATCGAACACAAGAGCCATTAGCGTCATTGAGGTTTGAAAACAATTAAACATATGAATGGTGTTGACAACTAGGAATATGAGACTCAGGATGTTAATGGATTTGAGACACCCCTTCAAATTTTGCACATTACATGAAGAATCTATAAGGTCTGATAGCTTACGAAAAGGAAGATAAATATCGACTATTAGCCAGGTAAATAGAGAGAATTACTCTACGAATTAGAGCACAGAGTCGAAATTATATTAAATTTCCAGATAATGAAGAATATCTTGAGGAAATTTAAACGAATCTTCGTCGAATTTCTAATTTTTCTAATTTATTACCTATTAGAACCTAGCAGAACTTTTTAGAAATAAAATATTTCCAATTAATGTACAGGTATCTGTAGAGTAGGAAAGGTGAGTGTAAGCTCACAACACTTAGGCCACATGTGACCCATTGTACAACCTCCCGATGAGTTGTCCTCCTAGGTCATCGTCCATCCTGTCCTTCTCAGGAAGGTGGACAGGTCACTAGGAGACATCTCCTTTATATCGGCAGGTGTAGGCCAAGACTCACCGAACACACACTCTTTTATTGACGGACACTCGCATAAGACATGCCTGACAGTTTTATCTTCCTGTTGACCATAGAGATAGAATATAAGGAAGGAGACGACATCCAGTGTTAGGTTCCATATGTACACGTGGAATCAGTGGGCGTGGCTAAGTGTGGTACGCAACGTACAGAGCCGGATTAAATTACTACAATAGTCTACAACTATTACTGTGTAACAGATTCATGTTTGAAATATTTGTAATACACTCCTGCACATTATTTATTTCACCTGTGGTACGTTATTCCAGAAGATTTCTTAGTATCCACGCCGTCTCGACTGGTACAACTTTTAACAGCACAAGACACCATTTTAGTCAATCAATTAAAAGAAAAGTATTGTCAAAAATGTAATTTTCGACACAGATAACACTTAAAAACATTCATCAATCAACTTTGACATTAGTGTGGTACGAAAATGGCTGACCGAATACGCTTTAGATCACGTGATTTCGTCTCCTTCCTTTATACTATCTCTATGCTGTTGACACATCCTGCATAGAGGTGTGTCCACTAGCCCCATAGTATGGAGGTGTTTCCATAATTGACAATGGCCAGTCAGAAATCCCACTGTTATACGTAGGTTTTTCCTGGTCATCGCCAAATATTTCTTCGGCGCCAGCTTCCCAGGGTGATCCTGGCAAAACTGCATCTTTTGATTCCATCCCATCTCTTAAGTGATTGAGCATGGGTGTAATGTTTGGCTAGTTCCGGAATTGTCGAAGACGTAAGGCCGTAGGTGTCACTGGGTCCTAGAATTTTTAGTCCAGCGGCATCCCTGGCTTAAGAATAGGCAATGCGTTTTCCTTTACTCCTGCCGTGCCCTTTAACCCACCTCAGGATAATATTGTTATCTGCCGAGGCGTTAGCTAAATCTTGGTGGCACTCTAGTACTAGCCCCGATATATCACGTTGTTTGTTCAAGGCCAATAAGGCTTGTCTACTATCAGTGCAGATTGTTACGTTTTTGCCAGAAATTCCTTTTCTGGTTAGTTCTTTTGTGGCAATTGAGATACCAGCCAGTTCTGTTTGAACAACGCTGGTATTGTTTCCCATTCCCCACTTAATCCTTAGGCTTAGTGCTCTCGAGTAAACTCCACACGTGTACAGGTAGTGAGCTGACCTAATTTAGAAAAATTTGATATCGTTGCAAGATATCTAGGAAGTTATCATGATACGGCCGCTCCTAGCTTACCACTTTCAGATTAGTAGCTTATAGTAGCCTAAACCTAGTCTAGTTAGAATCACTTGATCTCTGCGATTTCTTGGGTAATATAGGCCACGTTTTTGTGGACTTTTTTACGTTTAACTTAGTTTATGTACTTTAACTAAGAGCAGCCGAACTACAGTAATATTTTCAATAGAACTTTATTAAAAGAGAAATTTTAAAGAAGAGAACTTGGATTGGAGATGCCAGATATTCATGTTTCGATAAAGCCGAGCACTACGACTTTTTGGAGTTTTAAATAGTTGATTTCATTGTCTAGCACGTGGACTTGTAAGTATCTATCTCTTGCTCTATTATTGTTGCTTGTGCTTGTTTTATATGATATTGCGAAATTGTAGATATTTTGTACCAATTAATGAACCCATTGATATACCTGTAATACCTTTACCTGCAGCAAATCTAGGTTTGGGTAATTTAATAAGACAATATATAGTCAATAAATCTTTTAATTGAATCATTTGAATACTCGGACGAAAGTTGTTTATGATAGTTTTGAAAACTATATATTTCAAGAATACAAATGTCTGTATGTATTGAAAATAAAACAATTGTACTCAAAAGTACCCAAAAGAAGTAATATTTTATATATTTTGAATTATGTTAGGTACATCAGTGTATAAGGAACTGTTCTTAAAAACTACTCTAAAAAATATAACACAGTGCGCAATGACATTAATACTAGATACCTATAAATATAACAGTAGGAAATAAAATCTTGCACACATTTGACATGATTCCTAAAATTTATTTATGGTTAATTTTTTCTTTTGCTACATCAACAAAAAACCGAAAGTTTACAGGTGTATTTTCAAATAATATACAAACGTTTACTGTGTAGATATGGACTACTGAGATTATTTTAATAAAATATTAGTATCAGAACGCATGAAATCTAAAGAATTTCGTTGCTATCTATTGACCAACCTATATATTTTTTTGACACTCATATTACTATATTGACAAATATAGTAAGGTATCAAATAGTAGTAAGTAAGGTTGTTGGAAATTGAGAATGCTCCTTGGACATAGGAGATCTGATATACGTTTCCTATTTTACACACCTGTAAGGCCTGGTTTGAATGTCAGATGAAACATATGAATTGACTTATACGTAACGTATCATCAGTTAAAAACAAACTTGAATGTCCAAAGTGATCAGGAAGTATAGGTATATAAAAATTATCAATAGAGCTCTTTCAGTGTTTTAACTAACATATTGCTTGTTATCATTGTTGCTATCACTACTTTATTAACAACTGATTCTAATCTACTTTTTCCTGTCAAATGTATCCAGATAATCCATCCATTTTAGAGTTTGTCTCACAAGCCTTTTACATCCATATCGAAAGCGAAGACATTTTAATAACATGAAAGTAATTTTCAAGTTTGAGCATTTTCCTAAGCGTAATCACAGAATCTAGAAGAATCCACTAAACTGTTGAATACACAGGTTCTGCAAATATTTATCTTCTCTATGTAAAATCTCATATAGGAGCAACAGTGAGCACTTATACATCAAATTCTGTCCTATAGCGTTCTCTCTTTCACTCACAGAATTGCTATACGGAATATAATTATTTGCGGAAACTGCAAGAAGAAGCAAGAATCCGATCGTGCACCAAGACTTATTCTACAAATTAGTGCAATTAAGAATCCCAATGCTCAATACCCAGAAGACTACTGGATATAAGAGGGATACTTATCTAGATTGAAGTCTGCAGACATCCAAATCCGGTATAAAAGAACTACTAGTCCGAGACTAAGTAGAAGTCAGGGGAGGGGGCTCAATAAATCTTTTAGATCACATTAATATACATACATATCACCTATTGCTAAAATCCTAACAGTGATAATTAATTTTATATCTTAAACGTAACCTGATCCATCCATCACCATACACTTAAATCGAGTTAGTCTCTGAAGAAAATATATTATTTTAATAATAACAGGCAACGATCGTTGTTACTGTAACAAGTGTTTTGAAACCTAGTAGAACAGCTCCTGATCGACATTTACTATTGAATTTAGTTCAATTGACTTTTTTATTAGTCCTGATAATTCTAAGATACATTATATATGCAGTATTTGCATTGTTGACTTAATTGAACATGTAACATTTACTAAAGTCTAATCCATAAAAATAATTACCAGAAAATATATTACTATTTGATTTGTTTGAATTAGTTCAAATTTGCATTAAATGCAGGCAATAGAAAATAAAATTGACCTATTCTTCTGAAAAAAATTTTAGACTTACTATTGATATTGTTCTGCCGCCCAGACATTTGGTATAAATGGAACACTAAACAAGTACGTCTTATTTTTAGAACTTACATGGTGCTTCTTATCTAGTATAGAAGCGATACTGTCTCAACCGTCTTCTGATTTGAGTACAATAGTCATTAATTCTTATTTGATTACCTCATGTTTATTACATGAATGGAGCTGGGAAATACGTTAATGGTGAATATTAGTCCGAATTATCCAACCAATTTTCATAAACTGCTTTATTTTAGCAAGTTAACAATCGATTTCCGCAAATAATTACCAATATCTTGCTAAAAATCGCCTATTGGGGAATCAAATTAAGATCGCAGCGCCAACTGAACTATTTCTTTGTACATTTTGTATATAACCTCAAAAATGTTTTACACAACATTTCCAATATTCGATTGTCGTTTAGACGTTGCCTTTGGCTTTTTTTTCGTTTTTTTTTTATCATTTCATAGTTTTAAAAGTATTGTTAATTGTATTTATTATACAAATTTTATGTCAGGGTAATAAAATAATGTAAAAAGAAATATTTCCTTTTTTGCCACCAGATATAGTATCGCTTATATTGAATTCTCAACTAACGTCTCTACGTTCTTGGTATTTAAGACGTTCAGGTTGCATTTACGCCCGTTGTAAACAAGAGTTACATTGAGCAGAGCGCATCTTATTTTACTGTCTTGCGCATAAAGTATGTGTAACATAAAATCTTCTGCTTTTATTTATTTTGGGAAAAGTAAATAATCAATAAGTATTTGCCAAAACGAGCACAATTGGAATGGGGAAAACAAGCCAAATCACCATTACAGTAATAGAGGAGTTCAGTTATTCAGTTACTAGTTATGTCAAATGTCAGTAATGTTATTCTTGTTGATATTCGTTAATTGGTCCATTTTCGATTAGAATTTTGTAGCATTTCTAATTAGCTGTATCTCTATTCTTCTAATTACTTTTTTCACTGACATTTGACAGAGCTAGTGACTGAATAACAGAAATGAGATGGTGAAATGCAAAGAGTTCCTAGAACTATTAGCCACTGATATGTTGAGTATTCAGCTAAAAAGTCATTTTAAATTTTAAGATATACGCCTCGGGGGTGTATTCATTATTTTAATAAAGCAATATAGATGTTCGCAATGTTAAAAAACATGCAAAATCTTATGTTTTGAACGGTAGACCTTAACTGTCATTCTTGTCAGAAAAACCATTTTTGTTGGCCATACTGAGCTTAGACTGAACTCCTCTATTGTATTGGAACAAATGGGGGTTAGCACAATGTTTTCCCCATTCCACTGACACCTTTGACATATACTGCAGCGCTCACTTTCGGACAAATTTACGCAAATTAGTAATTAATACATTCCCAAATAATTTAAAAAAGTTGATTTGTGATTAAAAAAAATTTTAACCAGGTGTTGATACTTTATAATTACCACAATATTGAATACTGAAGATTTCTCAACTGGCGCTTAGGCGAATGACAAATTCTCAATTCAAGCATTTTAGAATAAATATTGTATGTTTATTAATTGGGATAATTGAGACTGACTGCTCCACTTCGTGAAAAAAACAAACATTTTTGGACCGTAACGTAAACAATATACCTATTAATTTTTCTTTATTTTACAATTCAAATCAAAAATTCATGGTCAATGCGCATAGCACTAGCAGCTGCTTATTTTTAAATTATCACAGAAATATAAGTAGATTATAATACTGAAAAAAAATAGATGATTCAATAAAATAGTTTCAAAAATAAATAAATACTACACAATAAAATTCATAAAACGATTTGAGATTTCCAGCAATCATCAAAAAGAATATATAAAATTCATAAATAATTTAAAATTGTGTGCAGAGACGAGTTTTTGGAACATTGAGTATACGATTTTTTCTACATCTCTCCACAACAATGTTTAATAAAAATTATTTAATCTTAAAATTAGCAGTGAAATTTAGAATGATTGAACTTAATAAAAAGTAATATGTTTCATGTTATTTTTTTAGGGAAATTTGTCAAATGTATGAAAGAATTCTATAGGTTTTTTATAAAATATCTATAATTCTTGTTTATTTTCTTCTTGACCCGCTTGTAAAATTGACACTAATTTACTAGAATAAGTCGATTGAATTGAACTTTGAAGCTCGTTGAGGGATTCCTCAGCCTGAAATGTAGCCAAAACACAATAAAAAAAATTATAATGGACATTTTAAAATATACCAATTCTACTCAAAGAAGACTAGTAAAATTCACATTCAGATAATACCATTAAATATACATCGTAAGGCAAAAATAATCAATATTGTCATATGTTATGGTCCGACTTCTATGAAATAGTAATATTGTCAGAAATATTTGTGAAATATTGAATAGTTTTTGGTTTTCATCGTCTGACAACCAACTGACTTACAGCACATGCCGAAGCATACAACTGATCGTTTGTCAGGTGTTTTGGAATGGTCTTAGCGATCACGACAATTTATATTTTGAAGTTAATTCCTCTGGTCATATATGTTACCAATGATTTCAGTTGGCATCAGTGGGTAAAACAAAAAATTTCAACTTTTCGTTATAGTCATTTATATTTATTAATTTAGAGAGTTGCAGAAGTGTTTATTTGTAGGCCTAATCTAGATTTGAGAACTTCAAAAATACTTACTTGTCGTAACAGTTGGATTGAGTTCCTTAACAATTTCTGCCACTTTTGAGCTTCCACTGAGTGCAGAGCTTCCTGCTGTTGCAATAGTGTTATCCACTCCTCGTGCGATTGAGGAGGATGCCTAAAATTGTAATAGACTTGCTTATTTATGGCGAAAAAAAACCGAATGTAGACGCAATAAGCATAATCAAAAACAACAGCACTGAAGAATCGCTACCCAAAAACAAAACAATGTTTATGACCCTTAGAAGGAAGATAATCACAAAATTTTATAAAAAAAATCAAAATATACATTTTTCTTCAATCGTATAATAATATCGTAGAAATAACCTATTTTTTTACTAGTAAAATAATGAACGCTGTTTATTGTACTAGTAATAGAATGAGAAATGATAGCAACGTCTTATTATGGGCGTTGTATCCAAGTAGGTAGGCACTGTCATTCAATTTTTATTCAATTTGAAGTTTGTCAGTATTGTATTGTAAAAATGTCTGAAGTAGAAAAATTTCAAGGTACACCTAAATTTAATAAATAGATAATGCTTATGCAGAAGAAAAAATAGTATATGTCACTCGAAGCAGACCCATTATATGTTTCGCCTAGTTTGCACAGCCTCGGCAGTGCAAGAATCTGGTCTCAACAATAATGATAGCCTTCCACTCCTAGTAACATAATGTACTATTGTATGCTGAAAATAAACGCAAATATTCGAGTTATTCAATAAGAGCATTGGCCAAATTTTATTAAAAAATGTCAATAAAATTGAAGAATAGTATACAGACAGAACGATATTTAATACATTGTTCTTCCAGTGGGGCAAATATTGAAACATTGATATAATTCCTTCTTTACATGGCTTTCCGTTAAACTGAAACTTGACATTTTTAGACTAACTGTGAACATAAACTTTTCGACGTGCCGTATTTGTTAGGAAAATTATGAAACAGGGTAAACTTAAGCCTAACAAAACCGCGAGAAGAAGCTTAAAATAGAGAATACCAATTATACCATATTGACAAATTTATAAGAGACACTCTATGAGAATCATCCTGCATAAAGAAAGAACAAGATACAGACTAAGTAGAGAGGGAATCATTAAAAAAATCACCTTCTCACTTCTTAGAAATCATACAACCTGGGACTAACCACAAAACGGTACACAGACGGCTCAAAAGCAATAGGAGGAATTGGGATAGGAGTGTTCGGGCCAGGAACCAAACACTCCGAAAGCTTGGGAAAAAACCCAAGTATCTTTCAAGCGGAAATACACGCCATAAGAAATTGCGCCCATTTCAATATTGATAAAGGATACAGAGGACAAAAGATTATCATTGTGAAGCAGGTATTAAAGCACTGAGCTCTTCTGTAATAAGTTCCAAAATGGTGTGAGAATGTCTAGACAGTCTAGACAAACTAAATGAACTAAGCGAGAACAATATAGTTACCTTACTATGGATTCCAAGACACACTGGAATAGAAGGAAATGAAAAAGCAGATGAACTAGCAAAGGGGGGGGTCTGAAATACCTTCCTGGGGGCCTGAACCTTTTTGCGGAATCAGCTCCAATGTAATATTGAAAGAAATAGGTGAAGCCAAAAGAAAGAGAACATCAGCTGATCATTAGAAAGATCTAGTAGGGCTTAGACAGTCAAAGATTCTTCTGGACGACTACAACCTGCTGAGATCAAATGAATGCGTAAGTCAAAGCAAAACTGCGCTAAGAGTTTTAACAGAGATCCTAACGGGACATTGTCGCCTGAATGGGAAACTGAAAAAGTTCAAATTAGTGGAGGAATAAGAATGCAGATATTGTTGTATGGAAGAAGAAACCTCCATACAGATACTTTACAACTGCAAAGTACTCCAGAATACTAGAGCTCAGTACCTGGGAGATTACTGGATAGAAGAGGAACATTTACCTAAGTTGAAGCCTGCAGATATTCTAAAATTCCTCCGGGAAATAGGACTAAAGGAGCTACTAGTTTCAGACTTTCCTCAGAAACTAAGTAGAAGTAAGGGGGCACAATAGATCTTTCAGGTCTCAGTGAATGTTACCCCAAAAAATACATCCATACATACATACATACAACAAATATATACATTTTACATCGTTACTTACTTAAGTAAATGCAAATCCAATAAATTATAGGACGGTGCATCTTCTAAAGACCATAATTTGTAGTATAACATTACATTTAAAAACAGTAACAATATTAATACAAAAAATACTATCATGGTACATACTTCGCTGCTAAAAATACCTTCTGTATTTTTCTTTTTTGCAGGAGTATCTGGAAGAGAAGTTTCAAGTTTAGTAAAATACATGAGGACTGAGAATTATTTTCAACTTTACAATTATTAACAAATTATAGTTTAAGAAAAACAGAGAATGTAACTCAAACAGTATTTTTTTCTTATTTGGCTATAGGAATAAAAATGTACTATATTCTGGGTAATTTACAAATAATGTACTTACTGTCTTCAATAGCACCTCTTGCACTACTATTAATCCGCCTTTTTCGTTTAGATTTCCTTTTAATTTCTGGAATACTATCATCACCTTCCGCATGTAACACTCGTGTTAAATGTGCACCATAGTCTTCTATGCCAGCGTAAGCATTTCTTTCAATCATACCTACAAACAATCCATCATTTGATAAATGTAATTTTTGAAATCCCAGCGCAGTAAAGCTAGTTGCAATTCTTAATTCCCATTAATTGCCATATATTACGGTCAAAGTTTGAGTTAGCTATGTCATTTAGTTTGTGCTTGACAGCCAAAGAGAACAAGACAACCTCTTACAGAGCCTTGGAAGAACCTTTTTTTACTAAATATAAAGAGTACCAAAAACTATTATATTACAAAGTTCATACATTTATAAACTTGGGAACTCGAAGAGAGATGAAGGTAGGAATCGTATTTCAATGCTGAAGAATTTATAATTTGAATGCGACGCATTTTCTACAAAAACCTTCAATATCCGAAATATTTCCACACTGTTAGTTAAATTCGGGATATATTTAAAAAATACGCATGTTTTACTAATAAAGAGTTAGAAATATTGAAGACATACCGTACCTTTTACTAGACCCCACACAGACTTCTTATATTTAACTTGTGCAAACATTAACAAGGAACTATGTGTCTCCGACACTTTCTGAAGACAATAATGAACGTTGACGTAAAAACTATCTGCGTAAGGAACACCAGCGTTTAAAGATTCTACGTCTATTGAATATAAGTGGCCAGCTCTACTGCAAGGATTCATTGTCTGAAAAATGTGAAATAAACCACATTTTAAATAGTTAAACAAGATAAATGTGCAAAAAATTCCTGTCCATACTTGTTTTCAAAACAAATAGATAGTATCAACGACAAAAACTTAAAATGTTAGCTATAGGAAGGAGGTATTAATATGGATGAATTTTTATAGCGCAATTCACATAGAACGGGCTTTGGGAGAGCTCGTAGCACTGACGTATGTATCTCGCATCTTTTCCATGTAATTTAATAGTCCAATATACAACGTAGCGCGGTGGATTGCTTTTCGGTAATTGCCCGGTGTTCTTGAAGTTACTAGGTATATAAACTGTTTTCCACGTGAGAAAGTGCCGATACAAAGACGTCCCTCCGTTTGCTGCTGTCAATCACTATTACAGATGTTATGATAGATGTCATGGAAAACGGTTTTAATACTGTACACTCCGCGTCATATAAAACTGGTACACCTTTATTTTCCTTATGTAAACCAAACTTAACTAATCAAAATGACAGACAGTCACATGTGTCAAATTTGCCAAAGCGCATTATCCACGATACCAGACCATTTCAGTGAATTTGATAAAATGCGAATAATTTCCATAATAGAGGATGGTTGGTCCATTAGACGATTTGTCCAAGAGTTTAATAGAAGCAACACCATTATTCAAAACATTAAAAAAAGGTGAGATAACGATCAAACTATTAGCAGAAAAAGAGGAACTAGAAGACCATTTATAACCACAGCGGAGTAAGACGAAGCATCAACTGATTACTTAAGGGAAAATCTATTTCATAGCGTAAGACATGCAAAAGTTGCAGTAAACTTATCAATAATAATGGGGGTATGACACGTTATTAATTATTGAATGTAAACTCTCATGGCTTCAATGCTACCATGGTCTATGATCTATTTGTTAGTGCATTTATTTGAAATGTTTTAATTCTGAGTTACGTGGATCTCGTGTCCAGATCTGAAACTGTAAACTTTTCTATTGAAATTTAGTTGTTATTTTAGAAATGTTATGGCTACAAATTCACAATTCTCTAAATCAGGTTTTCTAATTTTTCTTAATTCTGTTGTTACTGAAGCATTAGGTTTCTGCATCTATTGCATGTCTTGCCGTATTAAAAGGATTTTCCTATAAATAATCAGTTAAGCTTTCTCTAGCTCTATTTTAGTTAAAACTGGTCATCCATTTCCTATTTTTCCTATAACAGTTTGATCCTTGTCTTAACTTTTTTTTAGTCATTTGATAAACTAACCAAATATTCTTTAAAAAAATATTAGAACCTGCAACAATGTAATACTTTAGTATTTATTACAATATCACACTATTTCTAAATTTAAGCTAGTTACTGTTTGTGCATGAATGATAATAAATTTTTATTTTTTCCAATTTGTTTTATTGCTTCACAAAATTTAATTTCATCATTACATCTACTAACATGTTTGTTGAACTGGCATCACTGCCCTAGAAATTATATCATAATAGCTGGTTAAGGGTTAAGCATTGACAATTTTTAAAAGATCAATTTGCACAACTACAAAAACACTGTTTTTGATTATAATAATTGTACCAGTTTTATATGACGCGCAGTGTACGAGCAATAGTCAAAATACGAGACGATATTGAATGTTTTTAGAGAAACCTAAATAATTTTGATGTGTATATGGTTCTCGTCTTTCAGGTAATAGAGTTATAGAGAGTTCAGTTTAAGGTCAGTGTGGTCAATAAAAAGTGTTTTTTTCTGACAAGAATGGCAGTTAAAGTCTACTGTTTAAAACATAAGATTTTGCATGTTTTTTATCATTGTGATGCCTTTTGGCCAATATAATAAGTTAATAAAAATATTTGAATAACAGACATAAATTCCCTTGAAGTTAATTTCAATGAATCGTTAGAAATAGAAAGGTCTCACGTATGATTCAAGTTCAAAGCGTGAAATAAACATAAATAGTATTATTTATATTTACATACTATGAACTTGAATTATCATATATAAAATATGCGAAAGAAGGTATTTGGGATTCATTATTATTATTAAAGTATTTGTACTAGCATAACCATTCGTTATTATTAGATTATTCGTATTAGTATTTAGTATAATGTATAGTAATAAGTTTAAGTGTAAGTTTAAATAATAAATATAACATATCCCAGTGCTACACGTAGTGTTCTATTCCTATAAGATGACCCTCTGAGTTACCAGCAGCACCATCAGTTGAGAGGCCAATTACCACCCAGTAACCACCACATTACCTGGCTGCCCTGCCAATACGTGGCATATATTACATGGCGATCCTGCCATTACTTAACATATATTACATCATTGCGAACATCTATATTCCTTCATTAAAATAATGAATACACCCTCGATGCGTATATCTTGAAATTTAAATTGACTTTTCAGCTGAATACTAATTCTAGGAACTCTTGGCATGTCGCCATTTCATTATTCAGTCACTAGTTCTGTCAAATGTCAATGAAAAAAGTAATAAGAAGAATGAGATACATCTAATTAAAAATGCTACAAAAATCTAATCGAAAATGGACATACACGATTAAACGAATATCAACAAAAATAAATATAACTGACATTTCACATAACTAGTGACTGAATAACAGAAATGAAATGGTGAATGACCAGAAGTTCTTAGGATTATTTGCCACTGATATTTTGAGTATTCAGCTAAAAAGTCATTTTAAATTTCAAGATATACGCTTCGGGGGTGTATTCATTTTTTTTAATAAAGCAATATAGATGTTCGTAATGATAAAAAACATGCAAAATCTTATGTTTTAAACAGTAGACCTTAACTGTCATTCTTGTCAGAAAAAAACACTTTTTGTTGGCCACACTGACCTTAGACTGAACTCCTCTATTGTATTCTTTTCTTTTTAATTACTTGGGAAATTAAACCACAATATTTTTAAATTGTTTATTTTAACGTTTCTGTAGCGTTCCAGCTAACGTTGTCAAGATAAAATGAGTAGAAATTAATTTTTTTATCCCTATCTGACACAACGGAAAAAATAAATGAATAATATACCACAAGGAACATACAGAAGATATTTCCTCTATTGTAATATGATCGTAACAGAAAATTACATAAAAATTGGTGTACAGTTGTGTTAAAAAAAGATACATGTACAAAAAATAGACGTTAATATTTGAAATAAGGAATCGTACACAAACTTTTCAAGTTAACTTGTTCATTTTTTATGATGGGAATTAAATACGCACCTGCTGTTCTGTAACTTGTGCCGATTTAGGTCCCATAGTAGCTAAAAGTGCTACTGTCAAACTAACCACTCTACTTTTACTATTATCTATTGGATTATGGGTCCAAGGGGTTTGAGTTAGGTCTGTAGTTTTTCTAGCTGCATGAAAATCCAAATAGAACTTTGAACTAGTAAAAAGTAAGGTGAAGAGTTGATCCACATGGATAGGAAACACTTCGTTAATAATTTGTTTTCCATCGTGAGGGCAAGTACAGTTAACTTTAACGTCGCATCTGCAAAAAAATATACCAACTTATCAATTGAGTTATTTTCGATGGACTGTTGTATTCACTGTTTTCAAAAAAAAAATTGCGTTTTTCGATTATTTGAAATAAGTGATAAAAATTAATTAGTGTAGAGGGTAGTCAATGTCAACTGCAAGAAAACTTAAAAAAGTATATAATTAAACAAGAAGCACACATTTAATCTAACTTCAACAAAAAATGCATGGTTGTGAAAGCCACCATCCATAGGATTAAGCTATAAAGCAGAGACGTACACACAGCAACACATTATGACAATTATTTGTTAGTATTTATATCCAATATTGTGTCACAAGCAGGGTTTTGTCGATAATACGAATTTTTGTTTATGTTGCTCTGTTACTAGTTATTAGTAACACCTATTCGCTGTACATACTGATTTTTTTTTCAATTTTAAACATTCTCCATCTTATAAAAATAGATTAATCATATTATAATTAACTAATAAAGTAAAATAACGAACCAAAGGGGATATTGTATGTTCAAAGAACAATCAGAAACTGTTGAAAACTATCAGAGAATAGTTGATTATGCAATCACTGATAAAAATTAGTAAACTAAGCAATAGAGCAAAAAAATAGTGAGTTTTTGACAAATATTCTACTTAAAAACAGTCATTCAAACAATTGCTTATATTAAAGGGATTCAATTTGTTTGAAATGTTGGGTATTTTCAAATCCCTCTTGTTGAAGTCAGAACATAAAGGTAAGGTATCCGATTCATGTAGATTGTTTTATTTATGTGATAATTTATAATTTTTGAATGGTCTTGTCAATTTTGATTTTGTTTGTAAGTGAATTGTCTATATATTCTTCAGCGACATTGGTAGACTTCAAGCCACTGGATCTTTCCACCGTTATCAGCAAACAAAGTCCAAGAACTTCGAAGAAAGCAATGACCTGTGTAATTTTTAGGATTGGCCAGCTTTAACAATTCTGCAATTCTGTGGATACCAGCATTTTCCCTTTTTGTTATTTAGACAATCTGTTGTGTGCAGTATGGGATGACCGTAAAAATAAATTTTGTCTAAACAATACCAAATTTTCTTGCCCAATTACAACAAATATTCTCTCAATGCGTGTTTTGAAAAATCCGGTATTTTCATAAGCAACATGTCTTCGTTGTCGTTTATATGATCATTTGAATTTTTTTAATTCTCAGTTAATTCAATAATTGTTGTTACAATAAAGTAAAAATAAACTAAGTTGATACTTTATTCCTACAATCGTGATTTTTGTTAAAATTACAGTTAAGATAAGGTAGGTGTCATTGACTGCTTTCCTAATAAATATTTGGATCTGCTCGCTGCTGAAGACTTCTGATTTATTTGCTTTATAACCAATGTTTTTCTTTTTAAGAAATGTGATAACCTTCGGGAACGTGGCTATGTTATGTGAACCAACCATGTAAGTTTGTATCCGCGTATTTGGGCCTCATTAGTATAAGGTAAATATCATGCGTCCAGAAGCTCTAAAAGCATATTTCTGGACTAGAGAAATCATTTATATCGCACAAATACTGAATATCAATGAAGAATACGTGATAAATAGATAGTGTAAGCTCGTCAGATTATTGTGATTATTTAAACCCTAAAAATATAATTCAAAGATGACATTTCTTCACATATCTTGGTATCTTTGATATCCTATTAGTCTACAAACAAAAAAATTAATAAAAAAAATTTCAATTTTTTCATTCGTGATAGCGCTTGAAAGTGATTTGAGCCTACAATTGGCAAAGTTTTATGTCAAATGCACCATGTACAATGTTTAAAAGTGTATACATAGCAATTAATTGTTAGAGAAGCACGCATTCCAACCATAACTCACTTGAAATTATCCAAATTTGGATGTGGACCATCAGAATCGGGAGATGGTGGTGTATAAGGAGGTATTTCTTTCGTGAAAGCTTCCTTCAAGAAAGAAAACGAAAAGTTTTTTCTGAAAAATCAAATGAAGTGATATGACAAAAGGCTTACGCCACCACAATTGAGACACGTAACAAAAAAAAAATAAACCCAAATAAAACTTACGAATACTTAATTTAGGTAACATTAATTTTACAACAAAAACCAAAAGATTTAGGATATAAAAACAATGCATAACATCTTTCTGGGCAATTTAGAAAATATTTTGTAGACGACTCACCTAAATAGCTATTTGTATTACTAGGAAGGAAAAATGCTACTCTTTTCCCCGCAGGATTTATTTTATTAAACCAAGGGACGAAGAGAAACTTTACTCCTGTGTAATACATATAATTTTTCTTCCTATCTACTTATTAAGACTTTTTCTGAACAAATATTTATTTTGTTGTCTTAACCCCATTGCTTATTGCTTATATTATACAGGGTGTATCAAAAAGGCAGGTCATAAATCATACCACATATTCTAGGGCTAAAAATAACTCAATCCAACTCAAGTTACCCAAGTACAAATATGCATGCAAAAAAAGTTACAACCCTTCGAAGTTACCAAATGAAAGTAAGGAAAGCTTACATTTATATTATTTGCAAGTTCCTAGTGGTAACATTTTGCGGATTATGTTACACTAACATAATTAGAAGAAAAAAAACGTGTTTTAATTCTTCATTTCAGGACTCACCATGACCTACAGCCCCTATTTACTATAATGACACATACACCATAATCAAGAGATAAATACTTCTTAAATCTAAAAATGTATTTCACTGCAATTCTTATATCTAAAAGACATTTATATTTTATCAGTCAACTTTGGATTTATTTAAAAGTTATATAGTCAGTTGAAGTTACTATCTAGTATTAGTAAATGTTAACAAATTTAGAATGTCTATAAAGAATATAAATTCTATCAAAGTTTTGTATCCCAAAGATATTATTTATATTTATCTGCCACATTATTTAAAACTAAATAATAACACGCAAACTGGTTAAATCAAATAATAACTGGTTTTTTAAATATTTCACAAATCACCATAGTCGAAATTGACTAAATCTTTTGGTTTTTGGATGATTCACAAAATGTGTACAGTACATACATAGGATATGTTCAAAACATTTAATATTACCAGAAAAACATTACAAGCATACTAGCCAAATCGCAAAAGATCGTTGAAAACAGTTAAAAAGCACAAAAGAAGACTAAACAATGCACAAATACATTTCAATATGGTGTAGAACAAAAATTAGCTTGAAATTAGTTCATTTTTCATCCTATTTCAGTCAAATACTGACCAAATCGCAAGTAACTAGTAACTGGATAACAGAAATGAAATGGTGACATGCCAAGAGTTCCTAGAATTATTGGCCACTTATATGTTGAGTATTCAGCTGAAAAGTCATTTTAAATTTCAAGATATACGCTTCAGGGGTGTATTCATTATTTTAATAAAGCAATATAGATGTTCACAATGATAAAAAACATGCAAAATCTTGTTTTGAACAGTAGACCTTAACTGTCATTCTTGTCAGAAAAAAACCACTTTTTGTTGGCCCTACTGACCTTAGACTGAACTCCTCTATTATCTATTTTCTTCCAATAAGTTTTAATCACAATCAAATTAGTTTTGAACATATCTTACATATTTTAAAAATTATTCAACAATTACTCACTTAATTGGCTTTTCTGTTTCAGATTCCGAATTATCAGTGGCGTCTGTAGGATTCCTTGAATCTGACCCACTTCTTTTATGCCCGACAATATTCGGTATTTTAATGTCTTCTCCATCTATTTTTTCATAAGTAGTAGTGGATGTATACTCCATTGTCCCGTCGATCATTTGTCCTTGATACTCCTGCTGTAATTTTTTTTACATTTGATTACATAAAATTTGAATGGATATATTTATATATATACATGAAATTTAAAACAATAATTTTCGCGGATTTATAATAATGATTACCATAGTATTCCTTGACCCTTCAAAAACAATTAAAGAAAACACATTATGTAATAAAACATGAAAATTATATGGTTAAATCATGCCGAAAGTAAAGTCATCGTGAATTCTGAGATTTCCAAGACAAGAAAGTATATTACAACAGGAAAGGATATATTTAAACAGAGCTACCATTTCGGTCACCGATACTGGTATACTAATTTTTTATTGTTATTGTAGTAATAAATAAAAAATAAATTATCTAGTAATAAACGTTTACGCATGTGTTTGTTTTATCAGTATTCTAAGGAAGTTAGTAATTTATACAGATTAGTTGTACATTCTGTAGGTAAAGTAGTTATTCATATAGTGTTTTATAATGGACAGAAAAGTTATCAAAGGGCAGGATATTGGAAGTAATAGCTTTTTGGTAAATTTTAAAGAAAATACATTAAAAAAAATCATCAGCAACTTATTTAACATCGGAAAATTTAAAATAACATAATTAAATCATAATATTTTAAAGATAAAAGACACTGTGAAATCTAGGAACAATAAGTGGACAGAAGAATGGGAATTAAAAATAAAGAAACAAACTGAGAAAAAAAACTATGTTAATTGCAAAAATACATGTAAGAAGAGAACAAAAGAATTAACAGTTTCTAAAGATTACCATTGAGAGAAGAAATAGAAAAAATGGAAAAGAAATTGACAGAAATTAACATTAAATTGACAGAAATTAACACAAGAAAGAGAAATTATGGATCGAGTACTACCATTGTCCGTCGAAATAACAGTTAAATTGTTTAAAAAAATTAAATTGGACCAAAAAGAGATACACTGTATATATAGATTGCGGAAAAGCTTATAGAAACATGTGGATTACACAAGTTCTACAAGGAAAATTATAAGAAAAACAGTTTGAAAGAGAAAGAAAGAATAATTTTTCGCGGTCATCGAGGCAGGTACTTAGTTCCAGAGGAAGGTAATCCACATTCGGCCTCTAGCTTTCATAAGCTTTTTCGCAATCTGTATAACAAGGAATGGAAAGAAGACACCATGCAATCGGAATTAAAAAGCAGAAACGTTGTCTCTTTTGAGTAGTAAATGCATGAAAATTCAACTCTTTGTTAACATTTTTTTAGTTCAATAAAAGCACTGAAGAACACATTAATAGTGTGCAATGGACTTTTGCTATGGGCAACTTCAAAACAAAATATATTAATTATGAATCGCACTATAATACATGTTTGATAAATGTTAACATGAACAATACTTTCTGATGTTTGAAAACTGGGTGGGACGCTGATGCTTATATAAATTTCCTCAACAAATACAATTAAATATACTTATAGAGCAGCAAATATAATAAAAAGAAGATAAGCAGCGTCTAAGCTTAAACGAAATAAACAACATTTTATGGCAAATGAAGTGAGGTTATAACAAAATAATTCTGTTATCGCCACAGCAGCGCTAGATAACTTTTCATTTCAGTGTTTGGTATAGAATTAATAGATAGAAGCCCGCAGCTCCCCTATCAAACGCAAACTATAGTTGTGATTTTTCAAATTATCAAAAATTTCAGAGTTTGGACAATAACTTGAGCTTTATTTTAGATACCCCCTAAATTTCAATAGATAACAATTAAGACCTATTTACACCCCTTCTCTCAAGTCTAAAACATGTAAATAACTGAATAGATGATGCTTTTACTTGATGTAGATCCATACTAAATTATGAAATAAAATAATTTTAATTTGTTAAAATCTACATAATATTTCAACTTAAAGTTGTGACGCGTTTCGCTAACACAGTAGCTTTGTCAAACGAATGGTAAAATGAGAAATTTTCAATTTATACAGTGCCTTATACTAAATTATACGTATATTAACAATAAAATTATGATCTATTTACATGGAAATAAAATAAAAAGTACAAAAATGTGTGTAAATATGGGATTAACTAAAGTATTTAACAAGTTTACCTGGAAACTTATTCACAACAATCCTACAGGAACCCTTCTAGGTAAAAAGGTTTAATAAGGGAGAATTGTTGATATCTATTTGGTCGTTAAGAAGATTATTTGAATATTTGTTTTTATTTATCTCAAGGGCTTCTAAAAGATTTAATTTGAAGGATTTAGGTTCTATATGCAAAGTTTTAAAATTTGAATCAAAAGAGTGTTGGTTTGCTAATCAATGATTTGAGTAGTTGGAATCTGATTTTTGGTTGTCATAGCTACGTTTGTGTTCTGAAATTCCTAAAAGTTCTCCTGATTTATTTAGTTTAGAAGATTTGGATTTGTTGTTTTTAATGAATTCGGATAAATTGTTGTCCGTTTTGAAGCAAATATTCAAGTCTAAAGTTTCTAAAAATGATTTGATTTTTAAGGATGGTACTCCAAAGTATGTTAAGCTCATAAATTGGTTATTTTTGTTAGAATCAGAAGGAAATACTTGTTCTACAGTATACTTTTGTATCTTTTTATTTATGATATTGTCAATTAAATTTGGATCGTAATTATTATTAACATCTATTTGTTTTATTATATTTAATTCTTTGTTGTAATTGTCAATATTCAATGGAACTGTTGAAAGTCTAAGTAGGTATCATACTATTGAAAACTGCTAATTTATGACTGACTGGGTGGACTGCACTATTATGAATTGTAATGTCTGTATGTATATTTCATGCAAATATTGGCATTACAGCACAAAGATCCTGAGCTGGATGTGAGACAAAGCATCACATATGGCTGAGAAACAACATCTCTAGACTTCATGTGTATATGCATTACAGAAGCATTTCCCCATGGATGTGGTTTCTACCTTCAAGGGAACTATATATGGTAAGAGTTGCAGAAATAAAAGATAAAGACACTCGCTTTTTGGAAATCAGAATCTTGGTACATGCCACAGGATGGTATGATGAACAAAGTATAACTTTTCAAAGAAATTCGATACGGAATTTATCAACAAGATGGATTGAGTATATGGCTAATTTTTAAAATTTCAGTAGTTTCTTTTTATTTATTATCTATGAAAAAATTATAGTTTGGTGATTATTTAAATTGTACTTACTTCTGAGAAAGATTCAACTGAAAGTCGAACAGATAATTTATCTTCTTCGTTAGAAAGAGGGGGTACGTAATCTTCGTCGTCACTCGTTAAACCTAATTCACTTCCATAGCATTGGTGAACCTGTAAACAAAAAAATAATTCAGTAATAAATACCAGTAGAACATAGTTTTTTACAAATCAATCTCAAAATTGTATAAAAAAAATGTTGAGTATCAATATTGGAAAACCAATATCAGTAGATATGACTCCTATAGGTTTACCTTAAATCCAAAGTTAACGAGAGTCATTTGACGACATTTGCTGAACTCCATCAAAGAACAGTATAAGAAAGACCCTACAAAGAGTTCGTGTGAAGTTGGATGTCAAAAAAGTAAACCAGAGTTACGCAATATAGGGCCATCATCAAGTACCTGTATTTAAAAGGGTTAAGAGGTAAGCAGGTTTACGAAGGTATGCTTAACACCCTTGGTGATCCATGAAAAATTGGACTGCAAGCTTAAAAAGAGGTAAATTTTCCATTCAAGATGATAACCGATCGGGAAAAACAGTTTCTGTGTCAGTCCCCTAGAATATCCATGCAGTTCATGACATGACATTACTATTTGACATTACTGACCAATCTACGAGAAAAAATTAAAGAGAAAAGTCGCGGAAAGCTATCCAAAGGTGTTTTTTTGCAGGACAATCCTGCACACAAATCTCATGTTGCCATGCGAAAAATTCTGGATTTAGGGTTTGAATTACTAGAACACCCCCCTTATTCACCTGATTTAGCTCATCATTATCATCTCTTTCCTTAACTGAAAAAAAAGTTCAATAGGTCGTAAATTTTCTTCCAACGGGAAAGTAATAAAAGCTGAGGAGGTCTGGTTTTGCATTGAAATTTTGTTTGGTTCTATAGTAGGCTAAGAATGTTTTAATATACATATGTATTGCCCTCGAAATTTAAAAAATCTAAAGAGGTAGCTGTCAAGTGTATGAGTAAATGGGCGACAATTTTTTTTATTTTACAAAACAACAGGGTCTAGGATTTTCAAGTATTTCCTTAAATTCCCAGGTTTTTACAACTTATAAAGTTTTGAAGAAGAATAATAGCACATAGGAGCATTTTTATTTTGGTAGATTTACATACCCATTGCCACATTTCTTGGGTAGTCATAGGTTGATCCATAAGAGCGTTTTGCCATACCCGAAACAACATTAAATAAGTTTTGTCTCTCGAAACAAAACTGGAAAAGAAATACTTGTCTCCTTTGGTACTGATTAAAATCGCATTTGGTATAACGATAGCCGTTTTCTCTTTTGTTATTGAAGCGACGTCTTTCCATTTTAGAGTCAAGTTAGTTTCCCAGCCGAAAATATTTGCGTAAAAGCATAGGTAATTTTGTGTTACATATAGTCGTCCTTGATGGAGAATTTCTTTTTGTAAAGCACAAGAATAATCTGAAAAAAAAAGGTAAAAGAAAAAATTATCACCTGATTTTTTTTAATGAACAATATCCTCACAAGTCTACACAACTGATGGGAATCTATCAAATGGCGAGATATAAACTATCTGATAACATTATCAAAATAAGACTTCGAGTAGATAAGTAAAAATTGGTTTTTAAAAATCCGATTTTAAACAATGTAAAATTAGGATAAACTTAAAAAATCGTAATTGGAGACAAAAAAAAATTTAATGCAGAATCCGAAAAGTTAATAATATAGAAGGTGTTACATTACAAATAACAAAATGGTCGTTCATTTTCGGTATAATCGAAAGGTATTTACTAATCCGGGGAAGTAAGGATATAACATGGAAAATTCTATTTTCTCTTATTTTTTTGAGAATCAAACCACAATGCTTTTTTCATGTTTTTTATTTCGACGTTTCGGTAGCGATCCGTTGTACAGATAAACTAAATATTAAATAATTTTTGGTTTCTATCTGACACAACGAAAAAAATTTGACAGCTAGACAATATTAAGAGAAAATAGAATAAATAATATGCAACGACAGGAACATACAGAAGATATTTAAACATGGAAAATATTTCAAGCAGAGATTTGACCTTTTGAAACGAAAGTATTTGTAGTATTTATAGACTCCTAGATTTGTGAGAAGATTCCGCTCGAGCTTGCGATGCAGCTTGCAAGAATAGCTTGATGCACTTGATGTAACAGTTTTTCATCCACACCTTTTTTTAGATTTGATTGTACAAATTAGTTATTTATGCAACAAGTGCAAATAAAACACGTTTTGCACAAGTTGCATACAATATTTTTTCTACATTTATGCAAAAACTGGAAAATTAGAATATATTATGTTAGGAATTCAAACCTTTTTTTTGTATCTTTATGGCCTCCATCTTGTCAGTACTTAATCATAACTGTTTTTCGCTTTGACCATTTAAATTTGAAATAATCGAAGGTTTTTGCAATAATCGTAACTCGTTGAGACTTAGTACATAATTATTGCTGTATTAGAACAGGATCAGATACTTGCTCTGGATTTTTATTTTATTTAAATGTTTATTTTAGTCATAAATCATCACAAAACTGACAGAAGAACAAAAATTTTGTTGCACTAATGCAAAAAAGAACCACTTTTTCCATTAAATGTGTTGTTTTTTGCATAAAAAATTTGCAAAATGGTTTTTTAGGCGCTAACATTAACGACTTAATCTTTTTTCTTCTTCTTCCTCTTCTTCTTCAGCCACTTTGGAAGGAATAATGATTTAGAGGCCAGGAAAAGAAGTGGGAAGAGTTAAATTAGGTATCTGAGAGGCATGACAGATATTCTATCAATTATTGATTGATTTCAGCAGTTTAGTATGGATACAATTTAAGTATGGGAATGGAATATAATAGCTATTATGATAAATAATTTCTCAATAGTAACCACTAAATGTTCATTGGGTAATAAAATTGCAACAAAAATCAACAGTCAAATGTAATTATGAAAAATGCAATTTGCTTTATACCATACCTACAACAAGCCTTTCATCATCTGGTACTTCTTTGAACAATTTCTTGTAAACTTCGGATTTAGATTTGTAAGTAGTGGGGTACAATGAATTGAACCAAGAGGATTTTTTCTTTCCTCTACTTTCTCGTCTTTCTTTACTTGAATTTGTTAAATCTACTTTGATATCTTGCGGTGGGGTTATATCACTACTATTTGTGTTATTTACACGCTGACTTGAACTGCTGTCTTGACTCTAAAACAAAGAATAACACTTTGAACATTTTTATATTCTTGGCAAACCAAACAAAATAATTACTGCAATGAATGGAAAGGATGGAGAGTGATCAAAATGGGTATCTTTACTTTTTGCAAACACTATTTAATGTTTGAAAATCAAAGAATGATATAACAATTTTGCAAAGTAGAGTACAGATAACAAGATCTAGTGGCAAAGTAATCATCAATAGAACACGAAAATAAAAAGAAATTTAGTAGAATTTCAATTGGCAAACTGGAGACATTTAAAAAAAGAAAAATACACCATATTTTTGGGAAGGGAAATTCAAAATTAGATACAGAAAGTTGTAAGGAGGGAGAGGAAAATAGTTTGATAACTAGTGAGGGAAAAAGGAGAGAGACTTTTGTCTGCAATTCTTCAGTAAATGTTCTACATAAAAAGTACCCTTAGTAGAACTAACGCTACAACACACTTTTTTATATTGTCAATTTATTTAAATAAATTTATTGAAGCTGCAGATACTACCTGTTTCCAAAGCTGTTCGGCGGTAAGAATTTAAATTCAAAATTCACTTATTTCCCGTTAAATTTAACATTGGACGGGATTAATGCTACATTTAAATCAAAGTGTGCGAAAAATTAGAATTGCTCTGGTAACTTGAGAAAGAGTATTACGCGATAGTTGTTTATCAGTCAAAATTAATATCAAATTACCAAATTTGTTTTTGTCATATATTTTATAACTGTATTTTATTAATAATACTTGCCATTGACTTTACCCTTTTCGTATCAGTATTTATTAAAACAGAGCTCATTTCAATCACCCCGTAATTTTGGTTGTAACTTAAATTGTAGTTATCATTGGAATGTGTTGTATAAACAGGTGGAACTATTAGCTGATCAATTAATTTCGTGATAAGATAAAAAGAGATAAAAACTAACTAATGGGTATTATTTATACTGTACACTTGCTCAATAATCAACAGTTTTTGAAACTTAAGTTGCAAAATGCAAAATATAGAATTCCTAGTATTTAAATAAACTAAAAAAAATCAACATGTGGGGGCAAATTTAATTCTAGTTGTGCCTATGCTGATACGGCAATTTACCCCACAATTAAAAAACCTACTTTTCTTATCCATGTTACAAAAGCCCTAAGGCTTCAGCAACATCTCCCACACCTAATTATAACTGACACATTATTGGCATGTATTTACATTTACATTTTTAATAAAAAATTGAGATAATTTCAATAATTCAACTACATAATTATCTTCTTTTCATTTTTATTCACTATTGACTATTTAATATTTTATTTCTAGCATGTAATTTTCCACTTTGCATTTTGATGGTAACAGAAAAACAAACAGATTACTAAAACACATGCAGCAAAGTTATCAATATTAAAACACATTTTTTATCTAAGTTGATGGACTTGTTAATACATATTTATATTTAGTATTTTTCCTGGTAATTGTTAAAATTATTTGTAACATAATATATTTTGTGTTATTACAATATATCTAATTAAAAAATAAATTTTATTTATTACTTTAAAAAAAGAATGAGTTGGTTGCGGATTTTCCAAAAAATTTTTCCTATGTTTGCAGTCATAAGTGAATAAAAATTTATTTATGCTTCGTTGAGCATGGGGAAGGTAGATAAAAAAGGATAGTATGCATATGTAGCTGAGACATTAGCTAAAACAATATGAAACATAACAATTCTTAGTGATCAATTTCCAAAGTCCAAATTCCTGAATATGTAAATGTTGAACTGACCCATTCACATATCTATATTGTTCAATTACAAATGGTTAACTGGGCAATTATGTACATAAATTACATGCTTTATGAATCAGTCCATGTTTGTTGTACAGAAATTACTTTACACAAGTAATGAAAAGCAAGTGAAATGATGAAGTATATGAATTTAAAAAAATATTCATAGCTGATTCTTGCTGGAAATGTTTCCTCATTTTTATTGTCTAATTTTTTTTTTATAAAAAATATATATTCTAAAAATATTATCAAAAACATATAGGAATTGATGTCCTGTTAAATTTGCTCTCACCTCTCATAATATGTTGAAAGCAATGGAAAATGTTTTCATTTTAGCTTTGTGTCACTGTATATTTTATTTGTACTATGCTTAGTGTAATTACATAACTCATCTGGGTTTATTCTGTAAATTTCAGAAGCATTTGATAAAATATTTTATAGGCATACAAAGTTATTATTTTGTTTTTGTATTGGACCAGTTCTATTTACCAAATTCATTATTTTATCAATTTACTATCAATATCAAAGTAATTATCAATAAATTTCTAAATTTCAAAAGTGGAATTAATTAGAAACAGTTTTATTTGTGAGGATAATTTTTTTCATTATTCTCCTCTGTATCTTCTTGTCAATTGAAAGTATTTTAAGTTAATTAAAAAATTTTTAACATGCTCATGTTCTTTCAAAATATCTATTTAATCATGTTAGCTATAATTGAGACAACAATATTATTATACAAAACTTGTTATGTATTAAATACTTCTTTTAAAAGCATGTCAGGAATTGTATATTGAATGAATTAATTAGTTGATAAGCCTGGGAATCTGAACATAAATCTGAAGTTATAATGAAAACTTTATATCAAAAATATATATCACTATCTATGGACTGTTGTACATTTTTTAAAAACATTAATTCTTATACTTAGCATATACAATCAAGAAATCTGAAATGTTATTTGTAGTAAGTTTATTGTAACAATTGACTTTTAAAATACCTCACAATTTTATTATAGTCCTGAATGCTATAAAGTTACAAATAAATACTTACGGAGGGGGATCCATCATGTTTGACTGGCTGTTCTTTATATGCAACACTTAGATAAGTGTCTGATTTGGAGTGATCTCTTTTTGTTTGAGGCCTAGGAGAAGGCCTGGGGCTACTTCTAGGACTTGAAGATGGACTTACAGTTCTAAAATAGTAATTATTAAAAATGTATTGATTAATACGTTAGCTCTCCTTACTTGTTCTCACTGCTAATTGGTTTATCATATGCTACAATATTTGACGAAGACAAATTCGTTTTCATTTTGTTTTTATTATTTTCGACATGCTTGGTCCCCTTTCTTTCTCAACTTTCAAACCGCAAAAAGTCCAGTTTTTCATTAAACTATGGCTACACTTCACATTAACAAAAGCGGGTAAAACATAGTAGCAAATTATGAAACTACTGCTACTTAATACATAACAAATAAAAAAGTACGTACGCGTACGAATCGTTCTTTCTCTAAATAAAGTTAGAAGGAATTTACTGCACAAACCACAACTATTAAAATTATTTTTGCAGATTGCCAGAACAACTAAAGATAAGATTGTCACTGTCACCCTGACATGACATCTGACTCTAGTGCCAGAAGATTTTTAGCGAACTAGTGGTTATAACTCAGCGGCTATTCGCAGGCGGCTAATCAGTCGCTAAGAAGCCGGATCTCCATGTGATCTCCATTATTATGAACATCCACCATCAACACATAAAAAACTGAAAACTTGATAAAATCAATTGACGAGAGCTTTACTTAAAGCAACATCATATCTTCACAAGTTCACAACAGTTTCATGTGGTTCAGTGGTTGTATGTGGTTTGTGAGTTTCAAAGCCACTTGCCAGCATAGGCCAGTTACCCACCTCTTGAGCAGGTCTGGTCACGGGTTTGGCATTTCATGTTTGTTTGGAGCAAAATTTCGAACGGTTTTAACTTTTCATAACTGATGCCTCGTTAAAAATAGGCTTATTTCTAGACAAATTTTGAAAAAGCAAATTTATACAAATTCGTTATCTACGGTTATGATGTTTGATTTAGAAATAGGCAAAACATTATACATCAATATTGGGTATTGTTGAAATGGCTTTTAAGGAAATTATAAGTTATAACAGCGATAAGAGACTCTCCAAATCAATATATTTGTAATCTTCAAAAACTTTGCTTAACTATTATCTTTGGCATACAGTGGACGGCTAATTTATGGAATATTATCATTATTTCGAGAACCGTCGAGTTTTGAGGGTAATCCCGAAACAGGTCGATTTTTGTTATAAAATACCCATCTTATAACGTACATGGAGTAAGGATGACGTCACCGGTGTGGGTGTAGTGACGTAATCGTTAATTTTTTTAAATAGAAATCGGTATAATGCGACACCTCATTTGAAGGAGAATTTAATTCTCTATTTAACGACATTACATTTGTAACTAAAATATTTTTTTAAGGGTACAAAAACATTTCTTTTTTATTTAAATTCAACCAAATTACAACTAATGATTTAATTGATAACGTACCTTAAAGTAACCAAATTATGCATAATAATTATTTTAAATTAAATGTTAATCAAAAGTTTATGTCAATAGACCCCAAAATTTACAGAACTTAAAAGATAGAATTAGGCATGAAATGAGTCTCATTACTCCAGAAGTCATCCGCAATGTACTTGATGAATGTGTCCGTAGATTCGCATATTGTCAAGAAACCGATGGAGGGCATTTCGAACATTTAATTTAAAATAATTATTATGCATAATTTGGTTACTTTAAGGTACGTTATCAATTAAATCATTAGTTGTAATTTGGTTGAATTTAAATAAAAAAGAAATGTTTTTGTACCCTTAAAAAAATATTTTAGTTACAAATGTAATGTCGTTAAATAGAGAATTAAATTCTCCTTCAAATGAGGTGTCGCATTATACCGATTTCTATTTAAAAAAATTAACGATTACGTCACTACACCCACACCGGTGACGTCATCCTTACTCCATGTACGTTATAAGATGGGTATTTTATAACAAAAATCGACCTTTTTCGGGATCACCCTCAAAACTCGACGGTTTTCGAAATAATGATAATATTCCATAAATTAGCCGTCCACTGTATATTGGTAACACCATTGTCTAATATATTAGACAATTCCATCAGTTACAAGCCCTGCGCGACAGCGGTTCTAATGCTGTGCTCGTACCATTTAACCGCTACTGCGTATTACAAGAATTACATAGTAGTTCCTGTCCCTTTTGGAGCAGGATAAGGTACATTCTATCTACTCCTAGCTGAGGATTTATATGGTTGAAATTTGCCTATAGTCGACTTATCTGTAGCCAGTCTCCAGTCTGAGGCGTAATGCCTTTTTGGCTTACTTTGACTGTCAACCGCTACTGGATCATTTAGAATTGTTGTGCCGTCATACTTTCCTCAGAGTTTGTTTTATAGATACTATCGTCCTTGATTTAAAGTACTTTCTTTCGCCAGTGGGTTCTAGTTATAATAGGTCGTTGGTTCTAGCACATGTGGGTGTCTTAACAGAACTTCTTCCACGATTGCCTTTTTGTTTCTTGTTCTTTTTATTAGTAGTGTACTTGCCCTAAATTTTCTGATTCTGTAGGCCAGAAAGAAAAGTTTTGATATTGAAATTTCCAAATTCCCGAGTTATAATGTAATTTTGGAACCTATTGAATGATCATACGAGGTAGAAGGTTATGTTCAAAAGTTCAAAAACTCAAGTCATCATCACTATCAAAAACAAATACTGTGGGGTAATGTTATTCAAATTTCCGAATTTAGATTTTTCGCCACAACCAAACTAAAAACTCCCCTTCCATTTTTTCCAGTGTGATTGAAAGCAGGATTTGAATTAATAAGATTTAATAATTTTTTTGGAATGTTTTATTTATACATTTTTATATTAATATCAATAAATCTCAAATATAAGATAACCACTGTTTTAAATCCACAATGCTTAAAAATTAAATGTAGAAATAAATATATCTAATATTTTAAAAATTATATTTAACAAAATAAAATACATAAAAAACGTTCACTTTTACATATTTGGCCTCGAAAAGTTTCTGTATTTAGTATGAAAAATTGACTTGAGTATTTTTATGCACTTAATTAAAATATACACATTATATTAAAAAATTATGTACACGCAGCCCATATAGATAGTAAATATATTAATTAGGTAATTAGTTTATGTAAATCTCCTCTTAAAATTAGTATTTTGTTATTAGATTGAACTTATTTTCGTCATTATTTTTTAAAATTATGAAAAATACCCGCAAAATTTCAATCCAAATTCTATCAAATATTCGCCATAACAGATCGGTGAATCATTCTTAATGTTTTCATTTCAATTCAACTACATGCAACAATGCATTTAATGAAAATTACTGAGAATAGTTTTTTTCCAGTATTTAATTCACAATACAACTCTTTCAACCTATTAGGTAAGATCTGTGATACTTTCGCATTTTCATTATTTTTGTCAATAAAATGTTGAAGAAACTTGTCGAATCAAGAGATGAAAATTGACAAAATGAACCCTTTTCAAATCTCAACTTATCCACATGAAAATTGAACCATTCATGCATTTTTCATAATTTAAAATAAACACGAGAAAATAATTTTATTTCATAAAAGGTATTAACACTGTATAATAAAACGCCATTATTTTATCCATAAGAAAATTCACAATTCCGCTTTATAGGTTTTCGTGAATGATGTTCTAAATATTGAGCATTTTAACAATAAAATGATCTCAAATAGTTCTGGCTTTGAAAAAACTGCGGTATTATTTTGTAACATTTCAAGACAGACTATTTCAAATCGGATTTTCATTTATAGCGTGTTCGACTATGTGCACTGGAGCGCACTTTTTACAGTGGTGCAGTGCAGCTTTCCATGTTCGGAGAGTTCAGCAGGAATTTTTAAGAGTCGAATACGCTATTGAATAAGTTCGAATTGCGTCGTCTAAAGTAAGTTTTTTATTTTGCAAAAACCATTATAAAAAGATATTACGTTTTTTGCGACAAAAACTGTGTGCACTGAGGCTTTGATAAAACTACTGTGTTAGCGAAGCCCGTCACAGGTTTAGGTACAAATATAGTGAAGATTTAAACAAATTAAATTTATTTCATGGTATTTAATGTATTGAAGGATGTTTCTGAAACTTTAAATAATCTCACCTGTGTAAAGAAAGGGTACTGCCAACAATATTAACCACATACACAAACGGAGAGAATCACGAGTTAATAAGCTGCTCAAAGCACCACGTATTATATCAGACTACTGCAATAATTTCCGCTTCGAAATTGAATTTAAAAGGAAATAACTACACCGAACAAACTTACAAAATATCACATTCAAATCTAGATAATTCTTGATGTTGATAATTTTTAATATGCTCAAAACTCGACTACTAATAAATAAACAGAAACTCGAGATTAATTCACAAATAAAAGTGGGAAACAGGAAATGTTTGCAGCTATTTTGGTTCTAAATAGATAGCAAAGATGGGTGAGATAAACAGAAGGATAATTAAAATTACGCTACCTCGTGTCGCGGAAGTTTACGGTAATCACAAAACTTTTTGTTATTTTTATCTCACAATTCCGAAAGGTGCGGTTTTAAATCCGTTTAGTTTGATTAGCGTTTTAAAAATTGCATTCATTTGGATTTAATAAAAACTGTTTTCGAAATTATTTGTTAAAATATTTTTGAAAAATGGATTATTTGCTTTTATGTTGACGTTTATGGGTGTTAATGAAAATAGTATGTTTTAGAATTTTTGAAACGTCAGTTAGATGTCACTGCAAAATCGTTTGTTCTGAAACATTTAACATTCTCAATAGGCTTTAGTCAATAATAATTA
Organism: Galerucella nymphaeae; assembly: GCA_963978555.1. Lineage (NCBI taxonomy): Eukaryota > Metazoa > Arthropoda > Insecta > Coleoptera > Chrysomelidae > Galerucella > Galerucella nymphaeae. The sequence goes on from OZ021710.1 coordinate 10,669,012, forward strand.
TCCATTTCATGGAATATACATAATATATGCATATTTTTTCAATAAAAAGTATGGAAGTAATGGTTTTTATCATAGTGTAAGGATAGACAATGTGTATTTTTGCGCATCCATTTTCACAGAACAATCTTTCCCAAGATCGGCCTTATTAACTTTCTAACCAATCAGATAAATGCGCGGATTTAAGATGGTTCAATTTAATAACTGCCTAATGAAATATTCTGATTTAAATCGGTATGAAAAAAATTAAAATGAATCGAAACTGTTGTAAATTATGTAATTTAGCAGCTTATCATTATAATATTATATTTAAACGTGCACTCGTGTAAATATACGGTCAGCTGTAGCAACCAATATGGCCGAAAATGGGACTGCGCAAAAGTAGTCGAAAATCGGTTCTCCGGAAGAACACATCTTGTCTATCCTTACACCATGGTTTTTATTTTTGTAAGTTGCCGCAAACTTACTCTGGCAAGTGGCAACACAGTAGGTAATGTCACTATGTCAATGTCAAAATAGTGGTGGTACTGCTATTTTATTTATCCATTGTATTTAGTCCGTGTTTGTTTTGCTTTCGATGGTTTATTCGGTTTTACAAAATGTTCACAATACAAAAAATATTTCCCAGTTGCATTAAAACAGTACGACAAGTATTATAAAAGGTAACTTGTAATCAAAGATAATATTAATGGGAAGCAATTAAACTATTATAAATAACACAAAATGGAAGCTTTGCGATTTTGCCCCAAACGATGATAATACATTGAAATTTAAAATTGAAATGATGCAAAATGTGAGCAAGCAAACTTGACACAGTTGTCAGTTAGAATCACGGAACACCACTTTCTCGTATTAAACTGTTGTTAGTGGCAGCTGGAATAGCCAAAATTTTGACTATTACAAGCTTGCAGCTGATAAACACTTTGGCCAACAGCTAAGATTTAGCCGAAGGCACTAAATGTTTGGTTCACTATCTATAATAATAAAGTTGCGATCAAGTATTCTGAAAAAATTATAGTATTATATTCAAATAAAGTAATTTTTGCACGTTTAAACGCAAAATTTTCAAATTAGTTTCTGCAAAATAAAATTATAATATACAAATTTACCTAAAAACGCAAGAATATACTTCAATTCATACCCAAAGAACTATTTGCATTGAACTATAATGTGTTTACATTTCCTTCTAATACGTCAATCTTTAATATAATACCATGGTGCAATCTACTAAATATTTACTAAAACGACTCCAATGAACTTAAATAATTATACATATACATAATTGAGTAGTGAACTTAATATTAACCTCGTTCACCGGAATCATATTTAAGGGCTGAAACACAATTATTTAAGGAATAAGATTCATGATTTAAGAAATAGGATTTAAGGAATGGACCAGTGCTTTTCTAAAGCGACAAAACAGAATCAAAATTCATGTTACAAGGAATAAGATGTTAGATATAAGAAGCTGACTTGTTGGGTTTATAAAATAAGGAATAAGAATTCAACCAATTGGAATATATGACTCGACATATGACATAGAACTTATGTGCAGTCAGATTACGATTCACCCATAGAAGAACCCCACTCTGTAGTGGATTCTCCATCACTGATTGATTTCAATACTACTGGAAGTGAGGATGTAAATACTGCAGATGAATTTCTTATTCAGATGGTGATAGGTTATCAATTTCATTATAATATATAAACAGACCAAAGATTTTAAAGATGCTGGTATGAAGGATAATGCATGGGTGGAAATAGCAGTTTTATTAAATTCATCAGGTTGGTATAGTTTAGTAGAACACTAGAACTCTACTGATGCAACAATCACATTCAGTAATGAGGAAAAAAATGTTGATAATGCTCGTACTGCACCATTTCATTGTTCTTTTTACATAAATTAACAATCTTTCAAAATAAAATGAATAATTTTGGTATTCTTAGTGCCTATTTTTGAAGTGTAAATTGCAATATTGTAAATGGAAGAAGTTAGGTTAGAAAAACTATAAAACCGTTTGAGTCATGCCTTCACAGTAATATGATTTGTGGGATTTTATACCACAAACTTTTAGTCTGTCTTGTTACTTTTATTTCTTATTTTTCAAGTTTTAAATCTTATCCAATAAATTTATCAATTGAGTCACTGCCTTAAGATTATTTATACGATACATAAATGATGCATTGAATAAAAAGTTATTGTTTTTGGTCCATCTCGACAGTATGCAACAAAATAATCATTTATAAATTCTTAACATTAATTTCTGGTATTAAATTAAAGAAGGACGAAATAACTTATTTCATTATTAAATTTAAATAAAATGTATGCATTAACAAAAACGACACTCTGTATAGTTGAATTATCTAAAAACAAATTGCCAACTAGATGAGCAATCGTGGCAGTTAGAGAATACCGTTTGTGAAGTATTGAAAGCCATCATACAATTTGGTAGACAGCGAGTGAATACTGCCCTCTACCATGCGGTTGACTTCAAGACGAAGTTGCTCTTCCGTCATGCTCATGTGAAAACGGTTCTTGAGGTTTTGCAGTGTTGATGCTCCCGATTTGAAGCATGGTAATTGCGAACCTGTTAATAAAAATAAATAAATTATCAAATACATGTTTTTTCAATTTTTAAAATATACAGTTTGCAATAAAACCCCAATCATCAATTAGGCCATCAAATATCTCATATTTACCATATATAAACACAGGGTCACTGATAAACCTTTTCAATATTTAAATTTTATATCTCAGTTATATCTTTCGTAACATTAGTTTTAGTTTTATAAATTTGTATTATTAAAGTATTATAAAAGTATTATAATTCAGAAATGTTGATGAATTGGTAGAAAATATATTTTTTTAGATTTATAATTCAAGCGATAGGTTTTAAGAAATGGACCAGTGCTTTCTAATGCGGCAAAATAGAATAAAAATGTATGTTATAAGGAATTAGAAACCGACTGGTTGGTTTCAAGATGTAAGGAATAAGAATTCAACCAATGGACGAGTTCTATACAAGGGAATTGCTGCTTACATAACGAACGAAAAAATACTGAAAAAGGTTAGTCGCTTAAATAAGTTTTTCCAATCTATTTTTCTTTTTTCTTATATGTTTTACCACCCATGTTGTACCCGAAGAGTTTAGAGGTATTTTTAGTTTGGGGTATTTCGCATCTTACAGTTGACGAAACACAAAAAAAGCCAAACAAACATGTATTGACAGCTGTCATTAGTTGTTCGTCAACTGTAAAATGTAAAACACCCTAAACTAAAAGGACATGCAAACTTCTCGGGTAAAACTCCAAACTTTTCGGGTACAACATGGGTGGTAAAGGGACTCAAAACATATAAGAAAAACTGAAAATAGATTGGAAAACCACTCCCTTATGCGACTAACCTTTTTCAGTATTTTTTTGTTCGTTATGTTGGCAGCAATTCCCTTGTAAAGAACTCGTCCATTGGAATAGAGGACTTGACTTGTGTCTTATTTCTGTAATTGTGAAACACAATGCACTACAGAGCGTTGGAAAAACAATATGGATTGTGTTCTTAAAGAGGAAAATGTTTATTTGTGTATGGGTATGTATTTGGGTAGTAATTTGAAAAGCCTCACTCAAACCACTAAAAGTTACCAGATTAGTTACTAAAGGGTGTGTTCCGAAAAAGTAGTCAACATTCGTGTTCCAAATCTATTAAATATGCCTTGACTGAATAAAGAAATCAGCTAACCATAGCCATAAGTCGATTTCTCATCTGTTCAGTAGATTATTTAGATGTTTATTGTAGATATAAGATGAATGTATTTGATTTGATCCATAATTGCAGATATTCAATACAATTGCTTACTGAAGTTTTTAAAGGAACAGTTTCAACGGAGCTGAGTGAAAATAATAAAATAACAAGAGCGGATGCGATGACAAAATTAATTATATTTATCTAGAACTATCAAAAATGGAAATTATCAGCTGATGTCAATACTAGAGAGTGTTGTGTGAAACTGGACGGAATCTAACCATCAGAGGTCTACAGAATAGCCAACTTAAATTCAAATTACTCCTCCTGGTTTTTAAATGAGGATAAGATAAAAAATAAAACAGTAAAAGAATAAAGAAATATATTTTTTCTACACCCACATGTATATTATCCATTTTTTGCACAGTTTACAGAATGGAAATGTAGGCCATACCAGTTAACTGAACGTATATATTCATATACATCCTAGAACGTATATGAAATCCACCAATCAGCATTCACGATTAGTATTTGTCAACTCCCCTTCTTTGAATTTCAAAGAAACGTCAAAATAACTTATCTAAAAAAAGGCTTCCCTAGAAGCACTGGATCAAGAATATTTATTAACAATAATAAACATAAATAAAATAATCCATATAAATTAACGACAAATACTGAAAACAGAATAAAATGGGTATTTAAGAGGACTTTTGATAGACGTCAGCTTTTATAAAATTTTGTAATTCATGTGACGTTATAGATATCAACATAAACATTCCTAGGTGGTCGAGTTGTTAGCATATTAGGTTTTTGCGCGCTAGGTACAGGGTTCGATTCTCAAAGTAGAAATTTTTTTTTTTTAATTTTATTTTTAAATAATTATTCCGCTTGATATTGATTGGTAAAATTATGAAAATTGTTAAAAATTTTGAGATTGAAGTTGTATTACAGTAGAGATTACAGTTTATTAAAATTTTTATTTTCTAGATTTTTCAAGTGGGTCGTAGAAAAAATATACTGTTCGACTCGTGTGGATTGTCCATATCGCACTCGAACGATTGAGCACTCCGCCTACGGCGTCGTGCTCAAACTTCGTCCTCGTGCGATATGGCCATCATATCCACACTAGTTGCACAAACTACTATTATACACAATCGCATATAATTGCAATTTTATCCACACTTATGAAGTGTCTAAAGTACCACTTTGTCCACTAGTGGAATAATGAAAAATACTGTCAAATAAATTATAGTTGATTGATTCATTAAATTTGATTTCGATAATTTTTTAAGTTATAGCTGCTGTCAGAGCGAAATGTCAAATCACTCTATAATGAAATCTGATTCTAAATTATTGTGATTGTGAATAAAACGTTGTATTGTAATCGTTGCGTTGAGACTGAGCACTGCTCTGTTGACGCGTTCAAGCAAGGCTGTGAAAAAGCCCCACATATTCCTTATTGTGTCTCCAGTCACTAGGCATTATTGAGACTTCAAACTGTTGCGTTTAAACAGTCCGTATAGAAGGGTTTCTGCTTTGAAACACTTTTCTCAGAGGATTTTTTTCTCATATTTACCTGATCTCATAATTTCCACTAAGGTAACAATCATTGCATGGTGTTTTCTTGCCGCGATCAATCCTTGAAGTATTAAAATTTTGAAATATTCGAACATATCGGAATTTTCACCACCCATTATTTCAACGAATTCTGGGGTTAATTTGAATGGAGACTTTTCGAAGCCAAGATTTTTCGGTGATGTGGATAAAATAAAACCGAAATCTATATGGATTAAGTGTCCATCACTTTTTAAGAGTATGTTGCCATTGTGCCTGAAAAAATATTATTAGGTCTTAAAAGTTATTTTCGTTTAAAGCTGTAACTACACTGAATTTTTAAATTTAATGTATTTTCAGAAAATAATAAATAATTACAGTTACCTGTCTTTAACTTGAATTAGATAACAAATAAGGCAGTAAGCAGCGCAACTTTGTACAAAATTCTTTTGAGCAGTAAGGAATTCTTCTGAAGTTATAGGTCCGAATTCATTGATGAAATATTGAAGTAGCGATAACTGACAATGTTTTTTCACTTGGTGAAGAGAAACTGTGTTTAATATCGGTTCGATTAGTCCACTGTCGTCTGATAAACACAATATTCTGTGAACAAAGAATAGATTAATTTATAAAAAAAAACACTCGGAAATATATAATTAACATTTGTTATGTTGTTTATTATAATAATTTTACCTGTAGGGATGTAACCAAAGAGGAACGTGCTCCATTTCCCAGACTTTTTGGAAAGTTTCTAAAATTTGAGAGGCCATTAGTTCTTGTCTCAGATCGTCGCCACACTTCACAATGACTGACAATAATTTCCAAGATGACAGATACCCATAGGGGGAGCTTTCACGAATTCTTTGTTCTTTATCCTGAAAAATATCAATATAAAATTATCTAATTACCTTGCAATAATGTCACTGAATGACAAGATAAGGATAAACATGAATATTATATTATAATCAAATCAATAAATATATTATCTTGCTTGGTAGGGCTTTGGTTTTATGTAGGTTCGAAAAGAAACGGTTTCCCCGATTAATTTATTCATTCTTGACTTTAGACTTTGAGAAATAAAAATAGATTGAAGATAATCAAACTTCACGAGTTGGTGTGGTGTAGTAAAATAGAAAAAGCCTAGTGTATTTTAAACAGTGTCAAGTGTCAAAGAATAAGGTGCCCTATGTGAATTAGTAGACATCACTGGGTGATTCTTAGATTTAGTTTTACATTAACTATACTAGTGATAAGAAAAAGTTATTCATTGAAGTTAGACTTGATTCTAGTGAGAAAAAAAACATGACATTTGGATGATTTTAAGCAGTTTATAATGATATAAATGGAACTAACTGCTTCTAATTATAATTAATATGGAAAATCTAAGATATTACATTGATCATCAATTCGATATTGACATTTCATAATCAAAATGACAGAAGTTACTTTTACCAAATAGTGATTGACATTTATAATTTATAGGATTAGAAAAAAGACCGAGACATGATATCAGAAATATTAAATCTTAGGTAATGTTAGTCCTATGAGGAAATCCTGTATAAGTATCAAGTATCTTTTTCCCGTTTAGGATTAGTATAACTGTGCAATGATATAGGAAACCAAGGAAAACTAAATCTGTTGGTTAATAGTTTAATAGTGCACAGCTCCCTACATTTATCGGTTCATTGAAGACTTCACATTGTGGGTCTCTTAAGTATCTCCTAATTTCTAATTCTTCAAGCAAATCTAGTTCTTGTATTTTATTATTACAAATACGTAGTACTTCTAGTTTTTTGTTAGGTATTAATGAATGTTTGGTGTCAAGTAGATGTTTTCCATGATTAGATTTATCTGTAAACTGTGTTCATTGTGTCGAATTTCTAAATTTGGACTAGTGAATAATATAGACAGCATTACATTCTGGACATTTGTTTACATATTCCAGACTTTTTTTTATGGAGATATTTTTTTTTAACATTTTTTAGATTAGATTTCTTTCTGTTTCAAAAGAAATTGTATTTTAGATTTTAGAACATTCACACCTTTTAATAAAAAATAAGTCTTTCCTTAAGATTAATAATAAAAAAAAGATTCCCATGTGGTCCCAACTTACTGAGACATATTGTAGAAGATAGAAATGAACAAAAGCTGTTTTGATAATCGATACAGCGTACAGAAAACGACCGTAGCAGTAGCGTGTAGTTGTAATCGGATTCACAAAAAAAATGTATGCTGCTTAAAAAACATCCATTAAAGTAAATAAGCGTGGCACATTTTTTTTGGATAATGACCCGCATAAAACTACATTAGCTATTACCAATTGAATTACACATATTTTAAATTGATCAAACAATGCGACGTTGCCATACTTTTATTTTAGAACATAAGGGTATTTAGTATGGTATACATTTTTTTTAATGTATAACAAATGATAGCAAACGAGCGAATTACATTACGGTAAGATGTATAAAAACCAGAAACAGTAGGTACCCCTACATATTTATGACAGAAAACAAATTAATTTCATAAAAACCTTGAAATTCAAAAATAACTTAGAAACAGATGTCAAAGGTATTATAAAGTATACTAACTATTATAACGCATAAGTCTTTAAAAATCAACGAACAAAGACCGGTCATTAAAAACAACAACTACTTCCCTGGCTATATGCAGCGAAGGACATTACACTTCAAAGTTACTTTACAATAGCAATTTTTTAAGAAAATATAATAAAATAATTACCTGCCAAGGTTCTTTCAGTACTGCAGCAGATGGATCCTCTGGATCGTGGGTGAATTGTTTACTTTTCTCCTCTTGACAAAAGTCGGATAATCGTCTACGTATTTCACTAGCAGGTATGGACATTGGTGGTTCCCTGGAATCACTAGATTCTTGACTCATTTGCGAAATGGTGTCTCTGTCTACCAATTTTCTTATATGGGTGTACTGAAAACAAAAATTAATATTATTCACTTGATGAATAATCAGTCGTACAAAAACAGGAATACAGCAAACTCCTGGTCAATAAACCTTCGAAGAAGCTGACCAATTAAAGTCAACACAACACCCGAAAGATACTGTACAAGAATAATGTCTCATCCATCTCAAGTATATATAAATATTTCTTAAGAAACAATTAAAAAATGTTTATACAAGCCATAGGCAAAATTAATAACAAAATGTTTACCTGTTGGGAAATTTCATCATCTTCTTGACTCCAATCAGGATCCAACTCCTCATAACAACCTCCACACATGCTAAAAGCCGACAGCGATATACTTTCATGTTTTAGATTTTCTTCTGATTTCGTATGCCTCAAGGTTGGCATTATTTTCTGTGGTACAGGTGAACTTTCTAAATCATCCACTTCCACTACTTCGACGTAAATAATGTAAGGGGCCTGAAACAAAAAATATACAATAATGGACATTGGACAATGTAAGTGAAATGTCCAAAATCAAATGCAGAAGTTGAAGCACGTGTTCGTCTTTTGCGATTGATTTTAAATAAACTTTACCACCTTAAAAGTTGTACTTTCTACGCTACTGTGGACATCGTGGTTTCCATTTTTTCAATTCTGAAATGGTAACTTATGCTCCGTAAAAAAATTTGTAAGATGTACGTTTTACTCATAAAGATATTTCTATTATATTGTAGGGTTCAAAATATTCGAAGGTTTTCGAATATCAGCTGATTGTTAAACAGTTCAATGTTCTGCCTTGTGAATTTTCTATTTTATAGACGTTTATGTGGCTGGTTTTATGAGCGTGATGGATTGCTTCTGCTTTAATTAATAAAGAGGTGTCAAAATCAAGTGAGCTTTGCTTCCCAGGAAAATAAATTAAAATATTTCACGGTTCAACAGCCAAGTCTAGGAGAAATCGGGTGAAAATTAAAATTGCATCAAGTAAAAGTAGAATAAAAAACATTATGCTACAATCTGTCTACTGTTATCATGAAAGAATACACCAACGGCGAAATAAACGAGTCTGCGGAATACGCTCTGGAAGTATGGTACCAGTACTTCCTACCGATCGCTTTCTACAGTATTATTACTCAACTCGATACACTGCTAGGATTGTTAGGCTAGCATTGAACACCTGATTAAAAAAAATTTTTTTGTTCAATAATCATCTTGGTCGACATAGAGAGCACTTATTGAGCACTAAATTGTACTGCGCTGTGAAATAAATTTAAACATGTAGGAGAGTTAGTAATGTGTATAGCACTGCTAGGATTGTTAGGCAAGTATTGAACACCTAATTAAAAAAATAAATTTTTTTTCAATAATCATCTTGGTCGATATTGAGAGCACTCATTGAACACTTAATTGCACTGCGCTGTTAAATGAATTCAAGCAAGTGCAAGAGTTAGTACTCAACTCTATACACTGCTAGGATTGTCAGGTTAGCATTCAACACTTCATAAACAATAAAAAATAATTTTTCAGTATTTATTATCGCTGATATGGGCAGCACTTATTGAGCACTTAATGGTATGCATTTGGTATTTTCGGTTTATAATGCTTATTTTCGATTTTGACGGATTACACTTTGTATTTTTTGTATATTCCGTAGAGCACTTAATTTATGAATACGGCACTTAATTTACACTAAATTTATAGCGAAAGTGCGACTGATTCTGCTCACTTGGTCATGCTAGCTTAACATACGTTCACAAAAGTGTTGTTTTTTGCATGAATATAGAAAAATGAAATATTTTGAAGTTTTTATTAAGAATTCTTCGACAAAAGACGAGTGAATAGAGTCGATAGTAGAATACTATAGTGTACAGAGTCCCGGCTCAGAAATTTTTCGATATCTCGCACGAAAGAAAGAAAATAGCAAAAACAAATTCCACTCTATGTTTTTTTTTCGATCGATATCTCAATATCGATGTACGATACGTGAAAAACATAAAGTGTAGGTCGTAAAAAACAATAAAAAATATTCCATACAAATGTTTGTATCGCTCAACGGAAAACCGAGTTATAATGAAAAAACCGAATTTCACGCTTTGTTCAAGATAGCGGATAATGCACAGGGAAATTTTGGTCAATTATTTCAAGACAAGCGTTTCTTCTCCCCCATTTTCGTTTCTGCCCCCCCTTTATATCCAAAATTTGGCTTCCTCGGTTCATTTGCATTTTCCAAATTTACATAAGGAGCATAGAGTAATAAATAAAAGAGAGATGTTAAAAGTGTAGCGTTTTATGGCACAAAGTTACCACTAGCGCCTACCTTGGCTACTGGTATGAACTATCATTCAAGACGCGCGGAATTTTGCAGCGAACGCGTAATATTGTATTAGTAGGAGTAGGAGAAAAAAAAACTCTGCTAGTGAGAAATTACTATTAAAACAACATTTTTTATACAATAAAATATCGAAAATAACACAAAAACAGTCAATAAAAATAAAAATAAACAGACAAACAAATAATCCACACTTATACACAAATCTACCTGGAGACATCTTGAAGCACACACCAATATATCACACGAACAAAGATCGAAATAAGTACCACTTTTTCACATAACTAGAACTCTTAGCAAATCTTCCTTATTGTTTGCAAATAAAACGATAAAATGAAAAATATTGTTTCCATTATTTTACTTTTTCAACTTACCTATGATGAGTTAAATCCTATGATAATAATAGATGTCAATGTTGAAGATAATCAATTTAAATAGAGAAAGGCCAATAAGAATTAAATAAAAATAGATATCGTATAGATATGTTCAGAAGTGACTAACCTCAAATTAAAATAATATTGACATCATATAGAGGCGGGGTTTGTTAGTTCAGGTAGTCGCTGTGATGCGCCATACTCAACTGGCTGCGCACAAACTTTGTGCCAGTTTCTTCCATATGTTTTAAAACCTCTCTTTTATTTATTACTCTATGATAAGGAGTGGTCTATCACTTTTTGTTGTTTTGTGTATTCTTTGGTTATTATGGATACGAAATTCTACTATATTGTCACGTAAAACGACCAAAAATTTAATCTGAGAGTATCTGACGACATAAAGTTCATTACTCTCATCATTAGTTGAAGTGTTATTGTTATAATAGGTATTGTCATAAATGTAATGGTTAATCGAGTGTAAAATTCAATCAATCTCAGATGTTATTGTATCATGATAAAAAAAAATTGTGAGTATTATCAATTTTTCAGAATAAATCATCCCAGTTCCCAGTATGACGTCATTGTTAGGTAGGCCATATTGTTCCTCACGATATAAACAACCATTCTGATTTGTTATTAAAAGGGACAATATCACTTGCATACGGGATGACATCTACCTTTTACTGATAAACATAAAATACTCCAATATTGTCCCTTCTAATAACAAACCAGAATGTTTGATTATATCGTGAAGATATCCCAGTTCCGTTGAACTTTGAACTGTAATTCATTGTCTGTCGGGGCATATAGCCTGAGAAGTAGATGTTTTTACTCAGTAAACGGTAAAGTAATTTTCAAATTTGTATGTCGCTATAATAGTAGGTGTGATATTATTATTATCTTGACATCTATTGATAACAGGATTTTCTTAAATATTTACAGAAAACTGCAGTTAAGGAAATCACCTCTATCGCAATGAAGTTTGAAAAACAAACAAAACACTACTCACTATTTAAAATCACAAAAAAAGTTCCTTAAAAATAAAGTTGATCGGGTGGTTGCATAGCAACGGTACGTTCGATAGATTTTCATCAATTGAGTTTGTCCAGAGAATGTGGTAATATGTACGTTTTGGCACAAACGTACATTTTCTAATTATTATCACAACATATTTACATTTTTCACCGTTAAACGAGGCAATATCGAATATTTTCAGCCGTATTACTTTCACAGCTTCAGATAAGTTTGCCAAACTGTATGTCTAGTTGCCTATACCACAGATTATAAAAAAGAACAGATACGAATCCCGGCGAAAGGATTTTCAGCTCCGACTTCAATGACCTTGGACCTTTAACTCGGTATGGCCTCGATGTTGCCAGTTTAAAATATTTTCAGAATTTCTTACCAAGCTGCAATGTTGACTTGGGAACAATAACAGTTTCCAGTGCCGGTTCTTTACTTTTCTTTCCGAATAAAATGTATTTGGACATTCTCTGTATGAACAATACACTCCCCCGTGATGTTTATTCATTTTATAAAAATAATATACTGTAATGTACACTATTTTCAGTTAATATTACCACAACCTACAATCGATTAGTCAAATAACACAAATAATAACACGGATTGACAACCTTCAAACTGAAGTGTCAAAAATGGCGTTTTGTATTTTGATTTTTGAGCCAAGCCGTCACGGTTATTGTGCATGGTTGCCAAAGATGGTTTGTGAAAAAAAGTATATATTTATGGTAGGAATTTTATACATTATAATCTTTTAAATTGTAGAATTCTTTTAATGTTAATGAAATTGATTTAAAACAAGTAATTGTCGAATATTTGCATCTGTGTAACTATCACACTAAAAATAATGCTTATAAAATATTTGACCTATGATCGTGAATTGAGGGAAATATTATGCAAATTGATAACCCTGTTGAAAAGTTTCGCGAAGCAGCCCGAATTGAGTCGACATACGACGATGGACCTTTAAATGGGTATGTCCACCCATCTCTCTCTTTTTTACTGTTCTCTGTCAAGCTTTCGCATCTGTTCTCTTTTATAATCTTTGCCTATACAGTATAGGCTATACTATCACAGAGTACACTACTATACTATAGACTTTTTCAAAGGTATATTTACCGAGATATTTACCTACCAGCACTTAGATGTTTTATAAATAGAATATTATTAATTAATAAGAGTTATTCACGATCGAATGTGTGTACATTAATATAACTCAAAAATGATCAATCGATGGAAAAAATATAAATCGCAATAAATTCATTTCATATTGTAATGAGTTTTACATAAATGTCAATATGTACCGAGCGTATATAAAGATGATTGATGTTTTCCTTGATTTATTGGGGTGGGTCTTTGTTTAATGCATTCTCTAATTTTAATTGGCAAGGTTAATAATAATTGTACAGTAACTCTATAAATTTAATAGCATTATCAGTAAGTCATGTTTTAATTCGTGAAAACTAGTGGAAAACGACTAAATACTCATCATTTATATTATTTATTAACACACAAATTTTCCTAAAATTGACATTTATATAGCATGTATAATCAAATTTATAAGTAAGGCACATAGACAAATTAACATTTCTCTATAGTAAGGCAAGCAGTATTATGTGGTGTGTATCCATATCAGCAGAGTGAAGAGGAATTTGGATGCCACAAAAGTGAATTAATGAGGGCCATTAACAATCGAGATAATTGTGAATTGCCCTTTCAATACTCGTGTTAGTTACAAACAACGACCTATTATAAAATAGACTAGCCTTGTTTACATTTTGGTTGTCCCCAACATATTTAGGGCGAGACTCTTCTTACATGATGCCAAATTTCTTCTAACAAAAATAATAATTGATGAATATATTCAAGATTTGAGCAGTATTTTCTGTTTGAAAAGTAAGAAAAAAGTGGAAAGCATTTAAAATAGGTATGACCAACCCACGGTCCAGCTAACTTAGTTTTTTCGGTTAGGATTTTTCATGATCTATCAATGCCATAAGTAGAATAGTTTATAAATTTTTAGTTTGGCAACCCCGAACTACTTCTGTCATTTTGGTGAGATCTGTCAATGAGATTTTAACTATAATTGTGTTTTTATTAGATATATCACTGATATTTGTATATTCAAGTGCTTTTAAGAAATTTATGATGGTGAGAAAATGTGTAGTATGTGAAAATAAATGGAATAAGAATGATGAACGATCGTTCCATAGGTAAGGTTATACATTAGCACAAGCGTAGTATAAGTATAAGACAAGGGATTCAATAATATGTCGCCGTGAAATTTGATTTTTGAATGTATTTTTGGTAGAAGAGGGCATTTTCAAAGTTAAAGTTGCTTTTGAGGCTCAAGATAACAGGACTATTGGAGCAAAAAACCCTCCATCAACAACAAGGTAACTTATCTATTGTAATTGAAAGGTCTATTTCATGGAACAATTTGTAATCTTTTCAGTTTGTTGAAGAATAATGAAGATTCATTTTATTTAAATTTTTTCATACAATTGTGTGTTCTAGTTATTTTATTTTGTAATATGATTGTGAATAAATCTCAAGAACAATAAATATTAATATTATGATTATTGCTATAATTATTATATCTAATTTTAATACATTTATTTATTCCTTAGTATTGTAAAATCAATATAAAAAAATAAAAAACCTATCCATATTATATTAACATATTCATAATCTGTAGTCCAAAACTTGTTTTATGTTAAAAGTCCTCTATAGGTATCCTTTAAATAAATTGCTTGTTTTTAATATAATTTCCACTTATTCAAACGAAAATTAAATAAGGTATCTACATCATTTAGTCTATAAAAGCAATTTTCATAAAATGGTTTAAATGAACCCTTTCGACATGATACGCTACTGTGAATTGTACTTGCCCTGATTTATGTTGCGACCAAAACAATGTATAGGTAATAATGTGTAATGGCTGGTCTATTTTATAATAGGTCGTTGGTTACAAATCTTATCCGTCGACTGTATCAGTTGTATTCGTTGGGTAAGTAGTGTAAGTACTGTCAAAAATAAATAATGACATTGAAATGTAACAGAGATGGTCGCCGGTTCAAATGTCACTTTTCTTTTTTTTTTAATTCTTTTCTGGTTGTCTTAACACTAATAATTATTATAATTTTGTAGAATAATAAAATAAAACGATAGGTAAGTCAAAAACAAGAAGTATTCTATACTAGGATTTATTTTTTGAAGACGCTATTGTATGTTTGGTTGCCTACAAAATATATAAGATGTGCGTTGGGTTGCCTGTAGAAAATCGTTGATTAATATAGGTAAATCATGCATTAATGAGGGTCATCAATGTATGATTTTGTCTAGTTTTGAATACGTCAATATCATAATATGTTGATACACGGTCGACGGAAAACATTATTTACCGAATAAAAACTGAATAGTATTCGATAAACTAGAACTGCTAGAACACAAACGTAAACATAAAAATTTTGTTGTTTCCGTGTGATGTTTTCATTTGGAATATCGTTCTTAATTGTTAGAAAGTTTTTATGACTGGTATTAACGTTCATTATTTCGAATTGTAAAAACAATAATTGAACAATTATTTGTAAGAGTAATAACTAGATATAAAATCACTTATCGATGAATTTTAATTGTTACGATTCATCATTGAAAATTCATAAATAGGGATGAATAATTTAGAAACATTTTTGATATTATCCATTTTTAAAGTACGCCAAAATAAAATGCAAGGAAATATAAAATTCAACGTGCTCAAAATAAACAATAGTAGCTTTGATATATTTTTAGTTTTCTATTTATAACAACACTGAAGGAAAAGTATGAAATGTGGTTTTATGTTAATCTCACAATTCTATATAAATTTACTATGAATTATAGATCGTTTACATGAAAAAAAGCAATAGTAAACTGATAAGAAAGCTAATTATGACAATAAAGATTTAAATAAAATTAATACAGTTTCCACAAAACCCTAAATAAAATTTCACAATGTTTATGTCGGCATCAGTTGTTCACTTTCAGTATGTTCATTGTTTTCGGGCAAACTCAAACAGGAGCACATTTTTTACTATCATAGGCGTACTATAAAATTTTAATAAGGGATCAATTTATTTGTAATACTTGTCATACCCGTTCGACAAAATTTTCAAAAGGGGTAGGTACATTTATTTTGTTTTCACTCATTCCAGTAGTCTCTTGTACTACTATTTTTTTTTGTATAAGACATTTATGTTAATGAATTTAATGATTACTTTACCTTATCTTTTGAGTTTAGTACAGCTGCTACTTGTGGTGGTATCCTAACAATAAAATGGGGATTTTGACTATTCAATGGCAACCATACTCTGGATGGCAGATTCAGATTTAACGTTGTCAATTCCGCTACAAGTCTTGTGGTCTTCGCTTCCTTCGTAGGTATGGAACTAAGTAATTTGCCGATCATTATAAGTGCTTGCATAAATTCCAGTTCGGGTCGTAATCTAGGTGCCTGAAACAACAATAAAAAATAGTATAAGTTCTTCAATTATTTATCCAGAGAATTACTGAGACATTTAGTGTTAAGTTACGAAAAAATTAAAAATAAAACTATTCCGGTTGGAATTCAACTGACAACTACCGCTATGGATGGCAAACGTTTACCCATCGTATACAGGGAGGATAGTTATGCGAACTTAAAGCAAAGTCTATATATTCCAATTGGAACATATAGACTTTGCTTAAAGTTGCCGGCTTTTTGTTTGACCTTTTTTTTATTTTGCGAACCCTGATACCACGCCACTGACTAATTAGAACAAAATTAATACTGTCGATGTGTTTTGATGAGACTAGGACTAGGACGTATGAAAAAATTTGAATTTATATTTTTACCCCTCGAGAAAATAATCCACAAAATGTGGATTTCCTCTGCAGCCTTTATCACCCTGCAGGTATCTCACAAACAAACAAATAATAGTATTTAAGGATTTGCAAAATTTTGAAACGAGCTATCAGTCCTCAAATTTATGGTACTTATTCACAGAAACACTGTATTATAAAGATAAAGTCGTTGGAAATAAGGGTGCTTTTAGCAAACTAATAAAACGTTTTCTGATGCAACGTTGCAATAAATCTTGAAAAGCGTAATTTTGTTTTCGTATTTTTATGGTTTTTATTTAATGAGCTACTCTTTGTAAATATTTTGTTCTAGTTGTGTTTTAACGTAATTTTCAATGAGTGGAACCATTGTTAGGTTAGATGGTAATAAAATTATCTCTAGACTCTGTAGTTGGAGTTTGACCCTGTAAACAGCATGGAACAGGGTTGTTAGGGAAAATTTCCATAACACTGAAGTGGCTACAAACCCACAGAATCAATTTATATTTGCATTTGAAACGTCTGGGATTGACACTCTCTCTTGACTAAATAAATCATCAAATCATGAACTCAATTATTAATTCATTACCTTTTAAAATTTTTTGAATGAAAAATATGTCATTGGCATTTTATTTAATATTCTCCTATTTCTCCTTAAATTACAGAAAATATGTAGTTTATTCAAACGATAAACCTTATCCGGTTTTTAATTCCCGCTTTTAGCAAAATTACCCAAAAGCAAATGTCTACGGTCAATAATGGTGCCGTTTTATACGCAAATTTTACAGATATAGTCTGTTTCTTATTGTCTGACAGCACGCGAAAAGGTCACAGATGCTAGTCAGGTATTAAACCATAAGCGTCACCGTTCATCTATTCTAAGAAATTTATTTACTATTTAATTTTATACCCGATCTGATATATAAAGGTAATATGAATCTAAATTCGGTTAGTTAAAACAACTTGATAATTTCCAAGAAACATTACAATAGGGTCCTACTAGGGATTGTCCTAATGACTACTTAGAAATTTTGCAGGTATATACGGTTGGTCTGAATTTTATTTCAACTGTAATGTCGACCGAATCTAATTAAATAAGCAGAATAAGCTAATATCGTAATCTCCGCCACTGCCGCAATATCTATCGTTTATCTGGCATTGTTCAGTTTTATTACCATATTGTATTTTGATCTGGAACAGGGATGACCAGGGGATAACCAATACAGACACCTACTTGTTTTGCATTAGAATTTTAGTATTTACTTGTAAAATTCTTAGGATCACTCTGTAAAAGATAAATTTCTATTTGAATATTTAATGAGGCTACTGTGCTGTCAGACATTGAGAAATAAACTATAGATTAGTTTTCTGTATCGGAGGTTGTTAACATTAAACTAGTGTGGCTTTTATCATTTCGAGAAATCTAAATTTTACGAGTAAAATTCCGAATTTTCCCACTAATAATAATACCTAACGAGAAAACGGTTTTATTTCATTTCCTTAAATAGAATACAATGACCTGAGAAATCTGGAACATTCCCATAATTCTTTCCTTTATGAGAT
Organism: Galerucella nymphaeae; assembly: GCA_963978555.1. NCBI lineage: Eukaryota > Metazoa > Arthropoda > Insecta > Coleoptera > Chrysomelidae > Galerucella > Galerucella nymphaeae. The sequence continues at coordinate 10,687,368 of OZ021710.1, forward strand.
TACTGAATTTGTTAGAGTTTATCCAAAGTCAGTTTGAGGACCATAAAATAAAGTATTGTTGTCAGATATATTTTCTGAAATTGTTGGCTCACTATACATATGTTTTCCCATTACTTCAGTATACTGTTAGTTAGCTCGTGATGTTCTTAGAAAGCTAGTTTGGAAATATTTAATGAAAAATACATAATATAAATTTATTTGTAAGCATTGAAAAAGTCGCTCGAAATTGTTATAAAAAAAGAAATATTAGAACAACTTCATGTATGCCCGCTATATTTAAGAAAATTTTGAATATCTGGCACCGCAGCTGCAGGTGGCCAATATCGCCAATCATCGAGTAAAATATTGCTTATACCAAGGGAGTTCTGCGGTCACTTCTAAGGCGGACCACTATAACATAAAAATTTTTACGGATAGGGAGGCTACCCTTTTAAACGATGGTCTAGGCCTAGGCTTTCATGGGCGTCTGTCAATTCTGTTTGTATATTCTGTTTGTTATCGCGAGAATTCACAAATTGACGAAAATAGGGTTTATAACGATTTATATGTTTTAATCCACTATATTAATTTTAATTACATTTGAGAAACATTATTTCACAATATTCGAATTTATAAAAAAAATGTATGCACGCCATTGGGAGGCTTTCAACGGGATTAAAAATATGGGTCATCAAATTAACAATAGAAAGACTTTTAAATTAATTGATTTAAGAGTTTAGTTGTGTTGGAAGCAGAGAAACATGCTGGAAATACGGAAACAAAAACTTATCTAATGGTTTTTGATTTTCCATTCATTTATTATAATCAATCAAGAGTAAAGTGAGCAAAAAGAAAGAAAAAAGAGAAAGTAAGAATTGAATTACGGGGGAACGAGATGGCAAGAAGAAAAAAAAAGGATGAGAAAATATGTGAGAAGGGAAGAGAGAGGAAAAAGTGGGAAGGAGAAGAGTAGATAAAAGGAAAGAATATAAATGAAAGAGGGAGAGAAATTAAAGGAAGGTAGAAAACAATAGAAAAATAAAAGAGAAGAATTAAGGGAAAAATCAGTAGTAAGAGGAAAAAGTAGCAGGAATAGAAAAAAGAAAAACTGCAGGGATAAGATGGGAAAAAGTGAGACCAAATGCAAGGAAAAGGAAAATAACGCGGAAAAATTTAAAAAGAGGAAGGGAAGTGAACATAAAAAGAGAAAGAAAGGAAAAATGGAAGCAAGGAAGGAGTAAATGAAAAGGAAGGAGAAGAAAGATGATTAAAATTAGGAGAAGAAATTAAAATAAGGAGTGGAAGGAGGTCGATGAAGGAATGAAAAGAAGAAAAGTAAAAGTAAGTAATAAAGAAATGATAAGTAAGAGAATGAAAGGATAGACTCGGAAAAACTAAATTTTTGGTGTTTTTAATTTGGTCTGGAATACTTACCGAACAAATGCATTCAGTCTTTTCTCCCCTAAGATCATTGACTACATTTTGACAACTGTCAAAACATACACAGCCGTTATCGAACGCCCTGCCAGAGCTCAAATCTCCCAAACTGAGTTTTGTCGTATTCGATGCTCCCTTCTTCAGGCCAGGGAATAAAGCTGAAGCGTCACTGTGTGACCTCTGGTGGGTTTTTTTCATGTGTTGCGGGACGGTCAATTTATCTCCGACTGCGGAATTTAAAGAAGTGGTCATTACTTTTTGGTCCTTTGGTCTGAGTTCGTCGGAGAGTATGAGGTTGCGCAATTTGACGCCGTGAGGTTTCTTTTTGGTCGGCAGAGACGCATCTGAACTGAAAGCGTCTAACAACCAGGCACACTTCAGTGAAAAGTCTATAGATTGTCTACATCTGAAACAAAACAAAACATATTAATCATTAAAATTTGAGTTATTTGCTTATTATGGTGATACATTTTTAAATTGATGTCATGTGGTAAATAATATACAGATTGCGAAAAAGCTTATCGAACCATGCAATTTACACAAGTACAACAAGGAAAATATGAGAAAAAAAGCTTGAAAGAGAGAGAAAGCAGAATTGTGCACGGTTAGCGTGGGTGTAAACTTATTTCCCGAGGCTGGCCGAATGTTCATTGCCCCCTCCCCCTATTTTTAACCGATGCTGCCAGAAGCGGTTGAAAACAGGGGGCAATGAACATTCGGCCAGCCTCGGGAAATAAGTATACACCCTCGCTGACCACAATAGGCATGACGACAGTATGAAAAAATCGTCGATATTACGGTTTTAGGGGAAAGTTCACATCAAAAAAATTAAAAACACTGCATAAGTTTTATTTAAATAATTCAGATTATTGAGATTTTCAATAAAATTAAACATTAAAATACTGCAATCGGCCATTTTGACTGAAACACCAATCACAGCGAATGACGTCACGACAAGGTAAACACTGCTGTCAGTCAATACTCATTACATTCATTTTCTGTGTTTTGTTGTGAATAATAGGTACTGATTACGAATTTGGATTGATCTTTTATTATTTCACGTGTAATTTATCATCTCTACTATAACAATGAATCCAAGCTTTGTTAAGGTAAATAGTTCAAATTTGCCCAGGATCGACGTAATGATGTTGGGCGATTTCCTCGCAGCAAATCAAGAATTTTGCTCGTCTGAATTTCGAAACGTGAAAACTTCCTTGTAAGTAGATTTTGTATTTATCTTCACCCTTCATACGTACTTGTGATACTGACCCCATCACATGATATTGCATATAATTTTCCATATCCATCGGCAACTACAAAAAGACCAAAGCAAACACAACTTCAATAAGTTAGTTAAGTTCAAGAAATATAAATATAATATGATAAAATACTCACATCAAAGTGGTCTTCACAGAAATAAAGTGGCGAATTCGTAACTACGTCGTTTGGGTTTCGTCTTGCGAGCTTCAACCACTTATCCCTTATTACTTTTTTGATTGGAACATGTACAAACACTTTGTTGGGGGTTCTTATTGAAGTGTTTTTACACTGTGGTACTGCACACCACTTGTAAACCTTAGAATTCATTTTCATGACACGAATTATTTCAACGTTTTGTTAACTCACTTCGCTACGCATAAACACAATGACATGTTTACAATGTCGTGACGTCAGAGCCGACGCCATGACACCCGCGAGCTGTTTTCGCGCACTTTCTAAAAAATATTTATAAAATGGCTTCAAACTTTGTTAAACTTGGGTTTATTACCGAAATAAAGGATTTTTCGTAAATGTTGAATGTGTACCCACATTACGGAAAAGTATTTCAAAATATGTCGTCTCGCCTATTATTCTTTCTCTCTCTTTGAAGCTATTTTTTTCATATTTTTCTTGTCGTACTTGTGTAAATTGCATGGTTCGATGAGTTTTTTCGCAATCATCTGAAGAGGTTGATTTGATAGAAAGAAAGGGATCAGTGGAATGGCCCGTAGTTCACCTGATCTGAGCCCATCAGACTTCTTTTTACGGGATTATTAAAAATCTTCAGTCTATACAAACAGACCTGGAAATATCAGTCAACAATATTATACATAAATAAAAAATAAAATAGATTCTAAAATAAGAACGTTTCGGTTAAAATTCAAGGATTTTATTTCAGAAATCTGGTTTACTGTTTTACAAAATAAATAATGGAGAGTTGGCGGATCCGAACAGTTTTTAAATTACATAATTAAAAACAAGAAATATAAAATGTCAACCGTACAAGTTAACAGATTTCGATAGGAGAAATAATATCCGGTTACAGAAAATGATGACTCTCTTCTCTGATGATAAATATCAATCTCAAACGAAAACGAATTCAGCTAGTTCTAGAGAAACGTTCGACACCGAAGATTACAATTTGTCGAGACACCCGAAAGGCAACTTTTATGTAGCGGAGAATTGTGAAAATTTCATCTGAAAATATTTATTCAAAATGAAACAGCATAGAGAAGATTATTTTGAGAAACCCAAACATAAAAATGATATTGTTGGGATTATACAGTGTCTAAAAGCCGAGGGGTAAACCACTGAAGAAAATAGTGTACAAATTAGAGAAAATATATTGAAAAAAATACAGAAAATACTCTGAAAATACTAGTATCATTGGAAAATACTCCTGAAAATACAAGCAAAATGCAGTGGAAAATACAGAACAATTCTTAATTTCTTAATCGTATAGTAATAGAAATAAAGATTTTCATGACAACTGTGATAAAATTTATATTATTGGTACCTAGAACCTATACCTAGAACTTTTAGGAATTTTAAAACTATAATTTCAGAACACAAACGTAGCTATGACAACCAAAAATCTGATTCCAACTATTCAAATCATTTATTAGCAAAACAACACTCTTTCGATTCAAATTTTGAAATTTTGCATATCGAACCTAAATCCTTCAAATTAAATCTTTTAGAAGCCCTTGAGATAAATAATAGTATATTATTAAACGAGCAATTTATGATGGCCATTATTCACGATAGGTGACGTTTGCGTCACGAGCCGTAGACGAGGGGCGCAAGTCACCCGGGTGAATATTGGCCATCAATTGCGAGTAGAATACTATACTTTGTCCACGACACTTAATTTCTTTATTAAATTGAAGTCAGTAACGATTTAGTATTACTCACCTCAAAATGTAACATAACAATATTTTATCGATACGATATATTTCAGAAACAAATTTTCTTAACAAAATACATAGATTTAATAGTTTATTTCATATTGTAACCGCATCTCTAGTCGTGAATTATGAACCATAATTCACGACAGTAGATATATGGGTACCATATACCTTTTGTTAGGAGGTAAAATATTGACTTATTATTAGGTGGTCGTGGACAAAAACAAATATTCACACATTTTTTTCTTTTTATTTTATTTCCATGTAAATAGATCATAAATTTATTGTTTATATCTGTAAAATTCAGTATTAAGGCACTGTATAAATTGAAAATTTCTCATTATACCTCCAAAGCGTCACAATTTTATTTTAAGTATTATGTAAAATTTAACAAATTAAATTGTTTTAATTCATAATTTAGTATGGATCTACATCAAGTAAAAGCCTCATCTATTCAATTTTAAAATTTGTTTTGGTAAATTATAGTGATTTTTTTTACAAAATAAATTTAATGTTTTGGAAATCCCATGATCATATTTTTTGTCTTCAACAGAATTGGAATGTATCTGATAAACTATTTGAAACTAAAATAGCTGAATAAATTACAAAAAACCCACTTGAAGAATAATGACACAAATCACCAGAAACCAACATTAAAATCCAAATTGATATATTTCCCCCCACATATTATGTCACATCGCATTAAGTTATTTAAAAGCCATCATCATCATCCAATGACCTCAATTGTTTATGGAATGTAAATAAATATATTATATTGTTAGCAATTTATTTGATACAGTGTAGGCTTGGCTTAACAGCATGTCAACAGCACCAAAGTTAAACGTTTTGACACTGAAAATCTACTCGTTTTTAACAAAATATTGTATTATGGTTTGTACTCGGGTTTGTATGAAAATTTAAATACGATTCAATTCAATAAAATTTGTTTATTTTATCCAAGATTTATTAAAAAAAGGTAAAAGTTTGAGGGTTGCGTTATAAATGAAACACACTATATTTTATTACTATATTGTATATTGTAATTTTTTTGTACAATAATCTTAAGATTTGATAAGTCCCTAAATGTTATCACCATATGGAACCAAACACTCCGAAAGCTTGGGATAAACCCCAAGTATCTTTCAAGCGGAAATCCACGCCATAAGAAAGTGCGCCCAGTTCAATATTGATACTGTTGCGGGTGGTTGGCCACAGCACTGGTTTTTGTACTTTTCTTCCTTCGATAAGTAGACTGGTTTCTCAAAAGGCCGGTTCAGCAATAAAATAATATACACTTAAGGATGGTCAACAGATTATAAATCTTTTATTAAGTAACAAAATATGTCCCAAATACATAGTTATGTAGGACGATGAATGTAGACAAGCCTTTCAGTTTGAAATATGAATTATTAGGAACAATCTTAATCTTTCCTCTGTATTCTTCAAAGCACTATTCACTATGAGATGCAATTTGAATTTAGGTTGAAACACTGTGATTATCAAAGCCTTGTAAAGTAGAAAAATGCACTTTATTATGCAGGAAAATGGATGAATTTGATACCTAATTTTATAGGTAGGTATCAGATAAATAATCAATGATAGAATTGTTATTTCAATCCGCAGCTAGATACAGTGGAGAAAAGGGGGGTCAGTAAATATTCTAAGAGACAATTCAACTCATGTATGAAAAATCGCATATGCCTCAGTGTAATTGTCACTTTGACACCGGCAAAAGTTAGCTTTAACTTTTTCAGTGATAAATGCACTTGTGGTTTTTTCACTTATGCATTTGTTACCATGATAAATAATTTGACATGTTTGTCAACAACTTATTGAATTTCTAAACACTAACAATGAGTCGATTCATTGAATTGTCCTGCCGAATTACACTCGATGTTTGTAATGATATCGGGTAAATTTGTGTTGTTTAACTTCTAAACTGTTTCCTTTAGCAATTAGACTCAAAAAACTGTCAACCTAAAAACGCTCCACCTTCGGTGTCGCGTTTTTAATAGTTGACAGTTGTTCTCGTCTAATTGCTAGGAAACAGTTTCTCATTAAACAATCCAAATTTACCCGATAAAATACAAACCTCTTGTGCAATTATAAGTGATTATTTTTTTCACTTGTCAAAATCTGACATTTTGGTGGTTTTAACCAATAGCAATACATTATTCTAGCCAATCATTCGGTATTATACTGATAATTATGCTTCCTCATCGATAAAACCTTGTTTACATCGAAACGTCAAAATTTTACTTTGAATTTGTCATTATTGACAACTAAAAGCGCTTTCAAAAATCCTTTTAAATTGTTGAAAAAAATAATCTTCCCAAATACAACTCGCTCTTCAAATTTTATCACATAATTTTTTATTTTCATCACTCAAACTTGTTTATTTGAGGCAAAAACATTCAAACAAACCGAATTTAGATAAAATCACTCCTCCTAACGGAGTCGTGATTTTATCAAATCGGTTTGTTTTCATATTTTTGCCAAATAAACAAGTTTTCGTGGAAAAGAAAAAATTATCGATAAAATTTGAAGCACTCGTGGTATTACCTTTGATTATTTTTTTCACTTGTCAAAATCTGACATTTTGGTGGTTTTAACCAATAGCAATACATTATTCTAGCCAATCATTCGGTATTATACTGATAATTATGCTTCCTCATCGATAAAACCTTGTTTACATCGAAACGTCAAAATTTTACTTTGAATTTGTCATTATTGACAACTAAAAGCGCTTTCAAAAATCCTTTTAAATTGTTGAAAAAAATAATCTTCCCAAATACAACTCGCTCTTCAAATTTTATCACATAATTTTTTATTTTCATCACTCAAACTTGTTTATTTGAGGCAAAAACATTCAAACAAACCGAATTTAGATAAAATCACTCCTCCTAACGGAGTCGTGATTTTATCAAATCGGTTTGTTTTCATATTTTTGCCAAATAAACAAGTTTTCGTGGAAAAGAAAAAATTATCGATAAAATTTGAAGCACTCGTGGTATTACCTTTGATAATTTGATTTTCCAGTTCCATGAAATCTATTGGAAGTAATGGTAAGACAGTGAAATTGAGATTGTAAAGTTGTTTTATTCTGGAATAAGATTTTGGAGTTATGGGTTACAAATAGTTCCAATGATAAGTTCAAACAAGACTATTTAACAACATATGAATTCCCCTCTTAGTACTAATAGGTTCACATGGTAAGTATTTGAAAGATTAAATAAATGCTAAATAAATTAATTACTGGTCATCACCTGGTCAGTTTGACACTTAGGTAGAGGTAGCCATGTACGTGTAGACCGTTTATAGCGAAGGATCAATAAAAGAAGAATTTCTCAGATAGTAAATAAACAATGTTATGATTGAGTTTTATTTTTAAATTGGAGTTTCAATTTAGTTTTGTTTATTTTATTCTTAATTTAATTATCAAGCGGTGAGTGTTAGCCTCTCCTTAATTTATTATGCTCTGTTTGGTTTTAGTTTGATGTGAATAAGTTTCAACCCGTAACAAATTTAAATACTATGGATTTGACCAATTTGTTCGGAATTCCGGTTTATTATACCGGGAAAGGAGCAACTAACACACTGTCGTCGACACGTTATCACTCGAGACTCTCTCAACGAAGACTCTTTTTTTTTTGACTCCAAAAGTGAGTTGGCACACGCCTGCCTCTACCCTCGAAAAACTGTCTTCAACGATTTAAGGTTTCAGTGGCGCCCCGATGGGAAATATGAATGGTAACAAGTAATTGAAATTTATGGATTATATGAAACAAAAATTTGTTGAACGCGTGGTTTCAAAAGATTATCATAATGACAGTTAGTCAAGGAACCATTAAGGCACTGAGCTCTTGTGTAGTCAGTTCCAAAATGGTGTGGGAATGCCTAGAAAAACTAGACGAGAACAATATACTTACTTTACTATGCATTCCAGGACACAGTGGAATAGAAGGAAATAGCAGATGAACTAGCAAAGAGGGGGACTGAAATACCTTTCTGGGGGCCTGAACCCTTTTGCGACATCAGCCCCTATGTAATATTGGAAGAAATAGGCGAAGCGAAAAGAAAGAAAAGATCCGACCATTGGAAAGATCTAGTAGGGCTTAGACAATCAAAGATTCTTCTGGGTGACTACAAACTGTTGAGATCAAATGAATGCATAAATCACAGTAAAACTGCGCTAAGAGTTTTAACAGAGATCCTAACGGGACATTGTCGCCTGAATGGGCACCTGAAAAAGCTCAAAATAGTGGAGGAAGAAAAATAAAGATATTGTGGCATCAAAGAAGAAACCTTCATCCACATACTTTCCAATTGCACAGCACTCCAGAATCCTACAGCACAGTACCTGGGAGATTGCTGGATACAAGAGGAACATTTGCCTAAGTTGAAGCCTGCAGATGTCCTGAAATTCCTCCGGGAAATAGGACAAAAGGAGCTATTAGTTTCAGACTCTCCTTAGAAACTAAGTAGAAGTAAGGGGACACAATAGATCTTTCAGGTCTCAGTGAATGTTACCCCAAAAACACATACATACATATCACCATATGGTATTGTAATCAGTCCTTGCCAAGTGTGCAGAATTTTGAATTGATCTATTCGTTAAAAACGGATCAAATTGGAGTCCAAAGGAGTCGGTTGGCGCTCGCACGATTTATATTTTTACAAAAGTAATAATTGACAAAAATAAAATAGTGACGTCAAAAAGTACAGCATAAAAACTACTGAAAATTAACTGGAGAATAAAACAGATCGTGATATTTTCGTGTTCCTACAAACTAAATTAACATTTCAAAACTGAATTCTATTGTAGTTTATATTTAGTATTGCAAAAGATAAAATTTAACATTTAAATTGGCTAAAAAATGAGAATCCTTTCTTGTATATCAGGTCAAACTTTGTACATGAATTTATTAGTATATTATACACCTAGGTGGTGAAGACTAGTATTATTGACAGTGGCCGGAAACTTGGCTTGAGTTTGTCCTGGACAAGGCTCGCCTGCACATTTAGTAAGTAGTAGTACACTATTTCAATTCTAAAATATTACAGCGGTATTAACACAACACCTTGTGTGTAAGAGTAAAACTTATACAGTTGACAGAAGCAAACATGAGCCACCTGCTATTCTTGACATCCATCGCAATCGAACGAATCATAGTTACGAATGGTCAATTTGCGAACACTTCCTGAAAATAGTATTCTTGACTTCATCTTGACCACTCTTCGTAGAGATTTGCGAACATTTTCATTCGCCTGATAAAATGAATCGCAATTTCTAGATAATTTGATAGTTCTGTGTCATCAGATTATGATAAGATCGTAACTTAGGTAAGTTTTTATTATTTGATAGGATAAATCCATCTCGGATGAATAATCACCTCATTAAAAATAAAAGATCTACCAAAATTTTGCAAAATGTACATTTACTTAAAATATCACAAGGATCAATAGGATTGAAACGATTGTATTGAATAAGTGGTTCAAATCATAGGCGTGCGCAGAGGTTTTTATTGGGGTGGGCCATTGATTCATTTATCATTTTTCATTTATCAAATTTTATTAAACTCAGTTCCGCAAGTAATTCTTCTTTTTTTATTTCAAATTTATTTTCCATTGGAGTAAAATCGCCCTCACAATTCAATGATAATACTTCGTTCACACTTTTAACAATGTCTGTCGTTTCTTGACTAAAACTTTAATCTATTCCTGAAACAAGTGTATCTAAAAATGGTTATAATATTGAAAAACAAAGAGCTGTGGCCGCCGAAACATTGCTTAAATTGCATTTGCATATTGCCGCACTACCCGCTCTTCAATTTCTCGCAATTCATTTCAAGAATAAAAAACTGCTTCACTTGCAATGAAATCCCGCTCTGTGTCGGCTCTGCTCATTTTGCCGACAAAGCGGTATCTTAAGCGGAATTGATGTGGACAAATGTGGCACGCCGCGTCGTAAAAAATAACAACAGTAGGTTTTTATATTGATTGTGATTTTGAAAGAATTTTAAAATTTTAAAATTGTAAAATGTTTTCAATATTATATTGATATTTTGAGGAATTAGAACAATTAGGGTGGGCCATGGACCACCCTGCTCCCCCCGTGGGCACGCCCATGGTTCAAATCCAAGATTCCTTAAATGTGAAATATATGGCAATTCCCAAAAAAAAAATAGAAGTGATTTTTATACTTAAATATAACCTATAAACTCTGTAAAACGCATAAGCAAGTCGTTTGCGATCAACAAAAACCACTCGTCGTAAAATACGCATGATCGCAGGACTTTCGAATGGTCAAAAATACCAAATGCAAATGACATTCGCAAATTATGAGATGCGTACGACCTTGACAATTGCGAACGGTAAAGAATAGTGCCCCTGGTGGGCGTGTCCAAGTCGCTGTAGTTGTATTTATATAGTAACAATCGATATTTTGAATCGGTAACCAAATATCGATACCATAAATGTCAATTAAGAGATTTGTAATAGTCGTTTGCACCAAAACAAGCATAAGCTTAAGCTGCGTCCACATCGAGTCGACACTGTCGATCGACTCTGTCTATCGACGGTTGTTGATCGACAAGCGATAAAACTGCATCTGTCCACACCGAGTTGACAGAAATGTTTGTCGATCAGTCGAAATAAACATGTCTGACGAAGATTTGAATATTTATTACAAAAAATCGGGCCAAAAAATTGTAAGGAAGATACCAATTATAGACCTGCCATTCCCATAACGGAGCGTCTTGCTTTTCGACGCTAAATTCTTTTGCAATTTCCATGAGGGCATCGTGCCTCAAGTTTCTGTTCTTGTAGTTTTGGGTTTTTGAATTCCACATATTTGTTTTTAATTTGTATGCCTCAATAAAGGCTATGACTTTGTCTTGTTCCCATTCCATTTCTACAACACACGACAATGATGTCAACAATGCAAGACGTCACTGAGTACTCAGTTTGTCGAATGTCGAACATCGAAAACACGTCCACGCACTAAAGTCGATCGACTGCTCTTTGATGTTTACCGACAAGCGACGGAAAACAAATCGACATGTCGATCGATTAATTTTGTCGATCGACACAGTCGATTGCCACGTACACACTAAATCGACAATGTCGATAGACAGAGTCGATCGACAGTGTCGACTCGGTGTGGACGCAGCTATAGAATAGCTATGGCGAGTATAAAATACAAGGGTCGCTCAGTTGAAGTTCAGTTACACCAATGTTTTTGCCCTGCTCTTTAGTTAAGGGCCGTTTGCACCAATTGATATTTAAGTCGACTTAAAGTTAAGTGGCGCGCTTTAAAAAAGTTTTGTTTTGCACCATCAACAACTTGTCATTTTAAGCTGCACCTAGCTAAGCTTAGAAAATCGCTCGCTTATTCTCCACTTCTCCTCAAAGTGGAGATTTCTAACCTAACATTTTTGTGTTTTGATTGATATGTCAATTTTTTTCCTCTTTCCGGGTTTTCGTTTTCTGTATTCCAATTTCAGGTGTGTTTCTTTCAATTTTTGAAGAAGGATGTTTATAGAGGATGGTTTGGAAGTATTCAGATTTGTCAAGATTTAGATAAGATGCCTCCATCTCTACTTCAATTACAGATGGTTTGTTTCACTACTACATTACATCTTCTGTTTAATGTCTTTTCGGCATTTTAATTTGTTTAATCCCAGAATGTATATTATCTAAATTATCATGTGTATACAAAAATAGAATTTTTCTAAATTCGTATCATGGTCATAAACTAAATAACCCTCAGTGGATTTAAATGTTATGACACAAGTTAATTTTATTCCCATCCTTGGTGTTTCTATGCATTTGAAATTCAAACTCTGTTTCATTTAAATTAGTTCGACATGATCGAATAACGCGTTAAGCTACCAAACACTGCGACACATGCAGTTTAAATAAAGTGGTCAATTTATTGAATTTTAGCAGTTGTTTTTAGCTGATCTGCAATGCAAATATTTAGACATTCTCAGTTCAAAGTCACCATAACTAGAGCAATGAGAAAACTGATCTCTTTCAATTATGAAGGTCGGGTTGGATTCAAACACCAACACTCGCGATTTAATGATAACTGCTGTTTATAATGTCAGATAGATGTATCATAGGTGTGCCTACAGGGGGGGCTCGGCCTACCCTAATCGGTCCACCCCAATTCCTATAAAAACATTTTATAATTTTTAAATTTTAACGTTCTGTCAATGATTCGAGGAAGAATTTTCTTATTCTTAAAATGAATTGCGAGAAATTGATGGGCGGCAATATGCAAAATCAATTTGATATTTGGAACCCCCTAATAAAAAAGTCTGCGCTCGCCTATGTTTATTTTCAATCAATTACAATATTTGTATAGTTTATAATCACCAATATCCAATATAAGTAAAACGAATAAACGAAACCAAAGTTATACATCCACATTAAAATTTTTTACAAAACGTGGGTTAAGTTTTACTTTGAAAAAATGCGCAATGGACGAGTTCTCTACAAGGGGATTGCTACCAACATAACGAGCAAAAAAAGACCGAAAAAGGTTGGTCGCATAAATAAGTGGTTTTCCCGATCACTTTTTTTTTATGTTTGAGTCCCTTCATCACTCATGTTGTACCCGAAAAGTTTGCAGGTCTATTTAGTTTGGGGTATTTTACATCTTACAGTTGACGAAAAACTAATGACAGCTGTCAGCACATATTTGTTTCTTCTCGATGGTATTTGCAATAATAAAAGCCTCGATAAAAGCAGATCAGAGTATCACAAGTCAGAAACAAGACCAAACAAATATGTGTTAACAGCTGACATTAGTTTTTCGTCAACTGTAAGATGTAAAATACCCCAAACTAAATAGACCTACAAACTTTTCGAGTACAACATGGGTGGTAAAGGGACTCAAAACATATAAGAAAAACCAAAAATTTATCGAATTTTTTTTTTATAAATATGCACAGTGAATTTATTCCGTTTTAAAGTCAAGAAAACAATTTTTTTGTATTCTGTGTAATATTTTTTTTCATGTGTACTCAGCTATAAAGATATTCACGTTATTCCGTTTTGCTTTTAAACACTGTATAAAGATTTCAATTAAATTGGTACACTTGTTAACTTTTGTTTGTTGATTATTTCATCAAAGAGAAATCATATTATCATACACTAACATTGAGATGAATTAAATGCTAACTAATCAAGAATCCTTAAACGGTATGCCATTTAAAATCTAATTAAAATTGCTGTATAAAAAGGAAGGGGAGGAGGAGAAAACTTTGTTTTTCTATTGTGTTGGTTGTTTCTTACAGACCAATTAACCTCCATTTCTCGTTGAAAAAATTTCTTTTTAGAATGAAAGAACCTGTTTAAGAATAGTATTTTCTACATGACTTTTATAGTATGTGAACGTGGTTTCTTGTCATGGAATTACTATATTATTTAACAAGCATATAAGGATGACTATTATTCACCTAAGTGAATAGTAGCGATTATATGCTAGTAGAATACTATATTTTGTCCACGACTATCAATTACCTGTTTAAGTACTTATAAATTTTTTTGTCAAACTAAATTACTATAGTTTATTACAAATAACTACTATTTACTTCTTATCTTATGTTATTGAACATATTATTTATACAGGGTGGTCCTACACTTATACTGCATGCGCCTATGTGGCGCCCTCTACAAAATACATCGAAATAGGTACAAAATTATGATTTTTCATATCCAAAAACCCCCAACCTTAAATTTTTGTGCATATACGTTAAAAAGCGTTAAAGTTATTGTAAAAAACGAAAATTAAAATGTCATGTTAAACACCCTGTATATCTAATAATATCAACATTTTACTACTGCTAGTAGATCTTTTAGGTCTAAGTGAATGTTACCCCAGATACATACATACTGCTAGTTAGTTTAAATAGCAATATTTTGAAATGAATATTGTACTGTACCTACTTCTATGTACAATTACTTAAAGACCACCCTGTATAATAAGTATTTAATTATTCATGTTTACAGTTAGGTAAATTTGTGCAATTTGCAAAATTGATAACAGGAACTGTAGATGTATTTATGATGGAAATAACATTTCCATTGTGGTGTTTGATATGTCACATATATCTTCATATTCTGATGGTTTACGACTCTGACTCTGTGAAGTGAGGATTTTTGGGCATGGGTTCGAATCTTGTCGCACTGAAACAGCTTCAAGAAACGACGTAGTTCTAGCCTAGATTTTTGTTTAGTACTTATGCGAAAGCAAAATAATGAAAAAATATAATTATTAAAAAAAATCTTCTACTACAATAATAATAAAGAGGAGAAAGTTTTTTCATGGACTTCATAATTTTGAGGATAATATTAATTAAGATTAATTCGCACTTAGTTCCAATTTAAATACGAGTAGAAAGTAAACAGGAAGAGAAATTAGTACTAATGCAGTGGTTTTTTTTATATAAACCCATAACGCATCATATAATAATTATTATTGTTATATAATGTTGTAAAAATTATATTGTGTCAAAGAATGTTACGGATAGAAAATAATTAAGTATTGATAAATTCACGTTTCGATGACTAATTATAATTTTATTGTGGGATCTGATTATATCTAATACAAATTATTAAACGAAGCATAATATAGGTAATCAGTTTTATTCTTGTTAACATAACGCTGTTCTAGAACAACTGGAAAAATGGCAAATCTAAGAAAGTTGGTACAAAATAATACTGAGAAATTTCTCTTTCCGTTGCTTTACTTACTTTAGATTACAATTTTATAAATTTTGAAGGCTCCTCGTATATTATGTGAGTTTACTATACTGGGTGAACATATGAATTCTGACACATTTAATTGATGAGCCCATAACTTGGAAACTGATTAAAATATCGTGAAGCGGAATGGTGGTGAAAAGTGTTGCAGAAAGAACAAGATACAGACTAAGTAGAGAGGGAATCATTAAAAAACCACCTCATCATTTCTTAGAAATCAGACAACCTGGGACATGCCACAAGACGATATAATGAAAAAGTACAACTTTTCGAAGAAATTCGTTACAGAATTAAGCAACAGGAAGGAATGGGATCCAAAATACCATTACCAGACTTGGAAAGGAAAGAATGCCATTTAATGGTACACAGACGGCTCAAAAGCAATAGGAGGAACTGGGATAGGAGTGTTCGGGCCAGGAAGCAAACACTCCGAAAGCTTGGGAAAAACCCCAAGTATCTTTCAAATAGAAATCCATGCCATAAGAAAGTACGCCCAGTTCAATATTGATAAAGGATACAGAGGACAAAGGATTGTTACAATGATAGATGTATGTATGTGTCTGGACCTAAAAGATCTATTAAGCCCCCTTACTTCTACTAAGTTTCTGAGAAACTAGTAGCTTCTTTAGTCCTATTTCCCGGAGGAATTTCAGGATATCTGCAGGGCAAATAGCCAAGCAGCTACTAAGGCACTGAGCTCTTGTGTAATCAGTTCCAAAATTGTGTGGCAATGCCTAGACAAACTCAATGAACTAGGCGAGAACAATATAGTTACCTTACTATGGATTCCAGGACACACTGCATGGAATAGAAGGAAATGAAATGGCAGATGAACTAGCAAAGAGGGGGTCTGAAATACCTTTCTGGGGGCCTGAACCCTTTTGCGGAATCAGCTCCAATGTAAATAGGTAAAGCTGAAAGAAGGAGAAGATCTGACCATTGGAAAGATCTAGTATAAAAGATTCATCTGGGTGACTACACCCTGTTAAGATCAAATGAATGCATAGGTCAAAGTAAAATCAAGTTTAAGAGTTTTAACAGGGATCCTAACGGGACATTGTCGCCCGAATGGGCCCTGAAAAAGCTCAAAATAGTGGATTAAGAAGAATGCAGCATGGAAGAAGAAACCTCCATCTAGATACTTTCCAACTGCACACCATTACAGAATCCTAGAGCACAGTACCCAGGAGATTGCTGGATAGAAGAGGAACATTTACCTATGTTGAAGCCTGCAGATGTCCTAAAATTCCTCCGGGAAATAGGACTGAAGGAGCTCCTAGTTTCAGAGACTCCTCAGAAACTAAATAGAAGCAAGGGGGCACAATAGATCTTTTAGGTCTCAGTGAATATTATCCCAAAAATATATACATACAATACATACATCGTGAAGCGGATTTGATTATACGGCTTCTGGTTTTAAAAAAATTTCACGCTGTTGTCAATTTGGTATTTTTTCCATGGACTCCAGGAAAAAACTTGGGTTTTTTAGAGATAAATAACTTAGACCCATTAAATGAAACACCCTGTATGGTTTTGTATCGTCGGGTATGCTGAAGCTTCTACTTTTTAATATAAAATATGATCTTAAAGCAATTTGAGGTGGATTATTTTTAAATTCGTTGACTTCAGTAATTCCGAAGAAACATTTTTTTCAGTGCATAACTAGTAATGACATCGAGTCTAGATAAAAAATACTAAATTGGCAACATCTTGGAAAAAGGTTTTTTTTCATTCTTGAAGCCGTTCAGTTAAAACCTTCTCTATATCTTAATCTGTTTCCAAGTTATGGGCTCATCAAATGTGTCGGAATTCAAATCATCACCCAGTAATTTGTTGGTACATGATAAGTTTCCCATTTGGTACATACTTTGGGTATGACCCTGTGTATGAAACTATCAATTCAACAGCAAATATTCAACATCTTAACTTGGAAAAATGTCCAAAGAAAAAAAGATGTCTAACAGCCATTTGCACCGGTCTTAGTTAAGTTGTGGTTATGTTTTAATTACTAGTTAAATTCAAATGTTCCTTGCACCATGACATTTATTCTTGAGTTAACGCTATAATTGATAGTTAAATCTAATCCACGGATAAGGTAGGGTTTAAGATATATAATTAATAATTAGAGTCATGTCAAAATGACAATCAACTGAAGTACTTGGCGAATTTGCGAGATTCCTATTTCAACATAATATGGATTTGATGGGCTTTGGAGAAGATGAAGACGACTTGGAAATCTTGGACATAATAAACTTTGGGATTCCAAGAAGAATATATCAGAGGGAAAATCACTTTGAAGGGATGGATGCAACAACTTTTAGAAAAAGATTTCGTTTATCCAAAGTAGTGTGAAATCAAATGCATTTTCCAGCCCTTTAACAGTTTTATTGTTCAAAATCTCCTAGGTTAATTCATATGTTGGATATTTTACAACAGAAGGTGGTATTCCCCCCAGTAGCAAAATATTCCTTCCTATCATTTGCTGCAGACCTGCGAGTTTCTTTCTTTTTATTTGTGTAGAATCGTTTCAAAACATCTACAGATCTGTAGCTATCTGATTGAGCATTAAACTCCCTCTCAATCTTTTTCCAGGCCTGTTCCTTATCCTTCCAGCTTAACGCACCTGTTTCCTTGCGTTCTAGTGCTTGTATTTTCTTATCAAATTCAAGCACATTATTTTCTCATTTTGAGAGAAATTTGTCGATCTCTTCCTTTTTTCGCTCATATAGAAAACTCTAAATATCTAATAGTTGTCATATTTGACACTATTATTACCAACAAAATTGCTAATTTTCAAATTATTCCTAAATGTCAAGATACCAACTCACACCTAACTCATAATTTACTAACTAGAACTTTAACCACAAATGGTGCAAAGCACTTCACTTTTAATCAATGGTTAAAGTTAATCATGAGTTACTTAATCCAAAAGATAACAGCAACCGGTGCAAACGGCAGTAAATTTACTATATATACTTGATATTAGGAATATTTTTTTAGTTTTTCTTCTTCCATTTCCCCTTAAAATTGTATCCGTTCTAAATAAATAAATTTCAAAGGAATGAAAAAACACCATAGAATCCTAATTATCGACAAAAACATAAATATTATTCATCGGTTTTCTAGAACTAGCCGTTATCACGTAAATCAACCAATGATGATAGGAAACTTTGATAACGAGGTGACTAATTTTCAAAATGTATTTGGGTGCAAAGTTATAATCAAGGCATTGTAATCACATTCTTAAAATTATTTAATTACTATTGATCTAATGAGTTATACGTTCTTGAAGTGAAAATTTCAATTAATTATAGTTATTAACGTTACAAGGCCGATATACACTGTGTTATTTATAAGATGCGACATATGGATTCCTGTACAAAACTATCAAACGCGAACTAACTTTTTTACCAAATAGCGTTCATAAAAAACAATAACAGATTTGGAAGGTCGTTGAAAAATAGGTTCAAATACACTTTTAATTTTCTTAAATTCGTTTAGTTTATTGAAAAAATGGATTTATAATTATGTTGTCGAACTCCATTTTCATACCACTTTTCATGTATGTATGTATTTTTGGGGTAACATTCACTGAGACCTGGAAGATCCATTGTGCCTCCTTACTTCTACTTAGTTTCTGAGGAGAGTCTCTGAAACTAGTAGCTCCTTTAATCCTATTTCCCGGAGGAATTTCAAGATATGTGCAGGCTTCAACTTGGGTAAATGTTCCTCTTCTATCCAGCAATCTCCCACGTACTGTGCTTTAGGATTCTGGAGTGCTGAGCAGTGGGAAAGGGCTGATTACGCAAAAGGGTTCAGGCCCCCAGCATGGTATTTTAGTCCCCCTCTTTGCTAGTTCATCTGCTATTTCATTTTCTTCTATTCCAGTGTGTCCTGGAATCCATAAGGTAACTATATTGTTCTCGCCTAGTTCATTGAGTTTGTCTAGGCATTCCCACACCATTTTGGAACTGATTACACAAGAGCTCAGTGCTTTAATGGCTGCTTGACTATCTGTCATTATGATAATCTTTTGTCCTTTGTATCCTTTATCAATATTGAACTGGGCGCATTTCCACTTGAAAGATACTTGGGGTTTTTCCCAAACTTTTGGAGTGTTTGGTTCCTGGCCCGAACACTCCTATCCCAATTTCTCCTTTTGCTTTTGACCAGTCTGTGTACCATTGAATGGCATTCTTTCCAAGTCTGGTAATAGTATTTGGATCCCATTCCTTCTTGTTGCTTAATTCTGTAACGAATTTCTCCGAAAATTTGTACTTTTTCATCATGTGGCATGTCCCAGGTTGTCTGATTTCTAAGAAGTGAGGAGGTATTTTTTTATGATTCCCTTTCTACTTAGTCTGTATCTTGTTCGGTCTGCAACACTTTCCACCACTATATGTAGAAGGGTGAGGTTGATAATCACTTACATGGCTGCCGTTGGGCATGTTTTCGTTGCACCTGAACACATAATATAGGCTAGTCTTTGAATTTTGGAGAGGTTTTCTCTCGTCGTCAATAAACTAGCTCTACTACAGAACGCAATGGATCCATAAGTGATAATTGGTCTCACTATGACAGTGTTCATCCGAGTGTTCATCCAGCTTAGGATTTTTGGGATGCAGCCCCAATTTCTCCCTGTCAGATTCCTACACACCATTAGAGCCATTTTCATTGTAATGTGGTTGTCAATAGCTTTTTCCATCGTTTTGAGTACAAACGATGTTAAGCTAATGGACGAGTTCTATACAAGGGAATTGCTGCCAACATAACGACCAAAAAAATACTGAAAATGGTTAGTCGCATAAGGAAGTGTTTTTTCCAATCTATATTTAGTTTTTCTTATATGTTTTGAGTGCCTTTACCACCGATGTTGTACCCAAAAAGTTTGGAGGTATTTTTAGTTTGGGGTATTTTGCATCTTACAGTTGACGAAACACAAACAAAGCCAAATAAACATGTATAGACAGCTGTCATTAGTTGTTCGTCAACTGTAAGGTATAAAATTCCCCAAGCTAAATAGACCTACAAACTTCTCGGGTAAAACTCCAAACTTTTCGGGTACAACATGGGTGGTAAAGGGACTCAAAATATATAAGAAAAACTAAACATAGATTGGAAAAACCACTTCCTTATGCGACTAACCTTTTTCAGTATTTTTTTGTTCGTTATGTTGGCAGCAATTCCCTTGTATAGAACTCGTCCATTGGTCTAAAGGATTTGGGATTTGTTGTGTTCCTTTTTCCAGTTTTTGGAAGGAAAGTTTCTACTGCCCTTCTGCGTGCTTCTGATATATAACCTAGTTCATACCACTTTGGAATACTTCTAACCGTATCGGAAATAGCTACACGGATAGGTGCACAGAAAATTTAAAAGTTAAACCTGAAGTTTGACGGTTCGATTCACCGCCCAAGGGCTCGATTCTCGACCTCATGTGAAAATATTCACATGTGAAATTATTCCACTACTTATTTTCACATGTTTGTTTGAAACGGTATTCTCGGTGTTAGTGGAATGTATTTTCCAATGGATTTCATCATTTTGTATTTGTTGTGTTGAGATCCCTGGACTATTGACATTAAAATAAACAAAATAAATCAATTGAAACGTCTGAAATTGAAGAATTGAGAATAATAAAGAATTATGTGGGATTAGGTTTCAGTTTCAAAAAATAGAAGGAAAACTGGACATGTCTCCGATACACAAAAAAAACATGCTAATCACTTTTATTGAAAATGATATAAACTGATTATCACTAAGGTTTATGAAAGGATCTCCTGCTATGTCCTTCCACCTTGAGCAAAAATCTCTAGGTGGATTATTTTCTAGCATTTCCACCTCTTCCAAAACTTCCAAATGATGCAGTAGAATGGCTTCCTCCATTAGAAGTTTTAAAACAAAACACCAAACACAAGATGTGCTACTGCTGAGAAAGTCAGTTTGAATCTTTACGTGTATGAATATGAATATGAATATTATTTGGTTATTGACAGGGTTGTCTTTGTTATTGGTTATGTTGTATGACAGTAATTTCATTGGAAATTAAATTCACATTGGCATTTACCATGTGAAAATATTCGTAGACTTTTTGTGTGAAAATATTCACGTGGTGCTGTGGAGAATACCGAATTTAATATTTCCATGTGAAAATTGTTTTCACCCATGTGAATAAAAGTCGAGGATCGAGCCCCAGGTGAAATTTTTGCTTCTTTTTTCACAATTTTTATCATTGATAGCTAAAGAACTCATTATAAATTGAAAAAAGTGTTTTCAACACTTCAGGGCGATTTAGAAAATTAAACGGAATTGTAAGCGATTCTTCCTATAAATAAGTGTTAAATTAATACTTTCGCAGGTAGCGAGGACAATAGAACACTAATACCATTACCATTTAAATATATTTAGAAGTGATAAATTTGCCATGACAGTGCAGTGTAGTATTAATAGTTAGAAAATATGCTTACCTATGAATGAGATACCTATGAATAACTTCTGCAACATCATGCATCTGAATATACATACACACCAATTGAGGCAAATAAAAGTCCACTTCATGATGATCGAAACTAAACATTTTGTTAACGATATAACACAAAACTCCCGGTTCTTTGCTGTTGAACAAATAGTGCATAGCCATCGAAACGTCGAACACTTTGCTCTCGAGCAGTCGCAACATTCCGGAACTTTTTGGAACGTCTCCTCCGCTCGAGTTCGTATTAATTTTAGTCCGTTCATCATCTTGTGCGTAATCGATATCTTTTGATTCGATTTTGCTCTCGGTCGCGATATTATCGATGTACTCGACACTGGATTCTCGCGTGGCGTTCGAATCGGACGAAGAACCGGCATCTGAACCACACAAGATTCCAGAATCGTCCGAACCGAGACTGGCCAGTTCATCGTTTCGTTGTTTGGAAGACGATTTCGGTAGGGGCTCGGTTGTGTTAGAAGAATTGGAACATAATATGGCGTTGACAGTTTCGCATTCTGGACTAGGGGTAACGTCTACTTCGGGAATGCGTTGAAGGGCGGAATCGAGGCTGCGGTTACGGTGATGGTGGGTTAGATGATTGGTCGTAGAGGTGGTGACTTGAGTGACCGGAGGTAGAAGAATTCCCATAGACCTGTAACAAAAAAAAAACACTTAATATATATTGAATTCATTAAGTATGACTGTTCTTTGAAAATTAATCGTGTTATTTATAACAAGGGTGCTACACCAAAGTAAAACCTGTCATCTGTATTTCTGGAGGAAATTTAAGCTATATGAAGAATTAAGTAAGGTGTCAAGGCGATAATTCGGTATTTCGAACATTGTTCGTGTGATATTGGTGTGTGCTTCAAGATGCCTCCAGGTAGATTGGTATATAAGTGAGGATTATTTGTTTGTTTGTCTGTTCTTATTTTATTGTTATTGACTGTTTTTGTGTTATATTCGATATTTTATTGTATGAAAAATGTTTTAATAGTAATTTCTCACTAGCAGTTTTTTTTCTCCTACTCCTACTAATACAATATTAAACGTATGCTGAAAACTTCCAAATTCAAAAAGCGCGCGTTTTGAATGCTAGTTTATATCAGTAGCCAAGGTAGGCGCTAGTGGTAACTTTGTGCCATAAAACGCTACACTTTTAACATCTCTCTTTTATTTATTACTCTATGGACTGGTCTGAGTCAGCCTAAAAAAACTCTTACCTACCCACCGGCCTAATCTTATCATCAGCGATCCGACAATGGCTAATAATACGAGTCCGGTGCTATAGTTTACGGGTGCACCTGAACTGCGCCAAATTTATCTTGAGGGTATATTCCCTCACCCGAACTGCGCCATTTTTTTTTACCTGCTTACTTGGTTTAATCCTAGTCCGAGCTGCGCCAAAATAATTTTTATCTAATTACTTTGTTATTGAACGCCAATTTTTATTCGGTTAGGTTAGGTTATACTTAATTGATTTTAAACTTTACCACCTTACTGAAACGCAAACGTAAAACTAAAAATAAAATTGATATAATTTGCTACCCTTCCTCCTGTTAGAAGACAATTAGGAGTTATCATAATATTTTCAGAAATGTTTACTTTCAAATAAGATTTGTTAATTCCTAATAAAACGATAATCCCTATAACCGGCGCAATTCTGGCAAGAGATTAAGACCTCTTTCAGACGTAGATTCAGAATCCCAGATTCCCGAATCGCGTATTCAGCAAAATACACATGTTAAATGGAGCCGTTCACACGAGGCGACGTTTTGGATTCTGTAGCTGGATTCAAAATTTTCGCATCTCGACTTTCCAGCCGCCGGCTACGGAATCTGTCGCCCGCTACTTTCCGGCTACAGATTTTACATTGAGTTTATGGGAACCATTCAGACGCGCATTCTTTTACAAGTTCTTGCAAGTCAAATCATAGGCGCAGTCAATTAGTTAGTTGTAAACAATGGAGCGAAACGTTCACGTTTTTGACAACGAAAATTTCACAGACGAACTGCACTGATACTGACACATGGCGTCTGTTCCTAGCATCCGATTCAGTAGCCGGGAAGAATTGCTTATGGATTCTGAATTTCAGCTACTGAATCTAGCTACAGAATCTACGTGTGAAAGAACTCTTAAGACCTTCCATAACTGCAATTCTACCTGATGATTAGTTTTACTCAATTCGTGTGCGTCCTAGTTTACTGCCAACTGGTGGCTTTATCGATAAGCGTTTTCAAAATATTAATGAATCCATGAATCATATTTTTTTCAGTTAAACCCGTAAAAAAAATAGAGTATTTTTTTTTATTTACTTGCTATTGTTCATGAAACTACAACTTATTATTCATAGTCTATACTTTATATACTTTCGTTTGAAAAAAGTAAAATCTCTGGTGGAAATCTCTTCCATTCCACGAAAACTTTCTACCTAACTTCCCCGGACTATTCCTGTCTAAAATATTTTTAAATATACTTTATATTTTTTTATCCTTAGTAAGTTATTGTACTTCCACATGTTAATGGGCCATCCTGTATGAATTTGTTACAGGTAACTACCATTTTTCATAATATAATCACAAATACATTCTGTTACAACAAAAAACAATATTTATAATAACGCAGTGTTGTATAATTCTATAGTTTTTATATGAAGCATCATTCACCTATTCTAGGAAAATAATTTGCTTCTTCACAATGCCTAGAACACACGTGCAATGTGCATATAATTATAACGATGAAACCACAGAAACATCTCACGAATACAAAAGAAACGAAATAATTGGTACAGGACGACCAGGTGAGGTATGAGAAAAATAACAGATGAGATCGATGAAAGTATTGAAATAGGCGTTAGAAGAAAACCAACTCTTGTTAAAATAATATTATAGACAAGTAGAATACTATTTTTTGTCCACGACTATGAATTACCTGTTTAGGTATAATATTTTTTGTCAAACTAAAACACTATAGTTTATTACATTTATATACTTTATTAATTCATATTATGTGATTGAACAGATTATACAGGGTGTCCCAAATAAGAGTGACTGATTTTAAACATAGATTCCCAGCTTATTAATTGCTCCAAAGAGATGGCTTGGCTGGCATTTCATCTCATCAACACAGGGTGTTTTACTAATGGTCAAATTGAAAGGGAAAAATATGTATTATTTTAAAAGGAACACCCTATAATTTTTGAACTTATTCGAAAGAGCAATCATTCTCCTTTCCAAAAATGTATATTTTTCTATCTTTTGTTTCATTAACAAAAAAGATATTCGAAGTACATTTTTAATTAGTAGTTTTATATGAACGTATTTTGATGCCTAAAATCAACTACCTTATATTATTCAATGGTGAATAATGTACGTCATTATACTTGAAGAAGCAAACGTAAAAGGTTAAAATTATTAAATACTCGTGGACAAAATAAATAATACGATTAGGATACTCTATCTATCAATATTATTTCTATTGATAACGAAAAATATCTCCATTGTTCTGGATTTTTTCAATAAAAATTTAGGTATTGGCAGTATCACAATATTATTGTTATCTTTTTAATAATTAATCGATATAATGTACATTTAATAGACTTGATATCAAAGATGATAATATTTTTGGTTAGTAGAAATATTCAGATGAAAACAAAATATTATTATTATTATTATGACGAAGAAAGT
This sequence comes from Galerucella nymphaeae, assembly GCA_963978555.1. Taxonomy (NCBI): domain Eukaryota; kingdom Metazoa; phylum Arthropoda; class Insecta; order Coleoptera; family Chrysomelidae; genus Galerucella; species Galerucella nymphaeae. The sequence goes on from OZ021710.1 coordinate 10,712,882, forward strand.
TCAGTATCTTCTGTATCATTGAATATAGTTACCTTACTATGGATTCCAGTACAGACTGGAATAGAAGGAAATGAAATAGCAGATGAACTAGCAAAGAGGGGACTAAAATAAGTATACACCCCTAAGTGGTGATCGCGCACAATTATTATTTCTCTCTCTTTCATAAATCCTTGTCGTACTTGTGTAATCCGAGGCGAGATTCCGATGTAATTTTCGCAATCTATATGTACTTTCCAACTCCAGAGTAGACCTTATTTAAAAGACGTTTGTTGTTTGTTTTTTTTGCTATTTTGACATATATCCAACCTTAAATTTGATAAATAAAATCATCAGGATCGTATTCAGCCAAATTAGAAAAGGCTATGAAATTATCAGCTTATTTTTCTAACAGAAAATACTTGAGAACATTTAAAATTCTGATGTTTTTCCGTGTATCTGGGCATATTTTTATAATATTTAAATAAATATAACAATAAGATTAATATTCACTTTTCATAAATAATAATTGACCGTAAAGAACAAAGTACATACGTGACGAGAGCTGTCAGTGGGACAGGGAGAAAAAGAAGTAAGACACGTTCCACTGCGTTCCACTACGAAAGATACGTCTGCATCCATCATAATAACATAAGTATTTACTAGTATGACATAAAATAATGCAGAATTTGTACTTCAACATTCCGTTATTTTTATCGAGAATTACTAATTATGATAATTTATGTAAATAAATACGTCGTTCACATCTCGGGACATCACTAAGGTTAACAAAAGTAAAATTCAAGGTTGAAAATCTACTTATTATCAAATAAACAACTGTTTTCTAGATAGGAATACTTTAGGTTTAGAATTTTACCTATAACTGTACATACATAATTTATGCAAACTATACATACCTTCTCGTCTAACTGGTTAAGTATTTTCATTTTTATGCATTTCAAATAAAATTTTATTACTTCGTATTTATAATGCGGGACAAAATAAATAGCGATAGTTTGACGATCATGAATTTGTCCTTAGGATATACTGCGTGAAATGTTTTAGTGATATTTACGTAAGGTAACTATTTAAGCCAAGCCGGTAACTTGTTCTATACCCCTCTTATTATACCTCAACAAGGAAATGCAGACTCGGCCCCTGAATTTTTAAAAATAATCATTTTTTTGCCAAAAATCTGTTTAAGGCAAGATACATTTTTTTATGTTTAAATTTATTGTTTAAAAAGATACACAAAGATATTATTGTCCAAGTATTTTCTTTCAGAAAATCTTTATTTCTATTTTCATAAAAAAATATGTGATTAAGAAATTTTCTGTATTTTCACTGCATTTTCAGGAATATTTTCCAATTATACTAGTATTTTTTAGAGTATTTTCTGTACTCTCAATGTATTTTCTCTAATTTGTACACTATTTTCTTCAGTGGCTTATCCCTCGTCCAGTCCTTCTTACTTGATACACAGGATTGTCCTGGAAAGATGGAATCAGGTGCTTGGCAATGGTCCCATATTTTGTCCACCAAAACTTGCCAATAGACAAACTGTGAAATTTTCATGGCCTGGCGTACTCGGTTTTCCCGCTCCTCCACGACACGACTAGTCTAATTTTTTCGCGCAAAAGACAGCAACTACCAAAGTTTTCCCGGCTGTCCCCAAAGTAGAACATTTATATAGTTTCAATACGTACCTCTGTGAAATTTTTCCGTTATAGTTTAGTAACCAAAAATAGCAAATTACATTTTTTAAAAGTCCACCATTTATAGTCAAAGGCAGTCTTATCATGCGGGTCATACGATTCATCAAAGACATACTTTCAGTTTTTGTTTTCTTTCATTGTGTTTAATCATAACTTCCAAATAAAATCCGTAAGATGAATAAGACAGACTTATGCAATTTTTATGGGAAAGAAAAAGGATATGTATTTAGTTTTCAGCAATTCTCAATAGTATATTGTGCAACTAGTGGGAAAAGCTTAATTTTTCTCACGAGTGTGCGTTTGTGGCACGAGCCTGAGAGGCGAGTGCCGCAGCACACGAGTGGAGTGTGGATTTAAAGTAGGTGATTATATACGAGACTTCAACCTCTTTAAATTATACCAAATTTACTTACAGTAGAAACGGTGAATGTTTTCCATCACGTGACCCAATCTACGATTCATACAACACATATTTTCTACATACTATCTCTTTCTGTCGATATAAATCAAACATAGCAACATACGATCGATTCATATGGATATTGTTGCTGACGGAACAGTCACGTGATGGAAAACATTCACCGTTTGTACTGTATTTCAAATATACAAAAAATTTATTTTTAATTATTTTTTTATATTGTAACACAAAATTTAGTTGAAATTTCTCCAAGCTTACAGAAACACCTTCTCTCTCCTTTTAAAACACTACCATTTGGGTACTTTTAACGTTTGACGTTTTATGACAGGAGTCCAAAGCATTCTATAATCGAGAATTATTTTTTTTCCCACGGCTTAGGCAAAGTGACACTTTGTAGTTTCGTAAATTGTGGGAAAAGGACTATTTTCCATAGCAGTCGTAGAAAAAAGTCTTTCACCAGCAAAGTTTTTATTTAAATGTCAGTTTTGTGACTTTGACAATTCAAAGCGAAGATATGGATAATAAGAAGCAATTTTCCGTACTCCGTTTTCCCTATTCCACCTCCAGTATGAACTGGTAACACTCTTTAGTCGCGATTAAAAATACTTGGAAGTTAAGACGCACGCTACTGAATTTCTTTCATTAGTACTAGTTGCTCGAATATTCTTAACCAATATCCGTTAATATGAAGCAATCGATATCACGATATTCCTCTCACTCGTCTAGTACATTTAAGTTATACTAGACTAGTAGAAAATTTGTTGTTCACTAGTTATTGTTCAATTATTTCATTTTCTACACGTTAAAAAATACTGGAATTAAATAGTTAAATGCTTTCACCAGTGTTTGTACCTCAGCAGGAATCGTTTTCACTTCCTACCTTGAGTCAACGTTTCAATGAAGATGAAATTTTAATTATACTTAAATGGGAATGGAATGCACCATTCTAATACCAGCGATTAAGGTCACGACCACTCGTTTTAAGATTCTTCATACGAAAATAATTCCTAATGATTTTGACATTGTTATAACGCGTTTATTAAACAAACCATCAACTCGTAATATTATTATATTTTCATTAGGAATATTAACGTTTATAGACTAGTTTATTATTCAAAGTTTGTCTAAGTTGTTTTATAATACGTAACATTTACAGAGCTACATTTTTCAAGGTTTTCAACAATTCGTCTTGGTCTGGTTTCGAATGTATGACGAATTGGAATACATAACACAGATAGATGTGATGGATAAAATGTCTGGGATGAAATAAGTGGGTTTTAAGTATTTTTAGCGCTGATTACTGGGCAAATATTTCATACTTAGACAAAATGGATCTGTTAATTTTTTTTTATTTTGGAAATTTTGTGGAAAATAGTACATTATACTATAAAGGAGAGAAATGCGTTATTTTGGCAGAGGTCCAGTTTGAATACCATGCACCAAGGGCAAAATAGCATCTTTCCCGAATGGTATATACTATTTTTTCCACGGTCTCATCAACTTAGAAGCAAATATTTTATCATTAGGAAGTATGTAGCACCAGAACTAGACGAGAACAATAGTCACCTTACTATGGATTCCAGGACACACTGAAATGAAATAGCAGATTAACTAGCAAAGAGGGGGACTGAAATACCTTTCTGGGGGCCTGAGCCCTTTTGCGTAATCATCCCCAATTTAATATTGGAAGAAATAGGAGAAGCCGAAAGAAAGAGAAGATCTGACCATTGGAAAGATCTAGTAGGGCTTAGACAATCAAAGATTCTTCTGGGTGACTGCGCTAAGAGTTTTAACAGGGATCCAAACTGGACATTGTCGCCCGAATGGGCACCTGAAAAAGCTCAAAATAGTAGATGAAGAAGAATGCAGATATTATGACATGGAAGAAGAAACCTCCATACACATACTTTCCAACTGCACAGCACTCTAGAATCCTAGAGCACAGTACCTGGGAGATTACTGGATAGAAGAGGAACATTTACCTAAGTTGAAGCCTGCAGCTGCCCTAAAATTCCTCCGGGAAATAGGACTTAAGGAGCTACTAGTTTCAGAGACTCTCCTCAGAAACTAAGTAGGTATAAGTAAGGGGGCACAATAGATCCTTACAGGTCTCAGTGAATGTTACCCAAAAAAAATACATACAAGTAGCACCAGAATTGTGATATTCGGATTTGAGCATTTATGTAATAGTCGTTGAGTTATTATCAACTACTTACATAATAAACAAACAAAAAGAATTATCAAAAAGGTGCTAATTTGGTTTAGTTTAAATTTTGTTTAGTGCACAATGAATAATTGTAAGTCGGAAGAGATTGTGGAGGCTGCAAATATTGCAATAAGCAATTTGCTGCCTACGAAGTCAAGATCTTTATACGATATAGCCTACTATCGGTTCAAAAAGTGGTGCGTTCAAGTAAATATATCGAGAATGTTTTGTTGGCATACTTCAGTGAAAATACATAGAATTACATGTCTTCCACATTATGAGCGCAATTTTCTATCGTTAAGTCATGCTTGATAATTTACGACAACATAGATATAAGCAGATTTCCCAATCATTTTTGAAAAGAGCCGGTGACGGATTTCAAGCGAAAAAATCGACAAAGGATGAAATCGACCATTTTCTATCAAGTGCAAATGACAAACAATTCTTAACGATTAAGGTGAGATTACTTTTGTTGTTAGGTATTTCAATTATTAAGTATTTTGATTTTTTATAAGTTGGATTAATTCTGGGGATTGCCGGAGCTTGTCGAACTGATGAACTAATCAATTTAATCGTAGATGGTATTTTATTGTAAAAATTCCAAACACTTAGGGCGAGTTGTACCAAACGCCTAAACTCGGTTTAATGTTAACTGATGATTAGACTGATGTAATTGTTGATAATAAATACATCAATCGGACACAGTCTAAACATCAGTTATCATTAAACCGAGTTTAGGTGTTTGGTACAACTCGCCCTAATGCCCGGTTTTATAAGCTCGGGTTACCCCTGCCCCGAGAGTTAACCCTTTGACCGGTGGGTGATACAGCGTTTTATAAAGCGGGGTTAGAGTTAACCCTGCCCCACCATTTGGCTCGGGTTAACTCTCAAGTTAGCGGTTGTCATGAGCAAAATGCTAAAATGTGAAGATAATATATCATATCCGATATGTATATTGTTCTATGATATATATTTTCAATGTGGACATGGATGAAGTGAGAGATATATTTGAAACTTTTTATGATGAGGAAGATATTATTCAAATGGTTGAGGCACTTCGAGAACCTAGGGTTTTTAGAAATAGAATAGAGTCTTTAGATTACTGGAATGATAAAGAATTCATAGCCCGTTTCCGTTTATCTAAACATTCAACTGAAGATATTATTGAGCTTGTGATAGCTCATATATTTACAACATTTTCCATGCAACTTTTAACAAAAAATGTGAGGTTATAGGTTGCACTCGAATCATAGAAGACACTGTGGACTCTGTTTTATGGACCGAAGTTTTCTTCTTTTATATATTTTCACAGTGATCTATGGATTTTAACCTGAGAGTTAATCCTCGAGGTAACTCGAGATATTTAACTCTACTTTATAAAACCGGGCATAAGACAAAGATGCTTGAATTATTTCGAAAATACCTGTCCCTTTGTCCTCCCCACGTCAAGCATAATTAAGCGCCTTTTTATGTACTACAAAGCAGGAAAATCTAGTTCGCAGACAGTTGGCAAGAATACCATGGGAAAAATAAAAAAATGTCATTTTTTATTATTAAGACGAACAGTATTAGGGTATAGTAGCAATTAACATTAAAAATATGTATGTTACTTTTAATATTCAAAAATCATAATTATCGTAAACACAACTACATTTTTCGAAAGTAATTTTATTAATAATAATCTTGTAATTCATGTAGTTAATCACTAAAATATGATTATCTCTGAAACCGTTAAGATTTGGGAATGGTAACAAGTATACATTTTTTTTGTTAAATTATTTAATTACAAAGTAGCGCTAATGTAAAAGGCAAAAAAGTTTTGAATACCTTTATGCCGCATACGTGGCCTATGTGGCGCCTCTGCAAAATATATCAAAATAGGTAAAAAATTATGATTTCTCATATCCAAAAACCCCCAACCTCAAATTTTTGTGCATATACGTCAAAAAGCGTTAAAGTTATTGTGAAAAACGAAAATTTAAATTTCATGTCCAACGCACCCTGTATCTCTCTTACTATTTTTAAGGCTTGTTAGTTTAAATCATAATATTTTGAAGTGAAGATTGTACTGTACTTCTATGTACAATTACTTCAGGACCACCCTGTATAAGATAGTGCGGTTCCTTTAAAAATTACGTTGGTTGAATTTGTAATTTTTTGTTACTACCTAATTGAAATTATTGAATTCTTAATACTATACCGTTATCATCGGTTTTTGAGATAATAAGCTAATCAGGATGTTACGAACGTCATAAAATATCCAGTAATTCAACATGGAAGGTATATTTTAAATACAGTGATTGTATGTTATACAACTATTTATAAATAAATATAAAGAGAAAGGAATTTACGGATAGTATACTCAAATATACCGACCAGGAAAATATTCAATGGGTAATTTCAATATCATTTGCTAAATACATCTAACCAACAATCCTTGAATGTTTAATGTTTCTGGTTTTGACACTGAAGCTATCGACTACTGATTTATTTTACAGCTGAATAGATTTACAGAGGATATAATTAAGAAAAAAACCGCTTAATGGAAGAAATAATCAATTTGAATCGTTGAATACCACTATAAGTACCTACTCAGAATTGAAAAAATAAAAATTCCTAATATTTAAAAAATACCAGCACTTATCTCTGTATACATGGTGTAACAAAAAGGCAGGTCATAAATCATACCACATATTCTGGGGCTAAAAATAACTTGATCCAACCCAAGTTACAACCTGGCTGCAATTAGATATCGTCAGAAGCCATTGCTTTTGCAGAATATTCGGTTTTCGTTAGTAAAACGGTGCCGGCTGTGTATTCAAAAAAATGGGGCCTTTTCGAACATCTAATAAAAACTACAAATTTGTAAATTTGTAAATTTGTAAATAAAATTTGGGACCCTCGAAAAACTTAAAAATTTATTGACTTTAATTTTTTTTACTCGAAATTTTTGTAGCATAATGAAAAATAGGCCATATCTCGATAAAAACTGATAATTGTAAAAAGTACTAGGGGGCAAGAAAGTTTCAAAAATAATGTGTTTGAATAATGGTGCCACAATAAACATTAAATTGTAACGTGCACAAAAATTTGGGGAGGGATTAGGGGATCTCATTTCCCATAAATTTATAACGGGGTGCAACAATTTTGGTGTTAATTTAGTAAAAAACATTTTTCATTTCAATAAAACGTCAGATTTCAAAAATTAATTAAATAAAAATCAGGATCAGTTTAAAAGCCTTTTAGCACCTTTCTGATTTATCAAAGGCACGGTTATTTTTTATGAAAAAGATTGTTTTCCGAGTAACACAAAGGAACTGAAAAAACTCATGAGTGCTTAATTTTTTGTTGTAATTTTACTTCATTCAGTTCGCCTTGAAAATTGTATCCGATGTATATAAGGAACCGCAGTAAATTTCATTATCGCCAAAAACAAAATATTTAATATTTAGTCATAGGTTTCCTTCAAATATCTGTAATCACTTAAATAAAATAATGATTATAATGAACTTTGATATCAGCATGACTAATTTTCAAAATTATTTGGGTGCCAACAAATAGTCAAGGTAGTTCAATTATTTAATTATGACTAACACAATGACTTATTTGTTGTTGAAATCCAAATCTCTAATAACATAAATGTACAAAATTTCTGTGTTATTTATAAGATGCATCATAGGAATTCCTCTACAAACGACAAATGCGAATCTGAGTCCGTATGACTAGTAATTTTTTCTGGCATCGCAAATTGTCGTCATATTAATGTAGTTGAATTCACAGTAATGTGAGGCACATTATTATTGATGGCTTTTTCAATAAATTAAAACTTTTCTAATAACGCAAGTATGATAAAAATTGACATTATCGTCGTCAAAAATCAGTTCACAATGCTGATTGTCACGCTTTCAAAAGTTTGGTTAGGTTATTGTCTGTGGAAAAGTTATGGCAAACTTTTTTCGCTGTCATAATGACAAAATCACGCTGGTTATAGGCTTTTTTAAGCATGAAATAAATTGAATAGATGAGGCTTCTACTTGATGTAGATTCATACTAAATTAAGAAATCAAATTTTAATTTGTTAAAATCTACATTATATTAAACTAAAAGTTGTGACGCGTTTCGCTAACACAGTAGCTTTGTCAAACGAATGGAGGTATTATGAGAACATTTTAATTTATACAGTGCCTTAATACTAAATAATACGGATATTAACAATAAAATTATGATCTATTTACAAGGAAATAAAATAAAAAGGAAAAAGAATTTGTCTAAATATGGGATTAACTACAGTATTCAACAAGTTTATCTGGAAACTCATTCACAACAATCCTACAGGAACCTTTTTAGGTAAAATGATTTAATAAGGAAGAATTGTTGATATCTATTTGGTCGTTAAGGAGATTATCTGAATATTTGTTTTTATTTATCTCAAGGGTTTCTAAAAGATTTAATTTCTATATGCAAATTTTCAAAATTTGAATCGAAAGAGTGTTGGTTTGCTAATCAATGATTTGAGTAGTTGGAATCTGATTTTTGGTTGTCATATAATAGTATTTTATGCAACGAACATGTAATGATAGCCATTAAGACACGAGCATATTGTAGGATACGAAACGAGCCGCAGGCGAGTTTCGTATATAATATGCGAGTGTATTAATGGCCATTATTACATGAAAGTGGCATACAATATTTTTTCTACTCCGGTTAATAAAAATTATTTAATCAATAATTATTAGTTAAATCAATTTTAAATATAGTTATTTTGAAAATCAAAATTATTTGACAGCTATCAAATTAAGTGTCACTTAATATGTCTGTTCGCCTGCAATAAAAGTGTAGCACTGAGCTATATAATTTTGAAGAATTCAGGTCTATCTGTGAAAAAATACGTATAAAATTACTAAATTTGGGAATATCTATGTATATTGCTTTTGTTAACTACAAGAAGCATTAAAACATAATTAAAATAAATAAAATCGTATAGCTCAGTGCTACACTTTTATTGCAGGCCACAGACCTAATATAATTAATTTCAGAAATGTCAACCAGGTATCCATGGCTATATACTAAATATTGTGCGAATCTCGCATTCCTATTGGCTTAAAAATCTGTATCATAATGAAAATCTGTATCATAATGAATTTCATTAAGATACAGATTTTAGTCTTTTAATAAGTATATTATAAAACAGGAGTAGAAAAATATATAAATTTTATCACAGTTGTTATTACCACATTTTAATTTATTAACTCCTGATTTATTTAGTTTTGAAGATTTGGATTTGTAGTTTTTAATGAATTTGGATAAATTGTTATCGGTTTTGAAGCAAATATTCAAGTCTAAAGATTCTAAAAATTTAATTGACAATATCATAAATAAAAATATACGAAAACATACTCTAGAACAAGTATTTCCTTCTGATAAAAACAAAAATAACCAATTCAGAAGCTTAACATACTTTGGAATACCATCCTTAAAAATCAAATCATTTTTAGAAACTTTAGAAAAATTTGGTAATGACAACTGTGATAAAATTTATACAGGTAGGTAGAACTTTTAGGAATTTTAAAACTAGAATTTCAGAACCCAAACAACCAAAAATCAGATTCCAACTACTCAAATCAATTAGTAGCAAACCAACACTCTTTCGATTCAAATTTTGAAAATTTGCATATAGAAATTAAATCTTTTAGAAGCCCTTGAGATAAATAAAAACAAGCGAGTCGTCTAGTTCCTCGCACATTAACAGGTAGGTACAAAATTTGTGTTCAGTTCCTCGCAGCATACGAAGGGTAAGGGATTAGGTATCAGGTAGCAAGGTCCACAATGACAGTGCGAGGGATTTTGATTAGGTAATATTTACATATTGCTAGTAAATGTTTCAATATGAAATTATATTTTTGTCAAATAATAACAATAAAATACAAAATAAAAAAGAAACAAACAGAACAAATACATATGAAATAAACAAACAGAAACACACCGCAGCAGAAGAAATACCGCTAGTAAATATTAAATATGAACAAATATAAGTAAAATAAAAAACAGAAACACAACATTAAATCAATGATTTTCGTTAGGTTAGGTTAGGTTAGGTTAGGAAATTGAAACTGAAGACAAATTATTATAAACAGGTGCATTATTGTGCTACCCTACAAACAATAGTGTGAGGAACTGCAGACCTGTCTTAATCCTACCCTCCGTTCGAAAAGGGATTAACGCAGGTAGATGCGAGGAACTGCATCACGTCCAAAAACAAATATTCAGATAATCTTGTTAACGACCAAATAGATATCAACAATTCTCCCTTATTAAACCTTTTTACCTAGAAAGGTTCCTGTAGGATTGTTGTGAATGAGTTTCCAGGTAAACTTAAATACTTTAGTAAATCCCATATTTGGACAAATTCTTTCTCCTTTTTATTTTATTTCCATGTAAATAGATCATAATTTTATTGTTAATATCCATATAATTAAGTACTAAGGCACTGTATAAATTGAAAATATCTCATTATACCTCAATTCGTTTGACAAAGCTACTGTGTTAGCGAAACGTGACACAACTTCAAGTTTAATATCATGTAGATTTTAATAAATTAAAATTGTTTTATTTCATAATGAATTAAATTGTCGATATAAATTTTTATAACAATTTCGTGAACAACATTTGCGCGTTCACTCTGTATAAAATTCTTTTCAGGATTAACTTTCGTTGAAAAAACTCTAATTCAAGTGTCTAAATAAGCATAACTAATTACAGATCAAGCTGCATTACGCGGATCTAATCTCGAAACAATGTACGAAAACATGTGCGTCCTTTCATTGTTTAGTAAACGGTCTTGGGGATTCGAAGTTGGGAAACCTTGAAATTTCTATTCAATCATTAACTTCGGCTTAAATATGAGTAGGTGTTTTATTTTAACTTTAGAAAGGAATGATCTAAGGTTGATTAAAATGTTTGATAACTATCGTAACCGGCGGCGGGCGTTGCAACGAAAATTAGATAAGTTACCACGACAATGACCTTGAACGAGTTCAATTTTGATAAAGTATTATCTATAGTAGTTAGACACAATATTTTTTCTGAAAATAAATTTAACAGTGTCAATGAAATTTACTAATCCCTATCCGTATTTCGTATAGTCCGCCCTCTATTAGAGTATCTGTATCTGTAGAGTAGGGAGGGTGAGTGTAGGCCACATGTGACCACAGGTCATCGTCCATCCAGTCTTTCCAGGAAGGTGGACAGGTCACTAGAAGACATCTCCTTTATAACGGCAAGTGTAGGCCAAGAGTCACCGAACACCCACTCTCTTATTCACGATAACTCCGGACACTCGCATAAAACATGCCTGACAGTTTTATCTTCCTGTACACTAGCCCCATAGTATGGAGGTGTTTCCTTAGTTGACAGTGACCAATCAGAAATCCCACTGTTATACGGTTTTTCCTGGTCATCGCCAAATGTTTCTTCGTCGCCAGCTTCCAAGGGTCGTCCAGGGTAATCCTGGCAAGACTGTATATCATTATTGTTACGCGAGTGTCCCAGTGAAATTCCCGCATGAGACGACTATGATTACCTGCCCTGCGTCCCCTCAGCCCTGCGTCCCATCAAGTTGAGTAACCGATAACATTCCAGAGATTTCGACGATGATCGAGACTACGGGCCGACGAGAACAGTCCAGAAACTCGTCGCGACAAAACATCGGGAGTGTTCTAGAAATCTACATTTCAGATATAAATATAAGCATCGCCGCACAGGGCGAAGAAGAACAGTTAAACAGTTAACAGTGAACAGTCAACAATACTCAGATAGTTGAGACGTAGTCGCATAGATGGACACTGTAGTGCTTATACAAAAGACAAACCGATCAATAAAGTGTTAATCAGTGACGTTCATATAAATTAGTGTAGTTAGTTAGTTAAGTGTTTAATATAAATTAGTAAATTAAGGACCGTACATATAAATCTGTAAATATAAATTAATTAGTTGTAAATATAAATTAAAATAAACGTTACATTGGTGTCAGAAGTGGGATTAAAAAATAAATATACAGGAAGATGGCGAAGAAACTTTGTGAATTAAAAGTTTCAGAACTTCGACGAGAGTTGGAGGATTACGAGTTGGACACAAGTGGGAACAAGTCGGTGTTAGTCGATAGACTGAAAAATGCTATGATTAATAATGGATTGGACCCGGAAACGTTTGAATTCACCGACGAAGCGTCCGCTTCTATAACCTCCTCCATAAAGAACGAATTTTCTTCAATGGAAAACAAAATGTCGGACATGAAAAACGAAATTTCGAAAGACATGGAAAACAAAATGTCTTCGATGGAAAACAAAATGTCTTCGATGGAAAACAAAATGTCGAACATGAAAAATGAAATTTCGATAGATATAAAAAACGAAATGACGGACATGAAAAACGAAATGTCTTCTATGGAAATTACACTTTCGGCGGACATGGAAAACAAAATGTCGAACATGGAAAATAAAATTTCTACGGATATAAAAAACGAAATTTCATCCTTAGAAAGTAAACTTTCGGCAGACATAGAAAATAAAATGACGGCCATGAAGACTGACATTTCTACCGTAGAAGAAAAAATTAAAAGAATGGAGCAAGAAATGAAACAAAAAATCGATGAAATCGAAAAGAAGACTAGTAATAGTTCGGATGTTACAACTAGGCAAGCCCATAACAACGGCGAACTGCCAGAGAAAGTGGAGTTGAAACCGAAAATAGAAAACGATATCAACAGTCGAGTAAAACTGCCAACTTTCGATGGAAAAACGTCATGGCCGAACTATCTTAAACAATTCGAGGCCGCATCAAAGGCGAACAGCTGGAGTGAAAAGGAAAAAGCGTTGAATTTAACTCTTGCCCTGAGAGGAGACGCCATGGATATCCTTCAGACCATTCCAGTAGAAGAGACTGATGATTTTGAACAACTAAAAAAGCGACTGAATATGAGATATGGCCTGGAACACCTGGAGCATCTGTACCAGTCACAGCTGAAAAACCGCAAACAAAAACGCGACGAAACTCTGCAAGAATTCGAAGCGGACATTGCGAGGTTGGTGCGGTTTGCTTATCCATCGGCACCGGAGAATGTCATGGAATGTTTAGGGGTACAGGCATTCATCGACGGAGTTCGTGACAACGAAATGCAGAGAACTCTACGTTTGGCTCGGCATAAGACACTGGTCGACGTACTCTCTGCAGCCCTGGAGTATGAAGCTGCTACACAGGCTTCCGGAGTGTACAGTAAGGTGAGGGCTGTAGCAGACGGAGAAGTGGAGAACAAGCTCGACCAGCTTGTCAATATGATGAAAAGCATCTCAAATGGAAAGCCGAAAACTGTGAGATGCCGGAATTGTAGAAAAAGGGGACATGTACGCAGTTCGTGTAAGAGAGCCAAAACTGCTACAAATAAAGACATCCAGCAGGAAAAACTAGCAAAGGTCGACCTTCGGAAAACAGATTCGACCCGAAAAAGTTCCAATGACTTCCTGTCTAGAAGACCACGTCCTGAAGAACGCTCCCACTGCAGCAAAACAGAAGCTAAGGAAGCTGCGATTCGAAGAACCACGGTGACCAGCGACGAATGGACACCAGAAAAGCTGCAAGAGGAACAAGAGAACGATCCCGACTTAAAGAAAATCCGACATTGGAAAGAGGAAAACTGTCGACCTACTTGGCAGGAGATTTCAAGATACTCGCCAACGATTAAATCGTATTGGGCCCAGTGGGACTCGCTGGTTCTGGAAAACGGTTTGCTACAGCGAGTAATCGAGAACGATGATGGCTCGGAAAGTAGAAGACAGTTGGTGATTCCAAGATCAAGGGTAGTAGCAGTACTGCAGAAATTACACGACAGTCCATCAGGAGGACATCTAGGTGTGAAGAAGACCCTCCATAGGGTGCGGGAACGGTTTTACTGGATGCACAGTTCCGAAGATGTTAAAGACTGGTGTAAGAAATGCACTACCTGTGCCACGGCCAATGGACCGCACGGGAGAAGAAAGGCTCCTATGAAGCAGTACAATGTCAGAAGCCCGTTTGAACGCATTGCCCTGGATATTGCCGGACCGTTTCCACCGACAGCAGATGGCAGCAGGTACATTTTGGTGGTGATGGACTATTTCACAAAATGGGTGGAAGCGTATGCCATTCCAAACCAAGAAGCCGCAACTGTTGCCGACGTGCTTGTTAAGGAGTTCATTTGCCGATATGGAGTGCCTCTGGAAATACACAGCGACCAGGGCAGAAACTTCGAAAGCCAGCTGTTTCAGGAAGTTTGTGATAAGCTCGGCATGAAGAAAACGAGAACTACGGCTTTACATCCACAGTCAGACGGAATGGTAGAGCGAATGAACAGAACTCTTGGCAAATACTTGTCCAAAGTAGTATCTAACCATCAGCGAGATTGGGACCAGTATCTCTCGCTATTTGCGATGGCCTACAGATCCGCCATCAATGAGTCTACCAGCAAAAGTTCTGTTCGGACGCGAAATGAGATTACCCTGCGACCTTGAATTTGGATGCCGACCCGGAGAAGACATAGCTGGTGAAGATTACGTAACCCAGCTGAGAAAACGAATGGACGACATACACGAGTTGGTTCGATCGAATCTCCAGATCGCTAGCGATAGGATGAAAAAAAGGTACGATACGCAAGCTACAGAAGGAGGTTTCCACGAAGGAGACAAAGTCTGGCTGCATAACCCAAGAAGACAAAAGGGTTTTTTTCCAAAGTTGCAGAAAGCTTGGGACGGTCCGTACCTTGTAAATAAAAGAATCAACGACGTCATTTATCGCATCACCAAGATCCCAAACGGAAAGCCAAAGGTGGTACACCGTAATCGATTAGCGCCATTCGAGGGTGACCACGATGAGGAAATAAGACAACTCCAAGAAGTAGCCGATCCTGCTTTTGTAGAGTTCATGGGTGCTTATGGTGGTACCGGAAAAGCAAGATACGGCGTCACCACGGAGAAACGACAAGATCTGCTCACCGTGCCGGAGGAATACTCACTGGCAATAAACATCCCTGCCAGCATAACCGATGCGCGTGGATTGCCATCTCTGTTAATAAAGAAGAGTGGCGCACGAAGTTTGGAAAACCAGTTACCAGTACCAGGTAAAGCTTTGAAGGTACAAGATGGCACCCGTCACAATTTCCACCTAGTGACGAGAAACACCTTCGACGAAAGACCAACGTACGAGAATGTCTGGGAAGCTTTACTAAACTTGAGAGAGCATGTGCTTGAACTAAACGTTCATAGGCTAGCCATGCCCAAGATTGAATGTAGGCATTTAGATTGGCGAATAATCCGTAACATGATAGAAGTAATCTTCCGAGACACCGAAGTGCAGGTACTTGTCTGCGGACATTCTCAGGAGGCACAGTCAACGGAGAAGACGGTCGCATGTTACTTCCATGCAACTGGAAAATGTAACAAGGGAACCAGTTGCCGATACAGTCATCTCGTCTCAATTTCCTAGTTAGTTCCAGGAGGAACTGTCTCTTAAGGAGGGGGCAATGTTACGCGAGTGTCCCAGTGAAATTCCCGCATGAGACGACTATGATTACCTGCCCTGCGTCCCCTCAGCCCTGCGTCCCATCAAGTTAAGTAACCGATAACATTCCAGAGATTTCGACGATGATCGAGACTACGGGCCGACGAGAACAGTCCAGAAACTCGTCGCGACAAAACATCGGGAGTGTTCTAGAAATCTACATTTCAGATATAAATATAAGCATCGCCGCACAGGGCGAAGAAGAACAGTTAAACAGTTAACAGTGAACAGTCAACAATACTCAGATAGTTGAGACGTAGTCGCATAGATGGACACTGTAGTGCTTATACAAAAGACAAACCGATCAATAAAGTGTTAATCAGTGACGTTCATATAAATTAGTGTAGTTAGTTAGTTAAGTGTTTAATATAAATTAGTAAATTAAGGACCGTACATATAAATCTGTAAATATAAATTAATTTGTCCACGACCACCTAAAAATAAACCGACATTTTACCTCCTAACAAAAGGTATATGGTACCCATATATCAACTGTCGTGAATTATGAACCATAATACACTACAGTGTATTATGAACTAGAGATGGGGGTATCTACAATATGAAATAAACTATTAAATCTGTGTATTTTGTTCAGGAAATTTGTTTCTGACATATATCGTATCGATAAAATAATGTAATTTTTAGTATTGATACTTTTCATAGCGATATTTTCTAATATTAAGTATTTTAAAACAATATATTTATAACGGTACGTTGTATTGATACTTTCTACAGTGTCGCCCATCTCTATATATGTCAAATTATATTTTTATGTAGCTGTCAGAACATTTTGAAGTTAGTATAATACCAAATCGTTACTGACTTTTACCTAATAAAGAAATCAAGTGTTGTGGACAAAGTATAGTATGTATTCTACTCGAAATTTATGGCCATAATTCACTTGGGTGACTTGCGCCTCTCGCCTGCGGCTCGTGACGCAAACGTCACCCATCGTGAATTAGGGCTATCATAAATTGCTCGTTTAATAATATACTATAGTTGTAAATATAAATTAAAATAAACGTTACATTATATTCCATCCCATCTTTTTTTTCCGCAATTGTCGAAGTCTTTATGTCGTAGGCGTCACTGGGTCCTAAAATTTCTAATCCAGTCGCTTCCGTGGCTAGAGTAAAACCCGAGGGAACAAAAAATACAAGAGAAAAACGTTATATCGTTAAAATCACGATTCTAAATGACTGTCAAACAATGCGCGGTTCAATTTGACACTTTGGGAACATCATATCCTCTTGTATGTGTTTATTGGGAAAAGTAGAATTCGATAGATGGCGCTCCGAAATGTCAATGTCATCTTAGCAACGAGTAAAACAAATCAGCTGCCGTGTAAGCCCTTTGATATTCAAGTGGTTTTATTTTGTTGTTTTAGTTATTTTCAGTGTGTGTTTTGTGAAACTTTTGCTTTTTCTTTGATTGTGCTTTATGTGTTGTTAAACTAAATTTTGACTCCTAAAATTTTTATTTTTGGAGTAATAGGTATGGTTGATATTTGTCAAATATAAAACAAGTTTGTATTTTTATTTTATTTTTGATATAGTCATATCTACAAAAGTTACAGGGAAGGTACGTTTGTATTGAGTAATATTTTAAATCTTTAATACCGACTTATTTTCTCTTTGTTTTTGTAACTATGGATTAGGTATACACTGACTATTCAAAGTGAATTGAATTTGTGAATGCTGAGCCTTCTTCTAGGTGCATAAATGAGGGACAGTTTTAAATGCTGGCCATATATTTTTGCATGGTACCTATAGAGGAAATAAGTGACACTTTCATAAAAGTGCAATGAAAACAAAAAATAGAATAACATAATCTCTTCCATAATATCTCTGATTATATAAGAATATACTCAGAAATGATGACAGTTGAGTTGAATAGAAAAACACAGTTTTATGCTTGTCACTGACACAAAATTAAACAAATAAAGTACGAATTTACGGTAATTACGTTGACTTGCATATAATACAAAAACAATGCAAAACTAATTATTTCACTCGTTGCGACAATTACGATTTTTCCCCCAGAGGTCTCATTGAATTCTACTCCGCCCAATTACTACCTTTACACCAAAAATCAGCCTTCCGAAATGGTCATTTTCGGTCTATATTTCCAGGCCTTTTCGATAATAAGTAAATATTTATCCAAGAGAAAAAGTTTAAGTATTATATTTTACTTTATATGTGGATTTTAGACTAGATAAGTAACAATATTTCAACAGCTGATGCCCCCAGTAACAGTGTTGTGATGATTTTGTAGTTTTTATGCAAATATCAATTTTGTTCAATATTTTTCTGTTTATATCACATTATTTTTGTAAAAATGTACTTATAATTCACGAGCATCAATCAATTGAACCTTCATTTTGACCTCTTGAATAATATCACGTTCATATATTTTCAAATAACCCACTACCTATCAATGTCAGTGACGGAATGTTGATTGTCTAGTTATCGAATTTTTTCATTCGTGTAACATAGGAGGGGCCAAAAATTTTATAAAACTTGATTATTCTTGGTAAAAGAATAATCAATAAGGAAATGGACATACACAATTAAACGAATATCAACGAAAATAAAAAACTGACATTTGACATAACTAGAAATGAAATTGTGACATGCCAAAAGTTTCTAGAATTATTGGCCACCGATATGTTGAGTATACAGCTAAAAATTCATGTTAAATTTCAAGATTTACGCTTCGGGGGTTTATTCATTATTTTAATAAAGCAATATAGATGTTCGCAATAATAAAAAACATGCAAAATCTTATGTTTTGAACAGTAGACCTTAATTGTCATTCTTGTCAGAAAAAACCACTTTTTGTTGGCCATACTGACCTTAGACTGAACTCCTCTATTGCAATAAATCATATGGCCAATAGCTGCTGAAGGAGACAGTGGCGGACTATTTAAAATTATTTTGAGGATCAAACTCACAAATAACTATCTCTTTGTATTTTTATCATACATCCTTTGTTCTCTATTTATTATGTGAAGACCATATCTCTGTTGTTAAGTTTCATTTCAGGTGAAAATATTTTAAGAAGGTCGTAAATTGTGGTATTTAAAATGACTGCAAAATCGGTTTTAGTGATCCGTACCATCTTAAAGGTGTAGATAGTCAAAAGCGCTCTTATCGTGCGGGTTCAAAGGTCACTAACCATATGTATCAAATCAGAAAATACAGAGGTTGCCAAAATGTGAGATTACACTGGTTGACGAATTTCCACTTCTTCTTTCATTCTCGAAATAATCCATCGAACTAAGTACCATTTTTTGCTTAAGGATACAAAAAACCGGAAAACTGCTTCTTATTATTCATATTGTCACTTTGAATTGTCAAAGTGACAAAACAGACATGTTTAAATAAGAAGTTAGCTGGTGAAAGACTTTTTAGAATTGCTGAAAACTAAATACATATCCTTCTTTTTCCCGTCAAAATTGCATAAGTCTGTCTTATTCATGTTAGGAAATTTTTTTGGAAGTTATAATTAAATGCAATAAAAGAAAACAAAAACTGTAAGCGGCTTATGGGATCATGGGCATACGATAATTTTTTTCAAGGGGTTTCATCCATTTGTCGGCAGTTCACTTGGATGCCTATTACTTTTTCTTTTCGTTCAGTATGTTTTTTCCTTTTTTGTTTGTTTTCAATTTCTTTTGTATTTTCCGTCTCACAACTGTTTGTTTTCAATTTATCTTTGGCTCCATTATTTTATTTTTATTATTCATTTTCCTCTCTCCATTTTCGATGTTAATTTTTACTAATAATGGTCATATCCTATTTTCCATATTCCCTAATAAATTCAACATCATTCTTATTATAAACTATACTATATTTTTCCGCTTGACCTGCTTTTTCCTTCATATATTTATCATCATCATCATATTAGTTACAACTATGTTGTTTCTGTATTATAACTTTATAATTATGTGGCTTATGAAGTATAAGATTCAAGCAAGACCAGATTTTATGATTTCCTTGTTTCTGACTTCCCACACCTCACAATATTAGTTTTACCGTACTGAAGGCGTTAAATGAGTTTCAAACATGCATACCTAATTTCCGTTCAATAACAATTCTTTTTTATGTATACTGTTACTTATTAATTAATTTTCAATCATTTTTTATACAGAGTGCCCCGTAAATAAGTACCATGAATCATAAAAATGGTAAATCGTTGAGAAATTTTTCTCTGACCTTGTTAGTTTGTGAGATACGGGCTGGTAAATAGTGTAGATACACGTATTATTGCATACGCATTTTTAGAGATATCAAGTCCTCTTGTGACATCTCGATAACATTAACGGTTTGTGAGATACGGGGGCAATTTTATGTCGCACTGCACACCTATTAGCGCATTTAGATTTATTTTGAATGTACGATTACAGGAAGCATACTGTTATTAGTAAATTATTAATAAATCGGAATAGTCCATATTTATGAATATGGACTTTTACTTTGTTAAACCATAAAAAACTTTATTGAAAATGAACATTACTTTAATAAAAGTCTTAAAAGATTGAGGAAATGTGTGGACTCTTCATATTGAACATTTGTTGTAATTTTTTTAAACCGTTTTGACTTTTTTAATGTCGTTAATTACTTGGTTACTAGTTTTTTTAATCTGTTAAAGTAATATAGTTCATTTTCTTCAGGGTTTTGTTGTTATATTTACTTTTATTAACTGGTACGAACTCCTGGGACACCCTGTATTTCCAATCTCTTTTAAGTGAAATATTCAATCCATTCACCAGTCATAAACACATTTTACTTCACCAATTAACTATTTCTGTACGAGTTTCGCACATGTGGTTTATTTATCTTTACTACATTCGTTGCAGATGCGAAAATCATTAATTTGAAATATTTTGAATTTTTTATTGAAAGAGATAATCTGTTTTTTGTCTAAAACAAAAATACCATCTCATAAACAATTACTGATACACCCTCTGTACAATTTTTTGGGGATCTTTCGGGGTAAGTTGTCTTTTATGTCATTTTAGTTACCCCTTCCCATCCTAGAAACGGAAACTAAAAAGTTTCAATTACTAGGAACCATTTGCCACATACCTGTTCATTGTTTACACTGTAAAGTTATCTTTTTTATTATACAGGGGCTCGATTCTCGCCCTCATGTGAAAAGATTCACATGTGAAATTATTCCACTACTTATTTTCACATGCTTGTTTGAAACGGTATTCTCGGTGATGGTGGAATGTATTTTCCAATGGATATGATCTTGATACGTATGTCTAATATTAAATAGATATTGACCAATCCTGTTTCATCATTTTGGATTTGTTGTGTTGAGATCCCTGGTCTATTGACATCAAAATAAACAAAATAAATTAACTGAAACGTCTGAAACTGAAGAATTGAGAATAATAAAGAATTATGGCGGATGAGGTTTCAGTTTCAAAAAATAGAAGCAAAACTGGACACGTTTCTGATAAGAAAAAAACATGCTAATCACTTTTATTAAAAATGATATAAACTGATTATCACTAAGGGTGTGTTGTAACTCGGTAGGTTAAACCATTGTTATAGTTAACCACTGGTTAACTTCAAAAGGTTGTAACACGAGATTTTATACGTTCACCAACTGGTTAACCTTCGAAAAGTTTACCATCAGATTTTGGAGAGTTAACCTATGATCAAACACGGAACAATACAATTTTACTTGTTCTATCTATTTGTCTGCTTCAATTTGACAATTTAGATTTGTAGCTGACGTTTTAGTTATTTTGGATTTCCATTGATAAGTAGAAAAAATGTATATAGAGATATATATTTATCCTGTTAAGCATTTAGTGCGAATTATTTTGAATAGAATGGCGAATTGCAAGAAGCGAGAGCTAATTCACAAGAACTTACAGATGATGGAGACTTTGGAGAGTTGCTCGAACTAGAAATGATTCCAAGAGCCTCTAGAAACTTCTCTCTTCTTCTCACATCCTCATTTCTTATACGATCTCTTCGTGTTAGACCCTTCACTCTCCGCAAATATTTCATTTCTATTGCTTGGATTCGATTTTTATATTTCCGTAACAGTATCCAGCTTCCACTTCCATAAAAAGATTGGCTGATAAACTTTTATATACCTACTGTAGTTTTGGTTTTTGCACTGATTTGCTTTTTTCCTATAAATAATCTTGATAATGATTGATACCGTTTTTATGTGCTAGTGATCCTTTAATTTATTTCAATATCTTCATTTCCGTTTTCATTTATCTTCATACTGAAGTATTCAAATACGTCTATGAAACTGAATCACTTAATAATGTAAATGACAATTACGGAAACGAAAAGTCAAAATGTCAACTGAGATCCAGTGGTTACGTGACCCTTGATCCACATATTGTGTTACAACGCAAAAAGGCTTAACTACCGAGAAGTGGTTAAACAATTGTTAAACAATTGTTGATAATAAATACATCAATCAGACACAGTCTAAACATCAGTTATCATTAAACCGAGTTTAGGTGTTTGGTACAACTCGCCCTTAACTACTGACAAGTGGTTAAACATGGTTTAACCATTGGTCCAGTGACCAGTGAGTTAACCTGCCGAGTTACAACACACCCTAAGGTTTATGAAAGGATCTCCTGCTATGTCCTTCCACCTTGAGCAAAAATCTCTAGGTGGATTATTTTCTAGCATTTCCGCCTCTTCCAAAACTTCCAAATGATGCAGTAGAATAGCTTCCCCCATTAGAAGTTTTAAAACAAAACACCAAACACAAGATGTGCTACTGCTGAGAAAGTCAGTTTGAATCTTCACGTGTATGAATATTATTTGGTTATTGACAGGGTTGTCTCTGTTATTGGTTATGTTGTATGACAGTAATTCCATTGGAAATTACATTCACATTGGCATTTACCATGTGAAAATATTCACGTGGTTCTGTGGAGAATACCGAATTTAAAAAAAAGTGGAGAATCGAGCCCCAGGTTGCTGTCAAAATTGGAATAAAAACGTTATCTGAAATCTTGGCGTACTTAATTCCTTTTGTTTTCAAATGGGACACCATGTATCTGATTTATGATCACTTTAAAAAATAGGCTGCCCACTATCGATCTGTATTAGTATTTCCTATACCTATTGAACTTTAAAAATAAATCAACAACATTTCTTATTCACAAAAACGAAGTTCTAAACAACTTTCGGTATAACCGGAAGTAGCAATAACCTTTAGCTCTCGAGTTATTTCTAATTGACCGTTTATTTGCAGCACTCTGTATAATTCTTCTCTCCGTGAGTAATAGTAATAAATAAAAGAGAGGTTTTAAAACATTGGAAGAAACTGGCACAAAGTTTGTGCGCAACCAGTTGAGCATGGCGCATCACAGCGATTAACTGAACTAACAAACCCTGCCTCTAACCACACGAAAATTGTCAATATGTCAATATTATTTTAATTTGCGATTAGTCACTCGTAGTCACTTCTGAACATATCTATAATCTATATATCTATTTTTATTTAATTCTTATTGGCTTTTCTCTATTTAAATTTATCATCTTAAACATTGCCACCTATTATTATCATATAATTTATTATAACTCATCATAGGTAAGTTAAAAAAAAGTAAAATAATGGAAACGATATTTTTCATTTTATCGTTTTTTTTGCAGACAATAAGGAAGATTTGCTAAAAGTTCTAGCTATGTAAAAAGTGGTATTTCGAACATTGTTCGTGTGATATTGGTGTGTGCTTCAAGATGCCTCCAGGTAGATTGGTGTATAAGTGTGGATTATTTGTTTGTCTGTTCTTATTTTATTTTTATTGACTGTTTTTGTGTTATTTTCGATATGTTATTGTATGAAAAATATTGTTTTAATAGTAATTTCTCACTAGCAGAGATTTTTTTTCTCCTACTCCTACTAATACAATATTACGCGTATGCTGAAAACTTCCAAATTCAAAAAGTGCGCTTCTTGAGTGCTAGTTTATACCAATAACCAAGGTAGGCGCTAGTGGTAACTTTGTGCCACAAAACGCTACACGTTCAACATCTCTCTTTTATTTATTACTCTGTGGCTACAGTGGACACAAGAATGGTTTAGATTCACAATTATTATCCCAATAGGTGGCACTAAAATCGGGTACACACTAAACTAAATGAACTTGTTTTGGACACTTTTGGGTCAAATTCACACACAAAAATTTCGAAAAAAATGTATTGGCTCGAAAAATTTAAAGGCAATTCAAATTTTCAGGAAATGTATTCCTTCTATTAAAGGGTTACCACAGGGCAACATCTTTCGAGTCCTTTAAAGTAGTGATTATAGGTTTTTAAATTGATACATTTAACTGATTTACTAGAAACACCCTATATAATAGATAATTAACTGATTGATAAAAATTGAAATTCATCCACAGTTGTAGGAGATTAAGATATGGCGAATTACTTAGTCAATCTAACAATTTCATACACCAACGTATATCAACTTCCATTTTTGAAAAAATGCATGTGGAAACTGATTTTGTATTGTTTACGTTTTAAAATAAACATTCCCATGGCTTTTTCTGCAATTTTATTATAACATTTGTTTTATATTTTAAAAAGTCCGTGGGCGTGAGAGAATTTTTATTCAACTTAAAATTGCTTTTATGTTGACAAACAAAATTTTTGATGTACGAGGATGTATTGATATCTAGTTAGCCTAGACCAGTTCCAGGCATAAACAAAAGATTGCGTTACCATAGCAAGAACAATAACTCATTAGAAGTGTCAATGTGAAGTTGGAGGTCAAAAATGTAAACAAGAGTTACGCAATGAATTAAAAGAAAAAAGATGTCCACCGAAATTATTGGACTGGAGGCTTCAAAAGAGATAAATTTTCTATTGAAGATGATGACCGATCGGGTAGGCCAGTTTCTGTGTCAGTCCCCTAAAATATCGATGCAGTTCATAACATGACATTACTATTCGACATTACTGACTGGGGTGGAGGTCTGGTTTGCAGAGCAAGAAAAAACTCTGGATTTGCCAAATGGCATCATTTTTCTGGTTATATTGTGAAGTATATTAGTTCTTCAGGAAACAAGATTTATTTTTTTCGGTTGACAAGATGCGAAATCTTCATTTTAGAAACGCTGTTTCCTTCATAAATATAAATAAAAGTTTATAATAGTCATCAAGGAAAAAAGTCACTTTGTGCTTTTTTCTCTTTTATCTGTAACCTCCGACTGGGCAATCATTGATTTATAGAAGTAAACACGACCTTCTACTGAATTCATTTGAAGGGTTTGAAATAATTCTAAATAATCTGACAACCCCCTTTTTTAAGGGAATGATGCATTTTATAATTTAAATTAATATTTTATTCAAGAATTTTAGTTGAATACATGTTGTTTTGTCCTACTCTTTGCTTTTAGTTTATTTCTTATGTTTTTTATACGTTCCATCTCAAGCAGTACGGTGTATCCTTCTGACCAGATTTATGGTCCAAAAAGTGGTCAAAGGATATCACATTTTTTTGTACTGTATTTCAATTTAAACAATTTATTTTGCTAGCAGAGGAAACAATGTCTTCGTACCGAAAAACATACAAAAAAAAACCACCACCAATTTACTATTCAAGAAAAATGATTTCACCGGCCAGAAAAAATACAGAGACAGAGGTGTATGTTTTTTATAATTTTACGTCTTGTTGGACAACTTTTCAACGCATGTTTTTACCATTATTTTCAATTTTTATAAATGTAAACACTGCTATAGACGGCGATTTTGTTAGGTTAACTTGGTCAGCATATTTCACTGTCTTTTGACCCTTTTGCTACTCTCGCGACATCTGCTATTTATACTCTGGGTGTTTATTCACTAACAGTGAGAGCTCCTACGAGAGTAAAGTGCCGGGTTATACAAGTGCGACAGAAAAACAGCTGAAAGAGAGGGAAAGAATAATTGTGCGCGGTCATCACTTTGTTTCACCTTAGGGGTGTATACTTATTTCCCGGGGCTAGCGGAATGATGATTGCCCCCCTACTTTAACCGTCATTGCCAGAAGCGCAGATTAATTTGTACAAATGATATTTTTCTCTCGTTTTCGTTGACTTTTTTCGAAGTCATACAATAGGTAAAACAAAACACTTTCATCCGGCAACATTGTCTTTTACAGAGAGAATTCACATTTAAACTGCCAGCCTCGCGAAATAAGTATACACCCCTATTATTTATCTCTCTTTCATATATTCTTGTCGTACTTGTGTAATCCGAGGCGAGGTTCCATAAGGATTTTCGCAATCTGTATATATTGCGCATGCGAGCTATCTCATAATTTGCAGTTTCGAGAGAGCGTGCATGCGCACTTTATAAGTGTCTACTCTCGTAGGTGCTCTCACTGTTAGTGAATAGACACCCTGGACACTTTTTCGACATTTTTTCTATACAAGTTAGTTCTCTTAATATCCAGTCTCCATGAATATACAGGGTGTCTCAAAATTGACGCCCGTCCTTTCAGAATATGATTCGGGGGGCTAAAACGAATTAAAACGTAAGAATAAAAAAATTGCGTTATGTCTATGGTTACAGAGTTATTTACAAAAAACAAAGTTCTAACATTTGATGTTTACACTTTATCAAAAACGAAGTCAGCTAAAAACAAATGAGTAGACAAGTGAGAACATTACTAAATCGAACATTCCCCGACTGTTGGATTGGAAGTTTTGGACCCGTACTATGGCCTCCTAGATCTCCAGATTTAAATCCATTAGATTTTTTCTTCAGGGAAATTCTTGAAAGAAAATATTTACTTTGAACCTTTTGAGAGTGCGGAGGATGTAGTAGCTCGTATTCACGCTGCTGTGACATTTATAGACAAAAACATGCTACAGAGGGTTCGTGATTCAATGATAAATCGTGCAAATATTTGCATTGAAGTAGGAGGCGATTTGTTTGAACACCTTTTATAAATTAATTTCTTGTTTTGTAACAAATATTCGTTTTTAATAAAGTTTAAACATTGAATGTTAGATCTTTGTTTTTTGTCAATAACTCTGTAACCATGGACATAACGCAATTTTTTTATTCTTACGTTTTAATTCGTTTTAGCCCCCCGATTCATATTCTAAAAGGACGGGCGTCAATTTTGAGACACCCTGTATACGTACAGATTATGGAAATGTGCTAATACGTTTTCATTCAATACATGGCATCATTGGAAACAATATTTTTTTCTAATTCATTATATTTTGTTTCTAAAGGGCGCAATATTTAATTTGACATTACATACCCTATAACCTTGGGACCGACGGTCAAGACTATTACATCGATACAAACAGACGAGGATATTAGTCAACAGATGAACATCCATACGCACGTACAAACCGATAATAATGACCCTTATTTTTGTTTCGGGTAAGAAAAGAATAACAATAAAAAAATTTTCCACAAAAGTATTATTATTTATAACAATTATCTTGAAGAATCTCGCATATCTGCTTAGGTAAATAAAACAAGTTTTCCAAGTCGGTGTATTATTAGAAATAATAAAAAGTGACATATCATTAGATAACAATAAAAATATGCACATTAAATTAAAAAAAACTACGACTCATTCAAAATCGTTTGAATTATTTTACTGGAGAACAGCAACAATAATACGTGATAATTGCTATGATCGTATTATTGAGATTTGTTTTTTAAATTTTTATAAATTGAGGTACGTGCAATTTTGTGCTGTACGAAATTTATTTTAAATTTTTAATTTACCAAGTAGATGACATTCATTCAAGTGTTTTAGTGTTTAGAGGTTATTGATATTTTTATGTACCAGTAATGAAGTTTCAATCACTTTTTATTCAACAGGCAAAAAACCAGTGACCGTTCAACTAAGAAGCAACAACTACTTCCCGGGTTATAGTCCCCGACAGCTATTGAATTACACTTCAGTCAAACGGAGTTGGTATATCTACAAGATATTTAACAACAATCATTCTGGTTTGCAATTAGAAGGGACAACATAACTTGTAGACATGTTTCGGCATATTTGCGCCTCATCAGTACAAGGTATATGTTCTCCGACCGGGAAGTAGTTGTTTCTTCTTAGTTGAACGGTCACTGCTTTTGAAAAATATTTTTCAAAACTTACAAAACGTTAAAATAATTATTATTCTGTGATATCTATATTAGTGGTTGAGATTACCTGAATATTGGTTTTTATTTATATCTATGGCTTTTAAGATATTTAATTCAAAGGATTTAGCACTAAGAAATAAAAAAGTCTTTTTTTCATCTGTCTCTAAAAAAAATCAAATCAAATTGTTTTTATGAATCCTATTCCAACTTTTAGTCGTTTCCAAGATATTTGAGGTTTTAAATTGTTATATTTTTTAAATTTTTCATGTATACTATTAGTAGGCTTTGTAATAAATGACACTTATTTAACTGACATTAGTTAACATCTAGAGAAGATTGTGAGCTAAGAGTTCGAAATTCTTTCAATTCCCTTTCTGAGATGATGATTAGCCGTGCGACGAATGAAGGTATACTGAGAAGGGTTGAAAAATGCATTGAATTTCAAGGGAGCAATTTTGAACATTTACTTTAAAACATCAGACTATTTTTCTTTGGCTTTTAATTTTCCATAAAATTTTGTAGCATATCTTATTATTCTCACAAATGGTTTAACACGATTAACTTTTGCTTAAAATGAACCGAATAGCTTCAAATTGTTAAGTATTCTTTTAACAATGTGCGATTTCGATCGCGGTCAATCTGGATATCTTACTGCAAATAAAGCACATGTTCTTCTAAAAACTTTGTCATATTTACCATGTATTAAAAGTAAATTCACAAAATAATTTTTATTTCTTAGTGCTTGTATCAAAATTAAGACCACACCTGCATCTCTAAAAATTTACAGAAAACATTTAATATCTGGATAACGGTAAGGTTTAGGTATAGGAAAGTATACATGAACTTGCCTTATTTTTTTCCCCTGAATGCATTAAAATAGAAAAAACAGGGTGGTTCTATTAAAAAAATGAAGAAATTTGATATTTATGAAGTTGAACTTTGAATACTTTTTATACACACCCTATATAAAATGAGAAAATTTTCAACATAGATTCGAATACGTTTGACCTTGCTTAAAGCAACCGAAGAGAAACAATTTCCATATCTTCAAGGGTCCCATCGTAAAAAAATAATTTATAAGTGTCTTCAACGGTCAAATTTTCTACAAAAAAATCAATCTCAAAAAGTGTGCATTTTTCGAAAAAAGTTTTTAGACAAAAGTACCTATACTAAGATATTACGTAGATTTCAAAAATGTAATAATATACAGGGTGTTCCATTTAAAATAACAAAGTTACAGTAGGTAGAACCGGAAGTCGGCCATCTTTGAAAATATTTTAGTTGAAAAGATCGTATCCGAAAACCCAAACGTAGAAATTTTCATGATTTTACTATAAGTATTTTGCCATATATAGATAGTTTTCACTCGTCGTGGGACACCCTGTATAGTTTTGCAAACCTATCTGAAGCTATGCGGCATTGGTAAGAGGCAGTGAAACATATAGCCGATATCTGTTATAAACGTACCAATGGCGTACGGTACATATTTTCCAAAATTAAAACTTTTTATAATTAAATAGTAGAAGTTGATTAGTGCTTTGCTTCAACAGTAAGGTATTTTTCAAAAATAAAAAACGAAAACTATAGGGTGATGCTTCTAATGTTAAAAAAAACGGAATTACTTTTCGAGTAAACAATTTCTGTGGCGTTTAAGTGAATAACTAGGTTATCAGTTTTATTTATTAATCGCTATAATTTATATAATAAACAGATTAGTCATAATAATTGTAATCGATCTAAATATATCGCCTTGTAACAAAATAGGATTTATTTTTGAATTACTGCAAATTTGGATGATAAGAAATTGATCGTGGAAATTTAAATAGCACAGCTTTGCTAATATTATAACAAATCAGCAGGTTTTTTAATTATTAAAAACATACATTTTATTGCATTTTTAATCAACTTCGGCACGTTTAGAACACGTGATCTGTTCAAATATGAAATACCCGTTAACCACCTTTCATTCAACCTTTCAGTTTACTTAAATAATATATACAGGGTGTTTTCAAATGACATTTACAACGTTTGCATGTAGATACCTCTCGTAAAATTGGACAAAATGATATAAGGATTGAGGGGTCCAGTTCAGTTACTTCTCGAAATACTTTGAAGTTATAAAAATTTGAATGTTTTTATTGGATAACTTTAAAATGGATGAACAAGTTGATTTTTTGGCAGGTTGTTTTTATATGTAAAAAGGCATATTTTGTTAAAACATTTGTCAATTCTTGATCCAGTGGTGAACATTTGGAAAAATATGTCACTTTTCTCCTCCCATTTTTCACGCCACTGGCATTTGTAGCTATTTTAATTTAATTTTGTATTCCTCAATGTTTTTCATAATACGAAAAACACTTGTTAAATTTAAAGAAACTTTACTATTGCGTAAAATTGATATTTTTTGACAAACCGTATACGATTGAAAAATTCAATATTTGCTGACTGTATTATAGGTTTCAGATAATGCAGAACTTTTAATGAAGAATAACTTTTTTCACCCTTATGAGGTTATGTCGTAGTCGGTGTGATCACGTGACCAAAGATCCGTCTGTATGAAAGTGCATATGCTTATACAGATTGCGAAAAAGCTTATCGAACCATGCAATTTACACAAGTACGACAAGGGAAATATGAAAAAATAGCTTGAAAGTGAGGGAAAGAATAATTGGGCGTGGTCAGCGAGGGTGTATACTTATTTCCCGAGGCTGGCCGAATGTTCATTACCCCCCTTTTTTAACCACTGTTGCCAGAAGCGCATATTAATGATATTTTTGTCTCGTTAACGTTGAATTTTTTTTCGAGCTCATGTTCTATTAGGTGAAACTAAACACTTTCATCCGGCAACAGTGTCCTTTACATGTTGGGAGCATATTGAATACCACCAACTATTGAATTATCTCTCTAAAGGATACTGTTGCCGGATGAAAGTGTTTGGTGTCACCTAATAGTGTATGAATTCGAAAAAAAGTCAACGATAACAAAACAAAAATATCATTTGTACAAATTAATATGCGCTTCTGGCATCAGAGGTTAAAATATGGGGCAATCAACATTCGACCTCTGGTTTCTGGATTTAAGTACACGCCCCGATGACCGCGCACAATTATTATTTCTCTCTATTTCAAGCTGTTTTTCTCATATTTTCCTTGTTGTACTTGTGTAAATTGAATGGTTCGATAAGCTTTTTCGCAATCTGTATATCAAAATAACGTTTCCCCTTATTAGCGGAACAAAAAAAAAGTTTACGATTTCTCTATATTTAATTCAATTCATTAAAAAACTATTTTATTTTTACTTACGCTTATGATTAAATTGCGGCTAATAAAGTATAAACATACCTGAAAGAAAAAAAAACAAATTTAGAATTTAATAAAATTATCACATTTGTTATTCAAACAATGTAACTATAAGTACTCAAAACCAATATTGAAATGAAAATTTTTATAAACATTTTAGCACTTCCATCATCATAAACATTAAGTCAGTTGTTAATCGAAGAAAATTAAATTTGCACAAGATATTATTATTTTTTAATATTTTACAGGGTGATCAACTAATATATGTTCCATTTAAGCATTAATTTTATATAATTTTTTATTTTAGCTTAACGGGCTTCGATAGTGCTGGTCATTTGCACAGAAAATAATAGTTACAAATATTTACAAGAATAAAATAACAATTATTACTATTTTTAAATTTTATGAAACAGATGAGTAGCTTTCAGAAACTGTAAAACTTTTTTAATCTCGGTGGGGCAGTGCATTTGCTTGAGGTTATGCCTTAGATCAAATCGTTGATATAGCGGAAAATTGTCAGACAGTATGTGCCTATGTATGTATGTATGTATTTTTTGGGATAACATTCACTGAGACTTGAAAGATCTATTGTGCCCCCTTACTTCTACTTAGTTTCTGAGGAAAGTCTCTGAAACTAGTGTAGCTCCTTTAGTCCTGTTTCCCGGAGGAATTTCAGGATATCTGCAGTTTTTAACTTAGGTAAATGTTCCTCTTCTATCCAGTAATCTCCCAGGTACTGTGCTCTAGGATTCTGGAGTGCTGTTTCTTCTTCCATGCCACAATATCTGCATTCTTCTTCCTCCACTATTTTGAGTTTTTTCAGGTGCCCATTTAGGCGACACCGCAGTTTTACTTTGACTTATGCATTCATTTGATCTCAACAGGTTGTAGTCAGAGTCACCCAGAAGAATCTTTGATTGTTTAAGCCCTAATAGATCTTTCCAATGGTTGGATCTTCTCTTTCTTTCGGCTTCAGCTATTTCTTCCAATATTACATTGGAGCTGATTCCGCAAAAGGGTTCAGGCCCCCAGAAGGGTATTTCAGTTCCCCTCTTTGCTAGTTCATCTGCTATTTCATTTCCTTCTATTCCAGTGTGTCCTGGAATCCATAGTAAGGTAACTATATTGTTCTCGCCTAGTTCATTGAGTTTGTCTTGGCATTCCCACACCATTTTGGAACTGATTACACAAAAGCTCAGTGCTTTAATGGCTGCTTGGCTATCTGTCATTATGATAATCTTTTGTCCTCTGTATCCTTTATCAATATTGAACTGGGCGCACTTTCTTATGGCGAGGATTTCCGCTTGAAAGATACTTGGGGTTTTTCCCAAGCTTTCGAAATGTTTGGTTCCTGGCCCGAACACTCCTATCCCAGTTCCTCCTATTGCTTTTGAGCCGTCTGTGTACCATTGAATGGCATTATTTCCAAGTCTGGTAATGGTATTTGGAGCCCATTCCTCCTTGTTGATTAATTCTGTAACAAATTTCTTCGAAAAGTTGTACTTTTTCATCATACCGTCTTGGTTGTCTGATTTTTAAGAAGTGAACGGTGGTTTTTTTAAATGATTCCCTCCCTACTTAGTCTGTATCTTGTTCAACTGCAACACTTTCCATGTAGAGTGGTGAGGCAGTATGTGCCTAGCAGTCACTATATCATTACAGTTATGACAAACGATTTCCTGAAGACATTTGATTTCCGTGTGTGAATTTGGTCAGACTGATTCGGATTCTTCTGATTATAGTAGCCTCTATCCGAGTTAAAAAGTTAGGTAAGAGAAGGAAAGTAGATGAATGGTGCTTTCATGTCATTACACCATAGATATCTTTAAGATTCTTGCATAACTTTTTTAAAGTGGGATTTGAGGTTGCTTGCGAGTTGGACAATGAGTTTGGGTTGGGTTGGGTTGCAAGATCTATTGTGCCTCCTTACTTTTACTTAGTTTCTGAGAAGAGTCTCAGAAATTAGCTCGGAAATTAGTAGCTCTTTTAGTCCTATTTCCCGGAGGAATTTTAGGATATCTGCAGGCTTCAACTTAGGTAAATGTTCTTCTCCCATCCAGTTATTTCCCAGGTACCTACTGTGCTCTAGGATTCTGGAGTGCTGTGGCAGTTGGAAAGTATGTGGATGAATGTTGTGGGTTGATACTAGAGGCAGCTTCTTAAGCGTGCCATTGAAATGTATATTATTATGATAAACAATCTAGTTTGTCAATTTTCAAACAAATCATCAACTTGCGTCAAAAAACAAAAATCTCTTTTCATTTCAAAGTAGGTACCTTTTTTTGTACCGTAAAGGAGCGTAGATTTTTTTCAATCGATAATCCTTGTAAGGACATCATAGTGCATAAACATGTAAAATACAATGGAATATCCGTCACGCATAATAGCACAAGCATTTCAGAAATGCTATTCATTCGATCTTTTTTTTTTGTCTATGTTCACGTTTGTTTGATTTATAGACACGTATAGTAACGTGACATAGTTGAGAAGGCGGATAATGCAACATTGGTTTTTAAACCATTTATTATCGAACGTATTCGTTTCTATTACTGCAATCAGGTTACATTAAATAATACCCGATATACCTAAACAAGTTGGTTATACTATGCAATTGTGCAACTGTTTTCCCTATCGGAATTTAATTACGTCACTAAATTTTGTTAACATAAAGCCTTGTCCACACCAAAGAAACACATAGGAACATTTTGATGCTGGTTGCCGCAACCTGTTTATGGAAACAGAAACAACAGCAAAAGTTCCGTAAACATTCTGTCTACACCAAAGTAACTCATTCTTGAGAATGTTTCGTTCTGTTGCTGCAACAGGAAACGTTGTGTCTACACCAGTGCAGTGTGACATCCTAGTTTCAAATAATGTGGTGCGACGAAGATTTACAGGCAGCAGCAGCTGCAATTGTAATTATTTTACAAAACCAGAAAAATCGAGTCAGTAAATGTTGGACTAGACCAAGTCTTTTAGACAGAAATTCGCATGGTGTCATACGTCTACTAAGTTTCTTAAAAAAGAATGATATAATATCGGAATGTATTGGAAATGGATATGTAAACAATTTTGTCGAATTTAAACGGCATGTTTTTTTATATAGGTATATATATATATATATATATATATATATATATATATTTTTTTTTTTCCTTCGGAGCCGTCCCTTCGCCGGTACCACCTCAGCCTCCTGGGCTTATTGTGGATACTCCTAGTGTTCTGACTACAACCTATTCAGCCAATCCGTTCCCTGTATTAGCTCATACAGGTTCTTTGCTGGTTGGTTGTAGAAGTCTGCTGGAGTCATTTGGGTTCTGCCATACAGTTTCTGCCTTCTGTGGTCCAGCGACTCACAGTTGCATAGTATATGCAGAGCTGTTTCGGTATCCTTTTTGCATCTTCTGCAAGGTCTCCGTTGTACAGCCCTATTTTGTTTAGGTGCTCCTTTGTGGGAAAGTGTCCCGTAAGTAGCCCCGTAGTGACGCGCAGTTTGTTCCTGCTCATTGAGAGCAGTTCTTTCGCTACTTTTTCTGATGGTTCTTTTATGAATTTCTTCCCATGTATTTGCCCAGTCGTATTCTTCCAGTGTTTCTTGTGTTGTTCTTTCAACCACCCTTTTAACAATGACCTCGTTTTTTATAGTTAGTTAATGTTTTTATTATTGATAAACTAAATCAAGTTGAGCGATATTTTCGGCAACGATGCGTCGGCCTCACGACATAAGTTTCAAGTTTAATGAACAAGCAACAACATGTCCACACTGATAAAGATACCGTTGAGAAACAAAAAATGTTTCTATATCTCCTTTGATCTTTGTCGCTAAATATGGAAACAAGCAACTTATAGAACTTTTGTTGCTGCAACAATAAACAACGAGGAACTTAAATAAACTTTGGGAAACAAGTTCCAGGAACAAGCAACATAAACATGATGTTCCTATGTGTTGCTTTCGGTGTGGACGTGGCTTAAGGTGCGATAGTGTAAATGTGTGAAAATTGTGGATACAAAAGTTGTAGAACTTTTCATTACTCACAACTTTGCCTTTTAACTTTTTTCCATAGGACTTGTAGTTTGGCCGGAAATCGCGATAAACCATTTTTTGTCCTTAAAAACTCACTTCCCGAACTCGAATCGCTCGTAATTTATTTGATTTTCAGTTCTATCATATTCCCATCCTTTTCTAATGGGTTTCACCGTGATCTAAATCTGTGATCAATTTTTATGAACGCTATTTGGTAAAAAAGTTAGCTCGCCTTTGACAGTATTGTACTGGAATCCCTATGTTGCATCTTATAAATAACACAGTGTATATTAGCTTTTTAAGCGACCTTTAAAAGGGATATTTCTAAACATCCATTAAGGACACGTCCGGTTATAAATAGTCCCTTAATATAAGTTATATGAAAAGAGCATTGATAATATTTAGCATTCTTTGTCCATGAGTTGATACTTCAAAAGTAATTTACTTAAATAGAATCAATTAGCCCACTTAAAATGAAATATTTCCTTTTATAGTTACGTCTAGCACAATTTGTTGAAGAATGCTTTTTATCTGCCAGATATGAATGAAGTCTCACAATTCTGTATCATACCGGAACCTCCTACGGGCATAAGATAACTTTTTGTCAATATCAGTCATAGACGTACCAATATCGTCTGTTGGAAATGACATTTCCATTATTTT
Organism: Galerucella nymphaeae; assembly: GCA_963978555.1. Lineage (NCBI taxonomy): Eukaryota > Metazoa > Arthropoda > Insecta > Coleoptera > Chrysomelidae > Galerucella > Galerucella nymphaeae. The sequence goes on from OZ021710.1 coordinate 10,748,870, forward strand.
ATGAAAACTTAATCTCAAACCGAGCTTCGAATGTATAAAATAAATATCTACTTTTTTCCACTAGTAGATGTGAAGTTAACAATTATTGCTTCTTCTAGCCAACTGGCTATTATTAACCTAGGTCAATTATAGACAAATTCAAATATTTTGAGAATTCAGGGATAGTAGTTCAACAAAAACTTGTGCAACATAATTGTGTATACCCAGGAGAATATCTTTAACATATTTGCTGCTGGAAATTACGTATTAATATGAAAAATTATTTCAATAAAAATGCCATTATAGACCAAATACAAAAGTGATAAAATGTGAACAAAAATTAAAAGTAGGATGAAACCCATTAGAAAATGAGGGGAATATGGAAAAATTGAAAAGAAAAAAAAAATTTGTTTGTGCGTTTTGGGAACCGTTCAAATGCTGGGAGCACTGCAGCCTATTGGCTTATTGTACTCTACTCCCACATTTAGTCCACCCATCCAGTTATCCCCGTACCTTCGAGTAGACGGTCCATTGGATGTGTGCCATATACTTCACATTGGCCTCTCCGAAGATGACGGGCAATCCTCGAGTCCAGTGCCTCACAGTCAGACAAGATATGGATCACGGTATCGATCTTCATGCCACAAAGTCTGCAGCTGAGGTCACCGTTATATAACCCTATTTTATGCAGGTGATCTTTTACCGGAGTGTGACCCGTTAGATAACCTGTAATAATTCTTAGCTTATTCCTACTGATATTTAGTAGTTCTTCGACCCGCTTTACACATGTGTCACCTATAAAGATTTTACAGTGTACCTGCTTTGGAGTGTTCCTCCAATGACGTCTATGTTGGCTTTGTACCCATTTTTGTATTTGCCCTCGGACTACCTTTTTCGTGGTCCCAAGAGCTGGTTCTGATCCAACATATGCTGTTGCTGATCCTCTTTTCGCGAGTTCATCAGCTTGTTCATTTCCAGAAATACCGTTATGTCCCGGCACCCATACCAATCTTACTTTAATGTGGTCTCCTATTTCATTTAGTTCTTTCTGGCATTCTTCTACTAGTCTGGATGTTACCTTGCGGCTATTTAAAGCAGCAAGGACTGCCTGGCTGTCAGTTAGTATCTCGATTAGTATGTTCATCCTATGAGTGTCAGTCCTATATTTGTTAATTCTGACACATTCTAGGATGGCATAGATCTCTGCCTGAAATACAGAGGTATGTTTACCTAGTGAGAAAGAGCATCTTCCTTCCCCAGTCTGTGACCCGTCTGTGTACCAGGTCTTTAATCGGGAAAATTTCAGTCCGCTTTTGTGAGGTATTTCTACCTCATATTTAGGACTTGGGAGAAGTATAGTGGCCATACAGTATGTTTTCATATCTAAAATGGTTTCACTTATGATGTCTTCAACAGATATGTGTCCTGATATAACTATTTTGTAGCTCAAGTTATCTTACGGCCTAAATAGTCCCATCCTTGCTTCCCCCATTATCACGAGGTGTAATGGAGGAAGGCCAAATAAGGCTTCTAGTGCTGCTGTAGGCGTGCTTCTCGTGCAGCCTGCAATACTGAGACAAGCAAGTCTTTGCACCTTGCCTAGTCTCGTCATTGCATTCTTTTGTGTCGTCTTTGTCCACCAGACCAAAGACGCATATGATATTATGGATTTAACCACTAATCTGTATATCCAGTGTATCATTCAAGGACTCAATCCCCGTGTTTTCCCACAAGTTGGTCTTGCCATCATTAGTGTGGTTTCCGATCTTGTTGCTACTTTTTCCATTTGTTTGGTCCATGTTAATCTCGAGTCAATAATCACCCCGAGATATTTAACATCCATAACCATTAGAATTTCCGTACCTTGAAGAGATAGTGGTCCCAATCCATTCAAGTCCCTTCTCTTGGTGTAGGGTACTAGGTTTGACTTGGTGGAACTTATATTTAAACCCACCTCTGCCGTACATTTTGTTACTATGTTCAGAGCCTGTTGCATGCGCTCTATGACCGTAGTATTGAATTTGCCTTGTGATATGATGACTACATCGTCGCATATCCTAAGACAGTAGTGTGTTCCTTTTTGAGTCTCCTTATCAGTCCGTCCATTACAAGGTTCCATATTAGAGGAGACAGGACTCCTCCTTGAGGACACCCCCTTGAAACTCGGGCTGACAATGTTTCACCCATCAAGGTTGAGAGTATCGTTCGGTCTTTCAGCATGCAGTCTATCCATCTGCAACTTGTTTCGTCCATTTGCTTTTGACGTATTGCCCTAGTGATTACTCTGTGAGAGGTGCTGTCAAAGGCACCCTATATATCAATAATACTTTCTTATTTTCGAGAGCGTGCTCTATTCCTTGTACTAGGTGATGGAGTACTGTCTCTGTGGATACTCCTGTATGCATATTGATCCAGGTCGATCGGTCTTTCTACCAACGATCCTCCTCCAATGTGCATGTCTACCAGTTTTTCCAATGTCTTCATTACAAATGACATCAGACTTATGGGTCTCAGGTATTTCGCTTTATTGTCACCTGTTTTACCATGTTCAGGAATAAAGACTACCCTAACATTTCTCCAGGTAGGGGGTTAGTTTTCAAGGGTAAAAAATGGTTTATCTCAATTTCCGGCAAAACTACAAGTCCTATGGAAAAAAGTTGAATGTTGAAAGTTTTCTAATGGGTTTCATTTTTTTTGTTTCAAAAACTATCGACCCTGGTCTAAAGCTTCAATCGCATTTTGTGGCTTTTATGTTTTATCTTTCATAAACTGGCCCCAACTGACTTTTTCACCAAGATTAACAATTTTAATTTGCGTTCGTCTATGGGTGATTTTAACCCCTTAAGCCTCCCCTCGCTGCGCCACTGTAGAGTTTTGTGATGAACAAATCACGAAATCCTGGAATTCTGATGGTACGCCTCTGTATAGTTGAAATGTAAAATTCCATTTACATTATCAAGTTTTCTATTCATAGCACACGTAATCGAAAGGTTGGTTAGCAGTCGAAAAAGACCAGGATCGACGTCATACCAACATATCACATGCTCACAATTATCTATTAAAAAAACATTTCCCACATATGTATTGTATATTTTTTATAAAACATATAACGTGTCATTGTTGAATACTTTAATGCTCAACTGAGAAAAATTCCACAGATACATAGCAAAGTTATTTGTGTTTCACTACAGGTTTAACTTTAAAATTATCCCCTGCACTACCAAGTCAGCCATCACGTAATCGATAAATATCCAATAGTGGTATGAAAATGGAGTTCGATTTGAAACATAAATATTAATTTTTTTAGTGATGAGCAAATGCAAGTCCAAGACCCGGTTAGTCTTGGTCTTGTTCTTGCATACAAGGTCTTGGTCTTGCAGTCAAATAAGCGGTCTTGGTCTTGCAGGGTACAGTCTTGGTCTTGCGCCAAGACTCTTGCAAGTCTTGTACTTTTTTTGGAGATTTTTTCTGGAGTCCATTTTTACAAAAAAATGAATAAGAAACCTTTGAGTTTTTTCTATCTGACGCACCGCTTTCGAGTAAAAAAATAAAAACCATAAAATTGTGCTTCAAATATTCTTTACCTGAAATTTTTAGTTTTTGAAACACCCGATTTTCCTCTTGCAATATTAATAATAGTTATTTATGCAACAAGTGCAAAAAGTGAGTGTTTTTTGCACGCGACGTGAAATTGTCCAACGAGGTCTTTAGGCCGAGTTGGACAACACGTCAAGTGCAAAAAACACGTTTTGCAAGAGTTGCATACAATATTTTTTCTAAATTCATGCAAAAACTGGAAAATTAGAATATAAATATGTTGAGAGCCTAACCTAACCTGATCAAAGTCAACCCGTTCTTCTTTTTTTGTATCTTTATGGCCTCCACCTTGTCAGTACTCAATCATAGCTGGTTTTCGCCTTGACCATTTAAATTTTAAATAATTAAAGATTTTTGCAATAATTGTAACTCGTTGAGACTAAGTAGTAAGATATACATATTTTATTGTTGTATTAAAGCAGGATCAGATACTTGCTATGGATTTTTATTTAATTTAAATGTTTATGTTTGTCATTAATCATCACAAAACTGACACAAGAATGACAGATGAGTGCAATAGTACCACTTTTTCCATTAAATGTGGTTCACAAAAGAGTTGTTTTTTGCATGAATGTAGAAAAAATAATTTAATACATTTTATTATCATTTTTAAGACAATTAGTTTGTGTTTTTAATGCATTTTGACATATTTTTTACGCCTGTTGGTACAGATTTTTGTTGTAAAATTTCAACACCTCATCATCTCAAACTACTTCTCTAGGTTTTATTAATATACCCTATAAATTTTGACCACTTGAGCGGGAACACCCTGTATATGAAAAAAATACTTCGTTAAAACAAGCAGTTGTGGTCAGTATATGTTGGGGAGGGTTCAAAATGATCTGCTCATCTTTATTTTTCGGTTAAAATGTTTAAAAAACGCAATACCGCAAGACTCTTGCAGGCTTGGTCTTGGTCTTGCATAAGTCTTGCACTGCTCGGTCTTGGTCTTGCAGCCTGAAGCTAGTCTTGGTCTTGCATTTTCTGCAAGACCAAGACCAAGACCAGTCTCGCTCATCACTAATTTTTTTATTGAGCCAGAAAGAATTTAAGAAAATTAAAAATGCATTTCAACTTATTTTTCAACGACCTTTCCAAATCTGTTTTTATTTTTCATGAACGCTATTTGGTAAAAAAAAATTAGCTCGCGTTTGACAGTTTTTTCACAGGAATCCCTATGTCGCATCTGATAAATAACACAGTGTATATGAATTTCTAGTGATTTGTAGATAGCAATCCAAACTTTTCCAATGACTCGACTAATTTACATAGTTGGAACAAGCTGCCTTGTTTTTTTTCAAGTGAACGGTGGTACACGGTAATAACAACTTTTTAAATCGAATATTCACATTCACCTTCAACTAATAAGGTGAACAAAACAGTTAGAACAACGTGCTTTCAAAAAAAAATAGCTCAATTAATTTTCTTGATTTGAACAAACAAATAGCCACATCCAACGGTTATCCATTGCATTTAATAAGTTGATAAGTTAATGAAAAAGAGAGAGAAGTGGCATTACAACTAGTGTTGCCAAGAGACGAGAGAAGGCCTTCTCTCGTCTCAAGAGATAAAATGTGTCTCACGTCTAGTCGAGAGAGGGCAAGACGAGACGAGAGAGGGAGAGACGAGACGAGAGACGAGACGAGAGACGACCTTGTCTCGTCTTGCTTCTCTCGTGCTCTTAACCAAATATGGTAAAAACTAAGTGAAATTTTAACGCCTTGAGGTTAGGTTCTACCATATTTGACATAATTTGTGTGCAATATACATATCTCAAATGTAACAGAGCCTCAGCAAAATGCGTTAAAATTTTGCTCGGTATTTACTACAGGGTAGCCTTTTAGTGCGACAAAGGTCAATATCTCCTGCACCAATAAAGATAGCTGGGAAACGTTTGACGAAGCTTATTAAGGATTAAGAGGTGCCCGTTATAAAAGGGTTTTTCTGTATAAACGGTGCTCCCAAAAACCAGCACGGTATAAAAAATTTCTATTTTGTAAATAGAACAACCAGCATTCTTGAAATTTTCAGATTATATCTTTAATGGTACCGGAGATATTATTGACATTGGTCGCACTAAAGAACCACCCTGTATATAAAATTTGAGAAAGGTAAATTCAGATTGTAGCAAAAAAATAATTTTATATTATTTTTGAAGTGTTTTTTCACTTTTTCATAAAAGCAGCGTCTTCACAATTATTATGTGGATTGGATAGTTTTCATTGAAATGTTTTGTATATACAATTTCTCATTTAAAATATTTATTTTATCTATAAGTAAAGTAAATTAGGTTTGCTAAACTTCAAATAAAACATAAACATCACATTCTTCGGTTGTTAAGTAACTAAATAAAACTATCAGGATAATAAAAATGTAGTTCAATTACCAATGTTAATTAGTGAAATAATTTAAAGAGTTGTTGTTCTAAACATACTAATTTAAGAATTCCATCATACAATACTATATTAACAATCACGTGTTAAAGACCGTATCATCGCAATGTGATCTCGGTGTTATTATAAACAAAGACTTGTCATGATCTGAGCATATTCTCTCAGTATGCAAGAAGAGTAACTCTCAAATATTTTTAATATAGATCTTTTGGTAAAGTGTCACCGTCAACATTTATCAAGTTATACACGACCTATGTACGTCCTCTTATGGAATACTGCGGACCTGTATGGTGTCCTGTTTTAACATCTGATCATAATAGACTTGAAAATGTGCAAAGGTTAGCCACAAGACTTCCTTATGGCCGAATACGACCTAGTTATGAGCAGCGCCTTGATTCAGACAAACTAACGTATTTTAGTCAACGCAGACAACGTGGCGACTTGATAGTTTTATTTAGAGCTATATTTAATATGTTTGGTACTAATATGTCACCCATTTTTACTTTAAATCCAGATATTCGATTAAGGGGGCATCCGTATAAGTTGAAGAAGGAGCTGTTTAGAACTAGAAACAGACAGAATTTTCTCTCCAACAGAACATTTTCACACTGGAATAATTTACCTAGCAGTGTGGTCTGTGCACCGTCTGTTAATGCTTTTAAAAACCATTTAGACCAATTTGTTCAGCATTCTTAATTCTTAATTTGGAACATGTATCTTCATTTTTTGTTTTTATTGCCTATTTACTAGTGCTACCGATAGCATAGATTTTTTTTTGTCTCTGTTTTTTTCAACTCATTTTTGTTATATGAGCTCTATAGAACCTCGGTTCTCTGCTCATAATTTATTGTAATAATAATAAAACATAAATATTTGTAAATTGATATTCACACTACACTAAGTTAGATTAGGTCAGGATGAAAGTGGATAGGAAACCTGTAGAAGTATAGTTCTTTTCAAGATATAAGAAACTGAGATGGGATAATGACATGCAATGAAGCCATAAAAGTATTAGGCGTGACAGGGTCGTTTTTATTTTGTTGGCGAATAATAAATTGTTACCTGAAAAATCTGTCAGATTTTTGGGTCATTTCGTATCATGTATTTTTGGCCGCGCGATTCATTTCAGACACTATAAACCTCATTTAAAAACCAGGAGGAGTAATTTGAAAAGTTTTATTCACATCACTAAAAGTTACCAGATTAGTTACTAAATGGCGTGTTCCGTAAAAGTAGTCAACAGTCGTATTCCAAATCGACTTCTCGTCTGTCTAGTAGATTATTTTATACCCAAGAATTAATCAAACGGGTATTCGGTCACATATAAAACTTTTTCCTGTTTCCTATTCAAACTGAAAGATTAGAACATACACATTACTCTGACATGGCTGTTTTTAAGTAGCAAATAACTGAATGCCAGTGAATGGAATAAAAAAGAAGAACCAATTCTCTAACAAAGCCTATATCGTTTTAAATCTTCGATTGCTTATAACCTCTATATAGACAGATGCTGCCATGTTCAGTTTAAACGAAACGAAGTAAATTAATAAAATAACAATAGCGGATGCGATGACAAAATTAAATATATTTATCTGTCAGAACTATCAAAAATTTAAATTATCAGCTGATGTCAATGCTAAAAAGTGTTGTGTGAAACTGGGTGGAATCTGACCAATCATAGGTCTACAGCGAGGTCTACAGAATTACTCCTCCTGGTTTTTAAATGGGGTATAGTAGCCGGCCACAAAGTGTCTCGTCTGAAAACGTTTTTATAGTTGTAATGCCACTTCCTTCTCTTTTTTATTAATAGCACAATACGTTTTTTATTACGGGACACATTTTGTGTCTTGATTCTACTGGCCTGCCACAAAGTGTCTCGTCTGAAAGCGCTCTAAGAGTCAATACGGGTAGAAGCACTCAAGTATCGTGGTTCGATTCGCTGCTGTGGTGAAATTTTTTTCTTTCTGTTGTTAGTTCTCTTTTGACAATTTTTGAAACAAATAACTGCTTTATTTTAAAGTGAATGTTTTTTTATTCTGCCTGACATGTTTTTAAGTTTGTAACATATCTTTGTGTGATTTAATTTGTTTTGTTTATATTTGGAAATATGATGAATCAATGTTGATTCTTTCTTAGCAACAATTATTATGCCATGTCAATTTATATGAATGTAAACAATTTCCAGAAAAAAATATGCAGATAATCTTAAAAAAAAAACAAGTTGCTTTAAGTTGTTTGCGTATGCACAATAATGTGACTAAGATATGCTAAAATTTGCTAAAATAACATATGTTGTCATTATAATAACTTTTTACAAATAACAGAATATTAGCATCAGCACTTGTGAATTGGTTAAAATTGTCTAATGAAAAAGAACATGGCAAGATTGCCGATCTAGTGGCAAATCATTGATTTCCCATATTTAATATATATAATACAGAGTGACCCAAAAGTATATACAATATGTCTCAGTAAGTTGGAACCATATGGGAAACTTTTTTATTATTGATTTTAGAAAAAAAAGTATTCTTCATAAAAAGTTTTGCATGTTCTAAAATCTAAAATACAATCAACAGATATAACTTTTTTTCAGTCGTGTACGAGGTATGTCAAAAAATATGATTTTTACTCAAGGGTAAAGTACCTTTAAATTTGAGAATATCGAAAAATGTTATTGAAAAAAAGTTATCAGTACCAAAAACTATGTTCAAATATGCAATTACATTCATGTATTTTGAAAAAATAGGTTTTGTGCTTGTTTATTATTGTTTCTATTTTTTCTTCGATATTTAACAGAGTCGCCATTTCTTGATTTTATAAAAACCAACTAGCGATTTGATGTTTGCCGTCAGTGCATCCTAGATTAAAAATCGTTACGTACGCAAATTGCTAATATACAGAATTATCATTGCTAATACAGAGAAGAGTGAGTAAAAATGACGGAAAATATTTTTTAATGGCAGATGGTTAATATTAGATATCTGATAATAACTTTCAATTATAATCAACTTTTTATATTAACAATTGTCAATATTCTGAAAAATAAAGGTACTTTACTCTTGGGTAAAATTCATATTTTTTGGCATACCTCGTACACGACTGAAAAAAATTGATATCTGTTGATTGTATTTTAGATTTTAGAACATGCAGAACTTTTTATGAAGAATACATTTTTTCCCTAAAATTAATAATAAAAAAGTTTCCCATATGGTTCCAACTTACTGAGACATATTATATACAGGGTGGCGCACCGAAAACGAAACAGATGCATTTACTGGCAGATGATTCCTTTTTAAAAAAATCCCTCGGACCCGTCGATTTTGTTTTCGAGGGGGACACAAAATTGGCATAAAATCACAGTAACATTTGCAGCCCCCTAAGCGGGGGTGGCACCATCCCTAAAATCTTAAATGGAAAGGGGGGTCGAATGATCCACCATTTAAAAGGTCTTTCAACTCCCTTTATAATAAAACAGCTTAGGGGGCTGCAAATGTTACTGTGATTTTATGCCAATTTTGTGTCCCCCTCGAAAACAAAATCGACGGGTCCGAGGGATTTTTTTAAAAAGGAATCATCTGCCAGTAAATGCATCTGTTTCGTTTTCGGTGCGCCACCCTGTATAATAGCTATACTATTAGTAGCTTTAGTTTTTCAAATTTATCACTCTGTATATTCTGTCATTATTGGAATCTCATATTCAATACTAGTTTAATCATATACAACACTTATGATTTTATGTAGTCTGGAAGCTCTAAAATACAAAAAAAAACACGTCTGGCAACGCCTAGATGTAAACTGAATTTTTCAAGTCTCCCGAATAAAAATAATCTTTAGGATTGAAAGCAGGTGAACGTGGAGGCCATTCAATTTTACCTCGTCTAACAATTCATAGTCCGGAAAATAACTCATCCAAATAACGCCGAACATTTACACCAAAATTAGTTGGAGCTCAAGTCAAGCTCAAGTCAGTTTGATGACCATAAAATGAAGCAATGTTGTCAGATATATTTTCTGAAATTTTGAATATCTGGCACCGCAGCTGCAGGTGGCCAATATCGCCAATCATCGAGTGAAATATTTGTTACAATAATACGGAGTTCGGGTCACTTCTAAGGCGGACCACTCTAGCATGAAACATTTTATGGGATAGGGTGCATGCATTTTTCGAACCCTTTTAAACGATTGTTTACCTTCATGGGCGTGTGTCAATTCTGTTTGTATATTTATATGTACCTATATTTAAAATAATATCTATTTCTTGGTTGAGTGAGTTTAATGAATAAATAATATAATATTTATTGAGTGAATTGATATCAATATAATATTTATTTGTTCGTAGACGTTAGGGTAAGTTTTGTGAATATAATTCATTTGTAATTAATTAGAATGGCATTTTGGAGACCATTTGAAACGACAGTCCAAGATGATGCGCGGGAATCTAATCATTTGGCGCCAAAAGCAAATGATAATGCTGATAGGGCTGAATATAAACACAAGATTTACATGTTGTTTTAAATATGTACTAACTACTAACATACCCGACCCAATCCTTTTTTCCTGGTAAGAATAACTCATACCTTCCCGTGGTTCTTGATGGGCAGGCAATCTTTTCAAATTGTCTGGCTAAATGAGCAATATTTACAAAAAATTGTATTACAAATTTGATGCATGTTAATTTTAATCCACTATATTAATTTGAATTACATGTTTGAAACATTATTTCACAATATTCGAATTTATAAAAAAAATTTATGCACGCCAATGGGCGGCCTTTTTCTTCAATGGGATTAAGAATATGGGTCATCACATTAACCGTAGAAAGACTTTTACAATTTCATTTCTAAGTAGAAGTTCAAATTCAACTGACGTTAAATTTTCTTCGATGAAAACGGCCCAATCAACAAAATCACAACATTCTACATTATTTAAACATTTAAATTTGTTCAAATCTACATATTTTGCACTGTTTCATGTATTCAAATATAATCGTAAGAATTATATATAGGAGATAGGTATCTGGCAAAATTGCTAATGTCAAATCTGGAATCTAAGTCACCCAAAATAGGTGTACCCCAAATTTTGTACAAATAGGACTAGCAATTCACGAGATAATTCGTTTCCAGACTTTAGGGCCCCTCTGCATGTACAGGGTGATTCATTAAGAATGTCCAATCTCTAGACCTCAAAATATGATCATTCTGCTCAACATGCCTTATGCAAATATTGCTAGTTTCCGAGATACGGGGTGTTCAAAGTTTAAATTTAAATTTTCGCAATAATTTTGCTTAAAAGTTTTTCTTTTTTGTTTACAAATTTTTTATTGTTACATATTAAAGAAATAATAATAAAAATATAAATTTATTGAACTTTCTAGAAGCAAATAACTCGATAACCGATTGAGTTACACGAATCAAAGCATTTTGTAGCATTTAACGCTTTTTAATATTTTTTTATTATTTTAGTTGTAAGCTTAGCCCAAAAAAAGTTTACTTTGATTTAATTAACACAAACAAGTGTAACTAGCGCCCTCTATGAGCAATGTTAAATTAGAGTGCAAATTAAGATTCCTCATGCCAAAAAACGTAAAATTGCCAATTTTCAAAGAGAAATTGTGAAAACATAAAAAATTATTGCGTGTTTAAACAACACAGGAACCCTTTGAAGACAACATTGGTATTCATAATATTTTAACGGTTTATGCATAATTAACAAATATCTTTTTTTATTCGACTTAAAATCACAGGAAATATGAACCTGCCGTTAATGAATAAACAATAATCATTGCATTGTGAAGCCAAGCTCGATTTTTAATGATTTCTAATACATAAATTGTAATTTAACTACAGTCATTTTTACCCGATTCTAGATAGGGCTTTTCAAACCTTTTAACGCAATTGAGATTTTTGGCAAATGAAAAATAAAAAACACCCAACGGGATTGAGATTTTTATTCAAAAGCTTGGAGACATTGATGCTTTCTCCGAGCAATTCCTCGTTTTCCACTTTTTTTAATAAAAAATAATGCTTGAAATAATGTAAATATGGTAGGTAGATTTTGGTCTATTGCAGCATATTTTAAGTTTCTTTCGGAAATGAGTATAAGAAATCGTATTGTTTTTAAAACGATTAAAACTGTGTGATTCAATGTACTTCGTGGCATATCGCCCGGGAAGTAGTTGTTGCTTCTTAATGAACGGTCTTAGTTCTTCGATTACTATTACCTTTGACATCTGTTTTTGAGTTGTTAACAAACCAGTTTTATTTTATTTTAATTTGTAAATAACAGTTTGTTATATATACCAATGCATTTTGGATACATTTTTCTAGACGTAATTCTGAATCGATTGAGCCATCCTAGTTTCCATGGAGCGATCATTTTGAGATTTGTCAAGAATTAATTGGTTTAAAAAAAAATAAACACCTGCATCTTAATATAGATGTTTACAACGTTCGTTTCGAACCATTTGGTTTTAGATTTCGATTCATTGAAAACAGTTACTACAAATACCTAACCTATCGAATATTTTAAATTTGTGTCTAAACGAAATGGAATGAAAGCACTTGGTATTTTTAAAATACTTATACCTAAAGCATCTACAAGTGTAGGTTGATCCACTTTTAACTCTCGGTATTATTCACGATGATTTTTAAGAAGTCTCTTTTGGTGCGATGTAGACTATAAATGAAATTTTGGCCCGATGTAAATATATAATTTTGTTAAATAATAACGATGTGATCAATTTTTTGTTTGATAACTAATATTTTATTTTAAACAAATGTCCTTTTGTAGTGATAACTAAATTTTTATACTTGGCGATTCATAACTATTAGGGCGGATTATTTGGTCCAAAATATGTCGATAGTACCAAATAAAGACCTTTATACAACTATAAGTAACTTATTCGACGAACCTTTTTAGCGACTTTGATTAGAAAATATGACGTAAACCTTGTGACACCCCCGATTTTTCTGAAATACTTCATTTTTACTGCCTGAAGAGTTAGAGCACTTTCAGACGAGATACTTTGTGGCCGGTTACTAGTGTCTGAAAAAAATCGCGCGGATAAAAATACAGTAATATAAATAGACGCATTCACACAGATAAGGAATACGTGGTGTTTAATGTATTTTTAGCCGCGTGATTCTTTTCAGACACTATGTAGACAGTCGACACAAAGTGTCCCATCTGAACGCGCTCTTGAGGTATTTTCAGCCGTACGATTTTTTTCAGGCACTAGTAGCCGGCCACAAAGTGCCCTTAATGTATTTTTAGCCGCGTGATTCTTTTCAGACACTATGTACCCGGCCACAAAGTGTCTCATCTGAAAGCGCCCTTAATGTATTTTCAGCCGCGCGATTTTTATTAACACGCTTTTATTAGCTTCACTTGTATGTTTGTAACTCCCATCTGGCAGCTGCTGTGGCAACTCGCTACACCCCACTCCGTTGGACGTATTTATATTATAGCACCGAATAATCAACAAGGATCACTCTCAACCCCGCCTTCTTTTACGATATTTTCATGACGTCATTCTGTGGCATCGTCGCAACTATTTTTTCGGAGTCTGTCAGAGTCAGACTCCTCACACGACTTATACTTGGAGACAAAAATTATAGCGATACTGTAATTTTATGCTGACGAAGTATTTATTTTTTAGTTATATAAGTATTGGGGACAATTAAAAAGCTATAATAAAGATGCTGGATATACATGATAAATAGAGAAATTGATTTAGATAAAATCATTGAACTAACAAAGTATTCTAATTGAAATAATATTAAATTCAACTTAAATGAATTTTAAATTCAACTTCGAAATAAAAACGTTAAAGTCTAGATTGTTTTTAGAATTTATCACTGCTAATTTTCTCTTCAGCTCGAAATAACTTTTACTACTGTCCGCCCTCTGTTGGGGAGTCCCTATACTACCTGCTGTGTGTTCAGTTCCAGCTATCAATCTGATATGAAAGCAGTGATGCCAGATTAGAATGTCTGGTACTTTACAAGCAACAAATAACTTATTTTGCATTTGACTTTTAGCACACGGGATAACGCTGTATTTAGTGGGATAAAATCGAGATTGGTAATGTTATTGTCTTTTGAAAAATAAGTAAGATCAAAACAAATAAGAATAAAATAAAATCTAAGCGCTGCTTTCGATTTAACATTGTTGTCGACAAAAATTGGGAATAACTTTTACAGATAAGTACATTTGGCAACAGCTGACTGCGCACAATCATTCTTCTCTCTCTTTCAATTGGTTTTTCTAATAATTTTCCTTGTCGTACTTGTGTAAATCTTATGTCGCTAAAAAACTTTTCGCAATATGTATATAGAAATATTAAATATAACACTATTTTTTCAAACGTATTTGTTACTAAAAGTGGGTCACGAAGAACATCATTCACCTTATTCAATTACATTTACCTTACAAATAAAAGAATCAGACTGCTGTAACTTGTAATTGAGAAATCGGCACTAATTATTCCACTCAGTTGATTTAGATTAAATGTTCTGATTGTTTACCTAGGTTAGGTTCCAAATAAATAGAAAGTTCACATTTCGGTTTTGTTTTCACAAATTAACATTTTCACATGTCATGGGAGTATAAAAAAAAATTTATATTGAGTTAATTTACCTATTTGTAAAATGTCAATTGAATCACGAACGATAAAATGTTTATGAGGAATTAATTGATTTTGCAGTATCATTTAAAAAACCATAAGTTTCATCTGACACCGAGTCGGAGTAGAGGAACACCCTGTAACATTTTAACTTATTTTGAAATATGGAGCTTAAAGTTAACTATAATTTTCATACATAACATTTTTTTGTAGATTTTATGATAAAGAAACTTAACCGAGCTGTGTCACACTAACTATTAATCACCCTGTATATTGTTGTATTATTTTTGCATTCTAAACCAATAGTTGCAATATTTACCATTACTTATGTATCACCTGTAGATTAAATAACTCAAATTAAATAAAAACGGAACTAACCTGAAATCGAGGCTCAAATTCCTTTGATGATTGCTCAGTCTGGTTTTGATACTGAGCGATGTGGTGGGTCTTCCATGGACAGAGGGCACACTATCTCTACAGCTGGTCAATTTCTGACGTTTCAATTGAGTCTGGGCATTGGATTGCTGCTGTTGCATCAACCCACCAGCAGGTATTCCACTCATTATTCTCCACTTTTCTATCTCCCCATTTTCACCGCCGACCTCATAACCGCACTTCGAGATATTATTGAGGAAGAGGATATTTTATTCGGCTGCAATAAAGCATACAAGTTACTTTAATTTTTAAAATAAAAACCGTGAATCGCGAACACTTTTATTTTTATGGCAGTAGATTGAAAATACAAAAATAAATGACAAAGTTTTTGACAACTGTCAATTTGCATCGATTGTAATTTTTTAATAAAGGGTGATTTCCACCAACGACCTATTATAAAATAAACCAGCCATCACACATTATTACATATACATTGTTTTGGTCGCAACATAAATCAGGGCGAGTACAATGCACAGTAGCGTATCATGTCGAAAGGGTTCATTTAAACCATTTTATGAAAATTGCTTTTATAGACTAAATGATGTAGATACCTTATTTAATTTTCATATGAATGAGTGGACATTATATTAAAAACAAGCAATTTACTTAAAGGATACCTATAGAGGACTTTTAACATAAAACAAGTTTTGGACTACAGATTATGAATATGTTAATATAATATGGATAGGTTTTTTACTCGGTTTTTTATTTTTTTTATAATGATTTTACCGAGGGGCAAACAACTCTATAAATATGGTGTACACTACCAATTTTTAAATACTTAATTACATTTGCAAGTCCTTTAATTATTTTAATTCCCTGTCAATTACTTTTCCATTCTTTTCAGTACCTCCGATTATTTTTAAAGTATTTTAATTATTTTTTCAATATTTTAAATACTTTTTAAGTGTTTTCAATACTTTTCAAGTATTTTGAATACTTTTCAAATATCTCAATTATTTTTAAAGTATTTTAATTATGTTAAAATTATATTAATTACTATTTCATTACTTTGATTATTTCTTCATTACTTCAAATGCTTTCCAAAGACCAGAAAAAAATATCTGGTCGGCATGAATATAAGTGGACGTTAACGTAGACGAAACTCTGCAGAAAGGCTTCCACCAATAAGAGAGAAGAGTTTAGATTATATTTGTAATTTGAACTTTGCATGCGTAATTATTATACGTATTGAATATCGTACGTTGAATCTGAGAGTTAAAAATTGTAATAATTATAGTAAATACAGGTGTTCATTATCGAAACCGAACATTTGGTGTTCGGGGTGATATTTGTCAAAGTTCTTATTTCTTTGGCATTTATCCAGATATATCATTTCATTATAACCATAACCACGGGGCGCCCTTTAAATTGTCGAGTTACTTTTTTATATGTATGTTATTAACTCGTTGACTTTCTAACCACCAAAGATTACAGAATAAAAATATAAGATATTTCACTTGTTCAAATTTATGGATCAAATAATTGATGCCGCTGGTAACTGTCTGATAACTTGGAGGCTGGCACAATGGTACAGTATGTCACTACGTCCTTACTTGCATTTAATTTGGCATATTATACGGGACGTCGCCCTCCAAGCACTGTTATTTTAGAACGGTGTTTATAATTGGTTGTTCATTTCTAGTTGAACATTATTATATTGGCCGCATATTAAATGCAAATGAAGTAGAATAAAAACTCAAATTTTTAAAATTTGATCTTGACAGGTATATCTGGCCGCAACGGGAAGATATACAGTTAGTTAAAAACATTTTCATTTTTGATGGGCCTATAAAGCTGTCGGGTATATGTCCTTTCACTATTACTGCGGAAACGAAAAGAGTGATAGATCTCAAATATAAAAGTTTGAGAAAATCACAAGAAAATGATGAGTATTTGTGGGTATATAGTTCATTTTATTATTATGTATATTATTTTTGTTCTTATTTTTATTACTTATCATATTTTATCATAGAAGACTGCTTTGTTTGAGTTCCTATTTGTATGATTGTGTTATTGATGATTTTTTCAATATACCATACTTTCCGTCTCATATTTTGTATTTTTTCCTATGCATGAAACACTTGACTGCAGAATATTAAACGGTCGCTATCCAGTTCGCGAATGATTATGACAATTTATAAGTAATAATCAAGGTAATCATTATCAGTTTCAATTCGGAATTAAGTATTCTTGTATTACTACAATATTTTCAATAACCTGAAGAGAATGTGAAGGCATTTTACTTAGTTTATGACTTACAATAATTATTATCTTATTGGTGATAAATATTTCTGCTGGTTTCAGTTATTTTAAAATATTCTCATTATTTAAATTAACATATTGTAAAGTTTATTTTACCCCGCGTGGGGTATGATTCTAGAAATCTCTCGTTCTGCCGAAGACGCTAGATAGACTAAAACAAGTAGGAGGGCGGGGGGTAGGTAGTCTCTGGATTGTTCTCGGCTAGTGGCGGGAATCGCAGGTAGTTTTCTCGATTGTTCTCGGCTAGTGGCTAGAGGAGTTATAGTTTATAGTCGTCTCATGGGGGAATTTCACTGGGGCATTCGCGTAACAATATGTTACCTCTAATCAGAGGCATTGCTTCAATAATAGTGATGCTAGTAGTTATTGGTGAAAAAATATTTTTTGTCCACGACTATTTGATAATTTATTTGTGCTCCTTCAAGTATAATAACGTACATAATTCACCGTGGATAATAGGTGTGTATAATGAAAAGGTCACATGACATATTGACATATTGAAGATTATACCTACAAACGACACAGTCAGATCACCAAACCATCAGGCCATAGAGACACACAATATGTCAAGGTTTTGTATATATAGGAGTGGCTCTTTGTCCTATCCCACTGCGACCTTTGCAGATCTATTGTGGTCTTGTATTTATAGGAGTAGATCGTATTATTTTATCTAGTGTGTATGATGTATGTCAAAAGCAGAAGTGACGTTTTGAATAATTTATTGCTAATTGCAAAAATTCAAATAACTTTGCTGGTGTTTCATTGATATTACTAGAAAATTTAGTATGGAAAGTGAATTAGACAATGAATTGAATACTGATTCAATATATAATTTGTTCAATAACGTAAGTAAGCTTATAACTTATAAGCTATATGAATGTAATAAACTATATTGTTTCAGTTTGACAAAAAATGCATACCTAAACAGGTAATTCATAGTCGTGGACAAAGTATAGTAGTCTACTCGCATATAATGGCTATTATTCACTTAGGTGTTTATGTCACTCGTCTGCTTGGTGAATAATATACTATTATCTACCCCTAAATTCATATTTTAAATACTTTAATTATCTTCAAATAAACTTTAATTAGTTTACAAATATTTAACTACCTCTTAATTACTTTAAATACGCTCAAATACTTCTCAATTCCTTCCAAGTATCTTATATATAATTTAATTATTCCTAAGTGTTCCGATTACTTTTTAAATATCCTAATTACTCCTCATTACTTTTTAATTACTTTAAATACTTTCAAATATTTTGATTACTTGCAAGTATCAAATATTTTAAATATGGTGTACACTTTTATGCGAGTTGTTTGCCCCTCGGATTTTACAAAACTAAGGAATAAATAAATGTATTAAAATTAGATAAAATAATTATAACAATAATCATAATATTAATATTTATTGTTCTTAATAATAATTCACAATCATATTACAAAATAAAATAACTAGAACACACAATTGTATGAAAATATTTAAATAAAACGAATCTTCATTATTCTTCAACAAACTGAAAAGATTACAAATTGTTCATGAAATAGACCTTTCAATTACAATAGATAAGTTACCTTGTTGTTGATGGAGGGTTTTTTGCTCCAATAGTCCTGTTGTCTTGAGCCTCAAAAGCAACTTCATCTTTGAAAATGCCCTCTTCTACCAAAAATACATTCAAAAATCAAATTTCACGGCGACATATTATTGAATCCCTTGTCTTATACTTATACTACGCTTGTGCTAATATAACCTTACCTATGGAACGATCGTTCAACATTCTTATTCCATTTATTTTCACATACTACACATTTTCTCACCATCATAAATGTCTTAAAACCACTTGAATATACAAATATCAATGATGTATCTAATAAAAACACAATTATAGTTAAAATCTCATTGACAGATCTCACCAAAATGACAGAAGTAGTTCGAGGTTGCCAAACTAAAAATTTATAAACTATTCTACTTATGGCATTGATAGATCATGAAAAATCCTAACCGAAAAAACTAAGTGAGTTGGACCGTGAGTTGGTCATACCTATTTTAAATGCTTCCCACTTTTTTCTTACTTTTCAAACAGAAAATAGTGCTCAAATCTTGAATACATATATTCATCAATTACTATTTTTGTTAGAAGAAATTTGGCATTATGTAAGAAGAGTCTCGCCCTAAATATGTCAGGGACAAACAAAATGTAAACAAGGCTATTCTATTTTATAATAGGTCGTTGATTTCCACAAAGTGTTCTACTCAAATAAACAAGTATATAATATATGGTAACGGGGTTGGCTCATTGGCTGGCTGATTGCTGTCTCGATTGCTGTGTCAGAGTAGCTTTTGTTTATTTCTAATTTCTATAATGCCCGGTTTTATAAGCTCGAGTTACCCCTGCCCCGAGAGTTAACCCTTTGACCGGTGGGTGATACAGCGTTTTATAAAGCGGGGTTAGAGTTAACCCTGCCCCACCATTTGGCTCGGGTTAACTCTCAAGTTAGCGGTTGTCATGAGCAAAATGCTAAAATGTGAAGATAATATCATATCCTATATGTATATTGTTCTATGATATATATTTTCAATGTGGACATGGATGAAGTGAGAGATATATTTGAAATTTTTGATGACTTCCTAACAGATGAGGAAGACATTATTCAAATGGTTGAGGCACCTCGAGAACCTAGGGTTTTTAGAAATAGAATAGAGTCTTTAGATTACTGGAATGATAAAGAATTCATAGCACGTTTCCGTTTATCTAAACATTCAACTGAATATATTATTGAGCTTGTCATAGCTCATATATTTACAACATTTTCCATGCCACTTTTAACAAAAAATGTGAGGTTATAGGTTGCACTCGAATCATAGAAGACACTGTGGACTCTGTTTTATGGACCGAAGTTTTCTTCTTTTATATATTTTTACAGTGATCTATGGATTTTAACCTGAGAGTTAATCCTCGAGGTAACTCGAGATATTTAACTCTACTTTATAAAGTCCACAGTGTCTTCTATGATTCGAGTGCAACCTATAACCTCACATTTTTTGTTAAAAGTGGCATGGAAAATGTTGTAAATATATGAGCTATGACAAGCTCAATAATATCTTCAGTTGAATGTTTAGATAAACGGAAACGTGCTATGAATTCTTTATCATTCCAGTTATCTAAAGACTCTATTCTATTTCTAAAAACCCTAGGTTCTTGAGGTGCCTAAACCATTTGAATAATGTGTTCCCCATCATCTGTTAGGAAGTCATCAAAAATTTCAAATATATCTCTCACTTCATCCATGTCCACATTAAAAATATATATCATAGAACAATATACATATCGGATATGATATTATCTTCACATTTTAGCATTTTGCGCATGACAACCGCTAACTTGAGAGTTAACCCGATCCAAATGGTGGGGCAGGGTTAACTCTAACCCCGCTTTATAAAACGCTGTATCACCCACCGGTCAAAGGGTTAACTCTCGGGGCAAGGGTAACCCGAACTTATAAAACCGGGCATAAATGTCATTAATTATTGATACGAAAATATGTCAAAAAACAATTAATGCTAAATGTTTTTTTAAGTACAGCAGTTCTCTGTCTCACTTAACAGCTACCTGTCATGTTCAAAACATTCCCGTCATAATTTTTTGATAAATCACTGATAACTTGGAAAATATTATGTGTAAATTCAGTGAGCTTCTTATCTAATAATTAATTTTCTTTGAAATAGGACATGGATTTGTATGGGACTTGTAGGAGGTTACAGAGAAATATATTAGTCAAAATAAAATAACTGTAAAAAAATGCCATTTGTTTTGCTACTGTTGGATCTTCCGATTAAAACTATTCGTCTAAGTTTGGTTGAGAAGTTTGTGTTTCAATAAATAAATTCCCTGTTCAACTGCAACTATTTGTTTTAAATGAAGTATTATCTAATTTTCTAAGAACCTGTACTGAGACTCTGTACACTATACATGTCTTTTGTTTATGATATATTATTCATAAAAGCTCCAATACCTATATTTCATAGTAAATAAGTCAGGAATTAAAATATTCAAAATAAGAGTTAATCTAAGAGTTATTAAACTTTATCTTTTTTATGTTACTTGTGATGTATTCTTAGGTGTATTCATTACTCTTTTGGTTATTTATTTCAGGAAATTAAATCACAATCCATTTTATATTTTCAAAGTAAATGTTTCAGTAGCATTCCTGCTACCATTATCAATAACAATTAAGTTTTCTTTCTATGATTTAACCGAGGATTTAACAAATTATCATTACTTTAAGGTAATGTTATTTTTATTGGTTTATCCGACCATTTATCCAATTTAATAATGTCATTAAAATCAGTTTTATGAAGCAATCAATACTTAGTAGCACTAATGGAAAAGGAAGTTATAAGAATCCTATATATTTATTATAGTCATCAAAAAAAATAAAGTTGACTAAAGCACTAATTTGATGATATTGTTCAAATGTACCTATATTGTTATACTCCTACTTCCCACTCAAAAACGAAAGTGTCTATCTAAACAAAATTTACTACCAATTTAAGAGAAATTAAGAGTACTGACTGAACAGTCTTTTGGAGAGAGGCTGGCACAAAAATTGTTTTACATGTTTAATCTGTAAATATTTGTCCAAATGCAATGGCAATCTCGAGGGCAATCTGTTTACAAGGAATATAGAAATGTACAACAGCAGTGGAAACACAATTAAGCAAGTAAGAAGAAAAAGGGATAAAGACAAGAGTAGCTTGACATAGCATGCAATAGTGTGGTGGAGAAGAAAGCAAAATCAAGATTAAAATTGAAAAAAACTAATAATGTAGAGGTTCAGCAAAAATATGAAAAGAAAGAAAGCAATAAAATAATTAGAAACAGATAATGAGAGTGTATAGAAAATAATATCTGTGAAATTGAAACAGATAAGTCAAGAGAGGTTTCTATAAAAAAAATCACAAAAACAACAAAACATAAGGACAAAACAAAAGGAAAAAAAACAAGGAGGGAAGGCTGACAAAAGAACACCATTATAAACAAATATGGATGGTAGATCCTTGGGTAAAGCCTCGGGTAAAGCAGAGTTAAAGCACTTTAACTAGCTATTATCTGAACCATATTACTTGGATGAAGACTCAACCAAGAGTCATTAATAGAAGAATCAACAATTGAGGGAATTAATTAACAGAAGACTTGTAATACTGCAAGCAATACCAATACAGCTTCACAAAGGGCAGATCTCGGGGCATATCCAAAACTGATGCTATACACACATTAAAACAAATAATGGAAAATTGAAAAATCTGGTAGTGGTAGACCTCAATAGATCAGAAGTACCAAATTGGAAAAAAAAAACAAAAAATAGGAAATAATGGAGGGGCATAATTGAAATAACTTGAACATATGTTTCTATGGGGCCCATGAGGTGTCAAGCCACATATAAGAAATCTTTGTGAGAATGCGAATTGCAAACTGTATAATGTCCTTGTCTGGTGGCTGAACACTGTAGGAACAAATTGTAAATAAACAAAGTCTTCCAACACCAAAAGTGAATTAAATAAACAGGTATACCTATTATATAAAAGACTCCCACTGAAAATATAAATAACAAGATATTGCATGTGGAAAACTTTTCATTAGTAGAAATGTTAAAAAAATGAGATTAAACTTTTTGCTGACAATAGGTAAAACTGTTATTAGGATGTAAGTATATTATGAATATGAATGTTGAGCCCTGTATAATAAATTTAAATGAAGATACTTAGTGAAAATAATTAAATTCAAAAAAACGAATTGTTGTAGGTCGTTTCTGTTTATATTTATTATATTTCAATAGGTACTCATTATGTTGTACACTTTCAATTCCATTTGAAATGAATAAAAATTGTTTTTTCAATATAATTTAATTTATTTTAAACCCTTTTTAATCTGACCCTGTGAATTATTTTGCTTTTTATCCTACACAATGTTGCTGAGTGATAGGTTATTTAATATTTATGCCAGTAGAAGCCATCCTTGAACTAAACTATACTTTAATAATTAGGTACCTCAAAACACAAAGCAAATACCTATCTACTTAAATGAAATTATGTAGATTAGAGTGCTATTGTTATCTGTATATCAACTAAATATTTCATTAATTTTAATCAAAACCCTGTAATTATAATATAATTTATTACTAACTCAACAAATATCACTACAAAAATATTTGGACAGCATATTAAAATAAATAACACAACTTTTTGTTATTTCTAATTGAGAAAATTTGGTTATTTCCTATTCTTAGTATGTGTTTTTTTGTGAGAAATATTAGAAACCATGATTATGTAGATATTTACTTAATAGGTTATCTAGTATCTGAAATGTATGCAGATTTATGATAACTTTATTGAACTTATAGAGTGTAGAAAACCTTGTGACCCTTTTTTACATAGGTTCAAACTTTTAAGAAAGGTATTATTTCATTATTTAAACCATTTACAAAAATATTCGCTTTCGTTTGGTATATCAACAACAAGAAATATCATTGTTTATGTTCCTATTTACATTTTTTTAAAGGGTGTGCCTTTCCAATTTTTGAGAAAACATTACGAGTTCATGAAAATAAAATTAGAAATCGTATAAAATTTAGAAACTTTATAGAATTTAGGTTTGCTGGTTATTAACATTTTACACATATGCACTTACTTTCTACTACTAGTGTGACTACAAGTTGTATTCTGAAGCTGTCAAATCCACATAATATCCTTGATAAACACACACCTAATAAATAGTAATTTACGAAAATGTAATACACATAATCACTTATTATCACAAATTTTTGTTTTGAGCACAAACACTACAATTTCAGTTTATTTATTTTTGTTTTCACTTTTTATCACTCAATCCTCAAACAAACGACAAACACAAACTACCATGATCGCCACGACTGCGGCGCCACCGCCATTGCTGCATACTTTAAAGAGAAGGGATAGACATAATTCAATTTGAAATTCAGCGTTGCCGAGTGTTATAATTTTTCTACTGATACTTGTAAAATTGATACCTATAATTTTATGTAATAAAAGATGAAAATATATGCTAATAAACCATAGCGAAAATTGGGAAAAATACTTTGGGTTTGTCTATTGATTACGTGAGGCATTTTTGAGGACCACCTCTCAGGAGTTATGCTAGAGAGTATTCGAGATACTAACACGTCTCTTTCGATATACCTTCTCAATTCCAATGATATCGTGCTCTTTGAAGATCTGTATTGACAAGCCTGTCTTCTCGTTGAGATTCTAATCTGGTTTTTGCTCTTCTCGTCAATATTTCTGACCACTGTGCACTGTGCAGTAAATGCCTGTATACCTTATACCTGTTCGCACTTATTTATTGCTTTGCGTGGAATGTTTTCATTCTGGAATAATCGACAGATTTCAGCTTTGAGTATAACCAACTTGCGTAGATACTTACTTGCTCTTATTAAAAAAAATCAAAATAAATAAATAAATCTCAAGTGAAAGTAAACAACGTTATGTTTCTGAAAGCAACTTAATATTTTGTTTTTATTAAAACAAGAACCAATGACTTTTTTTGCCTTAACTGAAGCTTAAGCTTAACAGACACGAAAGAGCTAATGGGGTTGACAGACGAAGTCATGTGATGGACAGGTCAGGAAACTGAATGAGCGGTTTCTGGTACTAGGCGATGAGATACCACCGGCAAGAAATTGCATATTATGAGATTCAGTCCTGAGCCTCGAGAGTTATTTAAAAATAAGAGTTGGACTGGAGAATGTGATTTAGATTCAGAAGACTGCAATAGATTTGAAATGGTCGAACAGCATAATTTAAGGAATTCATGATTGCTCTACAGATGCTCAATTACTAGGCCACCACTGACTCGTATATTTCTGCAGACTGTTGTAGGTGTACACTCCAAAAATTTTTGCAGTACCTATCACAGCATTTTAGTGATTTAGTTTCAAACGAAGTAATGATATATTCAATAGTGAGTAAGATAAATGTGTTTTGTGAAAGATCGGGCCTGTCAAAAATTAGTTTTCTAATTTTTTAAATATTTAGCCCAGCCTTGCATAGTTTTGGATCTGTTAGGAAGCTATGTATCTTTGCATCTTATACCACATTACATGTCTATGTACTGTGCTTATACTGAGTACATTGCGGTACAGATACCTCTACTTGCTGGGCATTATTAGAAGAGTCTATATCTGATACTGCAAACATCACCAAACTCATCCAGAAACAAAGAAAATGATGTTAATATCTTGCTCACTGTTACCTAATGTTTTTCCTATACCAAGGTTATAAAATTTTGACTATAAGTGTCGCACCCTTTCCTTGTTTTTATATCTATATCTATAGAGAAATACTAAAGGAACAAAGTGGCAACGTTGCACAGCTCGAATCTACTGATAAATACATAAATATGAGTATCTATACCATTTTATTAGTTGATTTCTTTTTTAAAAATAGGTATCCTGGATGTGACAACATATTTTAAAAATAAATTTGGTCATTATTTATAACTATGTAAATGGTTAGAACCAGAGATAATGTTAGACCGAGTTAGTTTGAAAGTAAAGGCCATTCAAAAAATATGTGTATCAGTACAAGTGCACTTTGATGTTGTATCTAGATGACCTTGAACATCTAATAAAATGTGATACAGTTTATGATGTGACAGTATTTTGAATACAAAATGAATATTGACAGTATGTTATTCAACTTTATAGTTCAAAGTACTTTAAATATAATAGAAATTTAGCAGAAATTAGTAATTCCTACCATTATGTAATGGCAGCTTAAGAAATATGCTGCAATTAATTAATTTTATACCTATAACATTTGTAGATATTTAATTTTTTTAATTCAGTATAGTATGACCACAAAAAGACAATTTATATTTTAATGTGTCACGTTTTTTCTACTGTCTTGTGTTCATCTCCTACGTTGTGTGACATTTATTTATTTAAATTAGTTATGTTTATATAGAATGTAACCACTTTAATCAGATTCTTTGATATAGTGTGGGTTCTAATTGAATAATTGCAAATAATAAGGTAGTTGTGAAGTGATTTGAATTAATTTTTTTTTTAAATAAGTGTCAGCCCAATTCGCAAAAGTACAAAGAATCTAATAATTTACAATTTATTTATATCATTATTAACCTCCTTTCTCTTCCCTTTATCAGCAGTTTGTTCTATAAATACTTTATATCAAAGTCACCACTTAAAATATTTACCAAGACCAAATATAAAATACGATAGCTTGCTATTTAAATTCAATATAAAGTCTGATGTTTAACAATTTATGGTAAACTTATTCAGAACATTTGTTGTATAGTTCCATATATCGCGCTTCTTTTTCTACATATTCTTCAAAAGTACCGATTTTACTTTCGAGTAGGCAAGTGTGGCTAAATTAATGGTCACTGTTTCACACCGTTACCTGCCAATGTCTATGAAATAAGACCAGGCCATCTAGCAATGACCAATCACATGAAAAACTGCTCCCAGCACCTAACAAGCTCAATAGTGAAAAAGTGAACCCAAAACGCATCCCATATCCTCACTATGTGACGTTCACGCCGCAAAAAGCACGAAAGCGACGAGGAATTCCTCAACATCCATCCACTTATTCCGCCACACCATTTTCTAAACCAAAAAAACTACAAACTCATTTCGGAGACGCCCTCCAGCACAATATCCAAACCTCGCTCATTGTGAAAACTCGTTCCACCATCCAATATCATCCAAATGAAATTTTTCCTTTTTTCGTCGATACTTTTGTCTTTTACGAAGCACACACCAACAGAAATCTTTCTTCCAATTAAAATTTGATAAATTCTTTCAAATATCGAAAGCAAAGACCCTTAAATCAACTCCAGTTCACGCTCTTGCTCCCAAGCAATCAAAACTTCAGCTTCTTCAATCACATCTTCAAGATCTTTCCAGAACACCTCAGTTCACGAAGCAAATCCTCCTCCAAGACTTCATCACATGCAAAAACTGCTTTAAATTCTCAACCTTCTCACTCCCATCCAAATTCTATTCTTAGAAAGAGCTTCTTATCCTTCTGAACATAAACGAAATTCTAAGAGGCCAAATCTTATCTTTAAAAGAAAATTGAAACCGCACTGCCGTCCTCAAAATTCCGAAAACATTTGCCGCAAAACTCTCCAGCTAAAAATTCAAAACGCCATTGGGAATAACAATATGGTATGCCTACCCCTTCATTCTCAAACTCCTGCTTCCAAAAGAAACACTCCAGCTAAAACTTCTTTTTTGTCATCTTCAAAGTTGACAAAAACATATCAAATTAAAAATCTTTGATCTTCTGAAAGATCTTCAAATCGACTTACTCAAATGCTAGGATCGTCTCCAAAGCCACAACACATTCCAACCTTCCTAATCAGAATCATCACAGACTCAACTCCACTAGGCAACATCCAAAGAAATATTTCTTCACGGCCTCAACCACAGATGCGAAATTTCAAACGCATATCTTTCCATCCCAAAATGTACAAAGTTTGGCCATTTCGCTTTAAACATGTCCCAGCTGTGGTAGTCACAAACACAGGTCCGAAAAATGCCAAAAAGCCTTCTTGCATGCAGCTTCCATTTGACTTCCCTTCGGAAGTCCAAAAAATTACCGAGATAACTTGCGTTATCTGGATCATCTGGATGAATCCAGTCCCTTCCTCCCGTAGGATGGTAATAGACCTACCGTCCACAAAACATTGTAGGTTAATGTTTTGTGCTACCGTCCTACTACAACTGGTTGTCCAAGGACGGGATAACAAGGCATTTTTCAATTTCTCGCCATTCTCTTAACCGCGGACACCACAATCACTTTTCCATACGCGCATAAACAGCTAAAGCTCCTCAAAAAAGTGCATCGAAAGCTGGTAGAAAAGTGTATGGAAATTGGAAAGCAACCGGACAATTACTGCGCCAACCAGGCGCAACATCACAACTACACTTTTTAGTGCATAACACACATTTCAGGTACCTACTTTTCAGCACATGAAATGACTACTTATCTTGAAAAACAACAAACAACCTCTCTTCCTTTACACGAATGAATATTTTCTGTGTTTTTTTCCTGCATCCCTCCCGCGAATGTTAAATCATGAGTCATAACTTTAAATTCATTCAGATCAAGCCCTGAAGCGAATTTAACTCTCCTATATAACAGGGTAGAATAAAAATTTTGCGTTTGCTTCGCTTTATCCGATGAAGGATAATTTAATAGTATATTACGTAGCGGTGTGGTAAGAAGCATTTTACGCACAAATGGAAAAGTTAAAAAGTTAAAAGTAATTCCGTGAGTGCGTAAAATGTTTAACAACGTACTATACTTTACCTACGACCTACTTGTACTTGTATTTTACTCTTATTATTAATAATACTTGAATAACATCAACAATAGATTTTTTAAATAATTTTATTGTATAACATTTAATTCCATAATACCTATTATTAATTATTATAATAATTGTTTATAGTAACATTGCACAAATGATAAATCGCTTCATTTCCTTGTTGAAATATAAGAAGCAACATTTACATTAGAGGTGCTATTTTAGATAAATTGTTTTTTTTTTTATTTTTTAGGGAAGAGGGTACACGCACATTTCATATTTTGTTTAGATATTAATTTTTAATAGTAATGTTGATATCAAAAATAACTAATAATAGGAAATAAACCAGTTTCCATTTTAAATTACTACTAAATTTTAAAATAAAATTCAAATTTTAATGCACTTTCCGACCAACCGAGGATTTCCGAGCGCTACCGACGATACGTGTGATGTCATAGCTTGTTATTACTTTTGTCAATATGGCCGGTATTGCACTAGGTTATGTGTAGTTTTGTGTTTCTAAGGATATTTTATAACTTTTAGAAGAAAATAATTTATTTATTAGTTTAGACTTCAGTGACAATCCTTTCATAATTTTTGAGTGAAGATATGGCTAGCGAAGGTTTTGTAAAAGCACAAACTGATAACTTGCCCAAAGTATACTCATTTATGCGGCTTGAATTTACTAAGTCAAACAGCTGCTTTGATGCATAGGAAATAAAAGGAGTTAAAGCATTTTTCTCCGATCGTGGAAAAAGTTACAATATTTTGACCTGTTTTCTATGCGCAAAGCTCAACATTCCAGAATTGTGGGCAGTTGCTGAGCAATTAGAGAATAACAGTGCGGTAATATTCTTACCGCACTGCTGTAGCGTGCGGTAATGTTACAAATGGATTATTACAATAAAATGGAACAAAGTTTGGTTTCAATTTTCATATTGATTGAGAAATAAAGGGAACATCTAATAAATGACGATATTCTTGAACACAAATTAATTGTTGTTAATATCTACATAGTATTCTGTATGAGATTTGACATATTTTCGATAAGATCTTATTTTCCTGGATTGTACCTGTTATCTTTCTTTTTATAGCCTGATGATGGTAATGATTCACTGAAACTAGTAGCAAGTTATTTGTCCTTCTTTGTTCGGACAATATTAAAAGATTGTGGTTTGGACTTCGTCATTCGTGTTTTATTGAACCTCTTTTCTTACTTGATTACATTTTGAATAGACTATTTTTAAATAAATTTTTCAAATGTAAAGCAACGATCGAAGAAAAAATAGTATGTAGAATTCGTGGGAAAAGCATATTCCCAAACTCCTGTGCTACCAGACTCGTCGCTACGCTCCTCGTCTGGTAATCATCACAGTCGTTTGGGAATATGATGCTTTTCCCACTAATTATACAATATACTATTTCGTAAGTACGATTTAAACTATGTATTATACATATAATATATACCAACATTACCAACCATATTTCGACGCCGTATAAGAAAGTCACTGTCTCACGAGCCGTTTCCACTATTTTTCTTCCAAATATACTCAAAAATGACATAATCGTGCTTTTCGGGTTTCCACTGGGAAACCACTGAATTTCACTCCTGTTGAATAATGTTTCTGCACATTTTCAGTGGAAACTCAATGTGTGGTCGTAAGAAAAAAATGTTTTTATGGTTTATTCCTAGACATATAGATACAAAACCTCCAACTATTAAAGAAGCAAAATTACCAACACAGAATTAGGCACTTACATTAAAATGGTCTTCACAAACAAAAGCAGTAGTATTTGTCGGAATATTGTATTTACTCCCACGCATAGCTTGCAACCAGACTACCATTCTATTAAGTGCATTTTTACTTGCGCCACCAGGTAAAGTAAGAAATATTTGGTCTGGAGTTTTAATAGACGTCAATTTACACTCTGGGACAATGCAATACTTGGAATGTAAAGTTTTTTTTGGTTTATACATTTTTAAAGCTTTCGGAAACAAAATAGGTCACAAAAACTAAGATCGTGATACACGATACACGAATAAGAACGTAAACAAGGAGTGACGTCAACGGTTGGGGCAGCCATCTTTATGACGTAAAACGCGTTTTGGCTTACTTTAAAATTTTATGATTTTTAAAAGTAAAGTTAATATTTTTTTGGAAAAATAAGCATGCAAGGTGCTAGGAAGCGATAAAGCGTCAATTTCTATCAATAGCAAAATTTATGCCTGTACCCTATGATCCACATAGTCCTCAGTTTTGACGGCTTATGCCATATTTTTGAATAAAATGACGACGTCTACAGTTGCAAAGATGTTGCTAGGGAAGCCGTGCGATTTACTTTACAGCTGTGCGTTTTTTTTACCGTGCGTAATAGACGTCATTACATTGATGCCGACAGTGCGTTATTGACTTATTACAGGGGGGTCGTAGGTAAATTTCAACACATTTTGTGTTTCTTGAACTACATTGCGGCAACTATCTAGTCAGGTAACGTTTAGTGCCGTCTTTGAGTACCTATTTAAACTTTTAACAGCTATCTTGAAACCAATTATTTTTCCCAAAATCTTTTACTGACTGGTCTTAGACACGATTTTTTACGATTCTGATGCTTACAATAATAACATAATTTTTTGCGGCATCCCATTCTTTCCCGGTCCACTAAATAACGAATATTTTGTGAAAAATCGTGCTGTGCGCGAACTGATTTTGCAATAAATTCCAAATTTAACATTTTTCCGGAAATATAAATTAAAACACCTTTTTAAATTAGTCGAAATCCATGTGAGTACTTTTAATTACCTACTTTAATATTAATGAAAGTGAAATGTTTACTTCATATTATAAAAAGAGAAAGACGTTGATTACTCTAACTTTTCATTCAAAATGTAAATAGCGAATACACAATGGTGCGACTGAAATATTGAAAAGAAAAAGTTCAAATACGTATTTATTTTAATTTAATTACATGTTTAGTCAAAACTTTTATTTCCTTTTGTTTTAATTCTTTTGTGGCTGAACATTCATTTCAACACCAGAAAAAAACTGGTTTCTATTTTTTTTCTAAGCACTAAAAAGCGAACATTTGTTCGGGTTGATGTTTGCTCGCATTCATTCAATGCGAATAAATTCAGGTTTTCTGTTCATCCATTTATTTCCGGCAGTGGAGGAAGAATGTGGATTATTTGGAATGGAAGAAGAATCCTCATCTTCATACTTGCGGATTGCACGGCAATTCAGAATCCTAGGGAACAGTATTCTACGTAATACGTTCCAAAAGTGCTTTTACTGGACTCGCACGTTCACAGGAATCGCCTGCGGCTCGCCCTGGAATTTATCCACCAGTAAAAGACCAATTTCGGGACTTGTTACGTAAACTAGTATGACTTTGACTTTACTCGAAAATCATCATGACAGTGTCACGCTTCTTCCTATTACGGCTCGATAGTAGTCCTCTTGCATTATTGGAACTCATTTGACTTCAAAAATTATTTTTTACAATGCTTTAGGGTGTACCTTTAATTTAAATATAACAAATAATAAGTAGATTTGTTGTATATTTGATGTTTACTTTGTCATAATAAAATGCAATGAAATATACCTCAATTTTTTCTATTCTGAATTCTGAGCAGTTGGCGATAAAATTTTGTATGCACCACGCCAGTAAAATTACTTTATCGGACTCGTCTGTGTCAGACTCGTCCGATAAAGAATCACTTTACTGCCTTGGTGCATAAATAACTATTTTTTCCCGTGGGCGTAAAAAAATCTCATAAAACTAGTGACTATAAAGTAACGTTTTTAATACTTGGTACTTTATTATACTGTTTTGGCCGAATTTTTTTTACCATGCATTTATTATCTCCTCACTTTTGTTTGTGTTATGAGATCGAATAATCTTTAAAATCTGTACAGATTTTATTTTATTGATTAAAGACGCACCTGCGAACAGGTGTAACTCGTTCTACTTTAAAATTGACCACTGCGATTCAGCTTGCTTAAAACAGGTGCAGCGAAATCTGATATTGTATGAATTTCTTAAATCAACTTTTTTTAATTGTAAATGCATTCTTCTTATTGCAAGTAAAATCAATAAAAATGAATAATTTGATTTCCTATTATAATTTATAATAACAGTTTTATATCTTCAAAAACAATTTATCACTTACAGTGGCGTGTAGTTCACTACAGTGTTGAGTCGCATTCACCAATATTTCTACCAATTACCATAAATAATGACGATTAATATATAACTATGACAGCTACATAGGGACACTGCCTACTACATAATTAAAATATACATAAATAAAGCTACTAAAACAGACTTTGAGAACACGTATCTCCTGATAAAAATGAAAATAATAATCAATTCAATATAATATAATTTTGTATACCCAGAAGATTGCCTTTAACATATTTGATGCTTGAAATTACCTATCAAGAAGAAATTATTTTAATAAAAATGACATATTAGTTTAAAATTCGCGTTCAACCAAAAATGACGGCGTACATATGGAGTACGTTTATAATATATCGAAAACTGACAGTGTAGAAAAAGTATCCGGAAAAAAGAACCTTAGCCATTTTGACATCAAGCCCATACAAGAATGAACCAAGCAGCGAAGGAAGAAAGAGAAGAGAAAGGAATACAAAAGAAGAATCAAACTAGAATTCAAAAACGAAAAGAAGGATAAAAAGAAGGAAGAAGCAATGAAGAAATAGAAATATCAATTTTAAATATTTTATTATTTTTCACATCTTTGACAGAACTATAACTATCTTTCAGAGAGGGTTATTTTACGAAAAGTTGACCACCTGTTGACGCTTTAGTCGGTGGTCTCATCAAGAAAGAGTGTAGTGTTTTTCTGTTATTTTTTAATAAAATTTAATTTTGTTCGAGGTTTTTGCTTTGAAAGTTTTTTTCCATGAAAAATCGAATGGAACACAAAAAGGATTCAGTTCACGTCTGGTACTACATGAAATTAAATATAAAATTATACACACAAAGTTTTGCGACGACTATAACTGTTGTGATTTTGTGTTTGGGAAGCATCTATAATAATAATAAAAAAAATTTTAAACTGGTTTCAGCTGTAAATAATTTAACCCATACCAAGATTCTATTTAGTTGAAATATCTCAAATTATTAATGAAGCACCCTGTATAGAGGGACCAAACAAGACAAAAAAACAACTTCTTACTATTTCGAAGCCGACAAACACATGGAAACACAATAATACTACAATACATCATTGTGTTAAAAAACAAACAAACCTTAGACAACTCAAAAGCTATTTTCAGATAAGAAAACCAACGCCTTCTAGCTTGTTTGATATATCCGACTTTAGAGATACCTATTACTTGATATAATACAGATTGTGATTTATTTACAGAGGAAGTGTTTTTAAATTTATATCTTATTTAACAGAAGAACGAGTTTTCGTTTGATTGAGGAGAATTTTCTTTCCTCTATGAAATATTATTGAAGTATTTTATAAATTCAATAATTACTTACTTTGTCAATAAAATATTTTGTCCACGACCACCTAATAAGTCAATATTTTACCTCCTAACAAAAGGTATATGGTGCCCATATATCTACTAAAATGAATTATGGTTCATAATACACTGGAGTGTATTATGGTATTTTGTTGAGGAAAATCGATTCTGAAATATATCGTATTGATAAAATATTGTACTTTTTGGTATTGATACTTTTCATAACGATGTTTTCCAATATTAATTATTTTAATACAATATATTTATAACGGTACGTTGTATTGATACTTTACACAGTATCGCCCATCTCTATATATGTCAAATTATTTTATGTAGCTACGACACCATTTTGAGGTTAATAATACCAAAAAAATTAAGGGTCGTGGACAAAGTATAGTATTCTACTCGCAATTTATTGCCACTATTCAATCGGGTGACTTGCGCCCCTCGCCTGCGGCTCTGGCTATCATAAATTGCTCGTTTAATAATATACTATTAAGCAATTTCTTTGATATTTCTTTTAACAAAAGTTAAAAGTGGTATAACACTGTGTCATTGAAATTTTGTAAATGTGTAAATGTTCTCAGTGTATGCCAGAGTTAGCTGTCACTTTCAAGATTATTTATTATTGTCACGTCAACATCAAAGGATTTTCGCCGGGAGGAAAAATAACGATTCGATTCACCCTTCCCCTTCTGCATAGCTTCTTTAATCATTTCCTTCTTGAAATTGACGAAAAATTAAAGATTGTGATTTTGTAAATAGAACTAAATTGAAATGAAAACAGTTTAGGCAAGTAATGAAACATCATCGATCCAAGTAATTTGCCTATGTTAGATAAAATGGCTGAACATCATTCAGGCCGCTGCTAGTTGAAGGGCGCTGTTTAGTGAAAAGAGGTTAGGCTGTTAATTGAACGGACGAGTTCTATACAAAAGAATTGCTGCCAACATAACGAACAAAAATACTTAAAAAGGTTAGTCGCATTAGGAAGTGGTTTTTCCGATCATTTTTTAGACTTTCTTATATGTTTTGAGTCCCTTTACCACCCATATTGTACCCGAAAAGTTTGGAGGTCTCTTTAGTGGGGTATTTTGCATATCTTACAGTTAACGAAAAACTAATGTCAGCTGTCAAAACATATTTGTTTGGCTTTGCTTGTGTTTCTGGTACTTATATTGGATACAAATTTTTATTATACCTTTGTTTGTGATTTGTAAGACTCTGATCTGCTTTTATTATTGCAAATACAACCGAGATGAAACAAATATGTATTGACAGCTGTCATTAGTTTTTCGTCAACTGTAAAATGTAAAATACCCCACACTAAATAGACCTGCAAACTTTTCGGGAACAACTCCAATCTTTTCGGGTACAAAATGGGTGATAAAGGGACTCAAAACATATAAGAAAACCAAAAATTGATCGGGAAAACCACTTCCTTATAATTACGACTAACCTTTTTCAGTATTTTTTTGTACGTTATGTTGTCAGCAATTCCCTTTCATTAAGCTAAATGGCTGCGACACATACATCATAGACTCATTCAACAGTTGTGAATTATTACTAGTGTGACTTTTTACCGCTAGACAGCGTGACTAAATTGGTCAGTTCCTGATGGTGAAAGAAAGAAATCATTTTTTCAGGATTTTCAAAATTCAAAGAATAATTATCTTGAATGTGAATTAATATTGTCGTTATATCAGAATTTTATAATATTTTAGTTAATTTATTATAAGTAAATATACATTTTTCTGAAGAAATATCGTAGTTCCTATTATTTTTGAATATGTCAGCTACAATTAAACAACATCACATGATCCTTAATTTGTTCCATAGATCATATGTCTGTTATCGTATTTAATCATATTTCCTCTCCTTCCGTATATAGGGGGATCATTCGGTTGACTGAAATAGCTAATAAATTCTTGTCTCTGTGTCATCACATCCCAGCTGAATCACTACATATCTATCATGTAGACCGTAAAGATAAGAATTAAGTCTGAGAGGGTTTTGGGACAGATGTTAACTTTTAATTTTAGACACGAGCAAACAGTCAAGAAAGGTGTTTAATGTTAAAATTCTCTCAATCAATATAATTAACCTTTTTGAAGCGTTTTGTCACTTATTGCTTTATTACAGAGTATTTTTACAGCTGCTTGTATATTTATTCTTATAGATGGTGTAGAATTTGAGGATGTTTTTGTTCTAAGTTAATCTATTGGAAATAAAGAAGTTCAGTTTAAGGTAAGTGTGGCCAACAAAAAGTGGTTTTTTCTGACAAGAATGACAGTTAAGGTCTACTGTTGAAAACATAAGCTTTTGCATGTTTTTTATCATTCAGAACATCTATATTGCTTTATTGTAATAATGAATGTACCCCCGAAGCGTATATCTTGAAATTTAAAATTACTTTTTAGCTGAATACTGAACATATCGGTGGCCAATTAATAGTTCTAGGAACTCTTAGTATGTTACCATTTCATTTCTGTTATTCAGTCCTATGATTCAGTCACTAGCTCTGTCAAATGCCAGCGAAAAAAGTAGTTATAAGAATAGAGATACAGCTAATTAGAAGTGCTACCAAAAACTCATCGAAAATAGACCTACACAATTAAACGAATATCAACAAAAATAAATATAACTGACATTTGACATAACTAGTGACTGAATAACATAAATGAAATGGTGACTTGCCAGAAGTTCCTAGGATTATTTGCCACCGATATGTTGAGTATTCAGCTAAAAAGTCATTTTAAATTTCAAGATATACTTTTTGTTGGCTACACTGAGCTTAGACTGGACTCATCTATTACCGGATCTGTTGAGTGAACTGTAAAGCTTTTGCACTGGTTAGTGGTTTACTTTATTGCAGTGCTTCTATCAAAAAAAACTATGACAAAACCATAAGAGCTAAATAATTGAAGCTTAAACTTGAAACAGGTTATAAATGGTTTCATTCAAGAGTAAGGTAATTATGTGGAGATAATTCACTAAATGCAAAAAATAGTTATCTTAGGTAAACAGTCCTCAAAAGGATCTGGGATAGGAGTGTATGTGCCAGGAACCAAACACTCTGAAAGCTTGGGAAAAGCCCAAGTTCAATATTGATAAAGGATACAGAAGACAAAGGATTATCATAATGACGGATAGTCAAGCAGTCATTAAAGCACTACCTTACTATGGATTCCAGGTCTCACTGGAACAGAAGGAAATGAAATAGCAGATGAACTAGCAAAGAGGGGTACTTAAATACCTTTCTCGGGGGCCTGAACCCTTTTGCGGAATCAGCCCCAATGTAATATTGGAAGAAATAGGTGAAGCCGAAAGAAAGAGAAGATCTGCCCATTGGAAAGATCTAGTAGGGCTTAGACAATCAAAGATTCTTCTGGGTGACTACAACCTGTTGAGATCAAATGAATGCATAAGTCAAAGTAAAACTGCGCTAAGAGTTTTAACAGGGATCCTAAGAGGACATTACCGCCTGAATGAGCACCAGAAAAGCTCAAAATAGTATGGGAAGAAGAATGTAGATTTTGTGAAATGAAAGAAGAAACCTCCATCCACATACTTTCACTTAATTTATTTCTCTGAGCTATTCTCAGTTTCGCTATCTTTATTTTAAATAATATTTAACTTTATATAGGTATTATGTTAAAATAAATTTTTTCAGATTATTATACACTTTTCTCTTTGCTGCAATTTCTTGCAGTCTTTATGAAACTTTGCTTAATTTCTTCACATCTCCTTAAAAATTATAAGATCTTAATCAATGTATGATACCTAACTAATTCATGAAAAATAAATTACGCGCTATACCTACATACATAAATTTATAATGTTTATGAATGTTTCCGAGTTTATTTTCCAGTAAAACCATCTCTTTCTCATAGTCTTCTATTTTTAAGATTGTTGGTTATATAAATAAAATACATTCGCGTTTTCACAAAACGTAGCTGTGATTTCTTTTGTCTCGTTGACGAAATTGCGAGACATTCATTTATCAAAGTTACAAGCGGATAGGTATCTTTATTCCGACCACAACTTTCAGTTGCACAAAAACAATCTTTTAAGTATGTTATTATGCTATTTTTAAGCTGCAGGAAATGCAATTTAAAATTATGTAGATATGGGAAATTTCAAATCGCTTTACTCGAATCTAAGTAAAGTATAAAAATTACGTTTTGAAATGAAGCGTTCGGTTCATTCAACCACGAAGTGAGGTTAGTTAAATTTGATTTCGTAACTAACCATTTGCATACAGCTGTTTCACCATATCGATGATGTAGATTTAATAAAAGATTTTTTATTTTAATAGTTTGACATTTATTCGTGTATGATCGATAATTAGTATTTTATGCAACGAACATGTAATAATAGCCATTAAGACACGAGCATATTGTAGTATATAATATGCGAGTGTATTAATGGCCATTACATGAAAGTGGCATACAATATTTTTTCTACTCCGGTTAATAAAAATTATTTAATCAATAATTATTAGTTAAATCAATTTTAAATATAGTTACTTTTGAAAATCAAAATTATTTGACAGCTATCAAATTAAGTGTCACTTAATATGTCTGTTTGCCTGCAATAAAAGTGTAGCACTGAGCTATATAATTTTGAAGAATTCAGGCCTCTGTGAAAAAATACGTATAAAATTACTAAATTTGGGAATATCTATGTATATTGCATTTGTAAACTGCAAGAAGCATTAAAACATAATTAAAATAAATAAAATCGTATAACTCAGTGCTACACTTTTATTGCAGGGAACAGACCTAATATGATTAATTTCAGAAATGTCAACCAGGTATCCATGGCTATATACTAAATATTGTGCGAATGTCGCATTCCTATTGGCTTAAAAATCTGTATCATAATGAAAATCATAATGAATTTCATTATGATACAGATTTTAGTCTTTTAATAAGTATATTATAAAACAGGAGTAGAAAAAAATATTTTTGTGCAAATAATTGATTTCAATAAAACACCTACAGTATATTTTCATTCAATGGACGAGTTCTATACAAGGGAATTGCTGCCAGCATAACGAACGAAAAAATTAACATTAAAAATCCTGCAAAAAACAAAAATAAACCGTCAATTTTTACATCGTGTATACGAACAAAAAAATACTGAAAAAGGTTAGTCGCATAAGGAAGTGGTTTTTCCAATCTATTTTAGGTTCAACTAATACATTTTAAGTCCCTTCTCCACCTATGTTGTGTTTTTTTAGATTAGGGTATTTCGCATCTTACAGTTGACGAAATACAAGCAAAGCAAATACAAACCTGTATTGACAGCTGTCATTAGTTGTTCGTCAACTGTAAGATGTAAAATACCCCAAACTAAATAAACCTGCAAACTTCTCGGGTAAAGCTCCAAACATTTCGGGTATAAGATGAGTGGTAAAAAGACTCAATACATATAAGAAAAACTAAAAATTGATTAGAAAAACCACTTCCTTATGAGACTAACCTTTTTCAGTATTTTTTTGTTCGTATACACGATGTAAAAATTGACGGTTTATTTTTGTTTTTTGCAGGATTTTTAATGTTAATTTTCTTAAATAACCATATTACGAGGCAAGTTTTAGAGGAGTGGGACACCTCCCTTTTTTCACATTTCCACATACTGACCAACCTCGTTAGTAACAAATATGACATTTATTTTTTTCTAAAATTGGGGGAAAATGGTCAAAATTGATTTAAAAAAACGATGTTACGATTTTCGACGAATAATTAATATTTTTCACGAAAATTTAATAGTGTATTCTCCAACCAATTCTAAAGACAATTACTAGACCGAAATTCCCAAAGCATTTTACATTCGAGCAATAAATTGAAGAAAGCTTCTTTTTTTTTAATTTCTTGGGAAATTAAACCACAATATTTTTAAATTCTTTATTTCAACATTTCGGTAGCGTTGCATTGCAGCTACCGTTGTCAAGAAAAAACGGTAGCTGGAACGCTACCGAAACGTTGAAATGAAGAATTTAAAAATATTGTGGTTTAATTTCCCAAGAAATTAAAAAAAGAATGAATAATATACCACAAGGAACATACAGAAGATATGAAGAAAGCTTTTCTTAAAATTCTTACTTTTTACGTACGATGAAAAAAGTTGACAGGAAATTTTTAATTGCCTATATCTGAATACGTAGTATTAAAATTTAGAAATCGAATATGTTTCTGGGAAAATGAAGAATGATATTTTTTTGGCAAATTTGACTATGCTTGATCTTTAGTTCGCCTTGGAAATTTTAAGAGAGTTTTTAGCTATGTTATATAATATATGATCCATCAAACAAATTTAAAGCCACTCGGAATTAGATAAATTTTTTGGGATACCATGCTGCAATCGCAAAAAAACCAACAATACAGAGTACACACGTGTGCAGTTCCCTCTTACTATTTCCTGTTAATAAGACGAAATAGCTGAGCGTTATATTAGAAAGGTATAGAGTAATAAAACGGGGAATTCCGTCCAGTTCTGCGCAATTTCTGTGTCGGCCATAGGCGTAGGTCTTGAAATAGTATTTTTTGTAATATTACCACGAGGACATGGATTCGGATGTTTTTGAAAAATATTTTGGTGAAATAATAAAATATCTACCGGCTGATTCAGTAGTAGTTATGGATAACGCAAGTGATCATTCTCGACGTAAGGAAATAAGAAGAACTATTAGCTATAGCAAATTTACACAAACATCGGTTTTGAAATACGCCATTGAAGATATAGTAAGTGTAGGTAACTGAGCTGCGCACTCCGCCATATATTTGCGAACTATAACCTACAGAACTTATATGAGCGCAAGTGACACACATTCAAAATGAAAGACGTTAAGCTACTGTTTGATCAAGCCATTAAGGAGGTAACACCAGAGAACTGGCGAAAAACAGTATGTTCAGCATGTCATTAAAGAAGAGGAGAAGAGAAGGAGATCTTGACTATTTGATCGATCGGACTGTCGACCCGTTAATTATATCGTCAAGAGGAGATGACAGTTCCTCAGATGACGAAGA
The DNA here is from genome assembly GCA_963978555.1 of Galerucella nymphaeae. Lineage (NCBI taxonomy): Eukaryota > Metazoa > Arthropoda > Insecta > Coleoptera > Chrysomelidae > Galerucella > Galerucella nymphaeae. Next base: position 10,790,066 of record OZ021710.1, read on the forward strand.
ATATTATGATTTTTTGTATAATGTATTTTTTGTATAATGTTCAATAAAAAATAAGTGTAGGTACCTAATACTATGTACATATATGATGCCTATAATTTTTATTCAGTTAAAATAAAACTCTTCCCTTTTTACGAGTATCCTACCGGCACACAGCACACTATTTTCAGTGTTTGTGAATGGATAACAATAGGCTAAACCCATATATTGATCCCAGCCTGGGTGGTACTATCTGCACTTGATGAAAAGAAAGAATTTTATAATGAAACTATGAAAGTGTCTTAAATATTCGTTGGGTTACTGTGTGTCCCTTTGCATACCTAATGAGGTTTTATTACTCTATACCTTTCTAAAATAAACTATAGTTTTTCCTCAAAGTTTACTACAAAAAAACATTCAATAGAGTTAATTCTACAAGGAGTGGTTAAAAATTAATGGCACGCCATTATATTTGAGCAATAAGAAATGTTTTTAATTTAAGTACCTTTAGTGAAGATTAGGATATTTTGACAGGTTGGTGCCCAAATAAGAGTTTACCGTCAATATTTTAAATCTTCTTATGCATACGGAATAGTAAAATGAGGTTAGGTGTATGGTGAGTGGGTCTGTACCTAATAGAGGAGTTCAGTTTAAGGTCAGTGTGGCCGACAAAAAGTGGTTTTTTCTGACAAGAATGACAGTTAAGGTCTACCATTCAAAACATAAGATTTTGTATATTTTTTATCATTGCAAACATCTACATTGCTTTATTAAAATAATGAATACACTCCGAAGCGTATATCTTGAAATTTAAAATGACTTTTTAGCTGAATACTCAATATATCGGTGGCCAATCATTATAGAAACTCTAGGCATGTCACCTTTTCATTTCAGTTATTCAGTCACTAGCTCTGTCAAATGTCAGTGAAAAAAGTAATTAGAAGAATAGAGATACAGCTAATTAGAAATGCTACAAAAATCTTATCGAAAATGGACCTACACAATTAAACGAATATCAACCAAAATAAATATAACATTTGACATAGGTAACTAATGACTAAATAACAGAAATGAAATGGTGACATGCCAAGAGTTCCTAGAATTATTGGCCACTTATATTACAGTTAACTATACATTTACCCTTGAACAGCATTGTCTAAATACTTTCAGTAACTTTTACCGAGTTAGTTTATGTAAACTATAGTGTATTTTTATCATATTGATAGCTGAAGAGCTCATTATAAATTCAAAAAATTCCTGAAACATTTCAGTGTGATTTAAAGAATTAAACCGAATTGTAAGCGCTTCTTCATGTAAATAAGTGTTCAGTTAGCAACTTTGGCTAGATTATTCCTGCTTATTGAACCGCAGGTAGCGAGGACAATATAATTTTAATACCATTAATATTGAAATATATTTAGAAGCGATAAATTTGCCGTGGCAGTGCAGTCTAGTACATATAAGAATGATTTTTAGCCCTAAAAAGGGATTATTTGATAAAAACTTACAGTCGATGTACCTAATCACAATTCCATTTCATCAGAATCTGATGAATCTTCAACTCTAACATTAATAGATTCAACGGTTCCATTTATGATATTGTCCAGTTGCCAGTTATAGCAATTATGTTTGCATAAACAGATCCTCGTAGTTGTTATTCCAAAATAGAACCCGTTCAAAATTTCGCCAACATTGTTTTTATTAAAAATTATAAATATGCATGATAGCAGACTTACACCTACGGTAATGGTACCTGCATGATGTTTTTACCGAAACGGTACTGTCAGTACCATTCGCGAAACAGATTACCTCCTACTGCATTTTTTATGAAGAAATTTGAAGGCATTACGTTGACGTAGTTGATCCTAATGGGAACGTTCATTGTTATGAAATATATAAAAATACTGTTATTAATTTAGCGTTCACTGGCGTGAATATAAATAATAATATAGGTATTGCTTTTTAGTATCTAATTATTTGATATTTTAAAAATATTATTTTCCATAAAATATTACTTTGGAAATAAATTATTTTTTTATAACTTGGTTATAATTCTTCTGATTATTATCAATCTGCACAGTAATTGTTTTCATAAACAAACATTGTTTATGTCAACATAATAATCCATAAGTCTGATGTAGCAAGATCTGTACAATCGGAAGGAGATGTAAAATAGTTGAACTCCTCCGCATTTTTTTAAAAGATATACAAGAGTTAGTGACACATTATTGCTGCATCCACAATTTTTTTTAAATAAGTAGATTGAATGTGTAGTAAATTCATATATGTAATAACCTTTTAGTTTGCGTCATCTATTGTTAGTGTCCTTCTAACACATTACGTTGGAAAGAAATGAAAAAAAGCCAGGTCTGTGATTAATCCTGATAAAAATATCACAATAATGAACCGTTTAAATGTTTAAGAAACGTTAACCCTAATCTTTGACTTGAGAAATTCGTTTATGTATTTACTATTAGAAATATTTTTCAAACAAAGACTCGATTTTTTTGCGGAAATGCATAATTTTCATTTTTCCGACTTTAGAATAGCAGAACCAGTTACAAAAAAATACGTTTCTATTTTACATGTTAGACAATTTTCTAAACACAAACACGCATAAAACTTCTTGTGGTAATATACCATTTTCATTTATTGATCAAATATATTGTAGATTTAGATTGATTCGAACTTTAATCGGCGACTATGTAAAAAGGGATGCACAAAAACGTTCAAGTATTGTCGGGAGATGGTTACCAGTGCTTTTACTTCAATGCAGGCATCTCTTCCGAAAATTTGAGGGCCAGGAATCATAGTGCAGGTTTGTGTCTTGAGATTTTAAGCTGATAGGAATAGATATTATTCATTGATTTGTGTTAAAGGTAGGGAAGAGGATTAAACTCAACTTACTATTTTTAGGTTTATATTTTAATAACACATCAACAAATTGTATAAGAGAAGTTTTTATTTTTAGATTGACGAATCGGAATTTGGGAAAAGGAAGTACAATCGTGGACGAGTTATGGAGGGTCATTGCCATTAGTCACATATTTCCGCAGAAGTTCTTTTGCGTAGTTATATGCTATATACTTACAGAAAAAAATTATTTTTAAACTGGTTCCATATAGGTAACTAGTTTCAGTTATTTTCGAGTCGGAAAATGAAATGCATTTCCGCGGAAAAGTTTTGATTTTATGTTTGGGAAGGCATCTTGTAAACCCTTCCGTTTAAATACCCCGATAATTAATTTAGGATAAATTTTTGCTCATCCGTTGGACATTGTTTATCACTCATTGTCTAAAATATAAAAAATTCTCTTAATAAAAAATTAAACTATAAGAACGAATGCATATAACAACAACACAAACACCAAACTTAAATTTGAAACTAAATGACTTCGTGAAAGAAATAAAAAACTAAGAAACATAATTAAAGTTGACTAAAGCTCTGATGCAATATGAAATAAGATAAATTTTCAAAACCATAAGAGATCTCGTTTCACGCAACCCCTATAGTCACTAGTTCGGGAAAACGGGACCAGATGTATCTTCAGTACCTTTTAAATAATTAAAACCGCCGATTTAGAATGTTAAGTCTAAATTATCTGGAAGAATATTTTTGAAATTGGAATTTTCTAATAAAGTGAGTCAGTTCAATTTTAAATTTAATAATTAACCACACCTAAATTTCTCTGTAATATTATTATGTCGTACAGTATATTAGTGTCTACATATTTCAACCATTAATTTTCCAATTATTAACCAAGGGAGTGCAATTATAAGAAGCATGCTGTTCCAGATAACGTGCCTAAAATAAATGTCATATTAATCAAATAAGGGTAGAGTCAAAAACCGCCACACCTAAACTCAAATGTTAGGGCGTCGTCCTATCGTTTTCTCACTCATCGTATTTTCCCTTGTTTCGTTCAACCCCATAATCCAGGGGTCACCAGGTTATCTGATCCACTACAATTATATAGGACATGCAGACATGAGAAAATCTCTCTGTCTTTCCATTGACGTAGGATTTCAAAGATTTTCTTTTCTATACTTCACACCAGTGAATAATGAAAAATAATTAACATTCTATTATTATCAGAATTCACGCTAAAATGAATTAAAATGAATAAATCAAATCGTCTTTTTTAATACGTCAAATACCTAATAATACAAATCGCTTCTGACAGCAGTGACAGCGCGTCGCTTAAAAACGTCAAAATAAATATATGATCATAAATTTTACGTATTATGAGAAAAAAATGGACAACAGTAGCGATAGTGAAGATTTAATAGGTGCGCCTTCTTAAATTAATTTCATTAAATGTAAGGGCTTCGATTAAAAATATGAGTTGCGTATATTATTATATTTGCTCTTCACACCTTTATAAGAAAAATATGCTTTATAGACTAGTAGTAGAAATGGTTGACTCTGGCGCGGACGATCGGGGTTCGATCCGCACTGGAAGTTTTTTAGTCATGGAGAAAGTATAATATTCTTTTACTAGTGTAGAATGGATATTATTCACTTGGATGATTACACTCGTTGAAAAATAAACTATTATTTTGAATATTTTCTATTAAATTTGGAGGGCACGTTCCGGACCCAATTTTTTAACTATAAATTGATTTTGCTGCTCCAGTGAATACACCCCCCAAGAGTAAATCTTGAAATTTAACATGTCATGACTTTTTAGCTGAGTACTCAACATATCGGTGGCCAATAATTCTAGAAACTCTTGTCACGTCACCATTTCATTTCTCTGTTATTCAGTCACTAGTTATGTCAAATGTCAGTTATATTTATTTTTGTTGATATTCGTTTAATTGTGTATATCCATTTTCGATTAAATTTTTGTAGCATTTCTAATTAGCTGTATTTCTATTCTTCTAATTACTTTTTTCACTGACATTTGACAGAGCTAGTGAGTGAATAACAGAAATGAAAAGGTGACATATGCCTAGAGTTTCTAGAATGATTGGCCACCGAAATGTTGAATATTCAGCTAAAAAGTCATGTTAAATTTGAAGATTTACGCTTCGGGGGTGTATTCATTATTTGAATAAAGCAATATAGATGTTTGCAATGATAAAAAACATGCAAAATCTTATGTTTTTAACGGTAGACCTTATCTGTCATTCTGGTCAGAAAAAAACACTTTTTGTTGGCCTTACTGACTTTAGACTGAACTCCTCTATTGAATTTAATACGCAAATGATACCCGAAAACCCGTCACAATAAATGATGATGCAAACGGCCGTGATTTTGCGTTACGCCACTGGTACTATCGTGGGTTATAAATGCCCCATTGTTTAATATTTTATCGAATATTTTATTATTAAATAATAGACTCTATAATATAAATCAGTTCCCGAGTGTTTTGACTGCAAATACCTGAACTATTCGTCGTCTGTATATTCCACAACACAAAAATGACTAAAGAATCTTGTTTGGCTTGTCTGAAACGTCCGCAATATTTTTCACGTTACAGGTTAAAACTCCCTCTAAATATAACTTACTAGCAAAAAACACATGCGAGGTTTTAAAACGTTCATAATTCTTATGTTTTATGTTTTTCGTCTTGTTATTATTTCCGTTATTTAGCTGGCAAAACTTATAATTCTCCTAACTAAAGACTGTCTAGACGTACAATGTTCGTGTTTGCAATGCTTACTTTTGTTGCAATGGTAAAATTTTTTGAGTAAATTGGTTTGGTCACGGATATTCAATAACGTACAAAACGGATTTAGAGTATTGGTTGCTACTATAACTTACATATACCTTAAGGTATCGGAAAACAAAGGAAAATTGCGTATAGTAAGTGAGCTAACTTTAAATACGGACTGTCTTTTAATAAATTATCAAAGTTTCAGCTAACAAAGATTCAGGAATAGTATATTTTACTGCGAATCCAGAGAATACGCTTTCCCCGACTGCACCTTGCTTCGGAAAGTCAAGCAAGCACGAGAAAATCTGTTGTTACACTATTTAGAAAGGCTATATAGGCAAAGTATATGACGTCATGGTGTAGAAAAGCTCAGGACACTCGCATAAGACATACCTGACAGTTTCATCTTCCTGTTCACACATCCTGCATGTGTCTATTAGCCTCATAGTATGGAGGTCTTTCCTTAGTTGATAGTGGCCATTCAGAAATCCTACTGTTAAATGTAGGTTTTTCCTGGCCATCGCCTAACATTTCTTCGGCACCAGCTTCCCAGGGTCACCAAAGGTGATCCTAGCATGACTGAATCCTTTGATTCTATCCCATCTCCTAAGGATGTAGGTAACGTTTGGCTAGTTCCGCAATTTTCGGTGTCACAGAGTTCTAAAATTTTTATTCCAGCCGCTTCCCTGGCCAAAAAATCAACAATGCGATCACATTTACTCCTGTGGTGTCCTTTTACCCACCGCAGGAAAATATTGTTATCTACCGAGGCGTTAGCTAAATTTCGATGGCACTCTAGTACTAGCTCCGATATAACACGTCGTTTGTTCAAGGCTAATAGGGCTTGTCTACTATCAGTGCAGATTGTTATGTTTTTGCCAGAAATTCCTTTTCTGGTTAGTTCTTTTGTGGCAATTGAGATACCAGCCAGTTCTGCTTGAACCACGCTGGTATTGTTTCCCATTCCCCACTTAATCCTTAGGCTTAGTGCTCTGGAGTAAACTCCACCTGTTATAAATTGCACTAAAATGACAATTTGATAAGTATTTAATTTTTTGCAGCGTTGAGAATAATCTTCCAAAACTTTAGTTAAGCTAACGAAATAAAACGATGCTTCTTTCATTCAATATTAACATCACCCTCAGGCGATCGCTTAGCAGACACCTCAAAACAATGAGCAGAGCGAAGTTGCCACTTTGCTTACAAAATAATAATTATTCTTACATACATAAAAATGAAACTGTTTTATTTGTATTTTGTAGAGTTTATCAAACACAAACCTGGGTTAAATTGAATCATTGGCTTTTATTTATTACTCTATGATTGGCTGGCTGCCTGCAGCAAAGGTAGCGCAGTAAGCGCCTCTTGCTGGAAAGGGTCATTAATTGATTCATGCGTTTGGGTTGTGTTCAACCGGACCTATGAAGTCTCCTTTAGAACCTTCTTTGGCTAACTGCTCTACCTGCTGCTCTACGTGTTGGAGTGTGTCGTTCTAGAGAACTCTGTGCAATGAAAACGGACAATGTTGAATTAAGGCATCAATTCTGTCAGTTACTATTTATGGACTCCAAAAATAGATTGGCACGTACAGTTACAGCGACTAAAAGTGACGATAGGGTTTGTTATTTCTAAATAGTTAATTATATGGTAATAAGATCCCTCATGAAGAATTTTAATCCTCACGCGATATCAAAATGGAAAGTGCTTAAACCAGCCTATCGAGAAAAACTCGATTTCTTCAATACTAAGTAAAATTGTTAAATGTCTGAACTTTGAGAACATTAAAGAGTATACTTGTGTTGTATGTTGTTTTGTCAGCATATATAACGTACTGCCCTAGGTCAACTATCCTTTTTACGTGAGAGTTCTCTAGCCTCATATTATGGCACGATCATTCTGACCCAGCTTTTAATCACAACCTTACTTGTCTATCTACTATTCGACAACTATAAAACAATAAATAATTGCAAAATAGAAATAATTACAATGCCAAAAGACATCACATACTGTACACTTCCTTAGAAGAACTCCAACCACTTCACTTCAATGGTACCAGAAAACTTGGTTAGAGATGGAGAAATAATGTTCATAATTGTAATAATAATAATTGTACTATTAATTTTTATATAAATAAATAAGATACAGATTTCATATGGCATAAATTATTAAGTTGACTGACAACTCGTCGTCATAGACCAAATACGTTGTTTACAATATATTTTTATCCTTTTTTATTTACAACTTTTGTTATAGAATCCCCCGTACTATAAACATTTTTTTTAATTTTTTTTCATATTTTCACGTTGTTAATGGATTGATCGATAAAGTGATGCCACGAACGATAATTTTCAGTCTCCTAGCAGATGTTCTGTTCATTTCCACATCTAGTTCCAGACATGATTCACTTTCCCTCAATTGACTAATTTATAGTTCGTAGTGGTTACTGACGGTATAGGGGTTAACTTAAATCAAATTGGGGTTTTGGTTAACAGTTTTTGAGGATGAGGGTCGTATTCACTCTAACATTTTGTCTGCAATTTTTATTGTAAAGTAATTTAAGTTCACAAAATGTTTTTATTATATTATTATACAGAACATTTCAATAAAACTATCCACCCCACATACTTCTTAAGACTTTAAGGAAAATATTGAATAATACGTCAAAATCATATAAAGGGTGTACAGGAACATACCAGCAGAATGACTAATGTTAGACGTTTTTCAAATAAAAGGTCAAGTAGGTAGCTTAGCGAATGTCCACCAAGGTCATCCAATTTAACCCTCTAGCTAGACTTTTTTATGGGTATATCTTAAAATCATTAAGATATCGACAAATAACCCCAGAATTGTTTGAAACATTTCTATAGTCCTCTTGTACAGGAGAATCCAATAATGTAATTATGTATAGGGTGCTCCATTTAAAAAATTGGGTTGTCTTGAAGGTTTTTTTTTATTTTTTCATGAAATTTACGCCTTCAGAATTATGTGGGGTGGACAATTTTCGTTGAAATGCTCTGTATATTGTAACGTTTATTTTAATTTATATTTACAATTACTTGATTTATATTTACAGATTTATATGTACTACTGTCCTTAATTAATAATTTATATTCTACACTAAACACACTAACTAATTTATATGAAAGTAACTTAATAAACACTTTATCGATGCGCGATATGACGACTATTCTATGTGTGCAGCGATGCCGTCTATTTATATCGCGCGTGGGGTAGATTTCTAGAAAACTCTCGTTCTGCCGAAGGCATTGGATAGACTAGAACTCTCTGGAGTGGGAGGGCGAGGGGTAGGTAGTCTCTGGATTGTTCTCGACTAGTGAGCGGAGGAGTCATAGTCGTCTCATACGGGAATTTCACTGGGGCACTCGCGTAACAATATATTTATTTTGCTCTCTGGTTAACCATGTTTGTTAAAGTCGTTTAGTTATTTAGACTACCTGTGATAGACATTACCGTATTAAAATTTTATATCATTTTTTTTTAAGGCTAGACGTACAAATATCGCAGGGTTCAATATATTTTATAAATCTGTTTGAGCTGCTCGTTATACTGCTTAGAAGTGCATTTTACCTCAAATTATTGTATGTAGCTTTTTCAATTGAAACCCATCTTTGGTCCAGGAAAAATTTATTGACAAGTACAGTTACAAATAACTACCACTACAATTGAGGCACATATCCCACTGTTTCACCAACCGATGTATACCCTGCTTATAGAATTCTTGTGGCTGCTGCTGGAAGGATTCTTTCACAGCGTTTTGTACTGCGTCCGACTGAAAACGGTTACCTTTTAACGTCTTTTTTAGTGGCCCAAAGGTGTGAAAATCGCAAGGCGATAAATCGGGACTATAGGGTGGATGCTCTAATATCCTCCATTTCTTTCGTTGCAGATTTTCTTTCACTACGTTGGCAACATGAAGCCGAGCATTATCGTGAAACAGAATAACACCACGTGAAAGCTTCCCTGGACGTTTTCTTCTTATTGCTTGATGGAGCTTGTTCAAAGTTTCATTATACAAGTTTGCGTTGATATGCACTCTAGGTTCTGTAAACTCTATCAGCAAGGGTCCTTCATGGTCGAAAAAAAATGTCAACATCACCTTGCCTGCAGAAGGTTGAACTTTAAACTTCTTTGGTGGCGGAGAATTTGCGTGTTTCCATTGCATCGATGGCAGCTTACTGGATGGTTCAAAATAATGACACCAAGATTCATCGCCAGCAACTATTGACGAGAGAAAGTCATTACCATTTTGACTGTATTCCGTGAGGTGTTGCAAAGACAAGCCCATTCGCAAGCTTTTTTGGTCCTCAGACAAAAGACGAGGAACCCATTGCGCACAAACTTTACTGTAACCTAGTTTGTGTACGATACTATGGACAGATCCTATACTCACACTAACATTTTCTGAAATTGCTCTGATTGAAATTCGACGATTTTCTCTAATCAGGCTTTCCACACACCACATTCCTGTCTGTTGATGCAGTAATCAATGCACCTGGTCGTGGCTTATCATTCGTCCTCTCTTCTCCATTCTTACATTCTCGACACCATTCCTTCACAGTTGGATATGCATACACTGCTTGCATTCGCGTATAAATTTGCAGCGGTTGCACACCTTCAGCACACAAAAATTGAATGACCGCACACTTATCACATTTGGACGGATTGTTAACAACAAACGCCATTTCAAAGTCGCAATACTTAAAAATCGCTGTCAAATATAAACGAAATAAACAGATCAGTGTGACGTTTGCATACACTACTAATGTTGGAAAACGTCAGTTGAATGATTACAATTGTTTCCAAGGCTAACCTGACCAAAGATGGGTTTCAGTTGAACAAGCCTCGTATGAGTAAGAGATGAATCACATTTTTCCGAATCCGCAATCAATCCGAATTGAGTTTCTTTTAGGGAGCTGTTCCCCGGTTTTTGGCTTTAATTTCCTGTCTATTTCGTTTACAACGGATATAAAAAGGGGCAAATTTCTCCCTATTCTATGGAAATGCAGAGAAAGAAGAGCATATTAATCGATAGACATAATGTAAACAGCAGAAAATATCGATAGGTACTTAGAGAATGATAATAAATCATAGTTTTCAGCATTGAAAAGTTTATTTTAGAATGATATAGATATAATTTTTCATGTTTGGCTTCTTTTTTATTTTTTATGATGTTAAATAATCAAATAAATTACCCCCATTAATGTTAATTGATTAATTTTAAATCTGACACAATAATAATTGTGAGAACTCGCTAAGGAGTATCTAAGTCAAACAATCTACAATGTACTCCATCTGGGTATTAATTTATAGACAAGTGTTTTCTCACACATAGACACCATTTATAAAATGAATATATTATGCATGGAAGTGTAGTACGAGTTAGACAGGATACGTAACGCTTCAAATGACTGGACACGACACGACGAGACGGGAAAAGGGAGAAGATACGCTCAATTTCAATGCAGCGGAAATTCTTAAAAAGGTTTTCTTGCTACGCTACGGGTCAACTGCAATCAAAATTAAATTAAGTCGATTAAGGTCGTTTTCAGAAGTTGCGCCCTTCTTCTTTGTTGATGTTACATAAAAAAATATATAAAAATCATTATGAAAAAGAGAAGGAATGAAACCTTTTAATAAATTTAGGAATTATGAAATTTTAAGAATCTTGAATAAAACGAAAAATATATCTTTCTCCAACCATCAAAAAATGTTGACATTTTTGTACTATTTTCAGGTGCAAAAGCCATCAATTCCCTAGCCGTACAAAAATTTGCTCGCAACACTTTTAATCCTAGGATTAAAAACGCTACTTTTTAATCCTAGGACTAAAAGTAATTGCATTTGAGCTCTCTAATTCTAATTGGAATTTGAAGAAAAAACATTATCTCTTACAAACTTAGTAAAAGAAACTAATTGGGCAACTATACAGGTGATGGGCAAATGTGTGGAACCAAGTAAATATCTCTGGAATTATAAAAGATATCAAAATGAAATTTGGAAGGTGGATATTACAGTGAATTGCTTATTTGTTTTCATTTTTCTTAAAAATTTTGAGCTTCCGGTTTAACCGGAAGTAATGTCGATTTCAAAATTTGGAATGGAACACCCTGTATATTATTTCAGATTCTGATGAAACATTTTATTACGAATACAAAAATATCGGGTTCGATATTTTTTATTTCAATACCTACCGAAATATTAACAGAAAAGTAACTAAGGAAAGGAAAAATCTAATATCAATTAAAGAAATAATCATAATTATTAACTAAAACTAAGTGATTTTCAAAACATTGGAACTTAACTAAACTAAAATTAATGTATCAGATGTTCAAACTGAGCACCGTCTACTTATTGACAATAGGCAAGTCGGTTTGCGAATTTCTATTATTTCTCTTTCACTTAATTCGGCCATTTCACGATCAAATTAAAACAATATAAGGTTTGTTCCAACTAAGCGAAATGATGCGTACATGAACGTCACGATCATGCGCATAACCAAGTTTCCGTTCCCACAAGTTCCGACAATTTTACGGACTGATAAAAATGAGTTCCAACAAAAACTTGACACGTTCATGAACGTGTCGGCGATCGATCATTTTCATCAGAGATTTGGATGTAAAGCCTTTCGTGCAGACTGTCATGTTTTAAGGTTAGGTGATGGTAAATAAACGTAAATCATACATAAATTAAACGTCAACTTATAAGAATCGTTCCAACAATGCATAGAGTATGAGGTTCATGGATAAATTCACGTACAGGTTCTCGAACGTTTGAATCGTACATAAATAAGTTCACGATCGTTCACGTAGGTACTAATCATAAGGGGGTTGTTGGAACAAACCTTAATCTTTTCCCATTCAAATACAAACACTAATAACTTATTTGGACAACTACTGTCACTTCTACAATGAATTTCATGGACTACTAGCTACCATCAAATTTTTCCTTTCCTTAGTTACTTTTACGGAAATTCAAAATTGTTGAAAAATATGAAAAAAGTATCCACCTTCCAAATTTCATTTTGATATCTCTAATAATTCCACAGATATTTACTTGGCTCCACACATTTGCCCATCACTGTATATAGGTATTTATTTGTTATTTATACTTATATTGAATGTACAATTGGAACAATTATTGCCAAAATTCAAACACCACTGAAATTAACACTAACAATTTTCGAACAATTCGAATTTTGCATTCGCTCGTAAAAAAATATGCACTTTTAATCAAACATGGAAAAAATACACTTTTCGCGCATATACAGGGAGCTCTCCGACTATTGAATTGTCTTCTCAATTGTAAGAATCATCAGATACAGTTTTCCTTGGTTACACTATATCATTGCACAGTTATACTGATTTTATTTGGAAAAAAGATATCCAGATATCCACATTGCTACTAAGTAGCAAAGTTCCCAAAATTATCATCGTATTAGAGTATTTTTTTTTGTTATAGAGCATCGACTGCTTTGGTCATTAGCTCTTTCTATTTGGAGGAGGGAAAACTCATGTTCACCCGAAGATCGGGTAGTGTTGGACTCCTTCATGGCCTACCAACCAAAAACCTCCTCCAACATTTAAGGCTGTACTTTTATATTCTTAGGTACAAGCTGTTTGCTTTCAAGAAATTCAGCAACTTAATTTGCTCTTCTGTAGTTGAAGTGCATGTCTTAATGTCTTTCGCGATCCCCATATCCAGACGACTTTGAGAAAGCAGTGGACATTCAACTATTAGGTGTCTTATAGTGATTTGTCTTCCGCATTCACAGACAGGCACGTTCCTTCCGAGAAGTAAGTGAGAGCTGGTCAGGTTAGTATGCCCAATTTTTATTCGGGTGATTACTACTTTGTCCCTACGCTTCTGAAGTTTATATTCAGATGGTTTGAGTTGTATACTTGCTTGTATTTCTTTTAGCGCGTTATTATTGACAGTCCATTCTTCTTGCCACTTGTCCATGATTTTTTCTTTCATATACTTCTTCTGTTGTTCTAGGCCTTCATCGTAGATTTGGTTTTCTCTTGCGCTGATGTTTATGGACTCTAGTAGAAGTGATACTCTTGTTGGGTACGATAAACTGCTAACTCGACGGGTTTGGAGAGGAGTCTCTAGTGTGGACAGTATTTCATGTGCAGGGTGTATGGGGTTGTGGAGTATTTTACAGTAATAATTTGTCATTAAGTTTTGCCTTCTGTACCGAAGTGGTGTCACTCCTCCTTCACAGCATAATGATAGGTAGGGACTTGTTCTGAATGCACCAAGAGCTAATCTTAAGGCAGTACACTGAATATGGTCTAGTACTTTTAAGTTTGATTCACTAGCCGAGCCGTATTAGTGTTAAGTGTGGAATGAGGGAAGCAACAGATAGAGTATCTTTCTGTCGATTTCCGGCTGTTTTAACCAAGCAAGATGACTATTTAATTGATTGTAGGTACATGATCTGATTGATTTTTTTAGTCGTCTAAAGCCGGGAACACATTGTTCTGATGCTACACCACGCCACGCCTTCGACGCAACGTTAGAAGGATCTGGCACCGTAGATTTTAATGCATATTGTGTGTACACTGCTATATACAGCTATCCCAAGCGACTCGCCACCATCCGACATGGTACGAATCCCTCTTGCCTGATTTTCATCATATGATATCACGTCGCGTGGCATCGCGTTGTAAGGTTATCTCTGGCTGGTAAGGTGTGGTAACAGTGTGCACGCGAAGGTGGCATCATATGTATAGAATTGCGGCAAAAATCGATTAAGTTTTATTAATTGAGTTGGTTCGGAAGCACGAGTGTCTATATAATATGAAAAGCAAGCACTATAGAGACTTTGTTTCCGTTTTAATGACAGTGAAGCTGATGCTGCACATTCTTCTAGCTATTCTTCCCACTCACCTGAGTAACTACTACTCGCCATAGTGTCTGAATTCAAACTCGTCTCATTTTCTATCATTATTTAACGTAACGTTGCGTCGTGGAACAGTGTGCACAAAGTACATCTCTGACGCATTATGTCGGATGGCGTGGCGTGTGTAGCAACAGAACAATGTGTTCCCGGCTTAACATTCCAATTAATATATTATGATTAAATTAAGATACTGATTGCGCCATGTGTTATTTGTGAAGCTTTAATTACTTGAATAAAATATATATTACATTGACATATTGTCCTACAAAATCCGAGTTACACCACAAGAGTTCTTAGAATTATTGGCCACTGATATGTTGGGTATTCAGCTAAAAAGTCATTTTATATTTCAAGATATACGCTTCGGGGGTGTATTCATTATTTTAATAAAGCAATATAGATGTTTGCAATGATAAAAAACATGCAAAATCTTATGTTTTGAACGGTAGACCTTATCTGTCGTTCTTGTCAGAGAAAAAACCACTTTTTGTTGGTCATACTGACCTTAGACTGAACTCCTCTATGTGGGAAATTTGCTCGAATTTTAGGTCGTCCTGTATTAAATTGTCGCAGCATTAAAGAAATTTCACAATCACGTTAAACTGCCTGTAAAAAATTATTGTTAATTTGTTCTCTCTAGGATATACCATGGATATACCTAAACAGTACTGAAATGGGAGTCGAGGAGAAACGCTAAAAAGATTAAAGAAAAAGGTAACGCAGTAATATCATTTTCTCAAAACCATTTAGGACATTTTCGACCTTTGTGTAAATTCGCTATTGATGAATCTAGAAGCATGAATTTTCAGTGACATGATCCTTAACCCAGAATTATTCTTGTACATGCACCTAGAGCTGACCTACGGAACTTTTGAAACACCTTTTATTATACAATTAAATTGAAAGCAGGTGGAGATAAGCTTAATAATAATAACAATTATCGTAATGTAAGCATTTTTTTATATAAACAGGATTATGAGAATATACAAATTTGAAGTTCACTACTTTTGAATGAAAGCGTACTAGCAGATAAACTTAAAAGGGGTGCTCTTTCCATTGTTATTAACGTAGCGATTGTATTACATCAGTGTGCCTCCGTTCAAGACTAATATAAATCAACGTCTTTTATTGGTTGATTAAAAAGCCTCCTAGGTCCTGATCGAATTATATGTATGTAAATCAGCGCAAAAGAGCAAAGTCCGAAAGGTTGTCGACTGAACTTTTAGTGTATACATATACTGTTCTATAAAGTTTAAAATAAATGCAATTTATGAAATATTGAATAAAGAATTGTAGACATTATTCTACGAGATACCTACCTACTTTGGTACTCGAACGGTTTTGTCGGACTGGAACAGGAAAAATGAGTGGTAAAGTGGTGTACGAAGGAAAAGGATAAAAAGGAGAAGAAAGAAAAATGAAATGTCGATATCTCCTGTGGCGTTTTGCAAATTAAACTCGATAGTTAATGTCCCTTCTAATTACAAGCCAAAATGGTTGGTTACATCATGCAGATATTCCAACCCCGTTTAACTCAGAAGTGTAAGTCAATGTCTGTCGTGGCATATAGCACGAGAAGTAGTTGTTGCTTTTGCTTTTTAGTAATAAAATAATAAAAATAAAAAAAATAATAATGAAAATAATGTTTCAAAAAAATTGTGAGGCATTATCTGTAATAGTACTAACAAAGCTTTACTAAAATATGACAATTTTTACAGGCAACTGTAATTAAGTAAACAACTTGATCATCACTTATAAGCTTCCCTTCCATGTATACATTAAAATATTACCAATTAGTGAATTTAATGTTTCACCCCCTATCTTATCAAAATGAGTAATAGGTGCATATATGATTTGCGGGGTAATAATAATGGCTTATTAGGGAGTTGACATATTATTTTTGGGGCGATTTTCCTGATGGACCTTTATTAAAAATACCAGATGACGCTTTAATTCGTTTTATGGCACCGCAGATAAAACATTTCGATCTAATACAAATACAAGATCTTATTTTTTAGGCACGGTTTTATGCGTGTGTGTGTGTGCTATTTCTGGTTTTATGCGAAGATTGGAAGGTATATTCTTTGATAAAAATCAAGGCTGGGACTATGCACACTGTAAAATACTACTTGTTGCTTTTTACAGTACTATTATTACAGTCTACAGCAGTCGAAAGTTTCATTCTCTATACTGATGACAAACTTTCTATTACACCTGACTAATTATTACTATTAAATATAAGTATTGGAGTTTTCATGAGGAAATCGTCGACAAAACACGTGTGAATAGAGGCGATAGTAGAATTCTACAGTATTATTACTATCATTATTCCAGTCGACAACAAATGAAAGTATTAAGTACTCTGTATACCATCTCTATACTGTCGGCAAGTATTATTTTATTTCTGACTTAATAAAATGAAATATATTGAGGTTTTTATTAAGGAATCGTCGACAAATGACGAGTGGATAGAGTCGATAGTAAAATTCTAGCCTCCATGGTATATTCTATAGTGTGCAGAGTCTCGGCCATAGATAAAGGATGCGATCGTTGCACATGTCTCAGTTTTATCTACTAGAGCTCCGTGAGTTGTGCGTGAAGCATGAAATTCTGTCAAATGTCAAGTCGAGTATTAAATATATCTTTACTTCTTGTCCTATGCACTTTGCACAAAATGCACAAAATATCTCATTGATAAGAGCATTGTCTAATAAAAAGAGATCGTTCAATTTGTACAATATTTTATAACCTTGACCTAAATTTGTATAGTAAATACATTTAACAATACTTATAAAACTATGAATATAATAAAAAAAGCCAAAGGAAACGTCTAAATTGCAATCAAATAATGGAAATGTTATATAAAAGATAATTGAGATTTAAAACAGTGTACAATTTTCCGCCAAGCTTAGTGGTCGCAGAGCATAGATCTTTTTTTCCTCTCGATTTGGGAGTTACGCGATCGAATGATACTCCATGGAATGATAGCACAGAGCAAGGAGCACAGAGTACTCTGTGATGATAACTAGAACAGCTGTCATTCAGTCTGATCAGATTGTTCTGATTTGACCTGATTACTATTACTATTTCTAGCAATTTATGTCATTTATGATTATGATTTTGATTACTGATACTGATTTCTAGTAGATTGCTATGGAAGCGTAAGTGCTTAAAAAAGACGCATTTTTAAGTTTCTATCAGTATTTCAGGACAATTGAACGTTTTGCGAAAATCATAACTTAACCAGTGCGTGACATGAAAAATAGACTTTATTTTCGCCATATATTACTTTTTTCAGTTCCTGACCTGGGCCAAGTTGTTGTCCATGTTTATAATCAACAAAAATAATACGACAATTTTACGTTAAACATTTGTTTTTTGAAGGAAAACTAACTACGATATGGTTTTGTTGATGAGAACTATTCTAGACCATTTTTTACCTCTTTGGGTCCTGCTACTCCTGCTGAATTTTCAGAAGAGTAAGTAAATATTTAAAGGTCACTATCAGAATAACATTATTTCTAAAATTCAAGATTAATCTTAAATTTTTATTACAAAATAGATTACAGCTACTAGATTATATTTTGATAACTGCAGTATGCTTTATGGGATATTCAAAATCATTTTACCTAGCTTACTATGTTCTTGTATTTACAGTAGAATATGAGAATACATGATATTTGTACCTTGCTACAAATCCATTACATTTTGCTTTGACAAACTATAAGTTTTGAATACTTATCTCTAATGTTCTGAACATGTTAACTGTATTTAAAAGTTAACTATCCTTTAATTTTTACTGTAATTTGAATGTTGTCATTTGGTAATTATTGAAAACAAAAGAATAAGTATACGAATTTTCCATCTGAGATTCTGCTAAATCCCTAAATTGACTTTTGTTGTTACCCTTCATTCAATAAAACAGTAGCAGGATATTTATTTATAAATAATTCCAAAATGATTACATTGTTTACGTTTTAAGGTACTTCCTTAGTTGATGCTGCAGTACTACAAAATGAACCATCAGAAATGCAATGTGAATATCACAATAGTACTTGCAAGGAAAAAAGTGGATGTGTAGATGTGGAAGTATGTGAGAATAAAGAGCAAAAACATGGTTGCTATGTACTTTGGTCCATTGGAGAAAATGGAACAATCAATGTTTCACTGAAGGTATTTTTAATTTTCATTCTTCTATAAATTATAGAGAAGTTTATTGTTAATTTTATAGATTTTTTCCTACAAGGGTTAATAAAATTTAGCTAGCTTACACAGGGTAATATTTTATTACGGAGCAGAAAGACTATTATTATTCATTGGTTCTTACATATTTTTTACAGGGATGCTTTTTAACTGGATCAGAATGTGTAAACCAAACAAGATGTGTAGAAACTTCCCCAGTGCCAAAAAACAAATTACTTTATTGCTGCTGTGAAGGGTATATGTGTAATAAGGAGTTTTCATGGGAGCCCAGACCTACTGAACTTACTCCTCCAAGTAGTAAGTTTATTTATATCAAAATATTAAAGATACTTCATTTACTCAACATTTTATTGACATGGGTATCAAGGAAAAAGTTTAAAAAACGATTCTTCTGATTTCTAAACATCATTTGCTCATTTATTATGCAATTTTAGCATCAATTCCCATCCATGAAGCAGCTGGCAATAGCTTTTACTACAGCATTTGGATTGGCCTTGCTGTTGGAATTTTAGCTGTAACATTAGGAGGTGTCTATTATTGGACAAGAAGAAATAAACATTATTTCCATGGGGTATGTATTTTCACTTTATTATAATTATGGATATAATTATATAATTTTAAAATATAATTCAATGTTTGGTAGGACATGTAACCCAAGTCAAAACTATTTATCTATTCATTTTATTACATATTATAGTTAACTTTTTATTTCAAGTAAAATATCTAGTATTAAATATATTAACACATTTTCTTGTTTCATGCTTATTTCGCCTAGTGGGGTGTAAGTGGCTATTATCTATTTAAGGTAGATGTTAGTTTTAAGGAGTAAAAGAAAATATGATCATGTACAGATCAAAAGGTACACCCATGCTAACTAAAGTTTCAATTCAATGTGATTTATCCAAATATTTATCTTGGGTATCCTTTCCTGTATATCTTTTTATGTATATATGTGTTTTCCAGTATTACTAGTGTGATTTTTCACTTCCAAATTTGATTCATAATGGTAATGTACCTCAAAAGAATGTAATGTGTATATTTATTGGGGTTTTGACTACATAGCTGCAAAGTAGACTTGACGTCAAAAACCTGAACATGAAGTTAGCCACTTTTTGATTATATTTTTTATGAATTAATAGCAAGTTACAAAAAAATTTTCTCTGATTGTATGCCAAACGAGATAAGGAAATCATTACCACTAGTACCAATTACACTTAATAATTTTAGGATAATATTAATTATTAAAAAAAATTATAATTATTACAGTTACCGACATCTGAACCACATCCGATACCACCTTCCACTCCTATTTTGGACAATAGACCTATAAAACTAATCGAAATCAAAGCCAGAGGACGCTTTGGTGCTGTATGGAAAGCTCATTTCAAAGGCGAAGATATAGCTGTTAAGATATTCCCCATTCAAGTAAGTGACTGCTATTTTTTTTCAGATTAAACCACCACCCAAATAAAAAAAAAACAAATTAGACTAGTTGTCTCTTTTCACACAGCACCTTCATTTGAAGCTTAACATAGTTTGAAATACCATCATCAAAAATTTAAACATTCTTAGAAACTTTAGACATAAATATTTGCTTTAAGACCATTTACAATTTATTCCAACTTATTCAAAGTAACAAATTTAAATATTCAAAATTAAACAAATCAGGAGCTTATAAATTCAAATGTGTTGATGACAACTGTGAAAAAATTTATATTGGTGGAACTTTTAAAGAAATTATGAGCTATTACAATAAAAAATTAGATTCTAAGTAATTTCTAACTATTCAAATCATTTATTGGCAAACCAACACAATTTCGTTTCATATTTTGAAACTTTACAGGTAGAACCCAAATCCTTTATTGAATCTTTTAGAAGCTCTTGAGATAAATAATAAGAAATATTCAGGTAATCTTCTTACCAGCTAAATATATATAAATAATTCTGCCTTATTAGACCAATTTGTATTTTATTTGTTTATTTGGGGTGATGTTCACTGAGACTCAAAAGATTTATTGTGCCCTCTTACTTCTTAGTTTGTTAGGGGAGTCTCAGAAACTACTAGCTCCTTTAGTCCTATTTCCCGGAGGAATTTTAGGATATTTGCAGGCTTCAACTTAGGTAAATGTTCCTCTTCTATCCAATAATCTACCAGGTGCTGTGCTCTAGGGTTCTAAAGAGTTGTGCAGTTGGAAAGTATGTGGATGGAGGTTCTTCCATGCCACAATATCTGCATTCTTCTTCCTCCACTAATTTGGGCTTTTTCAGGTGTCCATTCAGGCGGCAATGTCCCGATAGGATCACTGAAAGTACTCTTAGCACAGTTTTACTTTGACTTATGCATTCATTTTATCTCACCACCAGGCTGTAGTCACCCAGAAGAATCTTTGATTGTTTAAGCCCTACTAGATCTTTCCAATGGTCAGATCTTCTCTTTTTCTCGGCTCTACCTATTTCTTCCAATATTACATTGGGGCTGATTCCAAAAAAGGGTTCAGGTACCTAGAAGATAGTTTATGTGTGATGGTTGGCAATGAATTTCCAGGCAAATTTGATCAATATTTTTGTTAATATTAGACACTTTTTGCACTTTATTTCTATATAAACATTTTCTAATACTCTTGCCAATATCATTAAAATTCCGTAATAAAAAATTGAAAATTTTTCATTACACCTTTACTCGTTTGATAAAGCTTACATTGAACATTAGTTGAAATATAATGAAGTTTTGAAAAATTAAATTGTTTCATTTTATTGTTCAGTGTAGATTTTCATTAAGCAAAAGTTTCATCTATTCAATAATATTTCTTATCAAAATACAAAAATGTTCTACATTATTTTAATAGAGGAGTTCAGTCTAAGGTCAGTGTGGCCAACAAAAAGTGGTTTTTTCTGACAAGAATGGCAGATGAGGTCTACCGTTTAAAACATGAGATTTGGCATGTTTTTTATCATTGCGAACATCTATATTGCTTTATTAAAATAATGATTACACCCCCGTAGCGTATATCTTGAAATTTAAAATGACTATAGCTGAATACTCAACATATCGGTGGCCAATAATCTTAGGAACTTCTGGCAAGTCACTATTTCATTTCTGTTATTCAGTCACTAATTATGTCAAATGTCAGTTATATTTATTTTTGTTGCTATTCATTTAATTGTGTACGTCCATTTTCGATTAGATTTTTATAGCATTTCCAATTCGGTGTACCTCTATTCTTCTAATTACTTTTTTCACTGACAGTTGACAGAGCTAGTGACTGAATAACAGAAATGAAATGGTGACATGCCAAGAGAGTATTCATTATTTCAATAAAGCAAAATAGATGTTCGCAATGATAAAAAACAAGCAAAATCTTATGTTTTAATCAGTAGACCTTAACTGTCATTCTTGTCAGAAAAAAAAACTCCTCTATTGGGATCACTCTGAATCAATGATCAATAAAAATCATGTATACATAATTTTCAGGATAAGCAATCATGGTTGACTGAACAGGATATATTCAAACTACCTCATATGGATCATCCTAATATTCTTCAATACATTGGTGTAGAAAAACACGGTGATAATTTGCAAACGGAGTTCTGGTTAATTACTGCTTATCACGAACGGGGTTCTCTATGCGATTTCCTAAAAGCTCATACACTTACTTGGAGTGAACTGTGCCGAGTTGCTGAAACCATGTCCAAAGGTAGAGTATTTTTATATTATCAAAACAAATGTCTATAAGCTAGGATGAATAAGATCCCTGTCCCATTGAGTTTACTCTCATCACATAAACGTTGCAAATATGAATTTTGCATCAAATTGATAATAAAACTAGGTTGACAAATATCTCCCAATTTCAATTATTTCTGTTTTTATTAAAATCATTGAGATACTGTCGAAATATTTTTTTGTAATGGAAAGCATACTAGTATTACCTTATGTGATATTTCTAATGTGTTTGACTTTGTAATTGCTTCATAAACTCAAACATTATGAAATTAGTGGTGTTGATCTATGGATAATGCCTCTTCTGACCTTTATTTTTAACACTATTATTGAGATACATAAAAGTCTTGGCTCCTTAACAAAAAATTCAGATATCCATAATTACAATACTATACAAGCATGTAATATTTGTACTATGAAATCGTCTTCTCTATACAAAGGCACAGAGGAATTCACCCAACTATTCTCTTTATAATAAGTTGAAAGGCGTTTAAAAACGTATTTATCTCGATTTTACATTGGGTAACTCTAAATAATCAGTGGAATCAAACATGGACAGGAAAACTTCTTTATTGATGTTATAACAAAACTTTTGCCATACAAATTGACAACTTATATACAAAGACTAATTATCAGTGAAAAGATCATCTCATAGAAAACTAACTTTATTTGTCCACGACCACCCAATAATAAGTCAATATTTTACCTCCTTACAAAAGGTTTATGGCACCCATATATCTACTAGAGTGAATTATGGTTCATGATACACTGACTAGAGATGGGGGTACAATATGAAATAAACTATTAAATCTGTGTATTTTGGTCAGGAAATGTGAAATAGGTATATCACATAATAGTTATTTATGCAACAAGTGCAAAAAAGAGTGTTTTTCGCACGCGACGTGAAATTGTCCAACGAGGTATTTAGGCCAAATTGGACAATAGGTCGAGTGCAAAAAACACGTTTTGCAAGAGTTGCATACATTTCTACATTCATGCAAAAACTGGAAAATTAGAATATAATATGTTGGGAACCTAACCTAACCTAATCAAACTCAAACCGTTCTTCTTTTTTTGTATCTTTATGGCCTCCACCTTGTCAGTACTTAATCATAGCTGGTTTTCGCTTTGACCAAAGATTTTTGCAATAATTGTAACTCGTAGAGACTGAGTAGTTAGATACAGTCTGTTCGCTGAATCTTTTCCCATGTATGAAATGATTCACATACTACTTTTTGTATTACGTCTCTTTCCTACTCACAGAATCTTATTCCCCGAAATGAAACCGTTTGTTCCATTACAGCGTAATATGACAAACAGAGATAGCTATATGATGAATGTCGGCGATAGGTTAAACGCGAATCTGTACGTTGACGTCGTTGACAGACCAAAGACTTTGTTTACAACTACGACCTACGTCTTATTTAATGTATTGATGTATTGCGTTTGTATATTAATGATGACGCATGGGAAAAGATCCAACGAACCAACTGTATACATATATTATTGCTTGTATTAGAGCAGGATCAGACACTTGCTCTGGATTTTTATTTTATTTAAATCTTCATGTTTGTCATAAATCATCACAAAACTGACACCAGAATGACAGATGAGTGCAATATAGTATATTACGTAACGTGTGCGGAAAGTGACATTTTTCACACGAGTGGGAAGTATTGTCTCACGAGCGCAGCCGAGTGAGACAATCCCACGAGTGTGAAAAATCACTTTCGCACAAGTTATGTACACTATTTTTCCTACGACCACGCGATATACTTTTACCGAATTAGGCATGTACCTATAATCTTACGTTTTTATGTAGATGTGAGAGGTTTTACATATGTGTATTTGTAAATACTTTATATGGTTTTGATTACTTACCTTTGAAAGTGGCCCAGAAAATTGTGATTTTTATGCAATGGAAAAAAGTACCTTTGTCCACGACCACCTAATAATAAGCCGATATTTTACCTCCTAACAAAAGGTATATGGTACCCATATATCAACTGTCGTGAATTATGAACCATAATACACTACAGTGAATTATGAACTAGAGATGGGGGTACCTACAATATGAAATGAACTATTAAATCTGTGTATTTTGTTCAGGAAATTTGTTTCTGTCATATATCGTATCGATAAAATATTGTAATTTTTAGTATTGATACTTTTCATAGCGATATTTTCTAATATTAAGTATTTTAAAACAATATATTTATAACGGTACGTTGTATTGATACTTTCTACAGTATCGCCCATCTCTATATATGTCAAATTATATTTTTATGTAGCTGTCAGAACATTTTGAGGTTAGTATAATACCAAATCGTTACTGACTTTTATTTAATAAAGAAATCAAGTGTTGTGGACAAAGTATAGTATTCTACTCGAAATTTATGGCCATAATTCACTTGGGTGACTTGCGCCTCTCGCCTGCGGCTCGTGACGCAAACGTCACCCATCGTGAATTATGGCTATCATAAATTGCTCGTTTAATAATATACTATTATAAAAAAGTTAGAATTAATATTGGTACACAAAATATAAAATACCTATTACGAACATTTATTTCAACAACTTACAACAAACAGAACATCGGAAATAGTTTTACATAAATATTGCGGTTCAAAATTAGTTATTTATTTGCTGTGAAAATTAAAAGTAAAATTATTATTAGCACCACACTTAACTTGTTGCCTACCTGTAGGAGATTGAAAGTATTAACTAGCTATTTTAAGGATTCATTGTTCAAATAATTGAAAACGGATATTTATTGTTTTAATAACATGAAAGTCCAATAAATTGTGATATAAACACTTTTTATTTTGTGTGTGTATATTTCCTCAGCACTTATTAGTATCTTGGACAAGAACCATGGGATACAACAGTGGGATGGCCGAGCGCTCTAGGCATCCGTAGACTTGATTTTTGACAAACAGTAGGGTGGTTCGAGTCCGGGCTCGGTATTTTTTTTAATTTTTTTTTTATTTTTAAATGAAATAAATAAATTTTGTCCACGACCACCTAATAATAAGCCGATATTTTACCTCCTAACAAAAGGTATATGGTACCCATATATCAACTGTCGTGAATTATGAACCATAATGCACTACAGTGTATTATGAACTAGAGATGGGGGTACCTACAATATGAAATAAACTATTAAATCTGTGTATTTTGTTCAGGAAATTTGTTTCTGACATATATAGTATCGATAAAATATTGTAATTTTTAGTATTGATACTTTTCATAGCGATATTTTCTAATATTAAGTATTTTAAAACAATATATTTATAACGGTACGTTGTATTGATACTTTCTACAGTATCGCCCATCTCTATATATGTCAAAGTATATTTTTTTGTAGCTGTCAGAACATTTTGAAGTTAGTATAATACCAAATCGTTACTGACTTTTATTTAATAAAGAAATCAAGTGTTGTGGACAAAGTATAGTATTCTACTCGAAATTTATGGCCATAATTCACTTGGGTGACTTGCGCCTCTCGCCTGCGGCTCGTGACGCAAACGTCACCCATCATGAATTATGGCTATCATAAATTGCTCGTTTAATAATATACTAATATTATATTACTATATGGACAAATCAACTTAGGAAATAAGCATTTCACATATACATATTAATTTGCGGAGTAAAAAGACTAGCATTTCAACATTCAATTTGACAGCTTTTTTATCCGCACACGTACGGATAAGATTTTTTTCCGTACGCGTATGAATAAAGGTCACTTTCCATAGAACTAGTCAGTGCGATATATGTCACTTTCCTATGTGGTCGTAGGAAAACAATTTTATTGTACTAGTGCGAAATAGAACCACTTTTTCCATTAAATGTGTTTCACAAAAGTGTTTTTTGCATGAATGTAAAAAAATAAAATATTGTAAGTTTTAGTATTGATACTTTTCATAACGATATTCAATATTAAGTAGGTATTTTAAAACAATATATTTATAACGGTACGTTGTATTGATACTTTACACAGTATTGCCCATCTCTATATATGTCAAATGACTTTATGTAGCTGCCACAACATTTTGAGGTTAGTAATACCAAATCGTTACTGACTTTTATTTAATAAAGAAATTAAGGATTGTGGACAAAGTATAGTGGCAATTTTATTTATAGCCAATATTCACTCGGGTGACATGTGCCCCTCGCCTGCGGCTCAGGACGCAAATGTCACCCATCGTGAATAATGGCTATCATAAATTGCTCGTTTAATAATATACTATAGTTTGACTACTATCAATGTTAAAATATAACTTTACTGCCAGTGGCGTTCCTTCCCTTTTTTTAATTTATTTTAATTGTTTGTATGTTAATCTTATCCAATATTAGGTGTTTTTGTATGTTAAATGTTATAAATTTTGTATATTCAACTTTCTACAAACATATAATATGTAATGTATTCAAATAAATCTATCTATTTAATGAAAATAAAGGAAATATAGGAAAATGAAATACACATAACAATTCGAATAGGACCGTAACAGGAATATATTTTCATTTGTTGATGCACCATAGCACCAATGTTTCCCATGAAAAGCTAGAACTAAGTTCGAAAACATAATTTTTGGATATACTAGAATCCCACAGTTGTCAGAAAACTAACTGTAAAACGACTCGTATGGTCAGTGTAACACTGACCGTCAGTGGACGCATCTAAGACTGTACATATGTCGATTCAGTTTAATTTTTATGTTGAAAGATCTTAAAGTATCCGATGTAAATTGTGACCAAAAAGTTACAAAACACTTATATAAACGCAACACAATTTATTTAAAAATTACAGTAAGTACAAACAAATGAATTATGAAATAAAACAATTTTAATTTGTTAAAATCTACATTATAATAAACTTGAAGTTGTGACGCGTTTCGCTAACACAGTAGCTTTGTCAAACGAATGGAGGTATAATGAGAAATTTTCAATGTATACAGTGCTTTAATACTAAATTATACGGATGTTAACAATAAAATTATGATCTATTTACAAGATCACTGGTACTACGTGACAACTAGATAACTTCATTACTTATACTCAATACATAAAAATATCAAATTTACAGTAGAAATTGAACAAAATAAGTCTATAAACTTTCTAGACCTAACAATTTCAAATATAAACAATAGACATGATTTTTATTAAACCTTTCCCCCCTTATTAAACCTTTTTACCTAGAAAGGTTCCTGTAGGATTGTTGTGAATGAATTTCCAGTTAAATACTTCAGTTAATCCCATATTTAGACAAATTCTTTTTCCTTTTTAATTTAATTTCTTTGTAAATAGATCATAATTTTATTGTTAATGTCCGTAAAATTTAGTATTAATGCACTGTATAAATTGAAAATTTCTCATTATACCTCCATTCTTTCGATAAACCTACTGTGTTAGCGAAACGCCTCACAAGTTTAAGTTTAATATAATGTGGATTTTAACAAATTAAAATTGTTTTATTTCATAATTTAGTATGGATCTACATCAAGTAAACGCCTCATCTATTCAATTTTTACAAATAAATGACATCTGTTTTTTTTTGTACAAAATTATTTATCTTTTTGGATTGCCCAAGTATAGTTCAATCAAAAAAATAACGAATGCTACAAGCCATAATATACAATTCAACCAAATAGCAGGTAAAATCTCTTTCATAGATATAGGTATTATGAACGGTGTTTGATCTATTCTGAAATTCGTGCACCCATTTTGTAATAAGCCCTGCACTTATAATCGTATTCAATATGTCATTGAATCTGTCAAACATCGGAAATCCTTTTCTCATTATCAAACTAACAGGATAATGAATTTGATGATTACGCAAACAATAAATATACTTTGAGGTACCGTTATTCAGAAGATAATATTTAAATAATTTGGTTAAGCATATAGCGGCATCTTGATCGACATTCACATAATGTAGACACAAATTTATATCATTGCAGTCCCTTAATTTTTTCTGCAATTTATTGAATCTTTCATCGTCGATAAAATTCTGAAAAAAGAGTTTCTCATTGGCAAAAATATATATGCTCAAATTGTAACGATCGATATCGGTAATTGTAGAATATCGTTCTATGTAATTTGTACGCGATAAAAAGCTTATGTAATAACTATTCAAAATTGCGTTAAAAAGAAAAGCGAATAATATATATAACAATACAAAATATCTAACTTGTCGGGTCTTCGCGAGTACTGGCATGTTACCGCCGGTTAATAGACCAAAACAATGAACGTATACATCAAGAAGTCTCTTGTAAGTATAATGTTCACGGGGATTATTACAACTTAAATAATACATAACGCTGCACATAATCAAGTGGAATAAAAATGTAACAAAGACGATCTTAGCTTCTAAAAAAGTAAACATGTTATCAAAATTGTTCACTTTCGGAACATGCGGGGCACACAGAATTATAGAATCTTGTGTGTAAGAGTGACTAACATCAAATAATATACTCCATATGTATTCTTTGGGGAACCCTCCAATAATAATATCAACAGTTTTATTTTCTAATTCTTGGAATACGCCACTATCGATTGTAACTATTTTCGATTCATCTGTGATCGATTCCTCGTATACGAACTTTAAATTGAGTTTATTTTCAATAACTGTTAAAATATTCTTTTCAATACCTTTGAGCACGCCGTTTTCTTTGTAACTGTAAGGCGGAGCGTTGACGTATTTTACTTTTATCAAACAATTTCGGAATTTTTTAGGAATCTTGTTTCCGAACCAATTGAATTTTTTTTTGGATATTCCGAATTCACATGTATCAAAAGGGTGTACATTCGGTTTCAATGTGTGGTCGCAATTCTCATGTTTGAACGGATTCCAAGTGAAAACCATGAAATGCGTTACCTTTTTTGGATTCACTAACAAAATTACATTGTCCACGACGTTTTCTTCCCACAAATATACAGATATGTTCGAAGCTAATTGGTGAGGATTATCAAAGATCCTGGTTGAAATTAAAAGAAATTTAGCGTGTGGATTGAACAATCTTCTTTTCTTCATTACCGCCAGTTGATTGTTCAAATCTTCTTGGCTTCTAAAATGCACTATAAATCTTCTTGGTTTTTTTCTTACGCTTCTTGCATCTTTAACTGTTTTTGAATTGAAGTTTTTTATTAAAATTCCTGATGCTTGAAAATTGTTTAAGCTTTGAAGTAAAAAGAATTCTAATGTTTCAGGAGAAACAGATTTATCCTCTAGAGGCAATGAATAAGTGACGGATTTGTAGTTGTCTTCGTTTAAAAAGCGATTTTGTGCCCAAACTACGCATTGAGAAAGCGATAAATGCATATTTATGTCTCTTGTATTCAACGGCATCAGTTTACTTTGAATTTTTATAATAAAATACATAAATGCTATGTGTGATTTCCACATGGTGGCTAATTTTATTATGGGATGTATAAAGTTATATATCGATCTAGCATGACTAGCATAAATTATAACTAATTACTTCCAATTATAATTTATTATACCCTTTGACGAGGGGGGCATTTTTTTCTTTTGTTATTTGGTGAACTCTTGATTAGACCTAGATAAATGTATTGATTGTTTTAATTATTTATGATGTTTGTTTTACTATATGCACTGTATTTTACCATTGCAGCTTATTTTATGAAAATAAAATACTCTTTATTCAAAGCTTGCCATCCCTGTATACAATTGTCAAAGAAAAGAAAGTAAGAACAATAATCTGGCGATCCTTTGAATTCTTGTGTTCGTCTGAGGTAAGGATTGCTCCTTGCGTATGTAGCATTATCCATATATTATGGTTAGATTTGTAACTTTGTCTCTGGTACATAATTTTAGCTCCCAGAATCATTTGGATTGGATATCCCTGAAAAAGCAGCTGAAGAACGGGGTCTCAATAGATTTGTAGAACGCAATATGGCAGTGGTTGATTTTGTTTTGTTTTAATTTGTGAGTTGGGGGTGGTTCAGATCCGTTCTTAAGACTGAAAATGGCGTGGGAAAAGGCCCAGGAAAACTCAATGTACTAGGCGATAATATAGTCTCCTTACTATGGATTCCAGAACACACTGGAATATAAATAAATGACAAAGTAGATAAACTAACAAAGAGGGAGACTGGAATACCCTTTTGTGACTGAGAACCCTTTTTGGGGAATCAACTCCAATGTAATCAATGATTCTTCTGGGTGACTACAGCCTGTTGAGATCAAATGAATGCATAAGTCAAAGTAAAACTGTGCTAAGAGTTTTAACAGGGATCCTAACGGGACATTGTCGCCTGAATGGACACCAGAAAAAGCTCAAAATAGTGGAGGAAGAAGAATGTAGATTTTGTGGCATGGAAGAAGAAACCTCCATCCACATACTTTCCAACTGCACAGCACTTCAGAATCCTAGAGCACAGTAACTGTTAAATTTTGTGGCATCGACCTCCATTCACATACTTTCAAATTTCATAGCACTTCAGAGCACAGTATCTGGGAGATTACTGGATAGAAGAGGAAAAATAGGATTAAAGGAGACTCAGAAGTATCTCAGAAACTAAGTAGAAGTATGGGTACACAATAGATCCTTTAGATCTCAGTGACAAAATACATTAATTGATTTTGTCCTGTTGTTTATTTAGAACACCCACTATCTTGGATGCCTTTTGGGTGATTTGCGGTTTTAAACGCTTTTCGAAGATCTGCTGACAGGCAGTAATTGTAAAGGTAAATTATTTCTGTTAGGAAGTCATTTATAGTGGGTATGTCGATTTTTTCATGTAACTGATACTTGCTTTGCTGCATTTGCAGTGTGTGAAAGTTTTGTTTAGCTCCCTGTGAAATATACTGGTGCTGAATCTGTTAATATGGGTCAGATGAATACCTAAACTCTAATACATTCAGTTTCCAAGATATTGTACCTCGATTCCCTCATTGAATCATCAGGTGTAACCTTGCTATATTAAATATTGAATTGCTTACTACCGCTATTGGGCATGTAATATTCCTCATATCACGCATATTCTTGCTAGTCCTTGAATTCTGGATAGGTTGTCTCTTAATTAGTCTGAAATATTTTGGGTTTCTTGTATCTTGTTTTTCACCTATTGGTTCTGGTATATAACCCAGTACTAAGCTGCGTTTGAACCCATGAACGAAAAGTGTATAGAGAACTACAATGCTCTACAATAGATTTTCATATAATGTAATTAAATTTCAGGTTTGATGCGACTGCATGAAGCTATCCCGGGAAGAATTCCAGGAGAAATATCCAAACCAGCAATTGCCCATAGAGATTTTAAAAGTAAAAACGTTCTATTGAAAAGCGATCTTACAGCATGTATTGCTGATTTTGGCTTGGCAATTACCTTCGAATCTGGAAAGTCTTGTGGTGATACACATGGACAAGTTGGTACTAGGAGGTGAGTTAATAAACAGTTAGCTAATAACACGCGTAGGCTTTATTATTTTAAATTGACCCCGTTTTCACCATCAAGTTTAATGTGAAAAACAAGACCCCAGACCGAGGGGGTGACCACTCAGTCAGAAAATGTACATGTATTGCCAAAATGATGCGATTTCCTGGCAATCACTTGGATTTTTAGCGATTGTCAAAGACTGCCCTAGAAATCTTGATGATTTATCGAGTGATTTACAAAGATTGCCAAGGATTGCCATGGAAATCACTTTGATTTTCTAGGACTGCCAACGACTGCACTGGAAATAGCATTGATTTCTGCGATTGCGAGATGATTGCGTGTTGATATGAGAGTTCATATTTGACATTATTATGGACGAACTCTAAAATTTTGATAAGATTATATATTTTTTTCATTTGGGTAGGTATTTAATAATGTTTTAAATCGTTGGAACTGGAGTTAGAGCCACTTTCTAAAATCGGAAAAATTTTGATATTCGTTGTCAGTTTTATTCACTTTGATCTTTCAATATTACAAAATTTTGGAGATCGACCTCCGGGTACCGAAACTAATATACCTACAGTGTGGTCCACTTAGTATGCAACATAGAGGATTTTTTTATTACAATTCCTATTCAAATGGGAACAGTGTCAAAAGTTAGTACATGTCTGATAATCTTATCAGGAATGATTGCAAGTTGAACAACCTACAGGGTAGGCCAAAAATACGAAAATTTTTCAAGATTAATGTAATAATATAATAATAATAATACTTTTATTGCTCTTAAAACAAAATAGTTTACAGCGAAAACTCTGAGTAACAAAAAAAACAAAAATGAAAAGAAAAACAATTATTGCCTAGTATACAACACATGAAGGTAAAGAGAAAGAGAAAAAAACGATGGATATATAACAAAACAAATTGAAAACTATATAAAGCTTAATTATACGTTAATGATAAATGATCTTAATTTTAATATGTTCCAAATGTAACTGGAAATAATTCTAGCATTCAATGTGTTTAAATTATCAAGGGCATTAATGAAGAAACGAAGACTCAAGTAACAGTCAAGCTTCGGCTTCATAGTCGAATATATTGGACAGTCAAATAGTAAATGGGATAAGGTTTCATTTACTGTGTTTATTACTCAGTCGTAGCTGGGCGATTGTACGGGTGATCTGTATGGGTAATTTTAATAATAAATAATTACTAGGCTGCTTAATGATAGTGAAATAATCATATAAAGGCAAAAATGAACAACGCTGCATCAGTAAAATATCGTCAACATGCAATTTTTCATAGTACTTTTTAAATATAATATTTTTATTTTTTTCCAACAAATTAGTATTAAAATCTTTCCAAATTTCAAGAGAGTCGGTTATAATGAAGAGTTGTTTGACTTCAAGAGTAATGTACCTTGATTCGAAAGAATTTTGAAAAATGGCATGAAGAAGAGAATTTTAAACACGAAGTCTTTTCGGAAAAAAAATTTTTGAAGCGTCTTCGTATAGTGCGTTTTTTTTATGTTCCGCATATACTCGTATTACCAAACAAGTCTTGATTTTTTTGCTATTGACAGTAGTAGGCCCTTATAATCTACAGAGATTTTTTTTGGCAATTAGGTATATTAATACTATTTGCAGACGTACCTACTTGCCACAGTAATAAATTTTCAAAACCAATTTTTTCAATGTTGCCACAATGATTGCCGCGATTTCCGTATCAATGGGATTTCTCATGATTGCCAATGATTTCCAGCAAAATGTACATGTATTGCCAAGAGTGGTCACCCCCTCGCCCTAGACTCATACTTGCGCGCTAATCGGCGCTAGAGTGGACATTGAAAATAATTTATATCATATTTCCCTCATATATTGATATGACAACGAAAATAAAAGTATAACTAAGTAATTTATTATAGTTGAGATGTTTTATAGTTATAGTGGAAAAATGTTCAGACTTTTTGAACTGGTTGATAATTACGAGACATAAGTATTCTATAGTTCGATATTGTCGTGTCCAATTAGGAATCAAGGCATGTCTAGAATTCGAATCATCAGTGGAATCAAGCCATGGCCAAAGTGGTATAGTCAAAAGCGCTCTTATAGTGCGGGTTCAAAGGTCACCAACCATATGTATCAAATCAGAAAACACAGAGGTTACCAAAATGTGGGATTACACTGATTGACGAATTGCCACTTTTTCTTTTTTACTTGAAATAATATATCAGATTAAGTTCGCTTCAGGATGTGAAAAAAATGTAAAATTGCTTCTTATTCATATTGTCGCTTTGAATTATTATCAAAGTCACAAAACTGACATATTTAAATGAAAACTCAGCTGGTGAAAGACTTTTGAGAATTGCTGAATACTAAATACATATCCTTCTCTTTTCCATGAAAATTGCATAAGTCTTATTCATCTTACGGATTTTATTGGGAAGTTATGATTAAACACATGAAAGAAAACAAAAACTAAGAGTATGTCTTTGATGAATCGTATGACTCGCATGATAAGACTGCATTTGACTATAACCAAATTGTAAAAAAAAATGTAAGGTTATAATAAATAATTTTTTCTGGTGATAAATAAGTACGTAAAAATGTAACTATGTTTGAATTATTCTTTGGTTGGTTATTTAAATCGCTAAATTCTTTTTGTAGTGTAAGTTATTTCGATAGTTTTTTCAGTACCTAATAGTTGGTGATACTGTCATCAATATCTAATCAAAATTGCTGCATTTTCATAAGAAATGTTTGAGTAGGTTATACCGTGTTATTTTTTCAGGTATATGGCCCCTGAAGTACTTGAAGGTGCAATAAATTTCACTCAAGACGCTTTTCTAAGGATTGACATGTATGCATGTGGTCTTGTATTGTGGGAACTAGTATCTCGATGCACCGCTCAAGATGCACCTATTCCAGAGTACAGGTTACCATTTGAGGAGGAAGTTGGCCAACATCCTTCATTGGAAGATATGCAAGAATCTGTTGTTCAACAAAAAGTTAGACCTTTGATACAGGAACATTGGAAACACCATCCGGTAAGTTTGCTATTTTCAAACCGCTATTTTTACTTTTCTAGAAACACCGACACAAATGCAAATTCATTAATTGTTCGGTAAACGATTTTAAAGCTTTTGTATTTATTACAAAAACGGTGTTTCAGCCCCTCCCTTTGATTGATTGATTGATTTCTACTGCAGTACCAGTCAGAGGATTTAATTCCTCGGATAGTTTTTGTGTGTCTTAGTTTGAGCGCTGTTGTGAAGAAAATAGTTGTGCTTACTACCTCTTCACACTAGATCCGTCTTGAAAAATCCTCACTTCAGCAGATTTGGGATTTTGTATCTACAATAAGTCAGTACTTCCCAATATCTGCTAGTTTATTTGCTACTTCGTTTTCTTCTATTCCAGTGTATTCTACAATTTCTTTTCTGTTTTTGTTTGCAAAATATAGTTTTATTTTATTTTTTATTTAAAACATACATAAACCCGCATCAACTATTATACTTCATTTAAAAACCAGGAGGAGTAATTTGAATTTAAGTTGGCAATTCTGTAGACCTATGATTAGTCAGGTTCCGCCCAGTTTCACACAACACTTTTTACAATTGACATCAGCTTATAATTTAAATTTATTTATAGTTCTGACAGATAAATATATTCAATTTTGTCATTGCATCTGCTATTGTTATTATATTAATTTAATTAATTTACTTCGTTGCGTTGAAACTGAACATGATAGCATCTGTCTATATGGAGGTTACAAGATATCGAAGATTTAAAACAATAAAGGTTTTGTTAGAAAATTGGTTCTTCTTTTTTATTTCATTCACTGGCATTCAGTTATTTGCTACTTAAAAACAGCCATATTATAGTAATGTGGAAACAGGAAAAAGTTTTACATTGTGACAGAATACCCGTCTGATTAATTATTGTATATAAAATAATCTACTAGACAGTCGAGAAGTCTACTTATGACTATGCGTGGCTGATTTTTTCATCAATCAAGGTATATAGATTTGGAACACAACTGTTGACTACTTTTTCGAAACATGCCATTTAGTAACTAATCTGGTAACTTTTAGTGATGTGAATAAAGCTCAAATTACTCCTCATGGTTATTAAATGGACTATAAGAGTTATTAGCGTTTTTCATATTCTGGGCATTCGAGTAATAGATGCTTTACTGTGAGTTGAGCTTGACATATTTGACACAAAGGTGCGGCTTCTTTTGTAAAGTGATGTTGATGTATTATGCGTGTATGTCCAATTCTTAAACGGTTTACCAGTACTTGTTCTCTTCATTTAAAAGGCTTCCAATTTCGGGCATTATTAGTTTCAGTGTCTTTCCAGATCGATTGCCATTTTTGGTAAATGTATTATTTCATTGAGGATCTGTGATCGGTATGGGGAAATTTTGTAAGGATATATAAATATAGTATATTTTTAATTTATCCAGGGATTGTCGGTAATTTGCGATACGATGGAAGAATGTTGGGATCACGATGCCGAAGCAAGATTATCAGCATCTTGTGTAATGGAAAGAATAAACTCGCAAGCTAAATACCAACAACCAACGATCGGATGGAGAATTGAAAATGAGGCTCCTTTGAATATTTTAAAGGAAAACAGTATGTAGGGAGAAAAGTAAGTCATTTTATTATTTTTATAGAGACCCATGAGCCACAAAATTACTATAGTTCAAACAAAAAAGACAGGTCTGTGATTAATCCTAATCAAAATATCACAATAAAGAACTGTATTATAAACGTCAACACTATCTTTAATTAAAAAAAAATTGATTGGTGATGTTTAGATTACGCGCAAGCGCGAACTATCAATTGGGCGTATAGAATACGATTAAGGCGATCCTTTCGTAGCGAAAATGTTGAAACCACCTGCCAAATATCAAATCAATTTATTCATCCATTTTAAAGTTATCAAATTAAATCATAATCATTTTGTTCAATTTTGCGAGAGGTATCTATAGTTTGGCAAGTTTATCTGAAGCTACGGGACATCGGTAAGAGGCGAGGAAACATGGCGCAACCTGTCATAAACGTACCAATGGCGTACTGTACCTATTTTATAACGTAAAACTGAAAAAAACAAAGGTTACTAACAATACCAACTCCACTGGTTGAACTAATTTCAGTCAATTGACGAAGTGAGAGGGAAGAACACACGCATGCGCTTGCCAATAAGAAGTCAGCTGTCGATAAAAATAAACAATTATGTAATTCGGAGGATGTGGTAAATATGGTTTTCGCACAACGCTGCCAGAGCTTGAAGAAGTTCATAACAAATTTGGAAAAGTGTTAATTTTTTAATATTAATAAATTGAAAAAATTATGTTAATAGACAAAATCCAAGAAAACAGGTACATTGAAGAATTAACTCACGTTCTTATGGGTTCTATCATATATAGGCATAACAGGAAATGAAACAGCTGATAAACATGCCAGGAAAGCAGCGTCCGATTCAAACATGAAATCAATTTTAAAGCCTCGAGCGAATGATTTAAAAATTCATTTTAAGAAAGAGTGGATTAAAAAATGGACCTCAGAGTGGAAGCAGAAGCCTTCAAAGTTGAAAAAAATTGAACCAAATTATGCACCATGGAATAACAGCCCGCCCAGTCGCTTCTCCCAAATGATCATAACAAGAATTAGACTAGGTCACACTAGACTCACCCACGGACATCTGATCTCCAAGGATCCACCACCAGAATGTGACTTATGTAAGGAGTCGATAACATAACCGTCAAGTACATATTAGTGGAGTGTCCTTTTTATAGTGAAGAACGAATATTGTTCAACATACCAAATAATTTAAATGAAGTGTTTATCTCGTGCACAACAGAAAGTATTTTAAGTTATTTGAAGTGTTTGAAATTTCTACATCATTTGTAATTTGTAACAATAGGCACTAATAGCCTACCTGGCTGATGCGGTTTTTCTTCAAATAAAAAAAAATTAACATTTGATCATATTGTTAATAATAGTCCATTTTCTAATTATTATTATCACTACATATTTGGCATTTTAGCTTTTTCATATTTAAACGTGGCAATATCGAATGTTTTCGACTGCATTCCTTTCACGGCTTCAGATAAACTTGCCAAATATCTTCTTTATGTTACTTGTAGTAAATTATTCATTCTTTTCTCTCTTATATCTGGGAATCAAACCACAATGCTTTAGTTTTTTATTTCAATGTTTCGATGGCGTTCCAGCTACCGTTGTCAAGATGAACTAAATATTAATTATCAATTTTTTCCCTATCTATCTAGTTGCCAAATATTTTTCGTTGTGTCAGATAGGGAAAAAAATTAGTTAATATTTAGCTCATCTTGACAACTGTAGCTGGAACGCTACCGAAACGTTGAAATAAAAAGCATTGTGGTTTGATTCCAAAAAAATAAGAGAGAAAACTTGCCAAAGTTTACATGCAAACGTTGTAAGTGTCTTTGAAAACACCCTGTATATTTGAGCATATGCAAGTGCCTAAGTGTTTTAAATATCGAACGCTGTCCGTCGTAACTAAGAAAAGAATACTGTTTTTTTGGCTCCGTATTTAGTATTTCTTTATAAATCAGTTTCATATTTCCTTCCAGTAGGATTCGGAATATTGGACGAACCGTACCTGCATAACTAAAGTACCTGCTCCTGCAGCCTGTTACCACACTTGCCTACATTTACATAGCCTAATTTGAATAGCATACTACAGTGTTGTTCAAAAAGAACCTAGTCAATAATATCCAGTGAAGATTTTATACTTTTTTAATAGTCTTTCCTTCTGTACATTGACTAAGTTTCTTTTTTAACTATTTATAGGTAATTCAAGATAAGGGTCGTTCCATGTTTTGGGAAAAAAATATATTTGGTCGGGATAATCGCTGACTACACTCCATTTTTTGTTGTTGTTAATTTGTATTTTACAAAAAAAAAATGTTAAATTATACAAATTGTTTGACAAACTACCAGACGAATAAAAAGCCCAAAATTATTCAGAAAAAATACTCAAAATATACAGTTGATTTATATCTGCGATTAGTGTATAAATAATTCAACATGGTAACGACCAATTTTGAATTGCTGATCTCATGTGCCAATAGAAGAAAAATATGAACTATTATTTTGTTTATATACAGATTTTTATACAGAAATTATTTTACCAGAAGATTTTTCTTTATAACATGTGTGGTGACATTGAGAATTTTAAATTATGGTGTAAAAGACTTTTATATTATGTGAAAACCTTATTGGTCCATAAATGTTATTGTGTATTTTTATCTTCCGATTACCTAATTTGGTTTTTATTTA
Organism: Galerucella nymphaeae; assembly: GCA_963978555.1. Lineage (NCBI taxonomy): Eukaryota > Metazoa > Arthropoda > Insecta > Coleoptera > Chrysomelidae > Galerucella > Galerucella nymphaeae. The sequence goes on from OZ021710.1 coordinate 10,829,286, forward strand.
CATGGAGGTTTTATATGAGCTTGAATGTGATTTTTTAGTGACCAACCAAATGTTCGAATCGAATCGGACTTTGTTTGATTAATTTTTGTTTTTGCCACAAGTTTTGTCTTGCACTCAAACTAAATAATAAACCCAAATAAAAATTTTAGACAAAATTAACAAAATTTAAACAAAGAATAACAATTTAAATAGTTGTTGACCGAAGGGCATTTTTATACAAAGGGTTTACTGAACAAGGTAAACAAGAAACTATTAACCACGATTTTGAAACTGATTAATGATTAGAGACATTTGAAAACAGTTTCCATATCCTAAGAAAACATCTACACAAAATGGCAAAAAAGCCAGAGAACCTATGCGTAGAAAAGGTGAATTGGAAGGTGAAACATTCACATATTCTGTTTCTGTGAATACTTGACTCTGAAAGAGCTTTAGAGAGGAAGTAAGACAATTGTTTGAACTACTTTAAATTCTCCAAGATACACTAATGGCATACATAGAGAATACAAAGCTTCTGGAATGGAAGATTTCATTCAAGTGCCTAGTCAGTTGAGCACATTCCAAATTAGTCAATAAAAATTTTAATAGAGGAATTCAGTCTAAGGTCAGTGTGGCCAACAAAAAGTGTTTTTTTTCTGACCAGAATGACAGTTAAGGCCTACTATCCAAAACAAAAGATTTTTGCATGTTTTTTATCATTGCGAGCATCTATATAGTTCTATTCAAATAAGGAATACACCCCCGAAGCGTATATCTTGCAATTTAAAATAAATTTTTAGCTGAATACTCAACATATCGGTGGCCAAGAATTCTAGTAACTCTTGGCATGTCACCAGTGGATTTCTGTTATCTGTCACTACTTATGTCAGACGTAAGTGGAAAACGTAATTAAAAGATTAGAGATACAACTAACTATAAATGTTACAAAAATCTAATGTACATAGGCGATTAAACGAATATCAACAAAAATAAATATAACTGACATTTGACATAACTAGTGACTAAATAAAAATAACAGAAATGAAATGGTCACTTGCCAGAAGTTCCTAAGATTATTGGCCACCGATATGTTGAGTATTCAGCTAAAAAGTCATTTTAAATTTCAAGAAATACGCTACGGGGGTGTAATTATTATTTTAATAAAGCAATATAGATGTTCGCAATGATAAAAAACATGCCAAATCTAATGTTTTAAACGGTAGACCTTAACTGTCATTCTTGTCAGAAAAAAACACTTTTTGTTGGCCACACTGACCTTAGACTGAACTCCTCTATTAAAAGCATTTTTTTTTATTCTATAAAATAAAAAGTATTTGCTAAGAAAAACGGATGAGTATTTGTTAGTTCATAGATAATGAATGTTTGTATGGAATAATGCAGTTTTTGGTCTTCTTTATTCTGATTTTTGAGATTTTTTTGCGGTTTCACTGAAAAATCACATTGACGACAATTTCAATTTCTTAAGTTTTTCCTAATTTAATTTCTTCATTTTATAAATGTTATTATTAAAAAAATGATGTAACGGAAGCGTTAAATTATAATGAGCATGCAAAGAATGTGACGTAGAATATTAGAAAATGTGCGGGTCTGTAAACAAACTAATAGCACTTTCAATTTCAGACTTGTTTCAAAAAATGACTTTTAAAATCCTCTCTTGAATTCTTCCAAGAAGGTTAACATAGATGTGTTAAAGGCTGAGCTCTTAATATTGATATTTAGAGCTCGCTAATCTCGGATTTATATTTATTGGGATGAGCGATGCCTATTTCTATAGGAAGTTAAACGCCCCACAAAAAAAAGCCTCCTAATCATTTTTTATGAATCTACCCCTCCAAACATTGATGTTACTTTTACAGTAAATTTAAAGACAAAATATTCACACGTTATACGTTGTATATTGAATATTCTTTAATTTGTGATTTTCTGATTAAAAGTATTGGGAAAAGTAAAATTAGAATAGAAGAGTAATAGTGTCAAAAATAAAACAAGCGTTCAATTAACTGTTTAGTTTTAGGTCTGATTTCGTGTTTTTATTTTATTTTTGATATAGTCATATCTACAAAAGTTGCAGGGAAGGTACGTTTGTATTGAGTAATATTTTAAATCTTTAATACCGACTTATTTTCTCTTTGTTATTGTAACTATGGATTAGGTATACAATGACTATTCAAAGTTTATTTGAATTTGTAAATGTTGAGTCTTTTTATAGGTGCATAAATGAGGGACAGGCAGTTTTAAATGCTGGCCATATAAGAATATAACCTTAGAAATGATGACGGTTGAGCTGAATAGAAAAACACAGTTTCAAGCTTGTCACTGACTCAAAATTAAACAAATTAAGTACGAATTTACGGTAATTACGTTGACTTGCATATAATACAAAAACAATGCAAAACGAATTACAATTTTCCGCCAGAGGTCTCATTGAATTCTACTCCGCCCCATTAAACTATAACCAATTTAAAGCGAACAACCGGTTATAACTTTGGGTTAACCCTTTGGTTAACTTTGAAATCAGCTGTTTCTTGCCAGTTGGACCCTTTCAGAATAACCAAAGTGGATATCGCGTTAATCACAAATGTTGATCGGTTATATCCATAACCTCACTTTTAATTAATCAAGTTGACATCAAAATGGAAAATAGAATGGAACTTGTACATTAAATGAGTTTTTTTAACGATATTGATATGCTTGTTGTTAATTGGACTAGAGAAGGTATTACAAACAACAAATTATTTTCTTTGTTAACACAGGATGACAGCACATGAGACGTATATCGTATATTTTAAAACATAAACTATATGCATTTAATTCAAAACAGCTCCAGACCTGAGTAAATACCGGTCATAACAAATGTCAAATGATGACGACATAAAGGGCCCAACAGTGACGACATATTGAATAACCAGTGATAACTAAAATCGCTTTAAAGTAATAGGTAAATACCAATTATAAAAAGTTATAACCGGTTGTTCGCTTTAAATCGGTTTATATCCGTAGAATGCATTTGAAAACTGGGGTGACATTGACGGATACCTAAAAGATGTATTACACCACCTTTCTCTAACTTGGTTCCCGAGTAAACTCTTGAAGGCTAGTACTTAGACCCATTTCTTGAAAGAATTCTGAAATATCAACAGGGTTCAGTGCATGAATCACTCTTCTATACAAGAGTCTTCTATACAATACTTCACGCAAGTATGTGAATAAAGGTTTCTTCTGCTATTCTACAGAAGCTACATTCTTCTTGCTTTGCCAGTTGTAGCTTTTAGAGGTGGAAATATACTGTTAGGACACTTCTAGAAACTCTTAATATAGTAGATGTCAAAGATAATACTTTAATTATAAGTTTTCCAAAAAACTTTTCAAAGATCAGAGATCATTCACTAAGAAGCAACAACTACTTCTCGGCCTATATGCACCGACTGTATTGTAGTTAAGTAAATAACTATTACATTTATTGTCACCTGGCTTAAGTTTCTTTGCTATAGCTTTGATTGGCTTAGCCCTAGTAAATATTTTCAATGGTTAGATATTGACTTCTTTCTGGCGCTGCATATTAAAAAAAAAACAAGGGAAGTTTATAACTTCAAGGTATTCTGATCTCCTTTTCTATTCTAGAGAGGGAGTTCTTTGTCATAGAGCGTTTAATTCCCTATACTATGTATGATGGTAAGTTGATTTCGAAATAATTATCTGAATACTAATTTTAAGAACTATTCCCTTAATTAACAAACATCCCTTCACAACTTAGTGGGAGATTTCAATAGAGTATTTCGAAAAACCAGTCTATTGTATGTGCTCAAATTCTTTATTTATCACATATTCGGCAGCTATTCTCCCCATTATCGTGACCATCCAGAAATAAGTACTTTCATTCAAATTTCTCGATAAATATTGACGAATATAAATAGATAAGTTTGTAACGTTCAATTTAAACTTATACAACTTTCAACATCTCTTTTTAATAATCAAATGAACATACTAATAAATGGTTTGGTCGATTTTCTCAAGTGCTACTGGTTCGAGTTGTTGTAATATGATCTATTACATACGTAAATGTAAAAGTTACGTAATAATATACAGTGCAAAGTGTAATATTTGTAAATTTTAGTAGTAAAAGTTGAAAAAAAAATTACTAAAACAAGTGAAAGTTGTTTTATACAAAAAGAAGATTTTACCCAACAAGGTATATTATTGTAACTTTCAAAATTTTTGTAGTAAATTTCGTAGGGAATAAGTGTGCCATAGAAAATCTATTTTGTGCACGTTTAATGAATTTTTCTCTTTGAGATTATATTTGTGCAATTAAGTGTTGTTAAGTTTGGTCGAAAAGAAGAAAAAAATTATATATTTTTAATAACTGTATCTGTTTAAGAAAGAAAATTGTACAGTTTTTCTTTTTGTTAAGATTAATATGGTGATATTTTTTATTTGAAGTTTTATCCGAAAACAATATTCTACTATATACTACTTTCTTTTAACTAGACTGTCCGACATAAAAATCAATTCCAACTAGAAAGTGTATCTAGCTATAGGGTATTCCACATTCTTTTTTCATGCAATATGAATAAGTGGCAAATGGGTTAACCAAAAGTATATATTTTTTAATTTGGTTGTATTCAGATTAACAGAAAAATTTGAAACAAAAGTTTACTGAAGAAATTCTTATTTATTCATGAGTTTTTAAGAAATCAAACCACAATTCTTTTTTTAATTTTTATGCAAAAATAGTTATTTATGCAACAAGTGCAAAAAGTGAGTCTAAGTGTAAGTCTAAGCAAAAAACACGTTTTGCAAGAGTTGCTTACAATATTTTTTCTACATTCATGCAAATACTGGAAAATTAGAATATAATATATTGGGAACCTAACCTAACCTAATCAAACTCAAACCGTTCTTCTTTTTTTGTATCTTTATGGCCTCCAACTTGTCCGTACTCTATCATAGCTGGCTTACGCCTTGACCATTTAAATTTTAAATAATTAAAGATTTTTGCAATAATTGTTACTCGTTGAGATTAAGTAGTAAGATATACATATATTATTGTTGTATTAGAGCAGTATTAGACACTTGCTCTGGATTTTTATTTTATTTAAATGTTTATGTTTGTCATAAAACATCACAAAACTGACACAAGAATGACAGATGAGTGCAACAAAAATTTTGTTGCACTAGTGCAAAAAAGAACCACTTTTTCCATTAAATGTGTTTCACAAAAGTGTTGTTTTTTGCATGAATGTAGAAAAAAAAATTTTTGGAAAATTTTGTCACTATGTTGAAAAAAAAATCGATAACTGTACAATGAGTTGTATTAATATTATAAAAGCCTGTTTGGAACTGATTTTTTTGACTGTGCAGTCTAGTTTTGCAATTTCAAATTATTGAAACGCAACATACGTAAATTTAATTAGGAAGAAAAGAAAAATATAAAACTAAAAAATGTTAAAGACTGAAAGTTGGACATATAGGGCAAAACTGCCCGGTAAATTGAAATAGTAATTGGCTTTAAAATTTAGGTATAGAATACATTATCAATTTAAAATATCTGACAGTACTTCCAAATTACAGTTTCAAAGTTTTTAGATTGAAGAAACATATTTTGTATTTAAATTTTAATTAGTTTTAAGGCAGCTAAATAGGCAAGGGACTCGATTTTTTCAAACGTTTGAGAATATCAGTAAAGATATTTTGATAAATATTTTAGGACATTCAATAAGCGTATGCTTTGGAAATCAACATATAATTTATTTACTATGAAAAGACGATAACTTTGCAAAACAAAATATTGTGATGTTGCCAAGTTGTAATTTTGTTCTTTACTTAACGAAAACTCTGATGTTAGATTGAGAGTTCTTCTTTTTAACAGTGGCAATTATCCACTTTTTATTGAATGTATCAAGATCCAATTAATTCTCCAAACTAATGTCATTGCTGGACAATACTAACTGACGAGGTATATTGAATGTGTAGCAAAAATCAACAGAAATATCTCGCAGCATACCAAAATGAGCTAATTTCCATCATAACTATTGCACATTTTAGCAAATATATGGAGAAATTTATAAAAAAACAACTGTTGCTCTTTGCTGTACTTGTATTTCAAGCATTGCTTTGTGGTGTCAGAAAATATTCCGATAAAACCGAAGTTACAGAAATCGAGTAACAATTTTTTTGCTCAGAAATTTGTGTAAAAGATGGTAATAGGAGTATGTTGTATCTACGCTTGAAACGGAATATATTCGTAAACAGGGTTCAAAATAAAATCAGATTTAGTTTTACAGGGTGTTTTCTTTTTAACAACAAATTCCTATTACTACCTTTGTAGTTTGAGTGGTGTATCTTGCACTAAGTTTTAATCTATATTTTTTACATAAATAGACTTCCCTCAGGTTATCAAACAATACCGGATTGTGTATATCTTGCCAATTTTTTTAAAACCCGTTTTTTGTAGTTAGTGGTTTTTATCCTACCGTGTACTACCTCTGTATTTTATATTATTTAATGTAATTTGGTGCTTCTTAACATATTGATACAAAATAAGCAGAGTGTATACAAAACCAGGAATCAGGTTTGTTTTATTTAAAATTAAGTGTCTGAAATAGCGGATCGAATTTGTTCAAAAACTGTATTTTAGCGTCACTTTCATTTTACCCAATTCCACAGACTGGCCTAGATTTTTAACCAGACTATGAAACAGGTCCTTACATTAGCTAGGACTCTGTATTGCAAATGATTATTAATGTTTAGGCATTAGAAAAATAATACCAAATTTATATGAGGAATATTTTTATCATTCATTAAATTTCTAATAACACATTTAACTACTTATCTACTTACTTTCGAATTGCGAAACGTCGACCCGGCTGTATTTTGACGTTCCTTGAAAATGTCTCGTTGAAATTCAAAAATTATTGTTACTGATGAATCCCTGAAGGTTAAAGCAAAAGTTTTATATACACTCTTCTATTTATATATTTTGTTTGTAAGTATTATGTAAGTAGGTAATAATCCTATTTTTAATTAATATAAACATATCACTCACGATTATCTTTTTTAATTTGTCCAAAATGATTATTTATTTTCAACAACTCGTTTCGGAATGGAATGGAACTGAATAACGTCGAGCTGACCTGGGTACCAGCTCATTTGTTTATAGAGGGAAAAAGCTGACGAAATTGCAAAAAGAGGGATCCATTGGCTCAGCACCTTGTGCTCTTCGTGGTGCCGGCAGATAGGTTCCTCCTTATATTATTTCTGCATGTGCTTCCTTAGAGTACCGTGACCCGTGAGTAAATCCATCACTACCAACTCTTATCTAGCCCCTATCCCTTTTAAGCCATGTGGGGTTTAATACAGTTGATTGTAATGCTTTGGATATTGGGGTGACAGAACTAAAGGATTCTATCCAACACTCTCAAATGAGTTAACTATTATAACAAATTAATAGTTTCAAAACTCACTACGTGGAATGATTCCATAATTGAAATAAAATCAATCATTCGTATAATTTTATTTGGACACTCTGTATTACAACTATAAGCAGCAAGGAGGTATGCAACTGAGCATGCACTAATGTACTACTAGAGATATATATCTGATATATCACTGCAATCTTATTGATTTACAATAGTCGAAAGATTCAGACCATAGAGAAATAAATACTTGTATTTTTCTTTATGAATTGATCGGATACAAGTAATGAACGCAGCTACATATTTGATTTGAAAAAAATATTACATTGAGTCGATCTATTTGTGTATGTTATCCATAGACAACATTATACTGATATCTCTGTTCTGCACGGAATGCACCGCAAACCACGAAGGGTGGCTTGCTATGGGTCTGCACCGGTGTATTATTTATTTCATAGACCAAACTCTATGATTTATTTGAAATGGCGTTGCCTACGTGGCGTCTTCACAGAGAAAAAAGCCGCTTATCTTTCACTATTTTTGCACGTACGTATTTATACAGTGTGTCCGCGTAAGTTGGCTACATATGGAAAACTTTTTTATTATTGGTTTTAGGAAAAAAAGTTATTCTTCATAAAAAGTTCTGCATTATCTAGAACCTAAAATGCATTCATTAGATATTTCCTATTTTGAGCCGTATACGAGGTTTGTCAAAAAATATTAATCTCACTTAAGAGTAAAGTACCTTTGTTTTTCACAATACAGAGAAATTGTAAGAAGTGAAGTTGTTTAAAATTGGAAGTTATATCCAAATATGCAATTACAGCTATTTAGTATGAAAATTAAGATTTGGTGATTATTTACGTTTTACATTATAAAGTATTTGTAATCGTAAGTAATCACCAAATCTTAATTTTCATGCTAAATAGCTGTAATTGCATATTTGGATATAACTTCCAATTTTAAACAACTTCACTTCCTACAATTTCTCTGTATTGTGAAAAACAAAGGTACTTTACTCTTGAGTGAGATTAATATTTTTTGACAAACCTCGTATACGGCTCAAAATAAGAAATATCTAATGATTGCATTTCATGTTTTAGATAATGCAGAACTTTTTATGAGGAATAACTTTTTTCCTAAAACCAATAATAAAAAAGTTTCCCATATGTAGCCAACTTACGCGGACACACTGTATTTAATAATTTCTCCGTGAATAAGACTTTTGCTATCATTATCAATATTTTCATTCCGGAATTACACTTAATCCAAAGGCGTTATTTTGAAATAAACCTATGTTAATATATTGATTTGATAGATTTATCTTCTTCTATAAAAACTACGATATAATATTACTAAAGCAGTTTATTCATTCACACCCTTCAATCATTTTGTGAAAATTGTTCATACTATTATGTGGATATCATAGAAGGAAAATTACCTATTAACCTTAAAACAGCCAAATGGCTATTTCTCCTTAGAACATAGTTTGTTTGGTTTAATTATAAATATTTCTATATATGATTGTCTTCAAGTTGTTGTCGATATGACTGCTTTTACTAAAGTACCATTTTTATTGGACAAGTAGGGTATTTTAGAGAAGATAGAGTTCATATACAGATGTACAATAAGCAATTGAAGCTCCTCCTACCTATATTATCGGATTCAGTAATAGTCATTGGTAAGTCTTATTCATAAATAAAAGTAACTCAGATTAACATACTGCTGTTAGCTGTAATATTTGTTCATTGTTCAGGAAGGTGATGGAAGAACAACAACCACATGTCAATCAATCATTATGTTAGAATAAGAAAATATTAGGACAATGCAATGAAGAAGCTGTGTTTCGACTGTGAGTATACATAATTATTATTGATATTCTAACTGTACCCAAATGTGGAAGTAAAAATCTTAAATAAGAGATTAAAATTATTCACCTATATACTTCTAAAATCTAATCTGAAATAGGTCTTTTTGTTTTATCATTTTCCTCCAATGATTGAATTTTATGGAGCACTGGGGCATAGCGGTGTACATATTCTGCCCATTACTGAGGAATTGCTAGGCATTATAGGTGAATCAGTAGGCATTGGTAGGGAATAACTGGACATTATTAGGTTTTTTAGGAATTTTAAATTAATATATGCTAATATTTGAAACATTGTGCTATTGTCATGAAAGCGTATATGCTGCATAATAGTGTTGTTGAGCAATCTGAAAATAGCTTTAGACTGGAATCAACCAATTTTATAGTCAATTATAACCAAAAACACGTTGGCGAGGCTACCAGCTACCATGTCTATGTGATTAAGGACAATTCAGAAACCAGGATTGTTGTAGAAATCTGGGGCTAGGTTAATTTAATTGGCATAGAAAAATATGTTGAGAACTATATACCTGTTTATTTTTTATATAATATTTCGATAGGTTTTCTATCTGTTATATATGGAAGAAGAAACCTCCATCCACCTACTTTCCAACTGCACAGCACTCTAGAATCCTAGAGCACAGTACCTGGGAGATTACTGGATAGAAGAGGAACATTTACCTAAGCTGAAGCCTGCAGATATCCTAAAATTCCTCCGGGAAATAGGACTAAAGGAGCTACTAGTTTCAGAGACTCTCCTCAGAAACTAAGTAGAAGTAAGGGGGCACAATAGATCTTTTAGGTCTCAGTGAATGTTACCCCAAACACACACACATACATACATACATACATATCTGTTATATATCTGATATTTCAATGTTCACTAACTTAATTACCAACATTAGCTCAAAATTGAAACAGCGGAACCGCCACGATTGGAAGATTATAAGCTACTCGACGCATCTTAAATTCGGCAACTCTTCGCTACTCGTCATCGATGTACCTAAACTGCTGGACCTGACGTTCGCCCAAATCACTCATTAGTGAGTCTAATAATTTTTTGCCTACGCATAAATAAAGAAATAACAAAAGGCTATATACCAAACAATTATATTTTTCATGGTAAAACTAAATTTAACAGTACACAAAGCATTAGGTACATAAACAAATATAAGTAATCATATCATAGATGGATGCTGGAAGATGATCCCAGCTTACCTATGTCTTTTGAAAAAATAACCAACTCGCAGAAAGAAGGAAGGACACTATTTAGCCTCATATTCGACAAACGGAAAACATTTGAGCGCACTCGCTCCATCGGATTGACTGCTCGTTTTGTAAGCGAGGCTTACCAACAACCAGGAACGAGTACTTTACCACAGTGTTGTACTAAGTGCGTCCGTGCGGGAAAAAGTAAATCATGGACCAGGTACAATGTTCAGAAAATGAGGAACGACATAGCTTACCTATGTCCTATGTCTTTTGAAAAAATAACCAACCCGTAGAAGGAAGGAAGGACATTAGTTAGAAATATGAGGAATGACATAGCTTCTCTGTGTTTTTTGAAAAAATAGCAGCCAACTCGTAGAAGGAAGGGTAGGACAATATTGAGAAAAATGAGAAACGACATTGCTTACTTATGTCATTTGAAAAAATATTTAGCTTGTTAAGGGAAGAGAGGACAATGTTTAGAAAAATGGGGAATGACTTAGCTTACCTATATGTCTTTTGAAAAAATGACCAGCTTGGGAAAGGAAGGGAGGACCATATTTATAAAAATGAGGAACGACATAGCTTACCTATGTCTTTCGAAAAAATAGCCAGCTCGTAGAAGGTAGGGAGGACATTAGTTAGACTTATTCGACAAACGGAAAACACTTGAGCGCACTCGCCCCATCGGGATGATTGCTCGTTTTGTAAGCGAGGCTTACCGACAATCTAGGAACGAGTACTTTACCACAGTGTGGTACTACGTGCATCCGTGCGGGAAAAAGGAAATCACGGACCAAGGACAATGTTAGTTTAGAAAAATGAGGAACGACATATCTTACTTATGTTTTTTGAAAAAATAACAAACTTGGAAAAGAACGGGAGGACAATATCTAGGCATAGCTTACCTAAGCTTACATATTTCTTTTTAAAAATAACCAGCTTGTAGAGGAAATAGTGGACAATCTTTCGAAAAATTAATAAGTCGTATGTGAAAGCTTGTCCCCCATGGCTGGAAGATGACTCCAGTCATTAGAAAATATAATCAATCGGTTAAAAAGTAAAAAACCGACGGAAAAGATTCCCCACCGACTTACAGGATGTTTTCTACCGGCAGCACCCTGTCTGTTTACTAGCAAAGTGTATCAATAAAAATGTACAAACATGAACATAGTCAACAATGGATGTGAATAGTATCACACTATTAGAGTATTTGAGTATCAAATAATAAAGACTGTTCACTAAAAAGCAACCTACTGCCCCTGTTATATGCCAAGAAGGACATTGAATTACACTTGGTATATACTGTCTTATTTATAAATAGAGATTCCTGTTCAAAACTATCAAACGCGAGCTTACTTTTTTACCAAATAGCGTTCATGAAATATCCAAACAGATTTGGAAAGGTCGTTGAAAAATAAGTTCAAATGCACTTTTATTTTTCTTAAATTCGTTCTGGTTCAATAAAAAAAATGGATATTCATGTTTCAAAAAGTCAAACTCCATTCTTATACCACTTTCGAATACTCTTAACCGTGTGGGAAATGGCTACACGAGTAGGTGCACAGACAAACTAAGAAGAGAGGGAATTATGAAAAAAAAAAACACCTCACTTCTTAGAAATCAGACATCCTGGGACATGCCACAATACGGTATGAAGAAAAAGTATAACTTTTCGAAGAAACTCTTCACGGAATTAAGCAACAATACCTAATACCATTGGTAAAGGTGTTATTTGTAAATCCAGCCTGCTAAAATCATTTCAATATTTGTTTGTTCTTAGGAAAGAAAATCAACACATTTTCCAATGTTTATTATGGTCATATGAAAATTTTAAAACATCAATGGAGTTACTCCATGTTTAAAAAATGCTATTCTGTAAGTACATATATACATTTATTGTGTATATTATAATATTAAATTAACCTAAACTTGAGGAGCAAATAGAGGTTGCTTTTTGAAAGATATATCTTGTATTAGATTATATAACTTTGTCACTTGAAATTGTGCCAAATATGTTTCTATTAAACTTGAAATAGAAGGTTTGTGTATTTGGCTCTTATGATAATGAATTATTGCCTCAAATCAAGTATGGCATTCTCTTGTTTTGCTTCTACCATAATAAATTGGAAGCATCTGATTATGCTCATTCATATTTCTGTAAATTGTATGCACAATGAGGTACAAAGAGCTCGGCTCTTGGAATTTGTGCCATCATATAACAGTGAAGTGATTTGTTAGAAATATTTAAAACAAAAAAAACTCATTTTGCTCGTTTTTCAATTACCTACAGTTTATTCGTACATACCATTGAGTTTGTATCTGTACTTTATATGTTATATGAAAAAACGATAAAAAGTATACTATTTAATGTCTTTTGATGGCACCATCCGTTTTTACTAGAATTTTTGTCAGATAGACATATCAATGGACCTAATTGAACAGAGTTTGCTAAATGGAAAATTCAACTTTTTGACTAGAATATAAGTACTTAAAATTTGCGAATTGAATTTTCCAAAATCTATCTCCATCTTGAAAATATTGTGAATTTAACTGTTCTAATAAGTTAAAGTTTCAACTCTTATTACAAGGAATTTTCATTGTGTAACAGTATAATTTCCTTTGCACACTTTGTATAGAAACTATAAGCAGTAAGTAGGTAGGCAACTGAACAAGCATAAATGCATGTTTGGTTGCATACCTATGTGACAGATGGTAGTATCGGATATTTGTATTTTGTGACCCATCTGTTCTTCTCCTAGTATTCTACGATTTACATTTCCGGTAAATTGTCATTACGTGTTTCCTATAAGTTGTCATTACGTGTTCCCTGTAAGTTGTCATTATGTGTTTCCCGTAAATTGACATTACGTGTTTCCGGTACTTTTTATTTCTGTGGTTTCCGTTCTGTTCGGTTGACCACCACTTGGCTCTTTTGACGCTTTTCACTCTGATTTCGTTCGGGTATAGGCCGAAACGCATCCATGCCTTTATCTATGGATGGATTGAAATGGCGTCCGTGTTGGTCCGTGTCTTGTATTATCTAAGAATGGCGTGGCGTCTCCATAGACAAAAATCCACAGAATTTCCTCGTGAATTGAACTTGATCACAATATTTATAGGTAATTACACTTAATACAAATACGGTATGTTGATATAGAAGCTAGTATTATTATTTGAATAGTATAATTAGACAATGGCACAGATTATAAAAGAGAACAGATACGAATCCCGGCAAAACATCAACTCCGATTTCAATGACCTTGGACCTTTAACTCGGTATGGCCGTGATGTCGCCAGTTTAAATTTTTTTTAGAATTTCTTACCAAATTGCAATGTTGACTTGGGAACAATAACAGTTTCCAGTGCCGGTTCTTCACTTTTCTTTCTGAATAAAATTTATTTGGACAGTCTCTGTATGAACAATACACTCCCCCGTGATGTTTATTCATTTTATAAAAATAATATACTAATGTACACTATTTTAGTAGAAAAAAGATAAACGTTATTTATTGTAAATCACAGATGAGATAGAGTAGAGAGGTCACTCAATACAAATATTTGTTGGATGATGCCATCGATTAGGGGTATGGGACCATAGACGAAATAATTTTATATATTATTTCTCTATGTACGGTACCATTGTCTAATCTTTATATTAGACAATGACGGTACCAAAGCATACACAGGGCCGGAGTTGAGTACACATCGTTCGTTTATCACTTTTGTCATCTTCACCAGATATTTCTCCAAACGCTGCAATTAATATTTATTTCTGTGGTTTTCAACCGTACATAACCACAAAAAAATTCGATCTGTGATGCGATTGTAACATAGTTTATTACCCTTGTTTAGATCAAGACTCCCAAAATCAAATACAGCGTGTTCAGAACACATGTTGTAGATTTATATGTAATAAAAGGATGTATGACCATATATAACACCTTGTTTCACACAGATTAATTGGTTGAAGACGAATAATCTATTTCAATTGAATTTCTTAGTTTTCATATACCGCTTACTTAAATCCGAGACTCCATCTTATTTGTATGAAAAAGTTGTTTTCAGAAAAACTACACACACTATAAATATCCGTCATAATACTCTCACAATGCCACCTCACTCTTCTGTTTTGTTTGAGCGTTGTTTTACTTATAATTTGGTCAAGTGTATTATAATTCTTTCATCACAACTATGTCAATTTCATCATTAACTGGATTCCGTCGTACTGTTAAGGACATCCTTTTTTCTGGGCAATGATTAGCAAATTATAGTATTACATTTATGTTGTGTGTTTCTTATCGTATTTTAGTTTTATTGTAGGTGTCTTATGTACCTAACCAACACCTGTAGTATATTTTTTTTTTTTTTTGTATTATATAGAACATTTTGTACGTTGTGTTAACCAAGTAGGTTAAGAGTTAAAGAGTAGCTCTGAGCTAATCTTCGCCTCCTTGGAACAAATATTGTATTTTTTATATTTGTTAAATAAAGACATTTTATTATTATTATTAAAACCCCATAGAGGAATATAATACTGTATTTGTCTATGGAAACCCACTCCCATTTGTTCCAGATCATAGATAAATTCAGATATAAATGATCTGTATTATCTATGTAAATGATTTATAATCTTATCACAGAGTACACCATCTGATGGTGTACTCTGTGATCTTATTCAGCAATCAGCTGTCATTTTTTGATATATAAATAATTCATTAAGGTTAAGCAGTAGGTACGTGTGTTATTTTTTTTTGAAAAGGATTAAATCCAGACAAAGGAATGCAATGCCTTTTCAACATTGAAAATAAGGGTAACTTTAAGGAGTTTCAAGAGCTACAGTATAAGAAACAAAGGAAAATATATAGATTATTAGGTGATTCGAAACGAAATGACCATTATTGAAGGTATAGGCGACGAAGTTACTCATTTTTTTATTGCATTGTTTGTTATTGTAATTGGTAAGTTAACAGTTAATGCCTATAATAAATTTAAAGATCCCAAGTGTTAAATAGTTTCATCTTACTATGTTTCAAATAATCCATTAATATAAATAAGAACATAACTATTTTGACGTTTGGCAGACAATTATCAATATTATATAAATATGATCTAAATAATTAAGCAAATATATTTCGGGTATCGACTGGAATAAAATGATATTGTACAGCTAGAAATGACATAAATCAAGTCATGAGAGCACCGCATGCAAATTACATTTTACCTTCTTTCTCTATAGTTCTTCTCAAAATAAGATTCAACTTCATCCTATGAAAGAAAATAATTTAAATATGTTGAGAGTTAGCATACTTTTCAGATGAATATGAAACAATCCATGAAGTGATAATAAATTGGAAATTAATAACTGAAATAAGGATAAATCTTTTGTAAATGTATTATTCTGCTCCAACTGCAATTAGAAATGATCAGAGAATAGTCAAACATTGCAATCAGTGATAGGAATTACACAAAAGTAACATCTTTTGCTATGCCCAGTTATGCTTTGATTGTTTCTGGCTATGGTTAAAACATACTTTATATTAGGGTTTTTTGGTAATGCATTTTACCTTTGTTTTAAATGATGATGTACTTGGCATAATTTGAATAATGATGAAACACATAGCATAATTACTAAAGTGAAAAATTACAATATTTAGCCTGTAAGATAATCTATTCTTTATCCTACAGTGCTTTGTAATCCCTCTCCAAACTTGTCTCTTGACTATTAATTGTTATATTATTATTATGTGTTTTCATCTGAAGTTTTCATTTCTACAAGTGAAATGTCCACATGTTTTAATTTATTTTCTATTCTTTAAAATGTATGTATAAATGCATGAGGTGTGTACGTGTGTACGCATTAGTTAGTTTTATAGTTTGCTTAAAAATGTCCGTGGCTAAAAAAATCCTTCATGTCATTCACTAATTAAACAGATAACAGTGTTATAATTGTTAATTTTTTTTATCAAAGTATTTAACCTTAGACAGCAGTATTGGAACCAGAATAAAATATAATTGTTGTGTGTTACATGTTAAGTATTCCATTTGAATGATTATTCACATCAAAATATTGATAAGAAATTAATGAAAGTTTATTATTTTTTTTATTGAATGTATATGTGAGATTTATAAATGCGGATTCTTGGGATTGGTCAGACTATATATTAAAAATTATTAGCTGATTTTATACATCTATATTCTTCCTTGTATTCTTCTTTTAATATTTATAACCTAAAATGAATTGAATAAATGAAGAAATATATGTGTTGATCTGTTGTAGGGACTGCTGCTTGGTGGACAACCAATATAACTGAACAAAGACCTGTCAGAGCTGTTGTTTGGTTGGAAAGAAGACATAGAGCTCATAGAAGATTGACAAATCATACTGAATCAGTTACTATTACTGAAGGTAAAGTAATTTGAATTCATTGTGATTCTTAAGCAAACTATTGAAGTCATAAATAATGATCTTTCAAGATAAGGTGATTTGGCTCTTGTCACTAACTAAATGTCTGAGACAATTGAAAAGAAAACTATCATTTCAATTTTTCCCATATAAAAGGTACCTTATGTTCATTTTTGTCCCCTGACAATTTGGTGCTGTTTTACTTTGACTTATGCATTCATTTGATCTGTAGTCACCAAGATGAATCTTTAATTGTCTAAGCCCTATTAAATATTTCTAAAGGCCAGATCTAATTTTTCAATTTTACCTCTTTTTTCCAATATTACATTGCTGATTCTGCAAAAGGGATCTGGCCCCCCAAAATGGTGTTACAGTCCCCATTTTCGCTAGTTCATCTGCTATTTTATTTCCTTCTATTCCAGTAAGGAAACTTTATTGTTTTTGCCTAGTGCTTATTTCAGTTCGATTTTGACATGACAACTTCATTTGATTTTCTTACAGGATCAAATAATTCTATACCAGTAGAAGAAGAACGGTCACAGATAGACGTTACTACTGATTCTCAAACCAATCAAGCATCAAATGCCAATAAACCACCAGAATCTAATTCTGAAAACAATTTAATTCCTTCACAAAATAGTACATTAGAAGATCCTCAAGGCGAAGAACAAAACATTATTGATACAATGGATGCAGATGCTAATATCGTAAGGCAAAGGAGACTAGCTTTTTATGGTGGATTAACGAATGATAACCAAGGTAAACAACTAAGTTATTATTACTATTGCCCATGGTAATGGAACTTTTTAATAGTCTCCCGCAATATCTTAGAGATATTTTCTTGATGCATAAATTTGAAGATAAAACTAAAAACTATCTTATTTTTATGTGTCCATATTTGTTTGAATGTAAATTTTGATGTACCTGTGTGATTCTAGTTTGTTGTAACATTCTATATGTTTTTTAACTTTTTAACAATCTTCTATTTATTCCTTGTGGTATATTAATTATTCTCTTTCGTAATTTATTTATTTACTCCCAATAAATTGACAAAAAGATCAATAAATTCTATTCTAAAGTGTTTTTTCAAACAATTTCTTAGGTGCAACAAGTTCTCAGTCCACTTTATCCAATGAAATTACCCACTCCCAACAAACTTCATTTGGTACATCACCAGAGGAACTAAAACCAAGTGCTCCTCCTATTGAAGAAAGTGCTCCATCTGTTGAATATGTTGACGGTGAGAGTAGTACTGGAATTACCATAAAATTGAAATATATAAATGACGATTTAAAACCAGTAGATGGAAATTTGAATGAATCACTTGAGGAATTCAAAAAGTGAGCATATGTACATATTCTATGATATTTTGTACAATACACATTTCAGTAATACCATTTCAATTTTTGTTTTCTTTTATAGTAGGTTAAGCTCGATTCAACCCACTGTGGTACTATAGACACTTTAATTTTTTTGCAGAAGACACTTCCTGCCAGAATTATCAGCCAATAAGATTATACGATTAATTTTCAATGGACAAGTTCTTCAACCTGACACCCAGACTTTGAAGAACTGCGGACTATTTGATAACTGTGTAGTACACTGTTTGATACATCAAAAAAGGAATCCACCCACGGATTCCAATGTAACAGAAAGTCGAAGAGAAGGATACTCTTTCCCGAATCCTAGTGGCTTATCGAATAACAACAATAATCAAACTAGAGATTGGGATTTAGGAAACTTTTTATTTGCTTTTATTAGCTTCATTTTATTGGCAGCATGGTATTTTAGGTAAGTATTTTCCATTTATAGGTACTAATTTGTACTTGTCAACGTAGAACTTGAATAAAACAATTATTTGAATAAAGATAACAGGACATTGGTGAAGAAGTTAAAAGAAGAAATGTTCATTTAAAGTTACTTTACGTGAAATTCGAAAAATGGTCTTCAAAATGCCCCTATTTAAGACTTCTTAATTAAACTATAAAAAAACGAAGCTTATGTTCTTATATACTTTCAATGTTTTAGGTACGTGTACGCTCATTTATATACAGTAACCGCTACGGTAGGATTGATATTAATAACTGGTATTTTTACGATAGTTTTGGTAGGTATGTACTTTCCTGACAATGAACAATCTCCAACAATAACGTTTCACCTACGAGAGCGAGCAGCACAACAAACAGAGTAAGAAGAAAACGTGCCCTACGACTTAATATAATATATATTTTTTCACTTTTATTTAATGTGAAGACACACGTTAAGTTTATTTGTATACATTGTAAAATATGTTTTTAAGTTGAAATTTTATATTTTAGTTATATAATAGTAAATTATTTATTTAAATTTGTTTTATTTCACTTTTGACCCATTGCGACGACTATAGAGAACCTGCGGAACGTTGGTAATTTGAGACTATAGCGTCGAACATTCGTATCTACTGTGTGAGATACATTAAATTTACCGCTTACCGAGCACGCAGATTTACGGAGACTGCACTGGTACAACTGACAGAGGATGTATGTATGTATGTATGTATTTTTTGGGGTAACATTCACTGAGACCTGAAAGATCTATTGTGTCCCTTACTTCTACTTAATTTCTGAGGAGAGTCTCTGAAACTAGTAGCCTCTTTAGTCCTATTTCCCGGAGCAATTTTAGGATATCTGCAGGCTTCAACTTAGGTAAATGTTCCTCTTCTATTCAGTAATCTCCCGGGTATTGTGCTCTAGGATTCTGGAGTGCTGTGCAGTTGGAAAGTATGTGGTTTCTTCTTCCATGCCACAATATCTGCATTCGTCTTTCTCCACTATTTTGAGCTATTTCAGTTGCCCATTCAGGAGATAATGTACCGTTAGAATTCCCGTTAAAACTATTAGCGCAGTTTTACTTTGACTTATGCATTCATTTGATCTCAACAGGTTGTAGTCGCTCAGAAGAATCTTTGATTGTCTAAGCCCTACTAGATCGTTCCAATGGTCAGATCTTCTCTTTCTTTCGGCTTCACCTATTTCTTCCAATATTACATTAGAGCTGATTTCGCAAAAAGGTTAATTCAGGTCCCCAGAAGGCATTTCAGACCCCCTCTTTGCTAGTTCATTTCCTTCTATCCCAGTGTGTCCTGAAATCCATAGTGAGGTACAATAACTATATTGTTCTCGCCTAGTTAAATGAGTTTGTCTAGACATTCCCACACCATTTTGAAACTGATTACGCAAGAGCCCAGTGCTTTAATGGCTGCTTGACTATCTGTCATGATAATCCTTTGTCCTCTGTATGCTTTATCAATATTGAACTGGGCGCACTTTCTTATGGCGTGGATTTCCGCTTGAAAGATACTTATAGTTTTTCCCGAGTGCTTGGTTCCTGACCCGAACACTCCTATACCAGTTCTTCCTATTGCTTTTGAGCCGTCTGTGTACCATTGAAAGGCATTCTTTCCAAGTCTGGTAATAGTATTTGGATCCCATTCCTTCTTGTTGCTTAATTCTGTAACGAATTTCTTTGAAAAGTTGTACTTTTTCATTAACCGTCATTAACCGTGGCATGTCCCAGGTTGTCTGATTTCTAAGAAGTGAGGAAGTGATTTTTTTAATGATTCCCTCTCTACTTAGTCTGTATCTTGTTTTTTCTGCAACACTTTCCACCACCATATGTAGAGGGGTGAGGTTGAGAATCACTTCCATGGCTGCCGTTGGGCACGTTCTCATTGCTCCTGTAACACATATACATGCTAGTCTTTGAATTTTAAAGAGGTTTTCTCTCTTCGTTCAATAGACTAGTTCTACTACTCTACGCAATGGCTCCATAAGTGATAATTGGTCCCACTATGGCAGTGTACATCTAGCTTAGGATTTTTGGGTTGCAACTCCAATTTCTCCCTGCCAGATTCCTACACACCATTAGAGCCATTTTCGCCTTGTAGGTGAACTCATTTTCTTGTTTGTTCCACAGGAGTTTACTGTCTAAAAAGAAACCTAGATACTTGACTTCTTGTCTCCATTCAATCTCGTTCCCATATAAAGTTTTATGGTTTTGAGGTTGAGTTTTCTTTTCTTAGAAAAGGCTATCAAGATGGTTTTAGTGGGGTATATGCTAAGTCCCATTTGCCTACACCAGCTATTTGTATAGTTCAGACCCTTTTGTACAATATCACAAAGGGTGTTTTCGAATTTCCCCATGGCTCTTATGACAATATCGTCTGCATATCCGTGGCAGAATATTCCTCGATTCGTCGAACCACACAGGAGTTCGTCAACCGTCAGACTCCAAATGGATGGGGATGCTACTCCTCCCTGTAGGCATCCTCTGGTAGTGCAAATGGAGACAATGTCGTTGCTTGTCCTTGTCTCTGCTACTCTTGTGGCGAGCAGCTCCGACATCCATTTGGACGTTGTGCTGTCTACACCTCTTCTGTTTTGCTTTTGACAGCCTTATGTGGAGTATTGTCAAAAGCTCCTTCTATGTCCAAAAATGCACATATTACAGTTTCTTGGTTATCTAGATCACCTTGGATATCCGTCAGTTGTACCAGTGCAGTCTCCGTAGATCTTCCTGCCCGATAAGCGTGCTGACACGGGTGGAGAGGTAGTCTCTCTAGGATTTCCGTTCTAAAGATGGTTATCTATATCTATCTATCTATGGGATCCAAACACCATTACCATACATGGAAAGAATGCCATTCAATGGTACACAGACGGCTCAAATAGGCAATAGGAGGAACTGGGATGAGTGTTCGGGCCAGGAATCAAATACTCCGAAAGCTTGGGAAAAACTCCAGGTATCTTTCAAGCGGAAATCCACGCCATAAGAAAGTGCGCATAGTTCAATATTGATAAAGGATACAGAGGACAAAAGATTATTATAATAACAGATAGTCAAGCAGCCATTAAGTGTAGCTCTGGTGTAATCAGTTCCCAAAAGGGGTGGGAATGCCTAGACAAACTCAATGAGCTAGGCGAGAACAATAAAGTTACCTTACTATGGATTCCAGGACACACTGGAATAGAAGAGAATGAAATAGCAGATGAACTAGCAAAGTGGGGGACTAAAATACCTTTCGGGGGCCTGAACCCTTTTGCGGAATCAGCCCCAATGTAATATTGGAAGAAATAGGTGAAGCCGAAAGAAAGAGAATTTTACATTGGAGCTGATTCCTCAAAGGGTTCAGAAGGGTATTTCAATCCTCTTTGCTAGTTTATTCCCTTCTATTCGAGTGTGTACTGGAATCCTCCGTAAGTTTCTCGCCTAGATGATTAAGTCAAGAGCTCAGTGTGCTTCAATGGCCGCTTGACTATCCGACATTATTTGCTTTCTAGTTTCTATATCCTTTGTCAATCGTTTTTGTGCAAAAAAGCTTATAGCTGATAAATAAATATTAAGCTTAGAGCTACCCCTGTATCTATAGGTAAGGGAATTTTTAAACGTAAATTTCAACCAATAATTAATAATGTAGAGGAAAGCACCAAATGAAAATTAAATTGACGATCCAAATAACTATACGATTACGTGTTAACAAAGAACGCTTGTTTATCAACAGTTTCAGCAGGGGGTGATGTCATTATAGTTTAAATATTTTGGAAGCACATTCCTTGGTTCATATTTCATAAAACAACCATAAAGCATGATATGGAGCAGCTAATAAATGTACCACGGTTAGTAAAAATAACTTAATTGAAGAATCTAGAGCAATAGTAATGACCATAAGGGAAGGTCTATCGGAGGAATTTGAAATAAATGCTGGTGTAAGGCAAAAGAGCTGGGAGTGAAATGGGCTATCAGCGGTATTGATAACATACCAGTGGAAGGCATAATTGTGACGTACCTAATAACAAAGTAAGATAATTAATAAATCAAAACAAATAATAGCATATGCTGATGATTTATAGCGAGAGACCGAGGGAGTCTTGAAAAACTACTTGAGAAAATTGTTAAAGAAGGGTGAAAAGAGAGGAATTAGAATAAATATGGAAATGAAAAGAGCTGAGAAGGAAGTCTACAAACCAAAAGTAGTGAATAAATGAATTCGCAGTTTTGAAGTGGTTAACACCTGTCTGCATGGGAACAACTATTAGTAACAAAAATGACACAAAAAGCGATAAGGCAAAACATTCAATCAGGGTATAAAGCATATATAAGTACTTAATAAATTTGACAATATCATGCATTGTAAGAGAATAAGCTGAGCAGCAAAATTAAGAGTCTACCAGGACTGCGATAAAACCGGTTATAGTTACCTATGCGGCAGAAACTATGAAAATGACGAATGAGGAGAAAGAGCAGCTTGGAATATATGAAAGAAGAATAAGTAGAGAAATTAATGGTCCAGTGAAACTAGATTATAACGAGTAATGGAATATGAAATTAGAAATACATAGAAAATTGGGATATAGTAAACTTTATTACATAAAAAAAGACACGCGGGTACGGACATATTAAAAGAATGAAGAAAGGACAGAAGGTAAGGAGAATTACAAAATGGAGAACTAATTACAAAGTATAAGGTGCGATGAGACAGATGCAAGACAGAAGGTCATCAGCAATTGTCAAAACTGAAAAAGCCTCTAATACATTGTAGATAAGCAGCAAAACGTGAACTGATCTTTCATAAGGTACAGGGTCAAAAGAGACTATAGAATGATTCTGATATGATAAGGTGTGTGAATATCTTAAAAATCATGGTATATTCACTCACCCTTCTCGAAAAAAATCAAATAATTTGGATTTCACATGTGGAGTGGAGAAAATATTTTTCAAAACAGTGCATTTTCAGTATTTTTTAAGAAATTCCTAAGTGGACTCTTATTCAGATGGTCTCCAGTAAAATATTGTTCTTGTTACCCTCCATATTATATCTAGTTCTCTGTTAAATGGGAAGGGTTGGTAGAAATAAAACAATTGTGAAAAATTATAAAATGAGAAATTTTTAAAGATTAAATATTGTTTAAATGGACGATAACCTCTATTTTTTCGTTATTACATCCAAATTAAATCTAGCATATATCATCAATAAGAATTCTTATAATAGTTACTATGTTTAAAATTTTATCATGGGTATAACAAAATTGTCCCTGTATAACTGATAATTATTATTTATTTTATTTATTATAAACATTTTCCAGCAAAAGTATTAGGATAATATTCTTGCTTTTACCTCTTGTTCATATAAATATCTATATCAAAGTTGAGCAAAAGTGGCAGAGTTTTTCAAGTTTATTTATCCTACCATTTTGCCTTTATTGTTCAATCGCCTTTGAGAAAGATTTATTCCTCATAATTCTAACAAATAAAATGATTGGAACAATTAAAATTCAATTAATAATATCCTGGAAAAAAATATCAGATCATTAAGTTAAAAAGTCTTTACTTTCTTATTGAACATTTTAGAATTTTAAAGGTGCTTTTTCTCTATCTCGTTTTGTATTCCGTTGTGTGATTGTATTGTGTATTGTTGGCTATAATTGCTATTCCCTTGGCCACAACCAAAGTCCATTCCGTAGAAAACTTGGTTGCCCTGTAACAAAAATAAATATAGAATATAGAAGAACAGAAAATTATATGACAAAACTGAGAAGCGTACAAAATTGTTAAGAATTTTATCAGAACCGTTTTGAACTTATAAGACAAAGGCAAAATTACTGACAATTGAAGATGTTGCGTTATAGAAAACCATTAGGATTATTGACAAACGCTAGGAAAAGTGGAAGGGGATACTTCCCTAAGAAGTGCGATATTCAAAGCGCCATGATATGCTTCACAGAATTATACAGGTAAGAAGAATTCCTGGCCACAGAAAAACATATTGGCTTCCAAATATTCGTGAATGAGTTTTCGGATAAACCACATCAAGTATTCGCCTCATTAGAACCTATAGACACTCAAGAAGCTATTAAAGCACTGATTTCTTGAGTAATCAGTTCTAAAATGGCATGAGAATGCCTAGGGAAAAACTCGATGAACTATGCGAGAAGAACATTGTCACCTTACTATGGATTCCAGGACACACTGGAATAGAAGGAAATGAAAAATCAGATGAACTACCAAAAAGAGAGACTGGGACACCCTTTTATGGAAGCAGTTTCGAGTATTGGAAGGAATAGGCACCGGATAAAATTGAGAATAAGTCAAATAAGTACCAAAATTACATCAAAAATAATGTATACACAAAAAAGCATGCTGTGTAAGAGTAATTATATTTTAACTTGATTCTAGTACGACTTCCAGTTTACTGAAAATAGATAAAATAATAATAATATGTGTTTTTACCTTTTCCAAGTAGGCCTTAACGTAGAAATTACCGAAAAGTACGATGAATGATATCATGTAACCGATAAGTGTGTAGTGCATCCAAAGAGGGAATTCACAACCCATTCTTATTCCATTCGCACCCATGATCAAGGCACAGGTAAATTGAATCTAAAACAAACATTAAGTTCAAGAAAAAAAATGGAATAATTTCATATTAGACTGTTTATTTTGTGTCTAATTAAGTGATAAATTTTATTTCCCGCTGATTCGTGGAAAAAATGTTGTTCTTAACACGCGTGGAAATTGTATTTTCCGGTTCGCATTGTTCGGACAACTGTGGTAAGATTTAAAATATAGTTTTAACGTTTAATTATATTTGTAATAATAATAATGTATTACCAGTTGCACTATCGTTAGGTATTTTTTCCACCAAAGGTACTGAGAAACTCTTGGACCGAATACTGAGAGTCCATAATAGGAGTACATCAAAACATGTATTCCGGAATTGACCATGGCGGGTAAAAATGCTGAAAATTAAAATGTGAGGTTAACACATAAAATAGAACAAGACAGAACACGAGACGTTGATAGGTCGGTCATGTTGTGCTGGAGGGTAGCCAAATCGATGAGCTAGCGTTCAACCATGTTTTCGCATCTGCTTATTAGTTTCAAAAGTTTTTTTTGTGGTATTATTTTTATAAAATTGTGGAAAATATATCTCACAGTATTATTTATAATGATATAAAAAAAATCATAGACAATATAGACCCTCGCTTTCTTTGTAACATTTTCAACTACCTGTTTGATTTCATCTTATAGTTTTTATAATGGTGCACGGTTAAAAGATTATAAAAGCCTAAAAATACCTACCATAGACAAATTATTTCTTTATGGTACCTACTACGAACAAAACGAATCCAGTCATTTCCAAGCCAGCTATCAGCTAAGCAAAAATAGTATTAGATACCTTTAAAAACTAATTGTTAATTAAAGTCTATCACCCGATTGTTCATCAGTAAACTATATAGAAGTAGTGCAGAATATGGCCGATCTGTCAGTGACGCTATTCTAGTATGGTCAATAGTCTACAGTTCGTCTTTTTGGGATTGTCTAGCACAAAATCATCGGCTATCAAATTTTTATTTTAAAAAGTGTCAATGACGAACTCAGTTTCAAATAATTTCAATATATGTTTGTTAAATTGAAAGTGAGAACAACGCCTCCTTCCAAGAAACTACCAATGAAAATGTTATAACAACATGCGGAAAAAGCGAGAATAGTCTTGGTGACATTAAAATACAAATAGCTGGTTTAAGCATAGGACTAAACATCAATCCCACCAAAACCATACCGTAGCCTTCACCAAGGAAAGACAACCTAACCTCAGAATCGTTAAGTTTGATAGAAGGTTTAATTTAGACAAGTCGTGTATCTAGGTATGACTTGATATTAAACTCTTGTGGAACAAACACGAAAAGGAGATTACATACAAAACAAAAAATCTGCTAGTTGCACACAGAGATAGTTAGACCAATAAATCACTGCGTGAAATAGTAGGGCTAGCCTATTTACAACCTCTCCAGAATTCACAGACTAGCGTGTATGTGCATTACAGAAGCAATGAACACAGACACTGGTAAATGGGATCCAAATACCATTAGAATAACTGGAAAGAATGCCATTCAATGGTACACAGACGGCTCAAACGCAATAGGAGGAACTGGGACAAACCCCAAGTATATCTTTTAAGAGGAAATCCACGCTATAAGAAAGTGATACAGAGGACAAAAGATTATCATAATGACAGATAGTCAAGCAGCCATTAAAGCACTGAGTTCTTGTGTAATCAGTTCCAAAATGGTGTGGGAATGCCTAGACAAACTCAATGAAGTAGGCGAGAACAGCATAGTTACCTTAGAATGAAATAGCAGATGAACTAGCAAAGTGAGGGAATGAAATACCTTTCTGGGGACCTGAACCCTTTTGCGGAATCAGCCTCAATGTAATATTGGGAGAAATGGGTGAAGCCGAAAGAAAAATCTAGTAGGGCTTAGATAATCAAAGATTCTTCTGGGTGACTACAACCTGTTGAGATCAAATGAATGCATAAATTAAAGTAAAACTGCGCTAAGAGTTTCAAAAGGGATCCTAACGGGACATTGTCGCCTGAATGAGCACCTGAAAAAGCTCAAAATAGTGGAGGAATAAGAATGCATATATTGTGGCATAGAAGAAGAAACCAATAGATCTTTCAGATGTCAGTGAATGTTACCCCAAAAATACATACATACATACACAACGGCCTATTGCTTATTGGATATGGAAAAATTCAGCTTGCTTTTTACATCAATACCATTTATTATTTAAAATATAATTGAAAAATATATTTTAATAAGTTTATACTTACTAGAACCACTAGGCACCCATTTGATTCCTATCCACCAAAAAGCGAACATGGTAGAGTGATGGTAGACGTGCAAGAACGAAAGTTGATTATCTTTTTTCCTTAATATAAAGAAAAGAGTATCACAGAATTCTAGTAGTTTGGAAAAGTAATACCACCAAACTGCATCAGTGATCTGGAAGTGGAAATTAATAATTATTTTAACTTTATGTCGATTAGGATGCTTCAGAGTTATACAAGAGCTTTTCTCTTTTTCTATTGGTCACATTTAACGAACCATTCTGTATTATTTTATTACTTCATTATTAATAATAGATACAGAATGGAAATTATTATCATAATGTCACTTAGACAAGCAGCTAATAAAGCACTGAGTTCTTGTGTAATAAGTTCTCCTAGGAAAACTTAATGAACTATAGGTATTAGGACATAATATTTGAATAGAACAAAATTAAATAGCTGATGGACTTGCGAAGAGGAGGTCAGAACCCCCTTGTGATATCATTAATTTAATGATAGGAATAAAAAGTCAAAATATTTGATAATTGGAAATATTGATATCTCGTCTGTTTTGAGTACAGGCAATACCTACAGCTCTGTAACATCTGATAAACAGCTGTAAGTTAAAGGATTATTGTGCTCCAATACTCTATGTACTTGTTGAAATAAACTATTATAGAAAATCATTCATTAATATCAGTCCAGTAGGTTATTGAAGACCAGAAAATATCGAAAGCTCCTAAAAAGTCGCTGAAGACCTCACTTTACGCTCCATTTGTAGGTCATGGTAAGTGTTTTCAAACGAGAAAAAAAATTAAAACGATTGAGTTTACAATACAGGGTGTCCCACTATAAAGTAACAAAGGCCGAAAAAAAATGACTATTTTTGAAACGAAATTATCGGTACATTTTAAATACAACAGCTATATTTTTTAATACCATCTGAAAGTCCCATTCTTTTCCTTTCCAAAAATGTATGCATTATCGGCATATACTAAAGTTTTTTACGGAAATATTTAATTTTTTATGAAACCATGTCAATAACTTCCATACGTAAATTATCAGATTTTAGCAGCTTGGAAACGTTATAATTCGAAACTGAGACATGGGATTAATGATTAATTCACTGAAATTCTAAGAAATGTTTAAATTTTTTATGACACCATTGGCAAGTCTCAAAAATTGTCTAGCATGGTTCTGGACCGGGTCAAGTTATTAATTCTCAAAAAATGAAGAGCAGGCAACAAGAAGTAAGAATTAAAAAAAAAACTGTTTCCAGCGGTGTGATAAATTATCCTGATTTTAGGAAAATTATTGGATGAGGGGACTTTTGGGTCTCATTATCTCAAAAACTATCGAGTTTTAGAGAAAAATGACGAGGACTATTTTGTAGATCTATATTTAGCCATATATTACCGGGAAACCCATTTTCCAGGGTTTAGGGACCATTTTCTCTCCTCTCTATGAACTCTATCGCGTTAGTTTTTTCTCGTTTGAGAACACCTACCATGACCTACAAATTGAGCCCAAAGTGAGGTCTTCAGAGACTTTTCAGGAGCTTTGTCACTTCATTTACTGGACTATGTGGGTAATTGAAATAGTTATTTGTTTAACTAGGCAGTCAATCTGCTTTGCTGCCGAGTTGAACATATAATTTTTTCTCCGATTGTTCATAATGATATAGGAGGATATTGTATTTGCAAATTATTACAATTCCCACAATCTCATTTTGGTTGGTTGTTATGGAAATGTATAATCACAGGCAGCAAAGTAACCACTTTGCTGCCTAGGCAGGAAAAGTAATACTTTGCTGATGGATATCAGTCAGCAAAATTAATATTTGCTGCCAATCGGAGAAAAAAATAATTTTTTGTATATTAATTTTGTTCGAAAACGCAAAGCCATGTGAAAAATATAGATATTATAATAGTAAAAATGTTTTACCTGCAGTTCATCGGGAGAATATTTTTCTCGACAAGGTTCACAGAAGTAATTATATCTTAACCGAAAGGATGCTGTCAATAACTGAAAAAAAATTAATATTATAATTTCGCATACCAATTAGTTGTTTCTGATATCAATTGAATTATTTTATGAAATATAAAAAAATACTTTGGGATATTGAAATATGGTTTTTACCTCTATTGGAGTCTGAAAGCATATCAGTTTTCATAATTTCAGTGACAAATGATGCCAGTTAGTATCATTATTTTAACCTCATAATTTTCGTTAAAGTGGAGCGGGTGACAAAATAAGAATGTCTCTTGACCACATCTCCGAAACCGATGGGATACAATAACAGATAAATGATAATATAACTAGTTGCATTATGAAAGTGTTTTTTGCGCTAGGTGCGAAGTTTAGATCACTAGCGACCTCTTTACAAATAATCGTATGGATTCACGATACACGAACTGGTAATCTTTTAGTCAAGCTATTATTCAAAAACCCTTGGTGGTAAACAATGTTCACTACTAACACACTTCTCATGTTTGTAAAATAAAAAAAAAACAGTTTCTACGTCGCCCGAAAGCGAACTAAATAAAGCTACACCAGAGGCTACACGCCAAATAGGTATTAAAGCCACTTCAACGGAAAAAGGGGAAAGGTGAAAAGGTGACACACTTCACAGGACCGAATTTGGTATTCGTCTGTGCAAACCAAAATCGGATTGTTTGAAAATTGTTCATTGTGTTTAAAAAAAACACTTAGACTAAACTTGACAAGGATTCCCACTAAATGTAGGGGGGCCTCAGCTAAGTGTGGACTTCCACATGCTTGGAGAAGTTATTTTCATACAGAATTACATCTAAAAACATAAAAATCCATTCTATTCTCGATTAATTCTCATTTTACGACTATTTGATGTATTATTTTGTCTAAAATAAGGATTCTTAATACCTTAATGTCTTAAATGTTTTAAATAAATTACGCATGCTCAAACCATAGTTTTAATGAGCTGTAAACTTTATTTATTCCATATTCCATTTGAAGGTCTACATTCATCATCACATTCTAACATATAGGTTAGTCGCATAAGAAGGTGGTTTTTGGTTTTTCTCATACGGTTATATTTGACGTTTTTTCTGATATCAGAGTTGTTTTAATACATACATATTCAACATTAGGATTTGAATTTTAACAAATATCATGTCAAATTAAGAGCTTTCCGTTATTATTTATGCTTATCGCATACAGAAGAGTAAAATTGAGTTAGCGGATTGTCTTATTTTTTTTAATCATGCTTTAAAATTTACCAGCTGCTCGCATTTATTAGAGGAATGCGATATGTATAATACCTTCTATGGAGCATTATCAGGACAGTACACACTATTTTAAACAAAGTTCTTTTTTTTATCATCCCCGAGTTTCCCATTATGAGAAAGCTCATTTTGGACACTGCAAATAGAAAGATATATAAGTGTACTTACCCTAGCTGCTATATAAAAATTTAATCCGGCCATATAAAAATTATAAGGTACAAGTAGCCAAGAAAGTTTAAACGGTTTCCTATTTGCCATTAATTTAGGTCCTAGCCATACTATGAAAAAATATAAACCTATGAATAACAAAGTCGGAACGGGGGAATCTACTAAAGGCCATCCTCTCGTTCGTGTGTCTAAAACAAAACAAAATATTGTTATCCTTTTATTTTTTTAAATTACTTTACAAATAAGAATAATAACCAAATCAACAATTAATTCATCCAGCATTCAACCTACTAGAAGAGTCTAAGTTATTGCAAAGTCAGAATAATGACTGACCTCATAAATGTATTTGTACCCGTCTTATCAAAATACTAAGAGCCGTTACACATGGGACTGATGGTCAGTCCAGATGATCAGTTGTGCACGGGCTCGCCATATGCCTTTGCTCACGAATTTACGGACTGATGATGCGCTGTACATGTGAAATGTCGTATTATATTGTTAGATCTCGTTTAAGATATTCAAATTTGGCGCTCTTACAATCTTTCAACCGCTCACGCATGCGCGTCAACACAGGCGGGCACGAGGGAGGAGATGTACATCCCCCGTGTTTCCGTCCGGCATTCGCTGCTTGACTTGGGTTGTTAATGGTTGTTGTTGTTAACACATCTAAGAATAAGAAATCTAACAATATATAATGGCCCTTGCGAACTGACCATCAGTCCCATTTGTAACGGCTCTAATACTAATACTTTTATATAATTATTGTTGATGGAAATATCTCTAAAAGTATAATAAATTGAGGTATTTCGTGAATGCCCTAAAGCGGACCTTACACGATCAATATTACTATCAATATCGAAAAATATTGTCAGTAATATTGATCGTGTATGGAGTGGAATGATGGAATGAAGTTAAGTACTGACGGTTATTCGAATATTTTAATATTTTGGTCATCAGTATTGACAATACTGTCAGTATTCCGTATTGCCAGTAATACTGACCGTGTAAGGTCCGTTTTATAAATTATACGTGGAGCAGTACAGATTCAAATAAAACTTAGACGTATTGGAACTAGGAGCTAAAGCACGATCACTGCAAAATAAACTCAGGACTAGACCACTCAATTTTTTATGTTCTTTTGGAATAAACTATTGATTTATAAAAATCTTAATAAAATATTTTTTTTCTTATCCCGAACCTGGATAATAACTGTTTTTGTGACATGATAAGATTTTGACCTTATTGTGTTATCAATGCAATATATCCTTACCAAAAATGAAACAAATATATAAGGTGGTTCCAAAGTTATGACCATCAAATGCATTGGAATAAATGAATAAAACACCCTGTATCTCTGTTAATAATTATGTTAGACCACTACAGGAGTTCAGTCTAAGGTCAGTGAGGCCAACAAAAAGTGTTTTTTCTGACAAGAATGACAGTTAAGGTCTACCGTTCAAAACGTAAGATTTTGCATGTTTTATATCATTGCGAACATCTATATTGCTTTATCAATATAATGAAGCGTAAATCTTGAAATTTAACATGACTTTTTAGTTGAATACTCAACATAACGGTGGCTATGGAAACTCTAGGCATGTCACCTTTTCATTTCTGTTATTCAGTCACTAGCTCTGTCAAATGTCAGTGAAAAAAGTAATTAGAAAAATAGAGACACAGCTAATTATAAATGCTACAAAAATCTAATCAAAAATGGGCATACACAATTAAACGAATCAACAAAAATAAATATAACTCACATTTGTCATAACTAGTGACTGAATAACAGAAATGAAATGGTGACATGCCAAGAGTTCCTAGAATTATTGGTCATTGATATGTTGAGTATTAAGCTAAAAAGTCATGTTAAATTTGAAGATTTACGCTTCGGGGGTGTATTCATTATTTTAATAAAGCAATATACATGTTCGCAATGATAAAAAACATGCAAAATCGTATGTTTTGAACGGTAGACCTTAACTGTCATTCTTGTCAGAAAAAACCACTTATTGTTGGACATACTGACCATAGACTGAACTTCTTTATTAACCAAGTATATTTGGAACCATCAAAGTGTCGTCTACTTGCAGTTAACCTATGGTGGTTTAACTATGAAACACCCTGTATTAACTTACCTGATAACGATAATGTCCATGCATAATAGTCGTAGGCCTGGCTAACTAGGGTTTGTGTTGAGTTAATTACATATGCCATTCTGCTCAAAATTCTACTTAAATACCTGAAACAAAAAAAAACTGTCAAAATAATGATAGAATCATAATTTTACGTATTATTTAGAGAAAAAATGAACAATAGTAGATATATTTAGTTATAACTGCCAATTATCATTTATAAATGTAAGGGTTTCGATTAAAACTGTATGTTACGTATCACTTTTTGAAAATAAACATGCTCTATAGCCTAGTGGTAGAAATAGTTGACTCTGGCGCGGACGATTGGGGTTCGATCCTCACTGGAAGCTTTCTTTTTTTAGTCGTGGAGAAAGTATAGTCTTTTAATTGTGTAGAATGGCTAATATTCACTCATCCGCGTGAATAATAGTCATCATTCTGCACTCAGAATATACTATTAATATTGATCCGAAAAGTCGAAACCATGGAAGAAATTCATCAGTTGAAAGTTGACCATCTTTCTTAGTTTCGATTTAAATTCAAACTTCTTAGTTTCTTAGATATATTACATTATATGGTCTTAGGTTCTTACTTTTAGTTTTTAATTAGTGGCCTCTCATTATAATTCCTATACCACGTCCCATTGTTTGTTATTTCGCTTTCTTTCTTCGCGAAACCTCGATTTTAAAGCAGGTAGAGTTATGAATATATACAAAGAAAAAGAGAGAGAGAATGGTACTTATTTATATTTTCTACGTTAACATACTTTTTTAAGCACACAAATAATCATAAATAAGATATATCCACTCCTTAATTTGAAATCATAGGCGAGCGCAGACTTTCTTATTAGGGGGGCCCAAATATCATATCGGAATCTTTGATAAAAAAATAAAGATCCATGTCCGCCGAAACATTGCTTTTGCATATTGCCGCCCTTCAATTTCTCTTTTTCTCGTAATTGGGATGGACCGATTAGGGTGGGCAATAGACCCCCCTGCCCCCCCTGTAGGCACGCCTATGTTTGAAATAAAATGAAGAGGTTAAGTGAAAGTGGTCCAAGTTGTAAGAATATGTCGATAATGGTACATGCTAAAGCTTTAATACTAAGTATTGACTATAACTAAATGGAATTAATCAGTTTTCTAAAATTCACTTTCGCTATACACAATTTCCAAGAGTCATAAAAAAAGTTTGTTATATAATGTTAACAGTCAGATAAGTGTAATTTACAACTAGAAGTTCATAAAATTTCACTTTTAGATGTATAGGCATCAATGTTTTCAAATTAGTTACAGATTAGGTAAGACATAAGCAAAGAAACTATAAAGTGAAGGAAAATGAGGTAATTTTGTTGTTTTTTCTTCAATGGGACATCATATATATTTTTATAATTTTAAACTGTTCACTTCAATCCGAATTCAACAATATATAATTGTTATAGTCTCTATCCTCAACAGTTCAGAAAATATATACGACGCAGTAGGATGTAGTAATCTATCGATTGGAATTCAGTAAATTTATTCACAAAATAAAGTAATCTCAAACTAAATAATCCCAAATAAAACTATAAATATTGTTCAAAATGCCCCTATATTGTCAATGCATAGTTGGTATCTTCGGCGTAAATTCTCCAAACATTTAGAAATAATATCAGCATGATTATTTAAGTTATTGATTTAGCCTTGAATCTTTTCCTGAATTGTCCCAAGATTGTTATTTTCGCCAAAGTTAACTATATCTCTCTGCATCCCCCACAAAAAATAATCTAAGGGAGTTAGGTCGGGGCTATTAAGAGGCCATAGAATTGTCCCATTATTTCCGATCCACTTTGGAAACTGATTGTTGGGATGCTCTCTCACCTCTAATACATTATGGGGTGATATCCCATCTTGGTGTCAGATCATAGTATTCAATTGGTCAGCTGTAAATTCATCTTCTAGTATGTCACTTATGTTGGGTATTATGCAGTTTAGGTTAGTTCTTCCTGTTAACTTATAATTGAAAAATATTGGCCCAACCACATTATTCTGAAATATTCCCCACCAACCTTTAATTGACTTCCGTCCAGATTCCTTTTATTTTCGCATGAACGTCTATTTTTTCTATTCAACACTCCAGCTGTAGAGAAACTGGATTCATCTTTCCAACAGATTTTCTTGAGGATATCTGGGTTGAGGATATCTTGAGTTTCATTCAAGCGACGAAGCATTTCCTGACAAAATTTACTACTGAATTCCAATCGATAGATTACTACATCTTAAGGTATGTCCACATTGGTGCGCTGCGCCGTGCCGAACATTGAATTTTTGTCGGTGTGGACGGTAATCTGCGCACGAACGTGCAAGCCCGTGCACGAACAAGCACGATCCATCAGGAGTCGGTACATCAAAGAAATTTGCTCGACAAACATTGTTCAGTTTGGACGTCTATTTGTTTTGACGAACATTTCTTTAATGCGCGCACACCTTTTCAGTATTCCAATATTGTTTACTCGTTACAAATTATATTTAAAGTTGAAAAATGGGTGACTGGGACCACGCAAAAATATTAAAACTTATCGGCATATATGAAATAAAGCCCGAATTATGGTATCCCACAAATGCCAATTATCATATGCGAAATAAAAAGCATGATGCATGGGTCGAAATTGCAAGCGAATTAGAATCTGATATAGATGTGGTGAAGGCTTTTTTGATAAACCAGCAATTACAATAAATGCAGCACAAGCAATAGCAACAGATTCGTCGTCCATGATCAACGAATATATATACAGGGTGTCCCACGACGAGTGAAAACTATCTGTATATGGCAAAATACTTATAGTAAAATAATGAAAATTTCTACGTTTGGGTTTTCGGATACGATATTTTCAACTAAAATATTTTTAAAGATGACTGACTTCCGGTTCTACCGGAAGTCGACTGTAACTTTGTTATTTTAAATAGAACACCCTGTATATTAATACATTTTTGAAATCTACGTAATATTTTAGTATACTTTTGTCTAAAAACTTTTTTCGAAAAATGCACACTTTTTGAGTTATTGATTTTTTTGTAGAAAATTTGACCGTTGAAGACCCTTATAAATTATTTTTTTACAAGGAGACCCTTGAAGATATGAAAATGGTTTCTGTTAGGTTGCTTTGAGCAAGGTGAAACGTAATCAAATCTATGTTGAAAAATTTCCCATTTTATACAGGGTGTGAATAAAAAGTGTTCAAAGTTTAACTTCATAAATATCAAATTTCTTCATTTTTTTAAATAGAACCACCCTGTTTTTTTATTTTAATGCATTCAGGGGAAAAAATAAGGCAAGTTCATGTATACTTTCCTATACCTAAACCTCACCGTTATCCAGATATTAAATATTTTTTGTAAATTTTTAGAGATGCAGGTGTGGTCTAAATTTTGATACAAGCACTGAGAAATGAAAATTATCATGTGAATTTACTTTTAATACATGGTAAATATGACAAAGTTTTAACAAGAGCATGAGTGCTTTATTTGCTGTAAGATATCCAGATTGACCGCGATCGAAATCGCACATTGTTAAGAGAATACTTAACAATTTGAAACTATTCGGTTCATTTTAAGCAAAATTTAATTGAGTTAAAGCATTTGTGAGAATAATAAGATACTACAAAATTTTATGGAAAATTAAAAGCCAAAGAAAATAGTCTGATGTTTTAAAGTAAATGTTCAAAATTGCTCCTTTGAACTTCAATGCATTTTTCAACCCTTCTCAGTATACCTTCATCATCTCAGAAAGGGAATTGAAGGAATTTCGAGCTCTTAGCTCACAATCTTCTCTAGATGTTAACTAATGTCACTTAAATAGTTGTCATTTATTACAAAGCCTACTAAAGGTATACATGAAAAATTTAAACTTGTTAAAAAATATAATAACAATTTTAAACCTCAAATATCTCGGAAACGACTAAAAGTTGGAATAGGATTAATAAAAACAACTTGATTTGATTTTTTTTCAGAGACAGATGAAGAAAAAGACTTTTTCATTTCTTGTGCTTGTATCAAAATTTAGACCACACCTGCATCTCTAAAAATTTACAGAAAACATTTAATATCTGGATAACGGTAAGGTTTAGGTATAGGAAAGTATACATGAACTTGCCTTATTTTTTTCCCCTGAATGCATTAAAATAGAAAAAACAGGGTGGTTCTATTTAAAAAAATGAAGAAATTTGATATTTATGAAGTTAAACTTTGAACACTTTTTATTCACACCCTGTATAAAATGGAAAATTTTTCAACACAGATTCGATTACGTTCGACCTTGCTCAAGGCAACCGAACAGAAACCATTTTCATATCTTCAAGGGTCTCCTCGTAAAAAAATAATTTATAAGGGTCTTCAACGGTCAAATTTTTCACAAAAAAATTAATAACTCAAAAAGTGTGCATTTTTCGGAAGAAAGTTTTAGACAAAAGTATACTAAAATTTTACGTAGATTTTAAAAATGTATTAATATACAGGGTGTTCTATTTAAAATAACAAAGTTACAGTCGACTTCCGGTGTAACCGGAAGTCGGCCATCTTTGAAAATATTTTAGTTGAAAAGATCGTATCCGAAAACCCAAACGTATTAATTTTCATGATTTTACTATAAGTATTTTGCCATATACAGATAGTTTTCACTCGTCGTGGGACACCCTGTATATTAAAGGCGCATGATAAAACTGGAACCTTCACAAACATAAACGAACCACTAAATGCTGCAGCAGTTTGGACGTTCCACAAACAAATTGTTTGGTAACGTTCACGAACGTTTTGCGCCGCGCCGCGCACCTATGTGGACATACCTTTACTGTGTCGTATATATTTTCTGAACTGTTAAGGTTAGACTATAGTAATTATACTTATATTGTTGAATTCGGATTGAAGTGAACAGTTTAAGAATATAAAAATACATATATAGGGTGTCCCATTTAAGAAAGAACACTTTGGCTCTGACCCTCTTTTTTGGAACATCCTGTATAATATTTTTGTCGGATTTTAAAAACTACTTTAATAACCAATCAACTCTTATTTGAGACATGTTTATTTGTAACAAATAATAAGTGAGATATGGAAGGGTCCATATATGATGAAAAACCCTGTATCGGATGAATGGAAATGAAAATTTCCATTACTTGGAAACAATCGTACGCTTTAATAGCAAAAATAGTGACATTTATTATATACCCCACACTCTACACCACAGCGTTCACAAACGCACCACGAGAATCACCGAGAGTGCATAATGTACCATTATAAAATTTAGTTCTGTTCTTAATATAACTCGCTACACCTTTAAATATTACGAATCGCTATTTAGATACATTTCCTTTACCGAATTAAATGGAGAAATTATACTAACGGTCAAGTGCAAAATGATGATTACATCGGTTCTTAATAGACATGTAAAATAAAGCTATGTGAGAGTGTGATGAGGTAATTTATTATAAAACTATGTATTTAAAGATGTAGAAAGTGGAACAAATTATATTATGCATTTCAAGGTACATTATGCTTTTTTTATAATTAAATATTTTGATCATACGGGGTGACGAAAAAGAAACAGAGCCTTTACCAGAAATTATTACTTTTTACGTTAAGTTGTTTACTTACTTCTTAGTTAAAGTACATGTTAGAATTAACGACCAACCGCAGCCATACAATAATCTTAAGAGTTTGGTTTATTTTGTAAAATTTACTTTTGAGGTATCTCCACAAAAAAAAACAGATGGCGACAAATCTGGTGACCCTGGTGGGCATTCAATGCTACCTTTTCTCCCAATCCAAGGCAGTGGAAAATGTTGGTCTAAATACTGACGAACAATCAAAGCATAATGTGGAGTAGTACCGACCTGTTAAAAAATGTAATGATCTCCACTATATTGTGTGTCATTTTTAATAATATTAAGGAAACCTCAGCACGCATACTGTGCTACTAAAAAGGCTTGACTCGATGATAAAGAGAGGGAAAAACCACAACCCTCTCAATATATGGACGACCTAAAATTTGGCATTCGAAGTCTAGTAATAAGGACGGGTTTGGGCAGGGAACTATACAAAATAGATCAGCAAAGAAGAGGAAGAGGAAGAGGAAGAGGAAGAGGAAGAGGAAGAGGAAGAGGAAGAGGAAGAGGAAGAGGAAGAGGAAGAGGAAGAGGAAGAGGAAGAGGAAGAGGAAGAGGAAGAAAGAGAAAGAGAAAGAGAAAGAGAAAGAGAAAGAGAAAGAGAAAGAGAAAGAGAAAGAGAAAGAGAAAGAGAAAGAAAGAGAAAAAGAAAGAGAAAGAGGAAGAGAAAGAAAGAGAAAGAGAGAGAGAAAGAAAGAGGAAAAAGTCCAAGGGAAGTGGCAACCATTTTCCCAGAACGGTCGCTAGATGATGTAATTGCATAGACTAGATTGAAAAAAAGACTAGAGTTTAAAAATGATCCAGTTGATTGTAAATTATTTTCATATTGTTTTCTCTTTTTTTAATTGATGTATGCCATTACAAAATGCCATGTCCAACACCTGGAAGTCTGCTAGATAGTAAATAACTATCTGCCTTAACTGATGTCTAAGGATATCATAAAAATCCATAAAAAAAATAGGAATAAGTGATGTGCTGATCTCTGAGACTTTCTTTAGAATATATCAGTGAATGTTCACCTATATACAACAAACATTCAATTAAATCCATGCTGTGTGTGTAGTAGAAGGAAATGGTCAAATGATGAAAAGAGTTATTATTATGATATTTTTCCTAGTAATAATAGTGTAGTACGAAGTTGATACGCTTTCGTTAGTTGATTATATCTTAGTTTTCATGAGAAATATCTCGTGGATATTACCATTTTCATTATAGTATTCTCACTTGAATAATTGTTGGAAAATAAATAGTTATAATCGATAATTTTCATAAAAAAGTGATTAACACCCATACGCGAGCCACAAAATCCACTCTATCTAAGACCATTAAAGATGTAAATCCAAATATTCAACAATAAAAAATATAATGAGCCATAATATAATAGTTCACCTTTCTACATAATTAAATACTAATAAATTATCTCATTTCACTCTCACATAGCGTTACTTCACATGTCTACACAGTTCTAAGTTTGCACATTCTGCCATCACATTATACTTGACCTTTTGTATAATTTCTCTTTTCAATTAAAATAAATGCATCGGAAGAAAAGTATGTAATACTCAGATTTGCAAAAGGTCAAAATTAAGAAAATTATATTCCATTAAATCAGTGGCGGTCTGCTTTTTTGTAAGCTGTCCCACTTTTGTTTATAAAAACCAATTTTTTTCACCAATTCCAATACAGATGAGTTTAAGTAGTATTATCTCTCTTACCTTTGAATGTAACCTCAAGCCCAGAGATTTAACATTTTTAAACAAAAGAAAATGTAATATAGACTATAGTATAGAATTTGAATTGTATTTTAAAAACGTGAACACTTCACGGGAACCACTTATTTTTTCAAACAACGTGGAGCAATTTTTTTAATCAGTCATAATGCTTATTCCATTGTAAGTTGGCGTATATTTTGACTTATAAGTATTCGTCTTAAGTTACAAAAATGTCGTTTTTATCGTTCTTATTCAGTCGTCCTGGGTAAAGCGGGATTTACATTTACGAGTACTCGCATCCGAGTTACCCTACTTGGAGACAAACTCTGAAATGTAAATGTTTACTTGTACAGTGTTCCCATATTTACATTTCAGAGTTTGTCTCCAAGTAGGGTAACTCAGATCCGAGTACTCGTAAATGTAAATCCCACTTAAGGGATATATTTTTGTTTCCGATAAATCCCAGTCAAATATGAACCAAAGGTTCTTGTATTACATTTACCGTGAATAAAAGTTAAGTCTTTCTTAAATCAAATATCTCCTCTAAAGCTATGCAATGCAAGTTTTGACACCGAATCTGTACCTATAAAAAAATGATAGTTACCAAGTGCAATTTTCAAAAATCTGCAGCAAGTGAAAATTTCCAAACCTCAATCTTGGTTTGGTAAAATAATTTTTTTGTATTTGCCTTTTAAGATTGCAAATCAATTTAATTTCACATATCCTGGCAATAAAATCCTATGTATTTATCTTTTTGGAAGTCACGGGACGTTTTGAAATTAAATTATTTTTCCAAAAGATGTCACTACAAATCTCCGTTTTCCAGCTGTCATCCAGAAGCTCATTGCTTTCCCATAAGAACTTTAAATAATCATCTTTAAGATCCCAAAACCTATCAAGAGCACTTCCTTTAGATATATTGAATTCGCTTCATAATTGTACCGCGCACTGTATATTATTATCTACATGTTCTTTAAATCCTTTATCATACGTAATTTTGATAAACTCTCCCGTAGACAAGCTGACATTTCTTAATTATGTAACGATAATTGCGTTTAGACTTTTTGCATTTTACCAACAGTAAAGCTAATACATTTTTAATCGGATGAGAAAGCACATTCCACAATATAAATAATTAACTATTACCGTATAAAACAGCGGTTCAATAACACTTCTTTTTCTGGTATTCTCCCAATGAACAAACCAATAACAACATAATTATTTTAAAGCGACGTACTTATCCACTTTCACTTTCTCCAGTCTCATCATATTTGCACTTGATTGTTATAAAACCAACGTAATTTTGTTGTTTTTCCTTTCAATATAAATAGCATGTGGATATCCGAAGTATCGAGTAATAATTATGCAAATTAAGAAAAAATATGAATTAGATAAATCGTTAACGAATGTTTTAATTGATAAGGGGCGTCGAGATACTTTGAATAAAGGAAATGAAAAGAGAAATCTCTGGAATATTTTCCAGTTCGAATACTAGCCGCCGTAGGGTATGCGAACGTATTGGTTAATTGGAAATCAGTCAAAAATACTTTGTTCTAACCTCCAGTTTGTTCTGAATCATTTCGGATAAAAAAAAGAATATTCACAACTGACAAACAGTATTAGCGGCAGACGTATTGAGTTCCTATCGGAAGATTTTTTACAGGGTCGTACTTGGTTTTCGCCAGTCTTCACTGTAAATGAATTGTTTCCAAATAATTTCCTTTTATATGAACACCAAAAATAGGGTGGAAAGTATTGTTGAGCACCCAGGGCGGAAAATTCATAACGCCACGTTTTTTCACCATCTGTTACTTGATTATTTTAACGTTTAACGTCAGTGTATGTCAAAGTTGATGTTTAGATTACGCGCAAGCACGACCTATCAATCGTGAGAAATTTCTTTGTTGAAAATGGGATGCAGACATACCTTTCGTATTGGCAATGTGACTTACATCTTTTTCTACTGTCCCACTGACAGTTCTTGTCAGGTCTGTACTTTGTTGTTTACTGCTAATTATTATTCATGAAAAGTGAATATTAATCTCATTGTTAAATCTATTTTAATATTTATTTGGATAATACAAAAATATGCCTAGATATACGGAAAAACATCAACATTTTGGAAGTACTCATGAATTTACAGTTATAAAAAGAAGCTTTATGTCAAAATAGCAAATAAAATAAACGACATAAGTACCGAAAACTCGGATATACGTCACGAACGATGACGCACACTATAGTATATTATTAAACTTGCAATTTATGATAGCCAATATTCACGGTGGGTGACGTCACCCGAGTGAATATTGGCCATAAATTGCGAGTAGAATACTATACTTTGTCCACCACCCTTAATTTCTTTATTAAATAAAAGTCAATAACGATCTGGTATTACTAACCTCAGAATGTGGTAGCTACAAAATAATTTGACATATATAGAGATGGGCGATACTGTGTAAAGTATCAATACAACGTACCGTTATAAATATATTCTTTTAATATACTTAATATTTGAAAATATCGTTATGAAAAGTATCAATACTAAAAATTACAATATTTTATCGATACGATATATTTCAGAAATAAATTTCCATAGATTACATAGTTTATTTCATATTGTACCCCCATCTCTAGTCAGTGTATTATGGACCATAATACACTCCAGTGTATTATGAACCATAATTCACTCTAGTAGATATATGGGTACCATATACCTTTTGTTAGGAGATAAAATATTGACTTATTATTAGGTGGTTGTGGACAAAAAAGGCTATTGAATGTACTTTAATGATAAACTCCTTAAGACTTTTGGGTTATTCTTGTTAGGTTTGTTCCAACCGCAGTCACAAACCGTCAGAAGCGATCAGAAAATAACTGGTCATAGCAAACAACGAGTTATTTCCGCGTAATTCCTATCACTGATTGCAATGGTCGACTATTCTCTGATCGCTTCTGACGGTTTCTGACTGCGGCTGGAACAAACCTGTTATAAATACTCTATTTTATTAATTTCTTATCAGGTATAGTCCGGTTCTGCACGGTATATCCGAAAAGTTTAATGATTTTATTGCACCTCAAGCCTAAAGTCAAGAGTCATTTTCTTAAATTGTGGAAATAACTATACTTAGCACAGCTTGCTGAACATTGAACATATTATAATTTTTGAGTTAATGAAAAAACAATTAGGCTCTAATTTACTAGCATTCCTAAATAAATAATTAACAATAAAACCAATAAGAGGGTTTTTCAAAATCTTAAATAATGACCCATTAATTTTCTTTTCAAATTATTGATTAGTTTTTATCACTAAAATGAAAATATTAAAATTAAATAAAAAACAAAATATCGGTTAGATGTAAACAATAATTTATTGATATACAAGGAAAATTCGAATCAAATTTACGTAGTTATTCTTCTATAGGCATCTACTATATTGATTTTAATTTATTCAATATTGAAAATGTTGTTATTTTAATAAATTCGTAAGAAATGCCACATTCCTGGACGGAATGTTAAACTTATCCTGTTGATTATTATTCCAAAAAAAGGAAGATCAGACAACATTGTAATTATCACCAAAATATCGGCCATGTCATAGGATCCTGGGTAGGATCTCCTACTTGAGATTATTGTTTGACGTTTCTTAAAAGCAATGAAATGCTTCTTTATTTGTCACAAGGGTAAGTTTCAACCAATTATGTCATTATTACAGTGGGAATAAATCTCTTGTGATTATTCTCGGGAATAATCACTGTGGCTTTTATTTGCCTAGCAAGTGTCAGATAGTTGTCAAAATAATTACCTAATTGTGTCAACGCGATATATAAAATGGGTGAAAATTATCGGTTTAGTACCTTTTCTGATGCAGAAATAACAAAAAAGATTTTAGAAACTACTTCGAAAAATACTCTAATTATTATATATGGAGACAATTTAAGACCTTCACCGAAGAATTTGTGAATGAAAAAATAATCTGGTCAAATATAACTCGCGAATTCCATGAATTAGAAAATAATTTGACAGATTTTGTTCCAGCTTATTGCCATATGGAAATAGCCTCTCGAG
This sequence comes from Galerucella nymphaeae, assembly GCA_963978555.1. Lineage (NCBI taxonomy): Eukaryota > Metazoa > Arthropoda > Insecta > Coleoptera > Chrysomelidae > Galerucella > Galerucella nymphaeae. The sequence goes on from OZ021710.1 coordinate 10,873,812, forward strand.
CCCTGCGGGCTCTCGTGACTATTGCTTGGCAACAAGTTTTCGAAAAATCTGTCAAATTATTTTCAATTTATTCTCACTTTCTTGTTATATTATCACTGACAATTCAACTCATGTAAAAAAAATCGCATATGCCACAGTGCAATTGTCACTTTGACAGCGGCAAAAGTTAGCTGAAACTTTTACAGCGATTATTTTTTTCACTTGTCAAAATCTGACATTTTGGTGGTTTTAACCAATAGCAATACATTATTCTAGCCAATCATTCGGTATTATACTGATAATTATGCTTCCTCATCGATAAAACCTTGTTTACATCGAAACGTCAAAATTTTACTTTGAATTTGTCATTATTGACAACTTAAAGCGCTTTCAAAAATCCTTTTAAATTGTTGAAAAAAATAATCTTCCCAAATACAACTCGCTCTTCAAATTTTATCACATAATTTTTTATTTTCATCACTCAAACTTGTTTATTTGAGGCAAAAACATTCAAACAAACCGAATTTAGATAAAATCACTCCTCCTAACGGAGTCGTGATTTTATCAAATCGGTTTGTTTTCATATTTTTGCCAAATAAACAAGTTTTCGTGGAAAAGAAAAAATTATCGATAAAATTTGAAGCACTCGTGGTATTACCTTTGATAAATGCACTTGTGGTTTTTTCACTTATGCATTTGTTTATCAATTATCGCAGTGCTGGTTACCATAATAAATAGTTTGACATGTTTGTCAACAACTTATTGAATTGTCCTGCCGAATTACACTCGATGTTTTTATTGATATCGGGTAAATTTGTGTTGTTCAACTTCTAAACTGTTTCCTTTAGCAATTTGACTCGAAAAACTGTCAACCTAAAAACTCTCCACTTTCGGTGTCGCGTTTTCAATAGTTGACAGTTTTTCTCGTCTAATTGCTAGGCATCAGTTTCTCATTAAACAATCCAAATTTTCCCGATAAAATACAAACCTCTCGTGCAATTATAAGTGAAAATTGAACTGCTTTGTTTCGTTGCCTAGGAAAATCACTGTCAACGTCATGATCATAAAGGATAGCGGAGCTACTATAGTCTCTCAGACTTTCCTTGGTGGCTAAGTAGAGCCAAGGGGGCACAGTAGATCGTTTAAAAAAGCAGCTGAGGAAATACCAAAAAGATCCAATGCATACATCTTTGCAGAATTTGCTGCCGTTTGTAATTAGTGAAAGTACAATTTAGAGAGTGAAGCTATAGCAAGTATTCTTTTTTTAATTTCTTGGGAAATTAAAAAAAGAATGAAAATATACCACAAGGAACATACAGAAGATATAGCAAGTATATTAAAAGCAGAAAAATTCGTTTTGACACTGGACTACTATTGTATATAATAAACTTGGATTATAGAATGAGTATTTTTAGCGATCGATTTAACATGTACCTTCAAGGAAACGATTTTCTTGGCAAAGTATATTATCATTCTTTCCATGTTCCAATTGTGACCCATTTTATTTGTATGCTAAGCAATTTCGCATTCCATAGCGAGGGCTGTTCTGTTGCCCTCAGTTGGAACCTTCAAGATAATTAATCACTAATTTATGACCAAAACCATTATACATTCCAAAGTACAGGGCCCCCCAGTAAATTCTGATACAGTTTGAATGTAAATACCCTATGACTGTGCCTATGACAATTTTTTCTATTATTGTTCTGACAGGAGTAGGTACTTTGTAACGTCAAAATCTTCATTTGAACAATATTGAACAATTTCAATTTTATAAATGAAAATGGAAAGTACAGTTGATATAGTTTGAGATATTATTATATTTTGATTTTTCAAATCTGAAGAAATGGTATTTCAATTGATACTATCAACATGTCCATGACAATGCAAGGTAAACTAATGTCATCACGAATTCAATCATTCTAACCAATTGACGATTTTTTACAATTCGCGAGTTCTCGCGATAACCGTATTATCAGATATTACAGAATTTTCTTTTTTCAAACACGCGTACATATTTAAAACAAGGCGTTTACACTGAACATGTAAATCTTTGCTTTTAAATTCGACCCTGTCATCATTATCATTTATTGTCATTTGCTTGTGGCGCTAAATTATTAGATTCCCGTATTTTCTTAAATATTTTCAAACTAGCATTCTGAGAACATCACCAGTTAATAGTTTACTGAAGTAATGGAAAACATTTGCATAATGGGCCCAACAATTTTAGAGAATATATCTGACAACATGCTTTATTTTATGGTCTTCACACTGACATTAGAAAGACGTTACCTGAAAACCTGAAAACATTTTGATAACAATTTTGGTTTTGGTTATAAATTAGTATATTCTTCAACGAGTTTGGATCCATCCAAGTGAATATTAGCCATTCTACACAAGTAAAAGACTATACTTTCTCCACGACTAAAAAAAGAAAGTTTCCAGTGAGGATCGAACCCCAATCGTTCGCGCCAGAGTCAACTTTTTCTACCACTAGGCTATAGAGCATGTTTATTTTCAAAAAGGGATGCGTAACATACAGTTTTAAATTTATAAATGATAATTGGGAGTTATAACTAAATATAACTACTGTTGTCCATTTTTTCTCTAAATAATACGTAAAATTATGATTCTATCATTATTTTGACGTTTCAAACGACGCGCTGTCAGAATCGATTTGCATTATTTGGTAGGTATTTGGTAGACGATTTGATTCATTCATTTTAATTCATTTAAGCGTGAATTCTGATAATAATAGAATGTGATTGGCTAACGAGAGTGAATTCTTTTTCATTTTTCACTGGTGTGAGGAATATATATCATTATGTAGCTAAATGTGTAAAAATAATTAATATTAATAATAAATAAATAATATTATCTAGTCGTGGAGAAAAGAATTTCACTATTGGGTAGAATTTATATTTTTTGACATACATCGTATGTGATCCGAGATTGTTGGGTTTTAGGCATGTTTTAGTTCACGTGAAACTTCTAATGTAGAATAACTTTTCTTAGTAAAATTAATAATAAACAAGCGTAAACAAGCTTCCTATACCTATGCTGCGAATTTTAATGGATACACTGTATATCAATGTATCCCACGCCTCTCGTGATAAATTGTATTTTTTTTCAGTTGGACTGCAAAAAAGTGTTTTCTACATATTCAATCTATTATTTTGGTCTATGATCCTAAGTTTCTAAAATTAATACTTCGTATAATATTCAAATAAATTTAACGCAAATTACAGCACATAAAAATGTTGTAACACAATATATAATGAAATTAAATTCCTTAATCCGTAATGTGAAAGATTTCTTCGACGAAGAGAAATGAAACTTGCTATGGGCGAGTTGAGCTTGGAGGTCATTGTCGTATAAAGAGAAATTATGCTGATATGAAAAGTACTAAAGCGAAAAAATGGAAGGCGGAAGATGTAAAATGATACAGCGTTTATTAAATGATGATAGAAATTGCAAATTGAATATACAGAGTGATTTTTATGTATGGAACGCTTCTAAATTAACACGGAAACTGCTAGCACTATTTTTATTTATTTTGTTTTGTCAGGGTATTGGGATATGGGCGATAATAAACTTTAATATCTCAAATAGTTCCACAATATTTATTTTTTTTATTTGAATTCTTATGAAATACTGTATATTTTCATGTAATGTATTCTATATCTACTTCAATTAAATGTCAGTGAATGTCGAAGTTTTTTGTTATATTTTCCTATTTTTTGGTTTATTCGGTAGACGAAAAACGGTTGTGTGTAACACACGCTGGAAACCCTTTAGCAGGCCTTAACTACCACCTGTCGTCCTCTCTTGTACATCTAATAGTCTCGGACTGCTCAAAAGCTCAAGAGGGTCCAAACGTAGTTAATCAAAATTCTGTCCGTTTACTTTATAAATGTGAAAATATAAAAATATGTGGGATGGTTCATTTATTCCCGAAAAAAGAAAACTCTAACAATAATAATAATAATACTTTATTTATACTTTTTGATCATATTACATGACATAGGAAGTAATTTTTTTATATACAGTAAAATTATATGAATTAAAGAAGAAAATTAAATATAGAAGTATGGAAGGATATTATAAATGGGAATGAAAAAAGCTTAGATAAATCAAAATATTAGAAGATATTCACTGAATTTAATGAAAATAGGATACTCGACAAGAAATTACTTGTGATATGGAGAATAAAAATTATACACGATGGGTGACGTTTGCGTCACGAGCCGCAGTCGAGTGGATAAATTGGCCATAAATTGCGAGTAGAATACTATACTTTGTCAACGACCCTTAATTTCTTCGATATATTTCAGAAACAAATTTCCTGAACAAAATACACAGATTTAATAGTTTATTTCATATTGTACCCCATAATACACTCCAGTGTATTATGAACCATAATTCACGTATATGGGTACCATATACCTTTTGTGAGGAGGTAAAATATTGACTTATTATTAGGTGGTCGTGGACAAAAGAAATAGGGAAGTAAATTTCAATTAATTAAAATTCAAAATTAACCTTAATCTCTTATGACTCAGAAATATAATCATAGGATTGGTGACATTTGGACATTATTTTAGGCATCAAAATTAAATGGTGTCTTCTTTGTAGGGGAAAGTGTTAATTTATAATAATAATCAGAATAATAATAATATGATTGAAAAAAATACAAAATTGATGATAATAATAATTTTTCATAAATAAAATGGCTTTTATTTAAATCTTTAATTTGATGAAATATAACTTATGACTTTAATAATATAAATTTATAAAGTATAACTTTTTGACAATTTTTACTTATAAAAAATTGTTTTCATTATAGAACCGCGACCTGAGTAAAGTCTGGGACAACCAAATAAAAATATAAACACGAGGGGCAAACAACTCGCATAAAAGTGTACACCATATTTAAAATATTTGATACTTGCAAGTAATCAAAATATTTGAAAGTATTTAAAGTAATTAAAAAGTAATGAGGAGTAATTAGGATATTTAAAAAGTAATCGGAACACTTAGGAATAATTAAATTATATATAAGATACTTGGAAGGAATTGAGAAGTATTTGAACATATTTAAAGTAATTAAGAGGTAGTTAAATATTTGTAAAGTAATTAAAGTTTATTTAAAGATAATTAAAGTATTTAAAATATGAATTTAGGGGTAGATAATAGTATATTATTCACCTAGCAGACGAGTGACATAAACACCTAAGTGAATAATAGCCATTATATGCGAGTAGAATACTATACTTTGTCCACGACTATGAATTACCTGTTTAGGTATGCATTTTTTGTCAAACTGAAACAATATAGTTTATTACATTCATATAGCTTATAACTTCTTACGTTATTGAACAAATTATATATTGAATCAGTATTCAATTCATTGTCTAATTCACTTTCCATACTAAATTTTCTAGTAATATCAATGAAACACCAGTAAAGTTATTTGAATTTTTGCAATTAGCAATAAATTATTCAAAACGTCACTTCTGCTTTTGACATACATCATACACACTAGATAAAATAATACGATCTACTCCTATATATACAAGACCACAATATATCTGCAAAGGTCGCAGTGGGATAGGACAAAGAGCCACTCCTATATATACAAAACCTTGACATATGGTGTGTCTCTATGGCCTGATGGTTTGGTGATCTGACTTGGGAAAGCGAGGTCGCAGGTTCGAATTCGGATCTTACTCTTGATGAAAATTTTCAACTAATATATTGTGTCGTTTGTAGGTATAATCTTCAATATGTCAATATGTCAATATGTCATGTGACCTTTTCATTATACACACCTATTATCCACGGGTGAATTATGTACGTTATTATACTTGAAGGAGCACAAGTAAATTATCAAATAGTCGTGGACAAAAAATTTTTTTTCACCAATAACTACTAGCATCACTATTATTGAAGCAATGCCTCTGATTAGAGGTAACATATTGTTACGCGAATGCCCCAGTGAAATTCCCCCATGAGACGACTATAACTCCTCTAGCCACTAGCCGAGAACAATCCAGTGACTACCTACCCCCCGCCCTCCTACTTGATTTAGTCTATCTAGCGTCTTCGGCAGAACGAGAGATTTCTAGAATCATACCCCACGCGGGGTAAAATAAACTTTACAATATGTTAATTTAAATAATGAGAATATTTTAAAATAACTGAAACCAGCAGAAATATTTATCACCAATAAGATAATAATTATTGTAAGTCATAAACTAAGTAAAATGCCTTCACATTCTCTTCAGGTTATTGAAAATATTGTAGTAATACAAGAATACTTAATTCCGAATTGAAACTGATAATGATTACCTTGATTATTACTTATAAATTGTCATAATCATTCACGAACTGGATAGCGACCGTTTAATATTCTGCAGTCAAGTGTTTCATGCATATGAAAAAATACAAAATATGAGACGGAAAGTATGGTATATTGAAAAAATCATCAATAACACAAACATACAAATAGGAACTCAAACAAAGCAGTCTTCTATGATAAAATATGATAAGTAATAAAAATAAGAACAAAAATGATATACATAATAATAAAATGTACTATATACCCACAAATACTCATCATTTTCTTGTGATTTTCTCAAACTTTTATATTTGAGATCTATCACTCTTTTCGTTTCCGCAGTAATGGTGAAATGACATATACCCGACAGCTTTATAGGCCCATCAAAAATGAAAATGTTTTTAACTAACTGTATATCTTCCCGTTGCGGCTAGATATACCTGTCAAGATCATATTTTAAAAATTTGAGTTTTTATTCTACTTCATTTGCATTTAATATGCGGCCAATATAATAATGTTCAACTAGAAATGAACAACCAATTATAAACACCGTTCTAAAATAGCAGTGCTTGGAGGGCGACGTCCCGTATAATATGCCAAATTAAATGAAAGTAAGGACGTAGTGACATACTGTACCATTGTGCCAGCCTCCAAGTTATCAGACAGTTACCAGCGGCATCAATTCTTTGATCCATAAATTTGAACAAGTGAAATATCTTACATTTTTATTCTGTAATCTTTGGTGGTTAGAAAGTCAACGAGTTAATAACATACATATAAAAAAGTAACTCGACAATTTAAAGGGCGCCCCGTGGTTATGGTTATAATGAAATCATATTATCTATTTTTTATGGCTAGTTCCATGAAGGATTATGTGAAATCGCAAACAAAATAATGTGAATAAAAGAAGGAAAGGAAATAAGAATTCAAGGGTGGATAAATGCCAAAGAAATAAGAACTTTGACAAATATCACCCCAAACACCAAATGTTCGGTTTCGATAATGAACACCTGTATTTACTATAATTATTACAATTTTTAACATTCTCAGATTCAACGTACGATATTCAATACGTATAATAATTACGCATGCAAAGTTCAAATTACAAATATAATCTAAACTCTTCTCTCTTATTGGTGGAAGCCTTTCTGCAGAGTTTCGTCTACGTTAACGTTTGTTTAATGTTCAAAAATCCGTCGCTCTACACGGCAAACATTTCTTGTTCCGGTGTCCATCGGAATCCACTTATATTCATGCCGACGAGATATTTTTTTCTGTTCTTTGGAAAGCATTTGAAGTAATGAAGAAATAATCAAAGTAATGAAATAGTAATTGATATAATTTTAACATAATTAAAATACTTTAAAAATAATTGAGATATTTGAAAAGTATTCAAAATACTTGAAAAGTATTGAAAACACTTAAAAAGTATTTAAAATATTGAAAAAATAATTAAAATACTTTAAAAATAATCGGAGGTACTGAAAAGAATGGAAAAGTAATTGACAGGGAATTAAAATAATTAAAGGACTTGCAAATGTAATTAAGTATTTAAAAATTCGTAGTGTACACCATATTTATAGAGTTGTTTGCCCCTCGTATAAACAGTAATATAAATAATATCCAATAAAATAAAATCAACACAGTATGTAAAAAGTAAAAGCAAAAGTAACTTCTTAAATAATTTATTGCTAATTGCAAGAATTTCAATCACCATAATGGTATTTGATTGATGTTACTAGAAAATTTAATAAGCAAAGTGAATCAGAATCAGACAGTGAATTGAATACTTATTAAATATATAATTTGTTCAATAACATAAGATGTAAAAAGCTATATAAATGTGATGAACTATAATGCATTAGTTTGCCAAAAAAATTTATACCCAAACAGGTAATTCATAGACGTAAACAAAGTATATTATTCTACTCGCATATAATGGGTATTATTCACTCAGGTGCTTATGTCACTCGCATTGTTAATTATATACTATTATTTGCTTAAACTTGTGGTATTTTTGAGAATTTATACAATTTCATTAAATAATTCCCGTTTTATCACATTGTAGTGTGAGATTTTTTTTAACTTTTACTTTTTGTATTCAAAATTGTTTATTTCTCATAAACAAGAGAACCTTTCACACAAAAAACATTTAAAATATTCATACATGTCATCAATTATGAAAATAAAATGAAAACGTAAAAAAAACAACAGGAAACAAATGATTGAAAAAAGATTAAGCACTTACCAATTTTAATGTAACTTTCACGTACATAACACGTTGAAAAAATTGTTAGTTCCACGTAACACAGCCACTACTAAACCAGAAGTAAGAAAGACTAGAAACCCTTTCTTTCTTATACCATGTATCCCCTAAATCACCGCACAAAATCTGCTACCTACTAATTTTTTTCAGCCAAAATTTTTAATAATTGAAAAGAAAATAATCAATCCAAAAATCTAAGAACAGTAGGTACGACCGACCAATGAATTTATTTGGTGGTTGTAAATTCGGTGATTCAAGGCAAAGAATGATCTTAAGAATTGATCGGAAAGTGTATTTGTAAAATCATTGGGTAGGTTCGGAGAAAACGTTTTCCGTAAGTAGGTTATGGAGGGGCCACAGCCGTGTAGATAGTACCATTCATTAATACTATTATTGTGGTACTTAGCAGTGTCAGGGACGGCGTTGAATTTGACCGTGATTAACTTTATTATTTTAAGTAGAAATTTAAAGAGTTATAATAGTTATACAGGGTGTAACAAAAAGGCAGGTCATAAATCATACCACATATTTTGGGACTAAAAATAACTCAAGTTACCCTAGTACAAATGTGCATGCGAAAAAAGTTACAACCCTTCGAAGCTAGTCGCGAATTATGGTTCATAATACACTGGAGTGTATTATGGTTTATAATTCACGACTAGAGATGGGGGTACAATATGAAATAAACTATTAAATCTGTGTATTTTGTTCAGGAAATTTGTTTCTGAAATATATCGTATCGATAAAATATTGTAATTTTTAGTAGGTATTGATACTTCTCATAACGATATTTCATAATATTAAGTATTTAAAAACAATATATTTATAACGGTACGTTGTATTGATACTTTACACAGTATCGCTCATCTCTATATGTGTCAAATTATTTTTTTTCCGATTGGCAGCAAATATTAATTTTGCTGACATATCAATCAGCAAAGTATTACTTTTCCTGCCTAGGCAGCAAAGTGGTTACTTTTCTGCCTAGGCCTGATCACTTTGCTGCCTGTTATTATACATTTCCATAGCAGCCTACCTAAATAAAGAGATTGTTGGAATTGTAATAATTTGCAAATACAATATACTCCTATACCATTATGAACAATCGGAGAAATAATTATATGTTCAACTCGGCAGCAAAGTAGATTGACCGCCTAGTTAAACAAATAACTATTATGTAGCTACCACAACATTTTAAGTTTAGTTATACCAAATAGTAACTGACTCTTATTTAATAAAGAAATTAAGGGTGGTGGACAATATTTAGTATTCTACTCGCAATTTATGGACAATACTCACTCGGGTGACTTGCGTCCCGAGTCACCCATCGTGAATAATGGCTATCATAAATTGCTCGTTTAATAATATACTATTAAAAAAATTAGGACCTTGGATCTTTAGGTCCAGTAACCAGTTTGTATGATAATCACCATCTAGCATCGCATGAACTTTTTGATAGAAACAGTCTTCTGGTAGTAAACTTATGTTCTATTTCGTTCAAAAAAATTAAGCAAACTTACACGTTGCCTCTCCCATGCTGAACACTTGTGTTGGCAATAAAAGATGGGTTTATAGTAAAATTTATCACCGCAGGGTTATACAATGTAAGTTTGAAGCATGTAAGTAGGAAGTATGCTTGAAAAAGTTACTATAGTCAAAAGCGCTCTTATCGTGCGGGTTCAGAAGTCACTAACCATATATATTATACTTTTTCACACTTTTTCTTCCATTCTCAAAATAATCTATCAAACTAAGTACCATTTTTTTTGCTTGAAGATACAAATAAAAACGGAAAATAGCTTCTTATTATCATTGTCAGTCACAGGACTGACATATTAAAATAAAACTCAGCTGGTAAAAGATTTTTTAGAATCGCTGAAATCTGAATACATATCCTTTTTTTTCCCGTCAAAATTGCATAAGTCTGTCCTGTTTATCTTACGGATTTTATTTGGAAGTTATAATTAAACGCAATAAAAGAAAACAAAAACTGTGAGTATGTCTTAGTTGAATCGTATGACCCGCATGATAAGACTACATCTGACTATAACTGCGTCAACTTCAAATTGAGCTAGATACCTTGTGAGAAACTCTTAGATAAAGGTAAATTGGGTTAGATAAACATTCAATCACATCTAGTAAGGTAGTTTGCATTTGGTAGAAGAGTTTCTGGACACACTGTAGGGTCTGTAGGTAGTTAAAACTTCAAATATTATAGTCAAATTATTTCACTTAAATTTATACTTCACCAATCTTATTTTAATAAAAATGCAGAACTTTCAATTATTATGAATTGAGACATGTGAAAATAAACCGAAATTATAAAATCAGATAGTAATCAAAATTGCTACCTACCACAAGTACACCTAATCAAAAAATCTAGGAAAGTCGGGAAATATTGAGGTAATTTATCAAGATTTTCTTATGGTATTGAGCAAAGTGAAAATTTAGCATATGAAATATCTAATTACAGTATTAACGCAATTTGCCCTGTTTATTATTTTACTATTCATTCGCGGATATTGCCAAATGTAAAAAGTTGTGTTGATAGAAAGTAAATTTGGTAAATATTGAATATTAAATAAAGAAGGTGAGCATAAAGAATGTTTGCAAAGAACTATCATTGTTATGAGCAAATAATTTACATATTACAATTCCAAATAGCAGGCAAGCGAAAAGTTAATTTGAAAATATCTTACCGTCTTCATTCTCACTTAAAATCCATTTTAATTATAAATGAACTCAAAAAATAACCTACGACAACAAACTTTCCATAACCTACAAAGTTTTACCGACCATACTATCTCCACCAAAACCCAAAAACGTACACACCCTCCTCTGCGCAAGGACCTTCATATACTGGAAGGAAACGAAGATATGCTTTGTGATCCTGCAGGATCGCGTATTCTACACTGATCGATACAATGCTCGTGCCAAGAAATGCCTAGCAGTGGTTGAATTCGGACGGCTATTCCCTTTGAAGTTGATATTTCCCACGGTCGGTTGTAGAAATATATTTCTATGACATCAAAATTGAAACAGAAGTAGTCGATTATTTCCAAGGGAGTATAATGCTCCCACTGGAGTTTACATTAAGGAGAACGTTTTTTTATGCAAAAAAAGATAACATTGAAATTATTCATTTACACTTAAATTAAATTGCAATATTTGCAGTCACCACAATCTCTTCCGACTCACAATTATTTACTGTGCACTAAACAAACTTTAAAGTAAACCAAACATTTGACAATTCTTTTTGTTAGTTTATTTTGTAGTTATGACAATAACTCAACGACTACTAAATAAATGCGCTCATATCCAAATACAACAATTCTGCTGCTACTTACTTCTTAATGACAAAATATGTGACCGTGGAAAAAATAGTATATACCATTCGGGAGACAAAATAACGCATTTCTCTCCCTTATAGTATAATGTACTATTTTGTTGTCGTACGTTTATTTGAAAAATTATAATATTTCTGGAATGGCGTGAAAATGAAAATTTTTTTAAAATGAAAAAATTAACCTTTATTCTAAAATTAGCAAATAGTTTGATTTAAGAGGGAGAAAAACTACAAAGAGCTGGAATAGATTTGATGGATGTGGAAAAAATTGTACGGTCTGTTAAAAAAAATTAATTAATTAATATTTTATGTTGATTTTCATGAATGCTCTTGTAGATGTTAAAAATTTCAACTTTTTGTAATTATTTATAATTTTTTATTCAAGTTTAAATCATCTCATGGTGGGATTCAATAATAAGTTATTTAATTTCATGAAATATTCAAAACTTAATATTTTTATATTAATTATTATTTTTGCTTTGAAAAATTCACTTTATATAAGGAATATTAAATTAACTTTCTCATTAATATCAATTATCAAAATTTCTATTTTATAATGGTCTAACTTAGTGATGAATTTTTATGTTCTTCGGTCTTCAAATATTTTCTATTCTTATCATTTACAAATGTCAATTCTATTAATTTTACAAAATTGATAATTATTGAAATAATTGGAATATTACCTACTACCCTCTTCTGAATACTCAATTATTCAATTTAGTATAATTATTTTATTGCTTGATTACTTTTTTCTATATTAAGTACCAAGTGTCAAAATAGTATTTTTCCTACAACCACTATGCAAAACACGCTTTTCTACACACATTTTTATACGCAAAGCAGGCCTTTTCGCAATACTTTTGATAACCGTTGTAAAAGTAATGCGAAAAGTACGCGCTATGGCACTTTTCCGCACCAAAATGTCAAACAAAGCTACCTATGACCTGTCAACTTTTTTTGACAATTAATGGTCTCGGCCTAAAGACCTCGTTGGACAATTTCACGTCGCGTGCAAAAACACTCACTTTTTGCACTTGTTGCATAAATAACTATTAAATATAGTTACTTTTGAAAATCAAAATTATTTGACAGCTATCAAATTAAGTGTCACTTTATAGGTCTGTTCGCCTGCAATAAAAGTGTAGCACTGAGCTATATAATTTTGAAGAATTCAGGTCTATCTGTGAAAAAATACGTGTAAAATTACTAAATTTGGGAATATCTATGTATATTGCATTTGTATACTGCAAGAAGCATTAAAACACAATTAAAATAAATAAAATCGTAAAGCTCAGTGCTACACTTTTATTGCAGGGAACAGACCTAATATAATTAATTTCAGAAATGTCAACCAGGTATCCATGGCTATATTAAATATTGTGCGAATGTCGCATTCCTATTGGCTTAAAAATCTGTATCATAATGAAAATATCATTATAATACAGATTTCAGTCTTTTAATAAGTATATTATAAAACAGGAGTAGAAAAACGTTACTTCAGTTATGAGTTTTGTGAGGCACGAGTAGAGCAGAACAGAACTAGTGCCTTATGAAACGAGTGACTAAAGATGTTTTTGACAATATAAGGTGGTCACTACTTTTTTACGTGAAAAAAATAATTATATTATCTTTATCTGTAAAGTAGGGAGAGTGAGTGTAGGCTCACAACACTTAGGCCACATGTGACCCATTGTACATCCTCCCGAGGAGTTGTCCTCTCCTAGGTCATTTTCCTGTCCTTTTCAGGAAGGTGGACAGGTCACTAGGAGAGAGCTCCTTTATATCGGCCGGTGGAGGCCAAGACTCACCGAACACACACTCTCTCATTGACGATAACTCCGGACACTCGCATAAGACATGCCTGACAGTTTCATCTTCCTGTTAACACACCCTGCATAAAGGTGTGTCCACTAGCCCCATAGTATGGAGGTGTTTCCTTAGTTGACAGTGGCCAGTCAGAAATCCTACTGTTAAACGTAGGTTTTTCCTAGTCATCGCCAAATTTTTCTTCGACACCAGCTTCCCAGGGTCGCCCAGAGTGATACTAGCAAGACTGCATCCTTTGTTTCCATCCTATCTCTTAAGGGATTGAGCATGGGTGTAACGTTCTGCTAGTTCCGCAATTGTCGAAGTCGTCAGGCCGTAAGTGTCACTGGGTCCTAAAATTTTTATTCCAGCCGCTTTCCTGGCTAAAGAATCGGCAATGAGATTACTTTTACTCCTGTCGTGTCTTTTAGTCCACCTCAGGATAATATTGTTATCTGCCGAGGCGTTAACTGAATCTAAATAAGATTGTCGTAACAAATATTCTGTCATTATAAACGTCAAAAAAAATTTCCAATATAATTTGCTGTTGAGTACCCACGAGGAAAAAATATAAAATTCATCAATGCGATGCGACATGCGATGGTGATTTGTGATTGGTTAAAAATCACATGTGTGGAATTTTCCTTCGGTATAAAATTTTGCCTGCGTTACTATCATTATTAATTTCAATAATAAATTTATTTCTAATTAATGATGCGGAAGTTACTTCTGGTATTATTCCAGTTTGATCACATTTCAAATTATTTCCTAGTTTTCTTTGTTAATATAGTTAAATGTTAAATAAATGCATATTTATGTAATTTAGAAAATGAATTTTTCTACAACCTCATACAAAAAGTCGTCATTTTGTAATAGAACACTTTCAGCGAAAACGTGACTACCATCACCAGTGAGAGAAAGTGTCATAAAGTTAACTTTCGTCTCTAGTGACGAAAGTTAAATTTATATTTTCAATTATTTGCCGCCCTCGTATATAATGTTTGACGAGTTTTGCTAATTAATGTACAAGGATAGGAATCATTTCTTTAATAAGAATACATTTTTTGCTTTGGTTTAATTAAAAAGCAAAATATAATTGTAGAAATACCGTGAGATTTAAAAACAACATAACAGATCTTCTACCACAATACATAAAAATCTTGATTGTAATACTCCTATAATTTTGAATAGTTCGAATGTAACAATTAACCAATATGTATAAGTAATGTTTTAAAAAACTCCCTTATTTTTAATTTTTTGGAAAATTGAACCACAATGTTTTTAAATTAAATATTTCAACGTTTCGGTAGCGCTCCAGCTACTGTTCTCAAGATAAACTAAGTAGAAATTATTTTTTTTTAAATAGATAATTTGAAAACATTATGGTTAAATTTCCCAAAAAATTAAAAAGAAAAGAATGAATAATATACCACAAGGAACATACCGATGATATTCAAATATAATATTTGTTCAATGTTATTTTTTATGTCCGTTTGCACCAATAGAAGCATAAGCTTAGAATAACTATGGAAAGTTTAAAATATAAGGGTCGCTTAGTTAAAGTTCAGTTGCACCAATGTTTTTGATCTGCTTCTCAGCTAAGTGTTTAATTACAATACTTCAAAATCATCCACCATAAACATCCTTCTTCAAAAATTAAAAGAAACACACCTGAAATTAGAAGTCAGAAAACGAAAAACCGAAAAGAGGAGAAACATTGACATACATCAATCAAAACACAACAATGTTAGGTTAGAAATCTCCACTTTAAAGTTAAGTGGAGAATAAGCGAGCGATTTTCTAAGCTTAGCTAGGTGCAGCTTAAATTGACAAGTTGTTCATGGTGCAAGACAAAACTTTCTTAAAGCGCCACTTAACTTTAAGTCGACTTAAATATCAATTGGTGCAAACGGCCATTAGTATATTATTATGATATAAACAGGGTTGTAGAAAAAGTATAGTGTTTCACTCGTCGAAAGCATATATGCTCATTCCCCAGTGGCAGAAAATTCCGAAGTTTTTTTGCAGGCAGCTTCGACCATAGTTCCTCATTAAATTGATGTGTTTCTTTTACTAAAATTGAATATTCTATTTTTTTTTTGGTACACATTCTATATCGTTATTATTTCAGGAAATTAAATATTACTATACTTGCGTATTAATTGAAGCATAAAATAACAAACACATTTCATTTTCCTTATCTAATGCATTTAAGACTTTCGGTAAATATATTTTATTCAAGATTGTTATCAAAAATCTTATTCTTCCTTGTTATTAAAAATTGAAGGATTATAAAAATTGTGTTTAAGTGTTTGATTTTACTTGGAGCCTTGCAAATTTATTATTTCCAAATACTTCCTGTAGTCTGATAAGTAATTTGGTTTGATCCAATTGATTTTAATTTTTCAAAGGGATCTAGAAGGTAAGTTTATAATGACAGATAAATGAAAAATTTTTATAAAAAAAGTCACCTCTATAATAACTCAGCTCTGAATATGTTTCGATTTCGCTTTTTTAAGGATCCGTACCACTAGGTAAGAAACGGACCCCAACACTAAGACTTCGCTGTCCGTCCGTCCGTCTGCCTTTCTATATGCATGTAACAAGGATGTATCTCATGAAACGTTATAGCTAGAAAGTTGAGATTTTAGCAGATTATTTCTGTTGAAGATTTAGTTTCAAATAGAGGAGTTTAGTCTGTCAGTATGGCCAACAAAAAATGGTTTCTTCTGACAAGAATGACAGTTAATGCCTACTGTCCAAAACATAAGATTTTGCATGTTTTTTTATCATTGCGAACATGGAGAGCGAACATCTATATATTGCTTTATTAATATGATAAATACACCCCCGAAACGTTTCTATTGAAATTTAAAATGACTTTTTAGCTGAATACTCATCATATAGGTGGCTAAATAATTCTAGGAACTCTTGACATGTCACCATTTCATTTCTGTTATTCAGTCACTAGCTCTGTCAAATGTCAGTGAAAAAAGTAATTAGAAGAATAGAGATACAGCTAATTAGAAATGCTACAAAAATCTAATCGAAAATGGACATACACAATTAAAGGAATATCAACAAAAATAAATATAACTGACATTTGTCATAACTAGTGACTGAATAACAAAAATGAGATGGTGACATGCCAAGAGTTCCTAGAATTATTGGCCACCGATAAGTTGAGTATTCAGCTAAAAAGTCATGCTATGCTTCATGGGGGTGTATTCATTATTTTAATGAAGCAATATAGATGTTCGCAATGATAAAAAACATGCAAAATCTTATGCTTTTAATGGTAGACCTTAACCGTCATTATTGTTAGAAAAAAACCACTTTTTGTTGGCCATATTGGTCGTGCGCAGTAACATACCTTGTTCTCTATAACATAATGGAAAAAACTATAACTCAAATCATAAGATACCACTCTTTTCAAAATTTAACCGCACGTTCCCAAGTATACAGAGCTCGGCAAAACTCCGGGACCGGACAAATATCGAATTTGAAAATCCTTTTTATACCACATATTTTACTCCAGCTTAAACTATAATTAGCAAATATTTTGAAATATACAAGGTGTTCCAATAAAGTGTAACGTATCAAATCTGTATTTTTTCTCATGGAACATCCTATATTTTATTGCATTTTCTGATTGGCCCTAAAAAATATAATATTCCCTCCTTAGAGAGAATTTCTGATGTTTTGAAATAAATTAAGCATAGAATTTAAGAAAATTGTAAATTGCACGAAAACTATAATACCTAGGTATAGGACACCCCATTTTTTGAATATGATGAATTATTAAAATACACATTGAATGATCTAATAATGAAACTGGAAATTCTGAACACCATGTAAAGAAATATTTAGTACTCAATCGTGGAATACATTCAACGAATGTCCAACTATTTAGATGTAAGAGGAAATTTGCTAGAATTTGTTATATGTATCAATGAGTTATTGATTTTTTTCGAAATGTTCACATTTTTTAAAAAGTCAGCATAACTCGGAACCCATTTATTTAGGTATAGGGAACCATTATGAAGGAGTATTATGGACAATCAGAAAATGCAATAAAATATAACTTTGATACACCATACTTGATTGGATCACCCTATATATTTCAAAATATTTTCAAATTATAGTTTAAGTAAAATTTGTGGTACAAAAAGATTTTTCAAAATGGAAGTAAAGAATTTGTTTATCAAAAACATGTGTAATCTTTGTTATTCCGTTGGAATAAAAATAAACTTGTTTTGAATGGATTATTATAAATTAACAGACGAAACTTCCTTTTTTGGAGAATTATTTTATCAACGGTTCGGTGAAAATGTTTTTTGTAATTTTCATTATTCTCACCGTAATTTTATTGTATCTTACATTGCGAAAACCTCGGAATTTTCCACCAGGTAAGCATAATTTTCCAAAAAAATGCTAATTAACTTAACAAATTTAGCGAAAATTGAGAGCTAAATGCCTAAAAATGGATTAGGAGAAGAATATTTTTGCGACATCCGAAAATAATTTGACCTCTAGTGGTATAACTAGTGAGAATTTTCGCTATTTCCAGCTTTAGAACGATTATTTTAAATTAGTATTTATTTTTCAAACACTTGGTTTCAGTGAAAATTATGAGCATGATATGTTTCCATACATCTCAGAAATTTAAATAAGTTGATTGTACTAAAAGAGAACTTTTATATACCAACCAAAATTATCAGTGGTGAATAGTTATTTTCCTAACTAGTGCGGAAAGTGATATTTTCCCGCACGCGACTGCAGTTGACCCGAACGACGCGGGGCGGATTTCGGGCAAGCGGTCGAGTGCGGGAAAGACACTTTACGCATGAGTTAGGAACATTATTTTTTCTACGACCGTATATACTTAAAAAAAGTATACCAACCCATTTTTCAAAAATTATTTCATTTCAACAACAACAACCAAACTTTTACTAAGAACTACTAATTATTATAAATATTCGGTAATATTAAAACACAATTTCTTGCATTCTGTAAATTACTTAAAATTGCCGCTTCAGTGGAGTTATTTGGTGTTAGGGTTATATAAAAATATCTTCATTATTTTTTATTTCCAAAAAATGAAAAATTCAACAAAAAGCTAGAAAAGATTTTTTTTATAGACTATTTTCTGAATATTTATTTATCTGTAGTCACAATAGTTATAATTTCCGAAGTAAAAAACTATCTAATAAGCTCAAAATTTGCATAATCTTACTTTCCCGCACTCATTTATCACTTTCAAAACTAAAATGCGTGCGGGAAAGTGGGTTAAAACGCACGGTCGTAGAAAAAATTAATTTCAAAATACTTTTTAGGTCCAACATGGTATCCTATATTAGGCAATTTCCAAACTTTGAGAAATTTATCAAAATCTGAGGGCGGACAACATAAGGCTTTTGCAAAATTGTCGAAAATCTATAATTCTGATGTCATAGGATTAAAATTGGGAACAGAAAAACTGGTCGTTGTGTCTTCCTATGGTTTAATAAAAGAAGTAGCTTATGGACATGAATTTAACGGTAGACCAAGAAACTTTTTCTTGAAGCTTCGATCTATGGGAACGAGAAAAGGTTAGTTTTAATTTTAACATAACTTTAACACAGAAATGAACACTCCAACGCCAAGAAATTTAGAGCCTTTTTAAAATTTATATCTTCTGCGCTTTCTTCCCTTCATATCTATCTTTAAATTCTTTATTTTGATTTGTGAACTATACTCAGATGTGATATTTTATTCAAAATAATTTTTTCTATTTTGGGCCCAAGTAATTCTTCAGCTTATTTTATATTTTTTCTTCCTTTTGTATAATCTCTTCTTAACCATTTTAATTTATGGTGATGTGTACCCATGTATGTATTTTTGGGGTAACGTTCACTGCCTGAAAGATCTGTTGTGCCGTCTTACTTCCACTTAGTTTCTGAGGAGAGTCTATGAAACTAGTAACTCCTTTATTCCTATTTCTCAGAGGAATTTTCGGATATCTGTAGGCTTTAACTTAGGTAAATGTTCCTCTTCTATCCAGTAATCTCCCATTGCAAGTACTGTGCTCTAGGATTCTAGAGTGCTGTGCATTTGGAAAGTTTGTGGATGGAGGTTTCTTCTTCCATGCCACAATATCTGCATTCTTCTTCCTCCACTATTTTGAGCTTTTTCAGGTGCCCATTCAGGCGACAATGTCCCGTTAGGATCCCTGTTAAAACTCCTAACACAGTTTTACTTTGACTTATGCATTCAATTGGTCTCAACAGGTTGTAGTCACCCAGAAGAATCTTTGATTGTCTAAGCCCTACTAGATCTTTCCAATGGTCAGATCTTCTCTTTCTTTCGACTTCACCTATTTCTTCCAATATTTCATTGGGACTGATTCCGCAAAAGGGTTCAGGCCCCTAGAAAGGTATTTCAGACCCCCTTTTTGCTAGTTTATCTGCTATTTCATTTTCTTCTATTCCAGAGTGTCCTGGAATCCATACTATATTGTTCTCGCCTAGTTCATTGAGTTTGTCTAGGCATTCCCACACCATTTTGGTACTGATTACATAAGAGCTCAGTGCCTTAATGGCTGCTTGACTATCTGTCATTTTGATAATCTTTTGTCCTCTGTATCTTTCAATATTGAACTGGGCGCACTCTCTTATGGCATGGATTTCCGCTTCAAAGTGTACTCATAAAATGTATGAATCTTCTCGTCAGTTTTTTTCTCTTTTCTTACAAAGGAATTTCAATTTTGCAGGTGTAGTTGGTACAGACGGAGAACACTGGAAAATACAAAGACACTTTTTGGTCACCCACCTTCGATCTCTCGGCTTTGGCTTCAAAACTATGGATGACATGGTCCGTGAAGAAGTTATAGATATTCTGTCGATTTTAAAACAGAGTGACGAAGATGGAATTAGAATAGTACCAATCATTTCTGTATCTGTGTTAAACGTTTTATGGAGATCGTTAGCTGGTAAGTACTTGAGATTTCAAACTCTTCAATATTCATCTCTCATGTTTAATTTATTTTTATTTGTAGGGTCCAGATTGAATCGTAATGATACAGGTCTACAGTTTTTGTTGGATCTATTGGATAAAAGAGCTCTAGCTTTCAATATGGCTGGAGGAGTGTTAAATACATTCCCTTGGTTAAGGTTTGTAGCTCCGGAAATGTCCGGTTATAACTTAATTGTAGAATTGAATAGAGAACTCAAAGTTTTCTTAATGAAAACAATAAACGAACATTATGAATCCTGGACAGAAGGAAGGGACGATGATTTGATATATTCTTTCATATCGGAAATGAAAAAAAGTGATGGAAAAACAACTACATTCACAGGTAAATTATTTCTTCCAATTAATACTATTTTAATAGGATTATGATTATTTCATTGAGATACGCTTTGATTGTAGAAGAACAATTGTTGATGGTATGTCTGGATATATTCATAGCAGGTTCTCAAACAACAAGTAATACTTTAGATTTCGCCTTTTTGATGATGATCTTGTACCCCGACGTACAAGAAAAAGTGAGGAACGTTTTAAATGAAGCTTTCGATAAAACAGAAGATATTAGTTTCAGCAGCAGAGCAAGGTAATATTTTAAAATCTTTTTTTCTGTGACGGGAAAAAAGTTTGACATTTTATATCTGTTGACAAAATGTCACTTTTTATGAAATTACTTTTTTCCCACGGGAAAAAAATGAGTACTTTTTTCCCGGATATAAACACATAATAATTTAATTTTAGAATATTTTATTATACAATAAAGTTACATTTCCTTTATATCAAAAGTACAATTATTAAATGTGCATTGCATGAAAGACACGTTCCTTAAACCATTCGGTGCAACAGACGAATTTTCTTGTGTTGAAATTATATTTTTTTCTGTCATCACAACTTCCGTTGATGTACTTGGTCTCAAATCCGGTGTGTCACAGAAAAAAATTGTGTTTTATACACGGGAAAAATACTAGATTTTAGCTTTCGGTTTTTTGTCTCCCGACGCGCAGCTAAAATCTAGTACTTTTTTCCCTTGTATAATAAATAACTATTTTTCCACTACTAGCTGTAAAGTTGACAATTGTCACTTCTTCTAGTTAACTGAGAAGTTAAATTTCTCTATTAGTGGTTAATAATTATTATAAACCTAGGTCTATGATGGACAAATATTTTGAGAATCACCAAAAGCTTGTGCAATATAATTGTGTATATCCAGGAGATTGTCTTTCACATATTTTCTGCTTGAAATTACTTATAAAGATAAAATTAACTGAATAGAAATGTCATTAGTTTAAAATTCGCACTCAACCAAAAATGACAGATGACACGAGTACGTTCATGATATATCGAAAACTGACAGTATACTTGTCAGTCAGACGACGGGGTAAACGCTTCTCGGAATTATTTTCAATTTTTAACTTGAATTAGGTTTGTAGCGGAAAAAATTGTATACAACATGGTGGTGAAGACATTTATAAGTCTTGTACCTTACTTCGATCGTGGCGAAGCCACTCGCGAAATAATTTTGGTACTCGGTCAATAATAAAAGTCTTAACTACCTTGGTGTAAAATATATGTATACGTCCACTTTTATTTGTCGTACATTTCTTTGATTAGGGTACCTTACATAGAAGCAGTCATTTGCGAAGTTCAAAGATACTGCCACGTCATTCCTGTCAGTGGACCAAAACGAACTGTAAAGGATACTCATTTGGGATGTTACACAATTCCCAAGGTACGTACAAACGAAGATTAAGCATTAATTTGTCCACATTCATTATTCATTTACATCTTAAATGCGTTTTTGAATATTACACAACGAGTGTTGTAGTTATGTTTCAGTGTACGTGTGTTGTACAAGGTTTTATGTACAACCAGACAAATTGTATTGTACGTACAGGCTGCGAAAAAGCTCATCGAACCATGAAATTTACACAAAAACGACAAGGAAAACATGATAAAAACAGCTTAAAAGAGAGAGAAATAATAATTGTGGGTGGTCAGCGAAGGTGTATACTTATTTCCCGAGGCTCGCCGAATGCTCATTGCCCCCTTTTTCAACCGCTATTGTCAGAAACGCAGATTAATTTGTACAAATGATATTTTTGTTCCGTTATCGTTGACTTTTTTCTAGCTTATGCACTATAAGGTGAAGCTAAACACTTTCATCCGGCAACAGTGTCTTTTACAATACTTTACATGTAGGGAACATACACCAACTAGTGAATTCTCTCTCGCCTCGTCTCTTTCAAGTTGTTTTTCTCATATTTTCCTTGTTTTACTTGTGTAAAGTGCATGGCTCGATAAGCTTTTTCGCAATCTGTATGTGGATTAAGACAGAGGATATGGATAGCTAGACATATATGAATTGAATTCGCGTACTCTGCAGAAATTTGCCATCAGCTACGTCGGAGCAACTACAATCCACAAAGAGCTCCACCTGGGAATATGCTGGATAGGGTATCAGCTCGCTAACTAACCATTGCCTTGATTTCACAGCACTTTGGGTTCAAATCAATATGTATGTAATCGATATGAAAGACACGAGACCTAAGTATTTTTAAAGCAAAAATTCATGCCATAAGAAAGTGTGTCAAGTCATATTGTCGGATATTCAAGCACCGAGCTTCTGTGTAATAGGAAGATTTAGTGATTTTTTCATATTTTTTTCTCAATCTAGAAGGTGACCTTAGAAGGTAACCTTAAATTTCGTTTTGTCTCTTGTTTGCGTATGTCCGGCTTGAGCTGTGTACGTTTTATATGGACATCTCTTTTTTCGTACTTCAAAACAAAGACAGAGTAAATGACTGTGTACTTTAATGTAAGTAACGAACGCACCATAAAGAATGGACGAACCTCATTGGTTGGTGCAGAAGTCACATCCGGGCGCCAATTTTATTACGTTTAAATGTTGCATTGAATTATTGCCCTTTTTAAACATTAATTTATCAACAAATTATGCATTTATTGATAAGAAAAAATTCAGGAAATTTTTATTTTGGTTTATACAATCGGTTAAAAATAATAAAAGGATTAAAATCAACTATGATGAAATTGCCTATTAGTGGTGTGAGAATACCTAGGCAAACTCTATAATCTAGGCGAGAATAATATAGTCACCTTAATATGGATTCCAGGACACACTAGAGTAGAAGGAAATGAAAAAGCAGATGAATCTGTGAAGAGCGGACTGGAACACCCTTTTGGGAGCCGTAACACTTTTGCGATATCAGCTTCAATGTAATATTGGAAGAAATAAGCAGAGCCGAAAATAAAAGACGATCTGATCGCTGGAAGGATCAAGTAGGACTTAGATAATCAAAGATTCTGCTGGGTGACTACAATCCTTTGAGATCTATTAAATGCATGAGGCAAAGTAAAACTGCACTAAAAGTTTTAACAGGGATCCTAACGGGACATTGTCCCCTGAATGGGCAACCGAAAAAGCTCCAGATAATAGAGAAAGAATGTGGATTATGTCACATGGAAGAAGAAATCTCCATCCGCATACTGGTGAAATGCACAGCAATTTAGAATCCTAGTGAACATCTGGGAGATTATTGGATATAAGAAATTCACGACATTAACCTAAGCCTGCATATATCCAAAGATTCCTACGACAAATAGGACTGAAGGAGAAACTATTTTCTGACACTTTCTCAGGAACTAAGTAGAAGTAAGGGGGCACAATAGATCTTTTACATTTCAGAGAATGTCACCCCAATATACATACATTATATGAATCCGTTCTATACGCTTCTATATGGAACAACAATTATCTCTGAAATTACATAATGAAAGAGTGTCATGTATTTTTAATTATAATTCAACTGACAACAGTTTTTGAATTCTCAAAAAATCTTATATCACGGAAAAAATAATATTGTATTATGTATTAAAATGTATCATTTTCAGGATACAACCTTGCTATTCAGTTTTTATTCCATAAATAATGATGAGTGTTATTGGAAAGATCCAGAAGTGTTTAGACCAGAGAGGTTTTTGAGCGACGAAGGCAAATTATTCATTCCAGAACGATTTGCACCATATGGATTTGGTAAGAATATTTGAATAACATTTCTGTAGCAATAATATTAATTGTATTTCCCCAATTTCTGTGATACATACTATCAGTGACTGCTAGTGGTAAAAATTTTGAGTTTTGCAATATTTGAAAAAAAATATAAAACCTAACCGGAATTGGTTCGTTATTTCACTGGTGGACTTTACGCAGCTCTACGCTTTAAGCTGTGGCTTGCGCTAGCAGTTTTTTTTTACCAATCTTACTTATAGAATATATTATAAATTTTATATTCGAAAGAAAGAAATATTTAAGAATTTTTTTAAGAGCTCTGCAGCACTGCAATTCAAAAATAGATGGCTTCTTTTTCGTTACTTTCAATTTCGGATGGGAAATAGGTGATTTTGCCGCGTCAAGCTAATTCAAACACCAAAATGTGATATGATTTCTTTTGAAGTCATTCCGGTTCACTTTCATTAAACAGGGTGTTTTCAAATGACACTTACAACGTTTACATGTAGATACCTCTCGTAAAATTGGACAAAATGATATAAAGGTTGAAGAGTCCAGCTCATTTATCTTTCGAAATATGGAGTGTTGAAGTTATAAAAATTTAAATGTTTTAATTTGGTAACTTTTAAATGGATGAATTATTTGAAAACAAAAGGAATGTGTTTTTGGTTTTAAATAAGAAAATTGTTTATAATGGAAAACCCAGTAAAAAATAAGAAAATCAGATCGGCAAATTATAAAGTTCAGGAAAAAGAATTGTTAATATTTTCATCCAATTCTTCATAATAGTTTTTACGATTGTGCCGTCTTCTTGGAAATCCATTTCCAAGAATATCCAATACTTCCAAATCATTCTTCATAAACATCATTCTTCAAAAATTAAAAGAAACATACCTGAAATTGGTAGACGGAAAACGTAAACCCGAAAAATCGTTGACATAAGTGGAGAATAAGCGAGCAATTTTCTAAGCTTAGCTAGGTTTAGCTTAAGTCGACAAGCTATTCATAGTGCAAAACAAAACTTTCTTTAAGCGCCACTGAACTTTAAGTCGACTTAAATATCAATTGGTGCAAACGGCCATTAACATCGCAAAAAGTAGGAGATTGTCGTATATGGAGTTTTTTATATACCTATAAATTTAATTGTCATAATAAGTAATAAGCTATTTCATGAACTATTTTCATTTATTTTTGTGTTTATTACTTGCGCATACCTTGCTTTTAATTAAAAGTAATGAGCTTAATTAATATCTTTGCCGCGTTTTAGTGACATACAAAAAATGAATGGTGATGTATTGGGCTCTGTTTTAAAATTTGTAACCCACCCGAAGTGTGTCAACTAACACTACAAGTACACTTTAACTAAGTCGAAAGTGTCAAGGACTCATTTAAAAAATGAAGACCTAGAACCATACTTGATATAGACAAACAGAATAAGATGTTGATTCGTTTGTTTGCTTACGTATGAGTGAAGCGTCAATTGATTATTGATGACTTGTGGATTGTTTTGTTAAAGAGTTGTGGCCAAACAAGAAAAAAAATCTTGATTCAACAGATTTTTAGTTTCTCTCGCACCTTCTTTTTTTATCTGCTTTAATATCCTTTCGTTCGTAAATTTTTAATTTGTTTTAAAGACAATCAAGTTTTGTATGCTTATCCGATTATTTCAAATACAGGGTCCGACAAACATCTGTCAAGCTCTATAACTCTTATTGTATAAAACTTACATATCCATTTAAAAGGTTTATGGAAAGTGAAATTATAAACAAACATTTCGAAATTACTTCCATGTATACAGGGTGGTCCATTAGTAAACTGGACAAATGACGTAATTTGTTTCAAATGTAATGCCATACTTTTCTTTACATTTTACAAACCGAAGTAGTAACTACTGTACACTCCCAAATTTGTTTTGAAAAACTACCAGCCATTTCGGAAAAAATCACGTTTTTCCCCAAAAATTTGAATTTGCACTTCCTTTTTAAAATATCATAAGATTTAAAGCTAAAACTTTAGAATTACCAACGTACAAAGACAGAGGACTGAAGATTTATTTATACTCACTTTGAAATAATTATTCTGTACAGGGTGGTCTTGAATAAATAGAGCGGGAAGTACTGTTTAGCTATACCCAAGGGCGGAAAATTGATAAAGCCATGATTTTTAAAGATTTTTACCATTTGTCACTTGATGACTTTGACGTTTCACATGAATTTTTCAAATAAACGTCACTATATGTCAAAGTTTTTTGTTATATTTTCCTATTTTTTTATTTTTCTGGGTAGGCGAAGAGCAGTTGTTTGTCACACAGCCAGTGCTATTGGCATCTATGACCTATGTGTATTGCCATCCTTGTTATAGGATTTATATAGATGTTGGTTAATGATAGAAGGGACACCCTGTATCCTAGAAAATAGAGAAATTCAATATCGCTGCTTGATTTTTTTAACACGGTGCTTTCAAATGACACTTATGTCACTTACAACGTTTGCATGTAGATACCTCTCGAAAAATTAGACAAAATATAAGGATTGAGGGGTCCAGCTCATTCACTTTTCGAGCTACAGGGCGTTGAAGTTATGAAAATTCAAATGTTTTTATTTGATAACTTTAAAATGGATTAATAAATTGATTTCATATTTGGCAGGTTGTTTTTAAATGTAAAATGGCATATTTTGATAAAAAAAAACATTTGTTAATTCTTGATCCAGTAGTGTACATTTGGAAAAATATGTCACTTTTCTCTTCTCATTTTCCACGCCACTGGCATTTGTGGCTATTTTCAATTAATTTTGTATTCCTTAATGTTTTTCACGTAAAAAACACATAACCTTTACATATCAAAAATGTGTAGTTTTCAAGATTTTTAATAATTTCATGAGATCTGCAACCTAATTTTTTAATAATAAAATGAAAATACAATTTTTTGTTGTTGTTTTTTAAAAACCTTCAAACTACCAATGGTTAAAATGTGTCAGAAACAAATTCGTGAAGCAGCAATGCATCTTAAACATTGTGAGAAGAGTCTCAAAAATATTTGTCCAAACTTGCGCTTTTATCACTGAAACTGATGTTGCACACTTCATGAAAACATTAAATATCTTGAGAACTACAAATATTTTTATATGTAGGTGAAGGTTATGTGTTTTTTACGTGAAAAATATTAAGGAATACAAAATTAATTGAAAATAGCCACAAATGCTAGTGGCGTGGAAAATGGGAGGAGAAAAGTGACATATCTTTCCAAATGTACACCACTGGATCAAGAATTGACAAATATTTTTTCATCAAAATATGCATTTTTACATTTAAAAACAACCTGCCAAATGTCAAATCAATGTATTCATCCATTTTAAAGTTATCAAATAAAAACATTTAAATTTTTATAACTTCAACACCCTGTATTTCGAAAAGAAGATCTGTTGGTCCCCTTATTCTTTATATCATTTTGTCCAATTTCACGAGAGGTATCTACATGCAAAAGTTGTAAGTGTCATTTGAAAACACCCTGTATATATGTAATATTATCCATCAAGCTGAATAGCAAAACTGTTAATAATGCCATTTTTTAGGTTTACGACGGTGCATTGGTGAACTATTGGCTAGAACCAGCATATTCACAATATTCAGTGAAATCTTAAGGAATTACATTATTATGGAACCTTCAGGATCGAAAAAACCCACTGAACTGTTCGTCTCAGGAATTACATTAGTTCCAGCGCAATACAGAGCTCAATTTATCAAAGTATCCCACTGAACTGGATTATTATTTTTCACTAGTATTATCAACTTTAGGTCTGGACAGGTATACCTAACATTTAAATGATACTCAAAGCCATTAAAATATTTATTTAGTTACATAAATAGCCCGGGAAGTAGTTGTTTCTTCTCAGTTGAACGGTCAATGTCTTTGAAAAATATTTTTCAAAAACTTATAAAGCGATAGAATAATTATTATTCTGTGATATCTATTGGTAACTAATAATACAATTTACTGTAATAATACTTTATTGAGTTATATTGTTAAATGTATATTTTCAATAAACACGTTTTCAAAAACTAATCATGTTTTATTTAATCAAAAAATTTTCTTGAGTAGAATAAAAAAAGTATCTTGGTGGTGCTTTGCATAAAGTGATCGAAGTTCGTGTATTATTTGAGGGTTGTTGTTAATAATAGATTATACACGGAAAAACATCAGTATTTTGAGAGTTCTCAAGAATTTTCAGTTAGAAAAAGAATAATCTGGTAATTGATAATTTCATAGCCTTTTTGGATTTGGCTGAATACGATCCTGATGATTTTATTTATAAAATTTAAGGTTAGATATCCAGATTGCGAAAAGCTTATCGAACCATGCAATTTAAACATGTACAACAAGGAAAATATGGGAAAACAGATTGAAAGAGAGAGTAAGAATAATTGGGCGTGATCAGCGAGGGTGTATACTTATTTTCCGAGGCTAGCCGAATGCTTATTACCCCCCTATATTTAACCGCTACTGCCAGAAGCACAGATTAATTTGTACAAATGATATTTTTGTCTCGTTATCTTTGACTTTTTTTCGAGCTTATGCACAATTAAACACTTTCATTCGATAACAGTGTCCTTTACATGTTGGGAACATACTGAATACCACCAACTAGTGAATTCACTCTCTAAAGGACACTGTTGCCGGATGAAAGTGTTTAGTTCCACCTAATAGGTGCATGAGCTCGAAAAAAATTCAACGATAACGAGATAAAAATATCATTTGTACAAATTAATCTGCGATTCTGGCAGCAGCGATTGAAAATAGGGGCCAGCCTCGGGAAATAAGTATACACCCTCGCTGACCACGCCCAATCATTCTTTCTCTCCATTTCAAGCTATTTTTTTCATTTTTTTCGTCGTACTTGTGTAAATTGTATGGTTCGATAAGCTTTTTCGCAATCTGTATGTCAAAATAGCAAATAAAATAAACGACATGCCGAAAATCTAGATATACGTCACAAACGATGATGCACACCAAGAAGGCTATTGCATGAACCATACGTTATTTAATTTTGGATTTTCTTCGTCGTTGCTTTCGTAAACATCCTAGACTTGTGCTTCAATAAGCCATTTCCCGGACTACTATTTTATTATAAATGTTTTGAATAAATCTGAAAGCGCGCCGCGCGGTTGTCATATTTTAACAGCTAAATTTGCAACTTTTTGAAGATAATGATTTAATTTCACGTAAATGCCTCAAGTAATTTCGATCTAATTTAATACTGGTCATATACTATATTTAAAAAAATTAAATTTCATTTTATGATTCTATTTTACAAATACATTATTCGAACCAAGTTAAATTTGAAACTATAGTACCCCTGGTGTATAAACATCTCCTTAAACTTCTAGACAAAAATTAGATACATTACTTCAATATGATCATTATCTGTGTAACAACATAATAGTATCCGGCATGCCACTTTAAGAAGAGTCCTTTACACAGTCAGTAACAATCCGTCTGCATCTGTGTTTTGGTCGCACCTAGACAATATAATAGACAATACTCATATTTCTGATTAAACATTTTTCAAAAATAACGTTCAGTAAAGTGATACAATATCGTTTAGTAAATTTTGTGCTAATTATGAAACATGTGTAGGACAAAAAAATCGATCAATAAATAAAGTACAAGTTAACTCAAAAATGTTTCTATTCGTGGAAAATAATTAAAAAGTTTCATTTTATATTTTCTTGTGAAAAGTGACGACTAAAAACAATGAGTAGTTCAATTACTCCTGACGTCACCTTATTTCCGGTGTTTGAAAGGGTAAGACATCATCAGTCTCAAGTTTTTAAATTAATCTTATTATTTATAATAGATGCAAATCTGTCTGGTGCAATTGTTTAATTCCGAGTATTGAATGTTATAATACCGTCATTATGTATCATCGGCGGGTAGGCACGAAATAAATAGGTGTGTGTGATCAAATTGAATTGAACAATATTATTTGTAAATTTACCTATAAATGTCATTATTTGGCGTGCACTGCAGCTATTGATAATACCTATACCTTGTTTTCAATTTGTGTGTGTATCAATTTATGGCACTGGTTTTTGAAAACCAAAAGGCCAGTCAAATTTATCATTTTCTTAAGAAATTTTGTGGAACATAAATAAGCATACATTCACAAATTCGTTATTATCAGCTATTGCTATGTTTATGTATCTATATATCTATATATATATTTTTTTTATTATTATTATTTTTTTTTATTTATCAATTTTTTTTTTTAATTTCTCTTATTTTTTTTCTTGTTTTTTTTTGTTTTATTCATATATTTATTTTTTTTTAATTGTCAATCTATTTTTTTTTATTATTATTATTTTTTTTTTATTTATCAATTTTTTTTTTAATTTTTCTTATATGTACCTATATATATATATTTTTTTTTATTATTTTCAATCTCAATTGGTTATTTACTTTACAGAATTTCACTTTTTTTTTACAATTTCATTTTAGTTTCTTTTGTTAGTTTATACAGCAGTCTTCTCACCTCATTTTTTTCACATGCTAATATTGTTGTCAGACTAGCTGGTAAAGGTAATATTTTTGCTATCCTTCCATAAAATTTTGATATAGCCGTCTCGTGAATTCTAGTAAGCAATGTTGTAGTGTGCCTGTTTCTCCACATTCACAGTTTTCATTTTCTGAAAGGCCTATTTTATATTTTTCCTCAGGTGTTAAACAATGTCCCGATCTTATTCTGGTTAAAGTTCTTATGAATGAACGATCGCTTTTTTTATGAAACCATGGTTTATAGTTTACTATGGGTACAAAAGTTTTGTATTTTTGTCCTCCCCTATATTCCTGGTAATGTTTTTGCCAATCGTCTGTTAGTTTAGTTTTAGTCAGTTGTCGTACATCTGATGTTGGGAGTTTGAAATTATGAATCTCGTTTCCTTCTTCTGTGGCCCTTTTCGCTAGTTCATCTACCTTTTCGTTTTGGGGTATGCCTGCCATGTCCTCTGATCCAAACTAAATGAATTTCTTTATTTAGGCTGTGGAATTGGTTACTTAATTTTAATATGTCTACTATTATGTGATTCAGTTCAGTTTTTAATTTAAGAGGAGCATTTTAAGAAACCTCAAACATACCACTAAAAGTTACTAGATTGGGAGAGTGTCCCGAAAGGGTCGTGTTCAAACTTATTGAACGAATTGACACTTATGTGAAATATGTATTGTAATGCTCGCTTTTGTCGTGGCCAATGAAAGATCAAGGTATGTCTAAATACCTAATCGTAATTGGACTCAGGACATGAGGCCAGACAATGATGAACACAGCTACCAAATGTCACATTCGTGCGTGATTATTTCACTCAATACAAAATACGCGCCTTCGATTGGTTTGAATTTGTATGAGGATTGATAACTGAAAACACCATGTTTTCGATTTTGTATTTCGGCACCTGATTGGATAAATGTAATTTTCCTATCTGTGTGTTTGGCATTGTCATTAGTTGTTTTATTCGATATTACTTAAAAATCTAGTGAGTGGCAGAAAATGTCAAATTATTAAAGAAACGTTAGAATCATTGTATCAAGAATGAATTCTAAAAACCGTTTTGTTTTCGTGAAATTAATCTTGACAAATACAACTCGTGTAATTAATGATTATCGAAAATTTCTTCTCTTTTTCGAAACAAATTGTTGTTTTAGGTTTCCAAACAACAATTTGTTTCTCAAAATCGAAGAAATTAGTATAGTATGTATAAAACGCAATTAAATGTTTATATGTTGAATTATCCTTTATTTACATTGGAAGTTTAGGTATAGCACAAAATAAAGCTAAACAGGTTTTGATTTAAAAAAAAATACGATAATATTGTAGGTACTGTAATGTGTGTAAAACTGTTAATAAGATTTAACTTGTTAACTTATAACTATGCTTCTCTGTCAGTAATAAATGACCCAAACTTAAAATTTCCTTTGTTTCTTGGTCCACATTCAAATAGTAACAAAGCAATACATAAAATAAGAAGTGAAAAACACAAATACAATAATATGAGGTAATAAGTCCAATCACAATATGAAATAGCAAACATAAACAGAATGATGAATGACACAGCAAACGTGAAAAAGTAGTAATATTTTTATGTAAATATAAATACAAAAGTCAAAACTGACCAATAGCGTTGTCAGTTCTATCAAAAGAGCTGTGTGAAACGAGCGGCTACCTAACCAATGATTAGTCTGCAGAAATGCTAACTTAAACTCAAATCGCTCCTCTTATTTTAAAAACAAGGTATAATAGTTACCTATGTACACTGTGTTATAAGATGCGACATAGGGATTCCTGTACAAAACTGTTAAACGCGAGCTAACTTTTCTACCAAATGGCGTTCATCAAAAATAATAACAGAATTGGAAAGGTCGTTGAATAATTAGTTGAAATGCAATTTTAATTTTCTTACATTCACTCTGGTTTAATTAAAAAATGAATAGTTTAAAATATCGAACTCCATTTTCATACCATTTTCGAATATTTCCAACCTTTTAGAGGAAAGCCACACGGTTAGGAGCACCAAATAAGTATTTAAAAGTTTGAACTGAAGTAAGACGGTTCGATTTGCAAATTTGGTTGTGTGCTGTTGCCACAAACGCACACTCGTGAGAAAAATTACACGAGTTGCACAATATACTATTTCCGCATACCTCTACCCAAAGTATAAATTTCCTAGCCTCATTGTGAGGAGCAAAATCATATTTTTCTCCCTAGGGAGTAAAAGTACTTTTCTCAGTATAGGCTAGAAGAAGCAATACTTTGGTTAGAGGTAGGCGGAAAAATCATATGTATAACATGGGAGTAAAATGCCTTCTCCTCCCTTGAGTTATCCTCGGGAGGAGCTATTTTTTTCCAGCCAGAAATATGCAGTTTCAATAATAATTACTGCCGAAAAATTGAATTGTCAAGGTCTCAACTAATACCATCTCATGCGACTTCCGCATCCATTTCCTTTTCCTTTAGTTTAATGTTTGGTGTAATTTTAACGCTATGACATTTACGTTGATATCTACTCTGTTAAACAAGTCAATTAGTATCGTTTTATTTCTATTTGCGGATAAAATGAAATGCGACTAGAAAGATGAAGGAAACAATACGAGGCTAGTTACATTAGTTATCAAATTTACCTTGCAGTAACTTGCTCTATATATTATAGACTGTCAAACATAACATTTCATACTCCTTGTGATTGTCTTTGATTGTCTAATTTACTGCACTATTGTCATTTAGAATTTTTTTTACAGATTCAAATAAAATTGATCTACAGCTGCATTTTCCTAGTAACAATATTGGCAAGACCTGAGCAGACTAATTTACCACAATGTATAGGACCTATTGAAAAGGGGCCTTGTAGTAGAAACATTTATAAATGGGCGTTCGACCATGATAGACAAGAGTGCGTTCCGTTTGTGTGGGGAGGCTGCGGAGGAAATGAGAGAAATAGATTCGACAGTGAAAGCCATTGTTCAGATACATGCAGAAGTCTAAACAGTAAGTTGGTTTATAGACTCCGTTTCACGTAAGAAGAACCCGCTTGAAGTTGCAGTAGTATGCGCCAACTTGTTGTCAAAGTCAGCGCCATATTGTAAGATTGATATACGACTTTAAATCAGTAGAAGGAATTTATGAAGAGTGAATATGATTCTTATTGATATATTTATTCAAATAATACAAAAATATGCCTAGATAAACGGAAAAACATCAGCATTTTGGAAGTTCTCAAGCATTTTCAGATAGAACCTAACCTAACCAAGAAGCTATAGTTTAAATACTAATTTATTAATGGCCGTTTGCACCAATTGAAATTTAAGTCGACTTAAATTTAAGTGGCGCTTTAAGGAAGTTTTGTTTTGCACCATTAACAACTTGTCATTTTAAGCTGCACCTAGCTAAGCTTAAACCTAACGTAACCTTATTCTCCACTTATATATCCTCTAAGTGGAGATTTCTAACCTAACACTCTTGTGTTTTGATTGATATATGTCAACGATTTTTCGGGTTTACGTTTTCCGTCTTCCAATTTCAGGTATGTTTCTTTTAATTTTTGAAGAAGGATGTTTATGGAAGTTGATTTAGAAGTATCGGATATTCTTGAAAATGGATTTCCAAGAAGACGTTACAATCGTAAAAACTTTTATGAAGAATTGGATGAAAATATTAGCAATTCTTTTTCCTGAACTGTGTAATTTGCCGATCTGATTTTCTTATTTTTGACTGTTTTCCATATAAACAATTTTCTTATTTAAAAAACAAGAATAAAATCCTTCGATTTTCAAAGAATTAACTTTTAACAGCTTTTAATATGTTACTTCAAACCATTTAAACCACAAAAACGAAAAGTCACCAGAAACCATAGAGAAATTAATTAAACTCAACTTAAATAGTGAGGTTGACAAAAATGTATTACGCACTTAGCTAAGAAGCAGAGCAAAAACATTGGTGCAACCGTTGGGTGCAACTGAACTTTAACCAAGCGACCCTTAAATTTTAAACTCGCCATAGCTATTCTAAGCTTATGCTTCTATTTGTGCAAACGGCCATAAGTACCGAGTTACAAAAACGTTACTTTATGACGAATTCGACTGGGGAGCATGATCCAAGTACACGTCCTACCCCAGTAAGCAGCTCATCATCCGAGAAATCACTCTCGCTGCTCGATGATGTGTTTAGAAATTATTAAAGTGCCGTCATCAACTCTATATCTATCTATAGGTTATGTTTCCCCTTTTAGAACTGCACTAGCAACACAGTTCTAAAATATTGCACCGAGTGCTAAAAAACCGCACCGAGTGCAAGCCAGCCGATTTCTCACCGGACCACACTAAAGATGAGTACGATAATTACGCACTTTCCTAACTTTTCAACCCGAAGCGTGTATGAAAAGACGCTTCGGGTTGAAAAGTTAGAAAAGTGCGTAATTATCGTACTCATCTTAAATTGGTGCATGTCCGAGGCGAACACAAATATTTTCAAAAACGGTGCAGAACTGAGTCAGTCGAAAAGCCAGCACCAAGAGAGAGTGCTTTCAGTACGCACTAGTGCCGCTAGTCGAATTCGTTATTATTCACAAGTGTTTGAAGATGTTTTTGACATTAGGTTAATAACTGTACTTCGTCTTTATATCATGCCAAAAACTGGAGATGGGATTATTCTTATTCGATTGTATTGTGTGTGATGGACACCTGCAGCTACGTTGCCAACTTTTTAATATTTTTTTAAATATTGTAACAGACATAGAGTGGCTTTATTTAGTTTTTGTTTTTCTATCAATTTCAGGTGGAGTTAATGTTTACTAAGAAATTTTTATAATCTTTTTTTTTTAATTTTTCAAACTTGCTTTCCAATAACGTCACGAAGTAACAATTTCCTGAAGTAAGGAAAACATCTGTATAGTAAACTTAACAATTTTAGAAAATATATCTGTTAAAAAATGAACTTTTAAGGTCCATCTTACCTTTACGACACGTGCATTGGCTTTTTACCTACGGTCCAAATTGTAAATCTGAAAGGACCAGCGGGCCAATAAGATTTGGAAGAATGCGAAGGTACTCGCCCGTTTTTTATTTTTATGAAGGTAAAAAAGAACTTATGAAGTGTTGGATTAGGTAATTTCATTTATTCAACGACTGAAGGGGGCCAAAGCAGGGAGAATGGGAGTCATCTCGGCAAACATCGCTCATGACAACGCGGGTCGTATAAAAACACCACACGGGCCCTACGTGGCCCTCGGGCCGATGTTTAGAGATCCCTGACTTAAACAATAAAATATTATATTTTATTACCTTTTAGCTGAAATATCATCTTCAACAATGTCTATAATGGAAGACAGAGGTCCTGAACTAACTTTTCAAGAAACGGGAGATGAAACTACTTTTATGTTTGCTCAATCGAACACATTTATACAAATCGATGGTGATATGATTCAAACTTTTCAGTTACGGTAAGTAATGTTTCAATTTTATTTCACCTGGAAAAATAGAAGCCACCTTAAAAGTGACGCACATGCTTTATTTTGGTTCGCCGAAAGTATTCTTTAGGAGAGCTACTAGGAGTGTTGATTTATCCTAAGCGCCCCTGTCCTCAAAAAGCAGTGTATCTCAGTTATAATAACCTATTCATCTAATGGTTCTTCATTTTCATAGTTTACGTCTTGCGTGTCATGTTTTTATCCTGGTAAAAGATGACTAGCAGCAGTAGCGGATTTACCACTAGGCAGACTAGGCAAACGCCAAGGGCCGCAAGGGAAGACAATGATAGTGATTTTGCTGAAGAATGTGTACACTTTAAGGACTTTGTTGAAGAACTTTAAATAACTCTTTGAAGAAAATAAAAGTGAATGAGAAAAAGAAGAGGCGAAGCACCGAAATTCATTTTTGGAGTTCCTATAACTTATTCGTGACAAACAATTGACTACACTCTTCCAAAACCTGGACACGACCCTGAGAATTTTACTGTGTATGACGATTTGAAACGCGTCTGGAGAAAGATTTCTTTGCATTTTAAAAGAGATAAAAAATTATTTACGAAATGCTAGTTTATGATGCAAGATTGTCTAATTTAGCAAGTTTTGTAGCTTAAGCTGAACTTTATAATAACTTGGACTTTGTTAAACTGATTATATAGATCGCAACCTAAAAAAGCAAAAAAAGTTTAAAGATTAGGTATAAAATAATATGATTTATTTGTATTTGGCTGAACATAATTACAATATATTGTAGTTTATTTTATCATTATGCGTTAATACTTCACAAATCCAGATTCTAAATTGGAAAGGATGAATTATTTTTCACTTCTAAGATTAAAAGCTATTGACTTTTCTCTCGCATAGGGTGAAAAAGCCGCTCTTTCCGTTTTTTCACTTTACATAATATATCAAACTAAACTAAATATTAATCTCAAAGTAGTTAACTTCTTAACTGGCAAGATTATACAAACTTGTGATTTTAAAACATCCAAGTGTATACATGGAATCAAAGTAAAACTGCGCTAAGAGTTTTAACAGGGATCCTAACGGGACATTGTCGTCTGAATGGGCACCTGAAAAAGCTCAAATTAGTGGAGGAAAAAGAATGCAGATATTTTGGCATGGAAGAAGAAGCCTCCATCCACAAAGTTTTCAACTGCATAGCACTCCAGAATCCTAGAGCACAGTACCTGGGAGATGCAGATGTCCTAAAATTCCTCCGGGATGTAGGACTGAAGGAGCTACTAGTTTTAGAGACTTTCTTCAGAAAGTAAGGGGGCACAATAGATCTTTCAAGTATCAGTGAATGTAACCCCAAAAATACATACATATATCAATGGAATCATTATTTCAAAGAATGTCAACCGCAAATTGATTTTCCTGTTGGTTTTCAATGTTTCATTTGTTTCAAAATAGACCTTCAAAAACTTTGAATCTTGCCATTTTCGATTGAATTTTAGAAAATGCATCCCGGTTGTAGGGGCCACTCGAAAAGCCTATCCTATGGCCTCCAGTGTCTTAAATCCAACACTGACTAGCGGTCATATCTAAGCGATCTTCTCCGGCAGTTATATTTGCACCAGGGTTCTATTTCTATCGTACTCTTCTTCTGCTATTTTAGGACACTTGGTGACCAAATGGTCTTGTCAGTTGATTTGGAATCTACTATTTCGTTGTGGTTGCCGTATTTTTCTTTGGCTATTGCTTGGGCGTAGTTGATTACTGGGGTCGTTTCTTCTGGGTCAGGTCTCTGCGAATTCCTTGGCTTTTTGTTATTGGGAGCTCAGAGCATCCTTCCTAGTTCGCTGGTAATTAGCACAGGTGGCTAGTCGGTCTTTAAGTCTTGGTCAGAGACGAATGGCGTGGCCCTTTTTCTCATCTGATTTTCACTAATTGTATACGTTGAATCTTCCAAATCTTTTTTCTTCTGTATCCAATCCAACGGTCCACGATATCTGGACTTGGTTTCTTTAAACTTGCTTACTGTTTCATCATGGTATAGCTTTTACGGTACCACCATCACTTCAATGGTGGCTCCCATTTCTTTCAGGTGATCAACCAAACAATATTTTGTTTTTTTATAGATAATTTATTAAACTGGGAATCCTAAAATTTTATGTAAGCAATTTTTTTTCTATTTTCACAGATTATGTCGACAGATATCATTCAAATTTCGAACTAGACTTCCGCACGGACTTTTAGTGTATCACAATGTTAAAGTACCTACAGGAATATCTCTCCAGCCTTATGCACTGTACGTGATAGTCCAGCAAGGACAATTAAAAGTTGTGCACGTATACGGAAAGCATTCAACAGCGCTTACAGTAGGAAGCGGACTAAATAAAGACGAATGGCATTCAGTCACGGTATGTAAAACATCAAACATCATCCAATATTATTATTTTGTCTAAAATAATCCGATTTCAGGTGAGAATCGATGTGCACGGCGCTAGATTAATGGCAACTGTCGATGATTTGAAAGATGAAACTACCTTAAAAGGATTAGACAAAGAAAATAACTATGGTGTGTCGGCAAATGTTACTTCAGTAATTTTAATAGGAGGTAATACAACAGTAAACCCGCCGTGTATGGGAGTATGAATAACTAATTTTGTATTTTTCTTTTAATTTAGGACTAAGTTCCGAAGAACGATTACACGGAGTGAAATACATCATCGAATCGTTCGTCGGTTGTATAAAGAATGTTATTCTGAGCACGGGAAAATCTGCATCGGATTTACTTCCAATATCGCCTTTGATAGCAACGAAACATGAAAACGTACAAGAAGGATGCTTGGACAAATGTATAACTGTGGAAAATCTTTGTTTTCGTGGTTCTAAATGCATTAATCATTACAATTCTTTTACTTGTGATTGTTTTGGAACTAAATATGAAGGAGAGTACTGCGATATTTACAGTAAGTACCTTTTAAACGATTTTCACGTGAAAACCATTGAGGAATACAAAACTAATAAAAAATAGCTTTAAGTGCCAGAGCTAAATCGCATACGAAAAATTTCGATTGATCTCGAAATACAGACCATGGTTTGCTAAAGTTAATAGTTCTAGTAGGCAGTCCTAGACTAATCTAGATCTGATCTCTTGGTGCAGTCTTCAACTGGAATTTTTGTTGATATAATAATTTCCTTCAGAAATTAAATGAATTAAATTTGGATAAATTGTTTTAAAAAATCACCTGCGGTTAAGATTTTGATACCCTACCATCACTCCAACGGTAATTCCTATTTCTTACAGGTGATAAACAAATAATTTTTATTTTTCAGCTGCCACGATTCTAACTCTTAAAGGATCTTCGTACGTGTCCTACCGCGTGTACGACTGGAAAGACAGAGTTCACTCATCAGTCACACGGTTTTCGATGTTTTTCAAAACAAGATTCGACGATTCAGCTCTACTATTTGCCGCCGGAGGCGATCAAAATTTGAATCACTACATCGCAGCTTCGATATTCAACAACACCGTATTCGTAGAGGTTAATTTCGGCGAGTACCCCCTTTTAACCGTATTCGGACAAGGAGCGAACTTTAAATTGTATCGATGGAATAACTTGACGATATTTCACGAATATAACAAGATACACTTGATTCTCAACCAGGAAAAAGTAACTTTGAATATCACCGGAATACCTTTACTTTACATCGACCCGGAAATTTACATAGGAGGAGGACCGGAATTACAAAAAAAGCCCGGTTTAAAATCAACGAACAATTTCGTCGGTTCTTTAAAATACGTTTTCTACAATGACATCTCGATTATTTACGAATTGAACAAAAACAATCCCAAAGTTCATTACATCGGTATACTGAGACCGGAATTTTACGAGATAGACGTCAAAGACATCCCGATAACGTTCCCGTTCTCTTCGTCGCACATTTGGTGGCATAACGACCACACTGACAGTTTATCTTTATCTTTTAGCTACAAAGCAAGCACCAATTTGAGCGTAGTCGCTTCCAGCGAAGCTCAAACCGGAGTCTACTGGGAAGTTCGAATAGTAAACGACGAAGTTCGATTTGAAGTATCGGACAATACGAAAAACGTAACGCATTTGATAAGCGTTAAGAAAACCCCCGGAATATGGCACTGGCTGAATTTAACCTACAAAGGAG
Organism: Galerucella nymphaeae; assembly: GCA_963978555.1. NCBI lineage: Eukaryota > Metazoa > Arthropoda > Insecta > Coleoptera > Chrysomelidae > Galerucella > Galerucella nymphaeae. The sequence continues at coordinate 10,914,715 of OZ021710.1, forward strand.
AAATAGACGAGATTACGTTGACGGTGGATAATAGAACCAAACAGGAAAGAATCGGTGATATCAAGTTTGCTATTGGTGATAAAATAAAAGTTGCTGCGGGTTCTAGAACGAACGCAGGTTTAGTCGGGTGTATGATTGATATAACAGTGAACGGTGCTCTATTGGAACCTAGATCGATTTTGCAGAGCGAGAGAGTAGTAGGGGAGGTAACGTTGGATGATTGTAGATTTATTGACGCTTGTAAAAGACCTAATACTTGCGAGCACGGTGGAAAATGTTCGGTTAAAGAAGATAAATTGATTTGCGATTGTACTAATACTGGTTATATGGGAAAGAATTGCCATTTCGCTCAGTATAGGAAGACCTGTGAAGAGCTAGCGCTATTAGGTAAGAATTATCCTTTTTTTAAATTTATTTTATCATTTTTATAGCCAATATATATTTTATCAAGTAAATTTTAAGGTACACTAATGATATAGAATTTTCATAAACAAATTAATCCTTTTTAAAGAATTTACCGTATTTCCAAATAAATTAATCCCTCACATCCATTTCATCGTACTTCCATGGTAAATGGAAATTTTCATGAACAAAAATGAACCCTTTCTTCAAAATTTTATCATACACACAAAAAATGTTTTCGTACGCCACTGGTAAATGGGAATTTTCACATATCAGTGATTCCTTATTACAAATATTATCTCACGTCCATAGAAGACAGACATTTATTGTTTCCCTTTTGAAAAATCATATGGTACTCCCATGGTAGATGAAAATTTTCACACAAAAATTGAGCCCTTTTCAAAAATGTTATCATAAACCTATGATAGAAGCAAATAAATTAAATCCCCTAAAAAATTATATCGTACGCCTATGGTAAATGGGAATTGTTACAAATCAGTGATTCCTTATTACAAATTTTATCTTACGTCCATACAAGACAGACGTTTATTGTTTCCCTTTTGAAAAATCATATGGTACTCCCAAGTAGATGAAAATTTTCACACAAAAATTAAGCCCCTTTCGAAAATGTTATCCTACGCTTACGGTAATTTGAGCTAAATCGACTTAAAATCACCTCTAGTAACTGTAGCTTCTGAACACCCTGTGGTATCGTACTTAATATAAGTTTCTATATATTTAGCATACATATTTTATTGTTAAAAGCCTTGCTTATAAATTTTTGATTTGAAATATTTCTCCCTCTCAGTATAATAAAGTATATTTAACACTCACATTTGGACTTCATGAAGGAATCTCCATCCCAATACCATTTGGACTGCACCATTTTTCCCATTAACTATCACTAAAAACCGTATCCGACCATTTCCATTTACCGACCGGCGATTGCCACCACATTTATCTCTTAGTCAAAGGCATACATCACAAAGTTTCCCTATGATACTGCCTCTAAGTCTACTGAGTTAGAGTAACCTAGAGCCAGGACCTGTGTTTATACAATAGCTCACCCATTAATAAAAACCGGTTGCAAATACAAAATGGATAACATTTTAAAGTACTGTATAAATACCTACATACAGTCTGTTCGCTGAATCTTTTCCCATGTATGAAATGATTCACATACTACTTTTTGTATTACGTCTCTTTCCTACTCACAGAATCTTAACCCCCGAAATGAAACCGTTTTTTCCATTACAGCGTAATATAACAAACAGAGATAGCCATATGATGAATGTCGGCGATAGGTTTAACGCGAATCTCTACGTTGACAGATCAAAGACTTTGTTTACAACTACGACCTACGTGTTTTTTAATGTATTGATGTATTGCGTTTGTATATTAATGATGACGCATGGGAAAAGATCCAACGAACCAACTGTATAATAGGTATCTCACATTGTAATTTACTAAATTAAATAAATCATACAATTCGGTTAGTAGTGTTAGTACAGGGAAGATGAGCGTAACACAACAACCTTGTCCTTGTAGTATCTTTAGTGGAATATTAAAATTTTTGAAGAAGTTAAAACAGATTAAAAATAAGAAAAATAGTTTGAACTGGTGAGTTTTTAAAAGTATGAAAATAAATTTGGAGTTTGAAAAAGGATTTTAAACAACTATAAGTGTTTAGTCCGTAAGGAACTATGATCACATGTTCTACTGTAAATAGAGGCATACGACGATATGAAAATTTGTGTAACCACAAAAAAAAATTTGTCAATAAAAAGTTAAATGTAGAAAATTGGAAACACGCAAAATAATAAATTGTTGTCACTTCTTCTGAGTTGTCTGGAAGATCTCGTTGTACCTAGTGCGTTCTGGGAGTGTACTAATATTTGAAAAATGATCATTTTTCTAGGAAATGTTTGGTAAATATGCTAAATATAATAATCGTTTTTAATTTGGAAAAAATATTGAAAATATTTCTGCTAGAGTCAAATTATGGAAAAAATTAATTTTTGGGGTATTTTTTTTTATTTATTGGTTTTTTTTTGAAAATAAACTAAACCAATTGAATGTTTTGATTAGATAGGAAAGGAACTATTTTAAAATATCATTTGTGGATTTTTTTAAGGATTTTTCTTTTATGTTGCACAATTGATAAATTTTTTTTAGATTAAATGGAAATAAATGATTGGCTCTCAGAACGTTGCACCAGAAATACCCTGTTCTTCTTTTTCTAAATCTTCACTGAGAGTACCTTTTTATTTGAAAAATTATTCATTTTCAACAGAATTAATTTTTAAACAAAATTTGTTGTAAAAAGTTTCTAGTTTAATTTCATAATATTAAATTGTATTTGGGTACTTCTGGAATGATTGAACAGTATATTTTGGAAAGCTAGAAAAACTGAAAAAAAACTCAAACGAAATTCCCATCAAATATCCTCTTGCTGGGGTTTCCAAGAATTAATAAATTTATTAAACTATATGAGAAAAATTATAAATATTTTAAAAATATTTCGGGCACACTAATCAAATAACTCTCATTATTTTTTTGAACACTTTAATTCCTGAAGCTCCTGAAAACTTTTGCTATAATATATCGTTTCACGTCAAGCCCCGAAAAAATATCGTACGCCCATGATTTAGAAATTTTAACAAATAATTGAACCTCTCAAAAATTTCATCATACGCCTATGATGGTGCCCTTATTGTAACTACTTCAAAAATTACTTGCAACATCTTGAGTGATTTTGATTTTTTGTTCGCCAGTGTAAAATAAGGAGGAGGACTATATTTTGTTCTTTATTTTAACTGAGTTTGAATATTATTTATTTTGGTAATCGTTTGTTGATTGTTAATTATTATTATTATTATTATAAATTAAAAAGTTACAGAAAGCTATGGGTGAGTATATCCATGACAAATTATACCATGCATTGTTATCCTCTAGCTAGCAACTTTGACCAACTAACCTTAACTGATGGAAAGATTATCAAAACTAGGATTTATTTTTCATTCAATTTTAGGTTACACGAAACCAGACGTCTACTTAATCGACATAGACGGAAATGGAAAATTCCCACCAGCACACGTTCGATGCGAATTCCAAAGTCACGAAGATTCTACAAAAACGATAGTGGAACACAATTTACCGAGTCAAATAGACGTAAGATCACCTTCAGAAAAAGATTTCATGTTTACAATTAAGTATAGAGAATTCGACGCAGAAATGATACAGGAATTAGTGTCGCATTCGTTAAATTGTAGTCAGTACATCAGATACGATTGCCAAAAAGCACCACTAGAGTTACACTCTGCGACCTGGTTCACAAGTTCAGCAAACGAAACAGTGGATTTCATAGGAGATAATAAAAGGTGAGATGAAGATTGATTTATCAAGTATAAGGCAGCTGTACATAGATAGAGCAAAATTGCTTCAGTAAGAAATAGTATATTGTTTTATTAGGAGTAAAAGTATAACTTTTTGTGGCGAGTCTGAATGTTTGATGGCCGAACGTTAGTGAGGCCGACAATTTCAGACGAGCCACAAAAAGTGCTTTTGCTCCGAATGAAACATGCTATTTTTTCCGCAAACGGCATCCAGAATATAGAACTAATTAATATTTAAATAATAATTCAAAACGATTGCAACGAAGTTGATAAATTCAGAGAATAATAATTATAAAACTGCGCACTACATTTCCGTGGTTACTGGTTTTGTGATTGCCAAACAAATTTGACAGTTCAATAATATTTTTTTATAATGTCAGAAATATTGTAAGTGATTTAAAGCAACAATTGGAATGTGCATTTTTGGTAAGTACTTGAGCATCAAAATTTCGTTTGTTGTAGTAAAGTGTACTGAAATTTTCTTTTAGATAATATTATGTCGGATTCAGAACCCAACTGTACACCGCCCGACGTTGTTGACATTTCTACTTTTTTGTACGGTCGTCAGCGTACAAAAAAGTACTTTTTTGTCCGCTCACGGCCGTACAAAAAAGTGGCGTCTGTGAAATCATACTTCAACATCATGAATTGACGTTAATAATGTCTACTTTTTTTGACGTTTGCGGAAAAAATCAATTTTTCGAATTTTTCTGCAAGACTATAGGCAGATATAAAACATGTTCTGCTCACTGGTTGTTTGAGTATAGAAACATTTAAAAAAGAAAAAGTGGTAACACAATCAACTTTTGAGAGGTGTATTCAATAGTAATACCCCTAGGGTCTTGATAATAACGAGATAATTTTGTCATAGAGAATGCTGAAAGCGTGTTGCTTGTGCAACTCGCTTGAAGGATTCTCTATGATAAAATTTTGAGTATTTATCAAGGCCCGAGGAGTATTCGATAAGATAATTTTTTACTTTGTAGATATCAAAAAATTGATTGTCAATCTGACGTTTAATAATTTTAAATACACAATTTATTAGTTTTAATCAGTTTGACGTTTAACCAAACTGAAAACACGACATGTAGGGTATTATCAATAGTAATACCCCTAGGGTCTTGATAATACCGAGATAATTTTGTCATAGAGAATGCTGAAAGCGTGTTGCTTGATAATAGCCCAAGGCCGCAGGCCGAGGGCTATTATCCTTGAGCAACTCGCTTGAAGGATTCTCTATGACAAAATTTTGAGTATTTATCAAGGCCCGAGGAGTATTCGATAAGATAATTTTTTACTTTGTAGATATCAAAAAATTGATTGTCAATCTGACGTTTAATAATTTTAAATACACAATTTATTAGTTTTAATCAGTTTGACGTTTAACCAAACTGAAAACACGACATGTAGGGTATTATCGCTGTAATCCAGAGGTGATTGGATGAAATTTGACACATGACTTAAAATTAAGTAATTTGATTGGTTACTATATTCAGTAAAAAATTATCAAAGGTAATACCACGAGTGCTTCAAATTTTATCGATAATTTTTTCTTTTCCACGAAAACTTGTTTATTTGGCAAAAATATGAAAACAAACCGATTTGATAAAATCACGACTCCGTTAGGAGGAGTGATTTTATCTAAATTCGGTTTGTTTGAATGTTTTTGCCCCAAATAAACAAGTTTGAGTGATGAAAATAAAAAATTATGTGATAAAATTTGAAGAGCGAGTTGTATTTGGGAAGATTATTTTTTTCAACAATTTAAAAGGATTTTTGAAAGCGCTTTTAGTTGTCAATAATGACAAATTCAAAGTAAAATTTTGACGTTTCGATGTAAACAAGGTTTTATCGATGAGGAAGCATAATTATCAGTATAATACCGAATGATTGGCTAGAATAATGTATTGCTATTGGTTAAAACCACCAAAATGTCAGATTTTGACAAGTGAAAAAAATAATCAGTATAATACCGAATGATTGGCTAGAATAATGTATTGCTATTGGTTAAAACCACCAAAATGTCAGATTTTGACAAGTGAAAAAAATAATCGCTGTAATCCAGAGGTGATTGGATGAAATTTGACACATGACTTAAAATTAAGTAATTTGATTGGTTACTATATTTAGTAAGAAATTATCTGAGAAATACTGTATTTCTCAGAATACACCTCAAGAGTATTCTGCGAAGGATTTTACACAGAAGCCCATCTCATCCGATTGAGCCTCATTGTCATTCAGGTTTTGAGCGACGTGCATCCTGATCTGAGGGTCTTTCTTTTTGCTTTTTTCTTCTTTGTTTGGTGTTGTGTGTGTTTTGCGCTGCCTCTATACTAATCCTTAGTTGACGAAGTGCGACTCAAGACAGCCGTATAGGCTCCACTGTCTATAGCTGAGTTTGATTAAATTATACACCGTGCTCAGGCGCGGATACAAGGGGGGGGGTAATAGGGTAATTACCCCCCCCCCCGAGTGATTAAAGATTTGTTCGTCCAAATGAACGACCACTAGAATTTATTAGGTTCGCCGGTCTACAGTCGTCGTCCGTCGAGTCCTCGTCGTTTTTGTTATTTTTTAAATAAACGAATGATTCAGGATTCAGTGATAAAATTATTTACCCCCCCCCGAAAAATCTTCCCAGATCCGCGCCTGACCGTGCTATTTATAAGATGCGACATAGGGATTCCTGTACAAAACTGTCAAACGCAAACTTTCTTGCCAAATAGCGTTCATGAAAAATATTGACTGATTTGGAAAGGTCGTTGAAAAATAAATCCAAATGCACTTTTAATTGTCCTAAATTCGTTCTGGTTTAATAAAAAAATGGATATTCATGTTTCAAAAAGTCGAACTCCGTTTTCATAATACTAGTGGATGATCTTCAACGATTACGTGATGGTTGACTTGGTAGTGCAAAGGATAATTTTAAAGATAAGCCTGTAGGATGGTAGTAGATGACTCTTGGTATCGCTCCCTTCGGACGTGTGATATTGTGATAGTGAACATACTTTTTGGTTCGCTGGCTCTTCTTCTTGTCGGTTCGCGATGGTAGTTATTTTGTTTCTGGGTTTTGAGTCCACGTTGAAGCGGTGTAATACTCAGTACCTGACGCACCAGGTGCACACCCCGTGTGTTGTATATCCAAGGTGAAAACAATGGCAAAATCTGGTGATTCTAGATCATCAGCTGAGCGTAGAATAATGTCTGATGCTTCGTCGGGTCGTTAGCGTAGATGACTCTTTGCGTCCATTTGGATTTGGCTTCAGAGTTTTTCTTATCTTCCTATTGTTTGGGGATTGTGGACATCCTTTTTGGTTTCGGGTTTTCCTTGGCAGTTCGCGAATTTAGCTAGTTTGTCTCTGGGCTTTGAGCTCTCGTTGAAACGATGTTATACTCCTGACTTGACGAACCAGGTGCTTACCCCGCATGTTGTCTACCCAAGGTGGAAACAATGTCAATTACAGCACTGCGTCGGTTAATTTCCTCTTCGTAACTCTTTCTATCTTATTCTCACGTCACTATCGTCCTTATATCACATTTTTCTACCACATACGATGTAGATAGGTAGTGGCTTTCTTTCGCCGTACCCAGAGTATAATCTAGACATCGAAACGCCTGACAGTGGCTGAATGAGGCCTATGCGAAGAAGATGAGTCTGATTCAGAACTCGGACTGTCGGTTCTGTAATTTGGTGGAAGGCACAGACTATGCTCATGCCCAGCCTTGGGAAGGGTGAGGTATAATATATTCTGTTCTAGTACCTTAGAGCCAAACGACTTCAAAAAAGTATCACCAAATACACCATGGACTTCATCAGAAGCACAGGCTTGTAGGGCAAACTGTAATTCCTAGGAAAAGCCACAATAAACCTAAGGTCGCAGTGGAGGTGGCGAGAAGGCCCCACTCACATAGAGCCTAACCTTACCCATCCTAACATTACTGAAGTGGATCGCCTCTGATACCCCAAGTCCGTGGATCGTTAAAGAGCCCTCTACCATTGATGAGCAATAGTGGGGTCTGCAAAATTTCCAGTTACAGGTAGCCTCAGTCGCAGAAATAGACCTGTGCTAAATAACACAATAACAAGCAATACTATTTTAGACAAATTGTTTTGTCTAACTTAATTTTGATCTTTTTTATGCAGCCGCCTTATTCTCCGTGTGGTGTATCCGCTTAAATTAAACACTTAGCACTAATAAAACTCACGTGCTTTCTATATACTTTAATACTTATGTTTTATAAGGTTTTACATTATATTATCACTTATTTAACTATCATACTTATGTTATATCTATACCGAGTCACCGTGGCATATTTGACGGAGGTTGAGAGCAGACTGTCCTTGGTCCTTACTACGTACCAATGAGCCTGTGCTCCTTAAACTAGACACTGTTGCCAGGTTTATTATATCTCCGATATTACACTCCGTTACTGTATTACTGTAAAGGGTGAAAATAATCTTAATTTAAAATACAATTTCAATGACAAAGTGAAGCAATTATAATGAATGCTAGAACTAAGCCTTGAATAGGCACATAGGATGGTATTGCTTTATTTCTTAATACCAGCTTTACAGGGGTGCATGTCCGTGTTCTATAGGAAAAAAATGCGAAAATAAATCCCAATGGTGTAATTGCGAAGATATCGATGATGAAAAATGGTACACAGATGACGGTTACTACACTGACGCTAACAACGTGGGAATTACCGAAATGGTGTTTCTTCAACAGTCCGATTTACCTGAAGATGCTCTGGGTAGAATAACATTAGGGCCTCTAGAATGCGTCGAAACAAGTAAGTAATGATTATAGTACGTAAAGTGTTAATTGTATGCGTGAGTGAAGAATGGGTGACTATTATTTAGATTTAAAAGCAAGACCAACAAAAATCTTGGATTGTATTCGTAGTTGCCTAAAGCAATGCTTTTCATATGATGAATGTATGCGAGGTTTATTCCCATGGAGGTAACATATATTATGTGGAGTTCGTAGCAATTTGGAATCCAGCGTATAGTGAGTGTGTTCACCAAAGTTAAATTATTGTTAATAATTAGCAGATTATTAATTAGAAGAAACAAATTACGTTGCACAGTATTTTATCAAATTTGATAGTTTTCTACTGTTTTAATCCCCATTTAAAAAATTCTATTTTAAAAATTTCTGAAAATTCGCATTTTAGATTTTGACGTCACTAGTATAAGCTGAAGCTATAGTTTGGCAAGTTTATCTGAGGCTACGGGGCTAGGTAAGAGGCAAGGAAACATGGCGCATAAGTGAAACTGAAAAAACAAAGGTAACTCACAATACCACTGGATGAATCAATCAGTAAATTGATGAAGTGAGAGGAAAGAACACACGCATGCGCTTGCCAATAAGAAGTCAGCTGTCAATAAAAATAACCAATTATGTAATTCGGAGGATGTGGTATATATGGTTTTCGCACAACGTTGCCGCAGCTTGAAGAAGTCCATGACAAATTTGGAAAAGTGTTCATCTTTTAATATTCATAACATGAAAAAATTATGTTCTAAGAAAATAAGCACATCAAAGAATTAACGTTTGATCATATTGTTAACAATAAAAAGTCCATTTTCCAATTATTATTGTTACATACTTAGCACCTTAGCTTTTTAATAGTTGTATGTGGCAATATCGAATGTTTTCCACTGCATTCCTTTCACGGCCTCAGATAAACTTGCCAAAGTTTAGTTACATATTCTAACATCAAAAAAAACATTCATAAGAGAGTACAGGCTTAAATTTTTTTATTAGCTCGAGCTTAAGCTTTATGCGTTTCATTTATAAAATGCTTCAAATTCAAATTGAACAATAAGGGAACAACGGAGTGATAGATGTCAACATTTTTCTCCCGAACAACCTCAAACATACCAATAAATAAAAAAGAAGAAGCTGAAGCATGGATCAGCAAAGGAAGACTATCGACAACTTCTCATTTAAACTAGTGACGTATCTGTACAATAAGTTGCATAATAATATGCAAAAATCCAGCTTGGTCATAACTTGATAGGTAACTTATTTTTTTGTGATATCTCTAAACATTTCGATCAATTACGAGGTATATATTTTACTGTTAAATCAGTGTGACATGCATTGCAGATGGGTTTGTCTTCTTTTGTAATTAAAAAATTTTTAATCAGATTGGTGTGTCTCAACCTCACGCTCTAAGCTATTTGGATTCAGTGTTACATAAGTAATTAGGCAGTTTACATGCACCGCATATCTACTTGTAGGGTTTGACGGGTTAGGAGGTCTGAGTCTTGAGCACTAAGAGTGCCAAAAGAGGACAGGGAGCAGATGTGTATACTGAAAGTTTGGAAACGTAGAGTTGCATATTACATTATATTTTTGTGTATTTTTAAAGAATGATACAAGAAAAAACTTTAAAGAAAATAATTTTTCAGATACCCAACGATATGTTGTAACTTTCACTACAAGTCAATCGTACATTGAAGTACCTGGTTGGATAAAGGGTGATTTGGCGTTTTCGTTTAGAACTACCGGTAAAAAAGCAATTCTTCTCTACCAACCGCCAATTAGACCAAATTATCCCAGTTTTATGGTCGCCTTAACAAGCGGTAAGTTTTTATTTAGCAAATTTCTAATAACCTTCACCTTTTTTATAAATTACTGATTAAATGGAGGTTATGGAATCATTTACTGGGTTCAATAATAATATTTTCCGCAAATCGCTAGGAAATTTTGACATTCCTGTCAAAATTTCTTGAAGAAAAAGTCAGGACTTCCTTACTGTAAGGAAATGATATTTCCGTACAGTTGTTAGTGTTCTACATAATCCATAAAACGTCTGTATGCATTTTCGTACTTTTCTCTTGATTTCTTTGGCAATAAATCTAATGAAGCAGTATTCACTGCCTCAACCAGCTCTGGAGGAGTCCCAGGAATGGAAATTTCATCATCACTTATCATTTTACTTTCGAGAACACCAGCAATAGGCGTTTTCGATTATTTACTTTTGGCTGCTAGAAGCAGCTCGTAGTGACTGAATTTCGTTCGTTTATTACCGGGCGTGACGCCTAATCTTACCTTCCCCTTGCCCCTTGAGCACATACCGAAAAGTATGGGCTTCAAGCCATTGACATTAAATGTTTGACGTTTGTCAGGTTTGACGTTTATTTAAAGGTTGAAATTGTGCCGATTACGATTAAATCTTACTGGAAATATTTAAATATGCAAAATTATATTATCAATAACATCATAGTCGAAAACAGTAGAAAACTGTTCTTCTAAAAACACAGGAAATTCATTAATAATATCAGATGATAGTTTGGATGATGACATGATATGACAAGTGGCTTTGAGGATCATAAAAATCGTGTTCGTTTTTCCCAAAAGTCTTGACGACTTAGGCGTCACGCACAAATGCTTGAAGCCCAAATAAACGAAAGCAACAAATTAAATTTATAAGCGTCAAGTTTGACAATTCAACCTCAATACGTTTCCATAGTAACCCAAGTAATTTTATTAGGAATTTCAAACTACCATTTATTTGGGAATAAAATTATCGCGTTTTTTTTAAATCAATCAATATCTGTCGAATTTTAAACGATTTGCGGAAAAATAGTATGTTTACCTCGTAGGAAAAGCCACATTCCTGGACTCTGTGTTGCTAAGTCTCGGCTTGCGCCTCGACTTAGCAATCTTCACAGTCGTCCAGGAATGTTAAGCTTTTCCTACCCGGTAAACAATGTACTATTTTTCTAGATTTTCAACTAACTTTCAACTTTACACTCAATACCGGTGTCTCTAAGGAACTGGTGATAATTTCTGGTAGAAAATTGAACGGTGGAGAATGGCACAAAGTTTGGATCGATTATAACAAATATCACGTTAGATTTATGATAAATGAAGATTTTCAAATGGTGAATTTGAAGCCAGAAGAGGAATTTGGTCCATTTGAAGGGTCCATGTTCATCGGGGGAGCTATCAGGTAAGTTCCACAACACTTTGTTTGTAAGCAACATCTTTGAGTTTAGAACAATTCACGGGATCACTTTTGCATTTTATTTTGCACACTTCACGAAAAAAATATACTCAAGTATACTTCGGCATTCAAATTGTACTTCTTATTTTTTTAGTGACCTCCTTGATCATAAATCTTCCGTACATCAAGGATTGATAGGATGCTTTAGAGGATTGGTAGTGAATGAAGAGATTCTGGACATTTACAGTTATATGAGTGTCCATCTCAGTGAAATTATAAAAGACTGTAAACCGTCCTGCGATCCGAATCCTTGTCAAAATGGTGCTCACTGTAAAGAACTTTGGAGTAATTTTCAATGTATCTGTCCGAATCCATGGGCTTACAGTGGAGAATTTTGCGAAACAAGTAAGTTGATCTTCACTACCTTATATGAATGATTATATAACCTCATTTTATATTCTGACATAAAACTGTTAACTACAGTACTTTAAACGCTTCTAAGCACGTCGAAGTGAAAAATTTGTCATTTGTACAAACTCTCTAGCCTCTATCCGATCCAAGAAATTGATCACTCAAGTTACTAGCTCTTTTTCTTAAACACCAAAGTTACCATCCTCACATATTGGTATACCTGGCAACTATATCTGTCAGATCAGCTTAACCAAACAGCTTCAGCATCTGCCATAGCAGCTCCTCATATCCAGATTTACAAAACTATTAAGGCAAAAGCAACAATGAAGTGTCAGATGCCATATTCACTGGAGCTTTACCAATACTTCCCTACTATCAACTACTAGCCATTTCCCAACTCACCAATGTTTACCTCAAGCAGCAGCTCTTTCTGTCAAATCTGACAGTGTCCTCTATCTGTCATGCTCATTAGTTAAAAGTAAGAAGAAATCACGTGAAGTTTGTCAACTGTCTTGCGCAGAAATCATAATCTGTGTCGCTTAGTAATGACCGTTTCATGCCATTGGAGTTACAAACGATGTTTCATGCTGACAGTTATTTTATGATTGACATTTGAAGTGTTGCTGTTAAATATTGTTGATTATTGGATATTTTAAGACGTTTATATAGTGTATCTTGCTGGTGTTGAAGGAAAGGTTATCCACACTCAAGACCGATAGATTTTAATTTTATGTTAAGCCACAAAATGTGAAAACTTTACGCTACTGTTTTGAAATCGAATGTCAATTCAACGATATAGCGCAGGTTTTGACAACAAGTTCGCGCATAAGACTGCAACTTCAAATGGGCTCTTTTTTGGTGAGACGGTTGCATTGTAAATGAGTCACCATAGATTTTACTACTACAGTGTGTCCATCATAAATTTTTCATAAATGTAATCTCCCTTTTTTTAATTTCCCGAATTGCTGAGCTTTGTTCCAAAACTGTATAACACGTTCCTCAAATTGGTACAGGGTGGGCAATATGGCAAAAAATTGAAAATCACTATAGTCCATTTAATAATCAGGAGGAGTAATTTGAAAAGCCTCACTCAAACCACTAAAAGTTACCAGATTAGTTACTAAAGGGTGTGTTACGAAAAAGTAGTCAACAGTCGTGTTCAAAATCTATTAAATATACCTTGATTGATGAAGAAATCACCTACCTATGGCCATAAGTCGATTTCCTGTCTGTTCAGTAGATTATTTAGATGTTTATTGTAGATAGAAAATGAATGTATTTGATTTTTAACGGTCCTAAATGACCTATCATTGTTTTACACGACTAAGCGAAGAGCTGTTACTCGAAGTAGATGGATCCATAATTGCAGATATTCAATACTGAAGTTTCTTAAAGGAACAGTTTCAACGAAACCGAGTAAAAATAATAAAATAACAAGAGAGGATGTGATAAAATATTTATTTGTCAGAAATATCAAAAATGGAAATTATCAGCTGATGTCAATACTAGAGAGTGTGGTGTGAAACTGGACGAAATCTGACCAATCAGAGGTCTACAGAATTGCCAACTTAAACTCAAATTACTCCTCCTAATTTTCAAATGAGGTATACCAGATTTCGAATGGATCACTTTCCATAGGCAATTTATTGTTTTTGCATTACCTTGTTGAAAATTGTTTCCATTTTCCAGATATAAATACAAACGCTATAACATTTACACTACCAAGCTCCTACTTACGAAGAAATTACTTGACAAACGACACCAGTGAGGAGAAAGCAGTCCTGACTAGCATGTTCAAAGAAAAAGTTTTGGTAAACTTGCGAACTTACGAAAAACGAGCTTTGATCTTCTACGCTAACGATCAGTTGAATAATTTCGCGCATTTGTACATCGAAAACGATACCCAAGTGATATTTCTATTCAATTACGGAAATCGAATTCATAATTTAACTGTGGATTACGCGAATTTAAACACTAGCAAATCAGTACAGATAGCGATAGTGAGACGTACAAATTTTACCACTATGCACGTAAATGATAAAAATAAAACTATACCGTACGGAGTTAAACTTTTGGAGGAGTATTCTAACAAACCCTGGATTAATCCGGATATGGGTAAGTTGCACTTAAACATCTTCATTTTTACATTATTAATGGCCGTTTGTACCAATTGATATTTAAGTCGACTTAAAGTGGCGCTTTATTTTGTTTTGCACCATGAACAACTTGACATTTTAAGCTGCACCTAACTGCTTATTATCCACTTATCCTCAAAGTAGAGATTTCTAACCTAACATTCTTGTGTTTTGATTGATAGGTATATGTCAATGATTTTTCTGTTTTCGAGTTTTTGTTTTCCGTCTCCCAATTTCAGGTGTGTTTTTTCTTATTTTCGAAGGAGGACGTTTATGGAGGATGATTTGGAAGTATTGGTTATTCTTGAAAATGGATTTCCAAGAAGACGGTACAACCCTAAAAACTATTATGAGGAATTGGATGAAAATATTAGCCTGAACCACAGATTATAAAGAGAACAGGGGGTTTATTTTCGTTTCAATCGAATTTGATTCAAATGCGACCTTACGTCAAATTTTCGAATGAAATGCAAAAAGTGTATTTTCGTGTAATAGAAATTGGTCCGTATGCGAAATTTTTCGATCGATTTATTTCGACTGGGCTGGAACCAATCGAATTCAAAATCCGTGCACGAATTTGATTTTTCAGCATGCGCAAAAGCGATTTTCTGACTTTTCCGACTTTCAATTTTGACTTTTACTTTGGTAAGGTTATGATTGTTGTTTGTTGATATTATAATTTTGATATATGTTATATATTAATAATGGATGATGCGATAATTAATTTGGCGGCTATAGGAGCACTTGAAGAGGCCGAAAACTTGGCACAACACGGTCGAGTATTAAACGAGCAAATTGACCCCTTTGAAAGTCTTGTAGAAAATAAATTCATGAAAATTTATAGATTAAACAAGGCAACAGAATTTAAGGAATTGCTTACATCTTCCCAAAATGTTTGTGCCGTTTTGAATTTAAATTCTTTAGAAAATTTTCCACTTTTTAGCTCTGGGTGATCTAAGAGGAAGGCAGCAAGATGTTCCTTTTGATTTACAGTGAAATGTATATTTTGCTAATTATTGAAACTGACACTTCAAAACTTCAAACTTTAAACACAAGGCAG
The DNA here is from genome assembly GCA_963978555.1 of Galerucella nymphaeae. Taxonomy (NCBI): domain Eukaryota; kingdom Metazoa; phylum Arthropoda; class Insecta; order Coleoptera; family Chrysomelidae; genus Galerucella; species Galerucella nymphaeae. The sequence goes on from OZ021710.1 coordinate 10,930,080, forward strand.
GAATATTGCAGGGTTATTAGAACTCTACAGTTGGTATCGTATAAATTGCGACGTTGTCACGTATGGTCATTCGAATTTCAATTCCGCATACGAATTTTAATTCGATGACGTCTCGAAAATACGTTAGGCCAATATCAATCGAATTATTTCATTCGAAATCTTTCGAACACGAAATATTTCGACTGAGAACGAAAATACACCCCCAAATGCGAAAGCTTGACAGAGAACAGTAAAAAAGAGAGAGATGGGTGGACATATACCCATTTAAAGGTCCATCGTCGTGTGTCGACTCCGTTCGAGCCTCTTCGCGAAATTTTTTAACAGGGTTATCAGTTTGCATAATATCTCCCTCAATTCACGATCATGCGTCGAATATTTTATAAGCATTATTTTTAGTGTGATAGTTATACAGATACAAATACTCGACAATTACTTGTTTTAAATCAATTTCATTAACATTAAAAGAATTCTACAATTTAAAAGATTATAATGTATAAAAATCATACCATAAATATATACTTTTTTTCACAAACCATCTTTGGCAACGATGCACAATAACCGTGACGGCTTGGCTCAAAAATCAAAATACAAAACGTCAGTTGTGACACTTCATTTTGAAGGTTGTCAATCTGCGATATTATTTGTGTTATTTGACTAATCGATTGTAGGTTGTGGTAATATTAACTGAAAATAGTGTACATTAGTATATTATTTTTATAAAATGAATAAACATCACGGGGGAGTGTATTGTTCATACATGGACTGTCCAGATAAATTTCATTCGGAAAGAAAAATAGAGAACCGGCACTGGAAATTGTTATTGTCTCCAAGTCAACATTGCAATTTGGTAAGAAATTCTGAAAATATTTTAAACTGGCAACCTCGCGGCCATACCGAGTTAAAGGTCCAAGGTCATTGAAATCGGATCTGAAAATCCTTTGATGTTTTGCCGGCATTCGTATCTGTTCTCTTTTATAATATGTGCCTGAACTGTATAATTTGCCGATTTGATTCTCTTATTTTTTACTGTGTTTTCCATTATAAACAATTTTATTATTTAAAAAACAAGAATAAAATTCTTTGGTTTTCAAAGAATTCACTTTTAACAGCTTTTAATACGTTATTTCAAACCTCAAAAACGAAAAGTCACCAGAAACCATAGAGAAATAAATGAAAATCAACTTAAATAGCGAGGTTGACAAATGTACACTTAGCTAAGAAGCAGAGCAAAAAAATTGGTGCAACTGAACTTCAACTAAGCGACCCTTGAATTTTTAAACTCGTTATACCTACCAATTCTAAGCTTATGCTTCTATTGGTGCAAACGGCCATTTTACATAGTTACTGCTGTCGCCATCTAACGGTCTTGATCAAATCTATTAGCTGTGAAAGAAAACAACACTACCATTTCAGAATTTAATGCGGTTCGTTTCAAATTATTCTAATTTTACTTTGCTCTAAATTGTCCATATATACAAAACTATTACCTATTTCAGAGGTTCTAGCTCCACAACGACCCCCGGCACCACCAACCGAATATTTTCAATTAAACTTGGGTGGTTACGATCCTGAAACGCTATTGAAAGTTTCCGATTATCCACCAAAACTCGAAGGGTACGTGGGTTGTTTAAGAGGACTTCAAATTGGAAAAAGTTTAATTGATTTGTCCTCCAAAGTAAGCGAAGAAGATGTGGGTAAGTTATAACTTACAACTTTTAAAACAAGGCAATAGCATACAGGGTGTCCCACGACGAGTGGAAACTATCTGTATATGGCAAAATACTTATAGTAAAATCATGAAAATTTCTACGTTTGGGTTTTCGGATACGATCTTTTCAACTAAAATATTTTCAAAGATGGCCGACTTCCGGTAGAACCGTGCTTGTATCAAAATTTAGACCACACCTGCATCTCTAAAAATTTACATAAAACATTTAATATCTGGATAACGGTAAGGTTTAGGTATAGGAAAGTATACATGAACTTGCCTTATTTTTTCCCCTGAATGCATTAAAATAGAAAAAACAGGGTGGTTCTATTTAAAAAAATGAAGAAATTTGATATTTATGAAGTTAAACTTTGAACACTTTTTATACACATCCTGTATAAAATGGAAAATTTTTCAACATAGATTCGATTACGTTTGACCTTGCTTAAGGCCACCGAACAGAAACCATTTTCATATCTTCAAGGGTCTCCTCGTAAAAAAATAATTTATAAGGGTATTCAACGGTCAAATTTTCTACAAAAAAATCAATAACTCAAAAAGTGTGCATTTTTCAAAAAAAGTTTTTAGACAAAAGTATACTAAAATATTACGTAGATTTCAAAAATGTATTAATATACAGGGTGTTCCATTTGAAATAACAAAGTTACAGTCGACTTCCGGTAGAACCGGAAGTCGGCTATCTTTGAAAATATTTTAGTTGAAAAGATCGTATCCGAAAACCCAAACGTAAAAATTTTCATGATTTTACTATAAGTATTTTGCCATATACAGATAGTTTTCACTCGTCGTGGGACACCCTGTATACTACGTATTCTTTAAACGTAATTATTAACAAGCATCTTGCCGAAATTTTTTCTAAATGTTTGCCGTTTTTTTTTCCTCAATTCTTGTACCAAACCAAAATATGGTGAAGCAGTTATGGTAAAGTTACGGTTGAAAAATGACAAACAGCACATTGCATAATAGCATTTTTTCAATACTAGCTGTAAAGTTGACAAATATTGCTTTTTATAGCCAACTGAGAAATTGAGGTTCTCTATTAGTGGTTAATAATAATTAACCTAGGTCAATAATGGACAAATCCAAATATTTTGAGAATTCGGGGAAAGTAGCTCAACAAAAACTTGTGCAACATAACTGTGTGAACCCAGGAGATTGTCTTTAACATATTTACAGCTTGAAATCACCTATTAATATAAAATTATTTGAATCAAAATGTCATTAGTTTAAAATTCGCGCCCAACCAAAAATGACTGATGACATAAGGAGTGCGTTCATAATATATCGAAAACTGACAATGTACTTGTCAGTCAGACGACAAAGTAAACGTTTCTCCGAATTATTTTCAATTTTATTCTTAAATTTGGCTGGTAGTGGAAAAATTGTATATACACCTCGGTGGTAAAGGCATTTATAAGACTCGCACCTCATTCCGCTCGGGACAAATCCATTCGCGAAATAATTTTGGTGCTCGATCAATAAAAATAGTCTTTCCCACTTTGGTGTATAATATACTAACGTTATTATTGTATTCCATTTTAACTGTTCCACACTATATTATTTCATATACTTTTAGGGGTGATCGCTAACTGCAATATGAAATGTGACGAAGTCCCATGTAAGCATAGCGGAACATGTATAGAGGATTTTAGGAATCAAAAACATACATGCGATTGTGAACATACTAGTTATTATGGTGAATTTTGTTCCGAAGAAATCGGTGCTGAGTTCAATGGTGAATCTATAATATGGAGAGAGTACATTCTGAATGGATCAGTGGACTATGTCAAGTTCCAATTGGCATTTTCCAGTGTTGATATCAGTCAGAAAAGTACCGTCTTATTACTTTTGCAAACTGAAAACAGGTATGTATCTTCTTCATTTAAAGCTTTCATTTATTTTGTTTTGATATAAGCCCAGAATTTTCAAGAGTTTGACGATTCACTTTATCTTTGTGAAAAAAGAAGGAAATTCGAAGGTGATTCTAGAAGTAACCCTAATCTATACTCCGTTTCACGTAAGAAGAAAAGCCACTTGAAGTTGCAGTCGTATGCGCGATCTTGTTGTCAAAACCAAAAATTTATATTGGATCAAAAATGAAATAAAATCATCCTCGCATTGACAAAACTGATACAGACACTAAAAATGAATAAAATGATGAATGTTGATGAAATCACTCAGTCATATTATTTCGATTATCTTAACAAATTACTAATGTACGTTCGCTACATTGGCTCCTGATTGGCTCGCTGCGATTAAATTCTTTTAGTTCGCATATTTTCCGGGGCTCATGTTTGCTTCTGTCGACTGTATTCATCCTATGTATACTTTAAATAACACATATTTGGGATTTATTTGAAGCTTTTCAAATCAATTTCACATACAATAGTCACTGGTGTATAAACCTTCTGGAAATGTTTCAAGGTTCTTTATCTAGTGTACAAGAATTATATAATGACACTCTAATAATCATTGGAGGAGATTTTAACTCGCGCATATCTAACGTAGATTACGCTCCTCTTGAAATTTTTGAAAACACTAATCTGTTTGACACTAGAATATCATTAGATCAAACTATAAATTCAAGGGGACGGCAACTAATAGATTTCATGAATACTAACGGATTTTCTTTATTAAACGGTAGAAGTATTTCGGACCGCCCTGGTAAATTTACTTTAGTGAATGTTCTGGGCAAAAGTACTATAGATTTCGTTTGGGTTAATAACCCGCATCTCTCCATGATAAGGGATTTTTATGTAGATAATTTGTTTAACTCATCAGACCATTTTCCAGTTTGTTGCTCCCTAAACCTCGACTTTTTACATTCTCCTCCTAACATAAATAGCCAAGAAATCCTTACCAAATTGTTTAAATTACCAGATCACTTAATATTACCCTATAAATTACTTCTACAGAATTCTCCTCGTGTAATACCTATCTCTGACGTAGAAAAATCTCATGAGAATCTTATACTTGCAATTAATGATGCCGCTACTGATTTGGGTATTGTGCAGTTTGTTTCACAAGGTTCGCAGGCACATATTAAGAACCCTTGGTTTGATAAAGAATGTATATCACTAAAGAAAAAAGTCCTTCATAATTTAAAATGTTGTAAACAAAACTCATTTAATGACAATCACTTAAAAGATGTGTATTTAACTTCCAAAAAAGAATACAAAAAGTTGACCGCTAATAAGAAAAAACAGTATGACCAAAATATTATACAAACACTATCTAATTGCAGAGACTCTAAAATTTTCTGGAAAACCATTAAAGACTATCGTTGTAACTTTTCTCGATCTTCTAACCTACGAGTTGAAACCTGGGAATTATTTTACAGAAACTTTTATCCTGTCTCTGCTATTGACAATACTGAATTTTTTGATGCTAGGAACCCGTTTCTCGATTACCCGGTCACAACTTCTGAAATTTATTCTGTATTCAACTCGTGCAAAAACAACAAATCTAGCGGACTAGATGGTATTCCCTATGAGTTACTTAAATCCTTACCTAATAATTGGGTTCTCTATTTATGCTCCTTATTTAACTCCATCTTAGATACTCTCGTAATTCCTAAAAACTGGAGTGACGTGGTTATGATTATGCTCCACAAAAAGGGCCCGATAGAGGATCCTTCTAATTACAGGGGCATTGCACTCGTTAACTGTATTGCCAAAATTTTCATGCATATAATACTTGACAGGTTATCAACATGGGCTGAAGAATGTCACATCCTCCCAGAATGTCAATCGGGTTTTCGTCGTGAGCGTGGCTGTAACGATAATATATTTGTCCTAAGTTCTGCTATACAATTGCATCTTCGCCTTCGTAGACGTAAGGTTTTTGCTATTTTCGTGGACTTTAAACGCGCATTTGATAGTGTAAATCACTCCCATTTATGGAATAAGTTATTTAAACTTGGTATAAGTTCCAAACTGATCAATATTTGTAGAAATTTTTACATTAATGCGAATATGCGTGTCAAATGCAATGGACAATACACAAGTTCGCATAACATAACCACTGGTGTTCTTCAAGGGGAAGTTCTGAGCCCTCTTCTTTTTGCATTGTTTTTAGCAGATATTGAAGACTTTTTTAGGGAAAGTGGGGCTGTTGGCATTAACATCGACAACAGCAATGACCTTCTTATGCTATTATATGCGGATGATTTAGTGATTTTGGCAGACTCTGAAGTTGATGTAAGCAACAAACTTGAAATGTTAGAAGTATACACATCTAATAATATCTTATCAGTCAATACTGAAAAAACCAAAATCATGTGTTTCTCGAGAGGTACTTATCATATGCGAGATAATCATTACTTCACATTTAACTCTAATCGGTTAGATCTAACCTCATCATACACATATCTAGGTGTCACTTTTTCGTCTTCTTCTCTGTTTCGAATAATGTCTGAATCGGCTATAACAAAAGCAACACAAGCCATAGGCGCTGTAATCCCAGTAATGGCTAAAGCTAAAATTGATTCATGGACTACACGCATGCATCTATTTGATTCGCTAGTTTTAAGTACCATGAGCAATGGCATTCCAATTTGGGGATTACGCTATGCTGATGCCCTGGAAAAAATTCAAACCACATTCCTGAAAAGGGTTCTCCTCCTACCTGCTAACACCCCTGACTTCGCACTGAGGCTTGAAACCGGCCGGGTAAAATTGTTGTACAACATTTTTAAATTAGCGTTAAACTGGCTTTTAAAGATATTATTAATGGATAACACAAGACTACCAAAAATCTGTTTCAAAAGACAATTACAGTTAGAAGAGTGCGAAAAAAGGTATAACTGGGCCCTTCAAATTAAACAAATCTTTTGTCAAATTGATGCTTTGAATTTTTGGGACAACATTACATATTGCAATATTAGAAACAACAAAAAAGATCTTCTAGTTCGTCTCCGAAATAAACTTTTTACCAAAGATTGTAACCTTCTAGATAACTCATCTTTCTTGACAATATTTAAAAAATTTTCTATATCAACATCTGCACAAAACTACCTCCGTTTGAGACTTCCACTCCATATCACCAGAACAATAGCTCAATTGCGTTTTTCTAACAATTACATGATAAAATTTTCTTGTAGGGGAGCGGTATATCGTATTAATCCGGACGAAATCTGTACAATTTGTAATCAAAGGCTTCCCGAAACCATCTATCATCTCCTATTAGATTGCCCAATATGTAGCTCTATGAAGCCCCCTGACTTGACATTCTTGCAAAGTCCAAATTCCTTACTCCTCGCATTGGATAATTTATCTATTAACTCTGCAAAAGCTATAGCATTTCACATTCAAAATGTTTTAAAACTCCGAGCATTTGTCTTGAATGAATAATCTTGAAATGTTTCCTTACTCTTACACAGTTTATATGGGTATATTATGTATATGTATACATGTGCATATGTATGTATATATGTATGTATGTATGTGATTGTACGTATAAATAGGTATATTTCTTTTTTTTTCCTTTTTTTTTTACTGAATGTATTATATTTTATTTGTTCACTCTTGCTATGAAAATGTATATTTTTTAGAAGCAATAAATTATTGAATTGAATTGAATTGAATTGGTGTATAAAAATACTTGGCACCTATCGTTACCGATTTTGATTTTTGCGCAAGACAATTGGCAAACTTCACGTGGCTTCTTATTATATGAAACGGAGTCTAGCAGAAATAGGGAAATTGGAACTGTCAAAATTCATAGTGCAGTCAATGGTCATATATTCTCTTTTTTTCGGAGGACCTATTTTGTCCAAAACAGGTTCTTGCAGATGCTATCTTTGTCAATTCGTATATTTAATTTTATTTTCTATTATTTTTCAGTCGTAGTTACTATTTAGTTGTCGGTCTGAGTACCGAAGGATATTTGACGGTACAAGAAGATAGAGAAGGTGCAGTTTTTTCAGCAACTGTCAATACTAAGAATTTCATCAACGGTGCAAGACATTCGATTTATTATCGAAGAGATTTCAACGATTTCGAATTGTACATTGATAGAGAATTGACCGCGATGAATCAAATTCCCGCGCAGACCTTCACAAACATTCCGGAAATAGGAGGAAACGAAGTTCAAATCGGCGGCCATGATACCAACGATCCAAGGTTCGCGACTTACAAGAGATACAGCGGATGTTTGTCAAGTTAGTATTTATAATCAAGATATTTTGCGTCGACCGTGTATTAACATATGATATTAACGGTCTTAAAACCATCCTCTATTCATACGGGTGGCGCTACCTTGAGAGTCCCGTCAGTACCTCTGGCACAAATCAGGTAGTGAACTCCGCTAACAGCCGAAAAAAAAGATTCCTGTAATTTTACATTTTTTTGCGGTATATTCAAAATTACTCTAATTTTACTTTTATTGCAAAATGACATTTACGATCCATTTTTCGATATTTCATTTAAAATTACTCAACATTAGATTGATACTAATAACAATACAATAATAACAATGAAAAGTCGAGTAAAATTAAATAAAATGTCAAAAAATGGATCATAATGTCTGAATTGTGAAAAATAAAGCAATAATCATTAAGTTTATATATTTTATTGATTAAAAAAAGTATACAATAAATGAAACGTTTTCGTACATATTTAAATGACAAACATAAAGAAAAATAAATGTTGGTAATTCAACAATGATGCTGGGAAGTCCAAAGCTGCGTGGAAGAATAACTACTACCTCTGTCACTTTCTATTTAATGGAACATGTTTTTTAATGAAGATAAAGCTTACCGTGTGCACCTCGCATTACAGTCTTTCACAAAACATATTCTTGACATTGTCTCCTAAAGTAAAAGTCCCACTATGAACAATAAAAACCCAATACGAATACTCAACACACACACACACAAATAAGCAGTTGTCAGTGGTTGTCAGGCAGTTGTCAGCGGTAATATATATGGAAGAATCTGCAACTACTACTAACGGCGTTACAGTTTTCATTAAATTACAAGTTTTAGTACTGACGGGACTTTTTATGTGGCAGCACCCACGCGCCTTCAGAGATCCCCTACCCTGCTCAAAACTAGGCAAAACCAACCATACATTGATGACCCCCATTAATGCATGATTTACCTACATTAATCAACGATTTTCTGCAGGCAACCTAACGCACATATTTTATATTGACATTTTGTAGGCAACCAAACATACAATAGCGTCTAGTTTTTGACTTTTGAACCAGCGACCATCTCTGTGACATTTCAATGTCATTATTTATTTTTGACAGTACTTACCTATGAAATTATCTCGATTGTTAATTGCCTTCATTAATACACTTGTTGATTGAATAACTATTAAAGCAAACATTTTATACAGCTTCCCAAAAATCGCGTAAATCAGTACCGGGGACAGGAAATGTTGATCAATAATTTAATAATAAAAATATTTAATCAACATATATTTATATAAGGAGCGCCATCTGTTCCAGTGATAATCTTTATTCACATTTCATGATGTATAGACCATTCCAGTATGACGATTTTCCACGGTGCGAGTTGACGCTCGAAAAATTTGCATGAATTAGAGCTTGCTCTATTTTCGAGCGTGAAGTCGTTGTGACTTAGTAACTTTGCTGGTGGATTTTGTTGCACCAACCCAAAATTTCTATTGGCTGTTCCGTTCTGACATTGCTGTCACTGCCAATCACACTGTGAGATTATGGAACAAAAGCATTGCCATAGAGCATTGCCAATTTTTTAACGGAGTTGATAACACGTAACGTTTTCCCTATGCCTGGATGATTCGCAGCGCAACAAACTATCGATGATTGTACTTTTTCTCGCAGCAATTTGCCCCGATTTGACGCAACGTGGAAAATAAACTTAATACTTTTGGTAATATTTCTCAAATTCCATATTAATAATGCACTGTATAATTGAAAAATTTGCCCGTCCCAAGTTTAAATTTAACATTAATTTAAATATAATTGAAATTTAAACAAATGAAATTATTTCATTTCATCCTACGAAATTCAACTTCAATTTTATTATAAAATACTGAGTAGCAACATTCATATTTTCAGATATTTTCATCGAAGTGAACAAACATATTATGAAACCATTAGAAGAATATATGCTTTTTACAAAAACAGGCACCGAAAAAGTGAACGTATCAAATCAACACGGCGTAAGAAGCGCTCAATGCAGTTCAGATTTTGACAAAATACACGAAAAAATTCCTGTTTCCATAAACCTCAACATAAGCCAGGTACCTACATATTAACTCTATATTCAAAGATTTCAAACTTAACACGTTCGCTTCCACTTAATTTACCATTAAAATGAAGTTACATTCACCATTATTTTTTAATGGAGTTACGCAGCATCCAAAAGTATTCCTATTAATTAACGATTATCTATAGGCAACCAAGCATACAATAATTTTGACAGTGCGTAATTTCCTTCGAAACAAATAAATGCTCCTGGTTTTTTAAATTATGGAAAAAAGTGTACGCTTGTACAATCGACCAAAATTTTTGTAACTAACACAGGTTATTGATGACAAGTGTCGGTAAAATAACTCTTAAACTGAAATAAGTGAGTTCAAGGAAAGATTTTACTTAAAATTTTCCATAATTACACTAATTTAAAATCGTCTACTTTAAGGGAACAGATAAAACTTGGGTACAAGACGCTCCCCAGAGGGTAATCTACACTTCCATATATTCGACCACAGCCGAAGAAGAAGACAGCACAGAACAGCTGATCGTTATAATTTTATCTTCGTTCTTCTTATTGGTTATCGTTTTTTTCACTTACCATTTGATTTTAACCGACAAAAAGTATAGACGAAGAAAAGAGTACGAAACCGACGCCAATATTTTATTATCAAAACAACAAGCAGCTTATCTCCTGGAAAATAACAAATCCGTGAGTATTAATGCCAAATATCTTTATCTGGTATCAAAGTTACAGTTATGTTATTTTTTTTGTGGTAGTATTTATTTCACGGGATGCTTATTTTATATTTTTGACAGTTACCACTCATAAAAAATCTATATCACATTCCAGTTTTTACAAATGATTGAAACATTTATAATCATTTCTGATAGAATACTGGGTGTAACAAGTAGGCAGGTCACAAATCATACCACATATTCTGGGGCTAAAAATAACTCGATCTAACCCAAGTTACTCTAGTACAAATGTGCATGCGAAAAAAGTTACAGCCTGTCTGCAACTAGATATCATTAGAAGCCATTGCTTTCACAGAATATTCGGTTTTCGTTAGTAAAACGGTGCCGACTGGGTATTCAAGAAAATGGGGGCCATATCGAACATCTAATAAAAACTGCACATTCGTAAATAAAAAAGATTCAATCAAAAATATGGGACCCTCGAAAAACTTAAAAATTCATTGACTTTAATTTTTGTTACTCGAAATTTTTGAAGCATAATTAAAAATAGGCCGTATCTTGATAAAAACTGATAATTGTAAAAAGTGCTAGGGGGCAAAAAAGTTCTAAAAATAATTTGTTTGAATAATGGTGCCACAATAAGCATTAAATTGCAACGTACATAAAAATTTTGTGGGGGGCTTAGGGGATCTCAACTCCCATAAATTCTTAACGGAAAGCAATAATTTTTCAATTTTTTTAAGATGCTCTTATCATAAGGAAGCCACTTGTCAACTTTCATTATATGTCGAACTGTCGAAATATTTGAAAAAATCAATTTTCATTTGGTAACTTCGAAGGACTGTAACTTTTTTCGCATGCATATTTGTACTAGGGTAACTTGAGTTGGATAGTTATTTTTAGCCCTATAATATGTAGTATGCCTTTTTGTTACACCCTGTATATTTTTTTTAATATAAGATTTTTTGTATAAATTAAAGGCAGAAGAATCTTCGACAAAATATAACGGGAAAGTGTCCACTGATATTGGCAATATTGATGCAGCTTCAAAAGGGAATGAAGTTACAATTCCTGAAATTAGAGAAGATTTAATTGTGACATCTATCAAAAGGGTTGACAGTAAAAGAGAAAAACAGCCACGAGTTTCATTTAGAGGTAAAAAATACTTTTTTACAATAATTAATATACGTACTATTTGGTAGATTTAGATTTACTTTACCTTTCTATATAGTTTTCTTCTTCAACATTTCCCGTCTAAAAATGTATTTTATGGTTTTCACCTATTACGGTGAAATTTGAAAGTCAATTTATTTTTTTTATGGATTAAATTCCTAAAAATGAGAATTGCAAACAATAAATAAATTTGATCAAATTATTTATTGATTTTTTTCCAATTTTCAGGTAGTAATACTGAAATAATTGAAGAAAATTCAGAAACTTGTTCTGATTTGCTTAGTCCGATGCCCGAAGTAGTCGAAGAAGAAGAGGAGGAAGAAGAAGAAAATGTGGAACCGCTAGGTATCGAGAGCGAACGAAATGAGTTGTAATTTTTAATTTCATTTAATATTATAGTGAGAAGACTTGTTTGTACTTGTTTTATTTAAAAATAATAATCCTTTTCCTATTCTGCAATTTTTCAAGAGAAAACTCTAAAAAAATGATAGGAATACGTTCAAACGGTGTAATATTTCATTCTACCAAAGATTTTAGGTACAGAACTTCCTTATCAGTACAATCAGTACCATGTACGATACAAAGTTAATTACTATTTCTGTAAATATTTAAATCAAACAAATTTTTATTTTATGGTTACTTTTATTTATTGGCTATAAAACCTACTTAAACTTCTATTGTAATCATACGCACAACATATAAAAAAAGAAACAAATTGTAAACATCATTGCGACTCGTCGTTAAACAAAAACATCCAAAAAAATTCGATATCACTCCACGATTCCCATCTGATTCCCACCTTCGACACTTGTCCATTGAAGTTTGTTATTTTTTTTATACAGTGAAGTTTTTGTATGACGGAGAACACGATTTATTCAACTTATATACAATCACAAAGAATTGTACTTCACACATAAATACAAAAACTGCACAGTCACAAGACTCACTTATTATATATTTATATTTAAAAAAAAGTGTCTTATTTTCCGGGGTTTACATTATTAGATGAGTACGATGTCATGGATTTGGACCCAACAGCTTTTTTGTGTCGTCCGGACTTGATTTAATTAAACTATCATCACCTGAAAACACAAACTGAATTATAACCAAATAACGCAATTACTACCATTACTACTAGCATCTCAATTTTTACAAATGCCTCCTTTATAAATCAAGTTTTTGGGGGTAGTACAACATCTCATTTATTTGATTTAATGATGGTGGCGTTATATTTGGTATAATTATCAAAGGTACAATTATTAATAATAGTAATTTATGCAACGAACATGTAATGATAGCCATTAAGACACGAGCATATTGTAGGATACGACGAGTTTCGTATATAATATGTGAGTGTATTAATGGCCAATACATGAAAGTTGCAGACAATATTTTTTCTACTCCGATTAATAAAAACTATTTAATCAATAATTAATTTTAAATATAGTAACTTTTGAAAATCAAAATTATTTGACAGCTATCAAATTAAGTGTCACTTTATAGGTCTTTTCGCCTGCAATAAAAGTGTAGCACCGAGCTACAAAATTTTGAAAACTTCAGGTCTATCTGTGAAAAAATACGTGTAAAATTACTAAATTTGGGATATATTTAAGAGCTGTCAGCATGAAGATACTACAGGTAGAGGCAAGAAGACAACTCGGAACCCTTCAGCCTGTAAGAGAGAGATAGAAAGGCAAAGATTCTGACTGACTTTCTCTAATGGCGCGAATGCTATAGACTCAGGCAAAGACAGATCCTCTGTTTCTTTCTTTCTCATCAGAGTTAAGACGGATATAGAGGAGTTCAATATAGTTGCCAAAGTTTCAAGAATGACAGTTGATGTCTACCATTGAAATCATGAGATTTTTACGGGGTTTTTATCGTTGCGAATTTTTACATTGCTTTATTGGCACAATGTGTACACACCCGTAGCGTAAATCTTGAAATTTAATATAACGTTTTAGTTGTATTCTAAACGCATAGGTGGCCAATAATTCTATGAACTTTTGGCATGTCTCCATTTTATTTCTGTCATCTGTCACTAGTTATGTCAAATACCAGTGGAAAAAGTAATTAGAAGAATACAGATACAACTAACTAGAGCTGCAACAAAAATCTAATGGAAAATGGACAAACACGATTAAGCGAATATCAACAAAAATGAATATAACTGACATTTGACATAACTAGTGACAGAATAGCTGAAATGAAAGGGTTACTTGCCAAAAGTTCCTAGAATTATTCGCCTCTGATGCATTAAGAATCCAGCTAAAACGTTATTTCAATTGTAGAGACTTTTAGCTTGTCTTAAATCTCTCACGTATTCGTAACGAACTGCGCATTTGTAGCCCCGTTAGATCTCAGCTGATAGGATGCGTTGAACGTATTGTTACGTTCTCTACTTCGTATACTTAAACGTATCCGTATCCCGACCAAAGTCAGTATTCCGTGCTATTAGTGCTATTTTATAGGTCTTCTTGTTGTTTGATATTGGTTTGGTTCAATATGCATCAAAAAATAAGTCGTCCGAATCATCATCATCCTCGTCTAGCAGCAATGGATTGTTTAATACCGACTCTATTTTACGCTTTACAAAAATATAAAAAGGTGAAATGAAAAAACGTTGAGCTTATAAAATTAAAAACAGAACCAAAAAAAAGTTTTCTGCTAAAAAGGTTTTTTTGATAATTTCTTTACGTCAACGTAACTCCAATACGGAATACGGATACGTGTAAAAACTTATGACAAGCTAAAAGTATCTATTTACGCTCCGGAGGTATATATTTGTTTCAATAAAGCAATGTAGATATTCACAATAGGTGAAGCCAAAAGAAAGAGAAGATCTGACCATTGGAGAATCTAGCAGGGTTTAGTTTAGACAATCAAAGATTCTTCTGGGTGACTACAGCTTGTTGAGATCAAATGAATGCATAAGTCAAAGTAAAACTGCGCTAAGAGTTTTGACAGGGATCCTAACGGGACATTGTCGCACAAAATAGTGGAGGAAGAAGAATGCAGATATTGTGGCATGGACGAAGAAACCTCCATCCTCATACTTTCCATCTGCATAGCACTTCAGAATCCTAGAGCACAGTACCTGGGAGATTACTGGATAGAGGGAGCACAATAGATCTTTCAGGTCTCAGTGAATGTTACCCCAAAAATACATACACACATACACATTCACAATCATAGAAAACCTGTGAAAATCTTACGATTTGAATAGTAGACCTTAACTGTCATTCTTGTCAAAATAAAACCACTTTTTGTTAGACACACTGAGCTTAGTCTGAACTCCTGTGTTTCCACTTACACAACGCCCTATGGTTATTTGCCTAAATCTGTATTATCTCTATGTCAGTCGAGAGGCTAATATTTGTAAAGGGAGAAGGCCGAGTTGAAATGAATTGAATGCAAATGAAAAGAAAAAGAATGCCTCGTAACTCACAAGAGTTTACCAGAAAGCACCATTAAAATCCAGAATTCATTTATAGTTTCATACAGTACAGCAATGTTATTGGAGCTATCCACTTGCACAAGATTTAGAATATTTGTATTTGTATTCTATACAATAATTCCAGTGACTGTTATCATATCCATTACCAAATTCAATTAACTAAAAATTCTTGGATCCAGTGACACCTAACGACTTCGACAATTGCGGAACTAGCCAAACGTTACACCCATGCTCAATCCCTCAAGAGATGGGATGGAATCAAAGGATGCAGTTTTGCCAGGATCACCCTGGGCGACCCTGGGAAGCAGGCGCCAAAGAAATATTTGGCGATGACCAGGAAAAACCTACATATAACAGTGGGATTTCTGACTGGCCACTGTCAACTAAGGAAACACCTCCATACTATGGGGCTAGTGGACACACCTCTATGCAGGATGTGTGAACAGGAACATGAAACTATCAAGCATGTATTATGCGAGTGTCCGGAGTTATCGTCAATAAGAGAGTGTGTGTTCGATGAGTCTTGGCCTACACCTGCCGATATAAAGGTGATGTTTCCTAGTGACCTATCCACCTTCCTGAGAAGGACAGGATGGATGATGACCTAGGAGGACAACTCCTCGGGAGGATGTACAATGGTTCACATGTCGCCTAAGCGATGTTAGCCTACACTCACCCTCCCTACTCTACAGATACAGAAGGAAAAACATTGAAATCAAAAGAATACAATACACAAAATTTACCGTGAATTTCTAAGACTAGAAAACTCCCATACTAACCTTTTTCAGTTTTGATCTCCTCTTTAATTTTATCTTCCTCCTTAATTTCCCCTGCTTTATCTAACCGTGGCCTTTTTCTACCTTTATAACTTCTGTTGTCTCTTCTGTCACCCTCGCCTTCATCTTCGCTATCAGAAAACTCGTTATCGGGCACTATTCTTTTATCCAAATCTTTTTGCGGTAACCTTTCGTCCTTGTCGACTTTGTCCTCGCTATCGGACTCTTCGTTTATCGCATCCTCTGGAATAGTTTGAACTTGAACACCGGGCGCGTGCGGTAACATTCTCAGATTTTCAAACAGTCTCGTTTTGATTTTTTCCAAATATTCCGGAGTATTTTGATTTGCCATGTTGCTAGGACTGATATGCAGTTTAAAGTCTGGTCCGAAATATTCGAAATAATCGTTATAAGGAAGCTCGTTTGCGATTTCGACGCCTAGCGCTACAGAAGTTTCGTAAGTCCAAGCTCTGGAAACGTTCCTAATCGTGTATCCCCCTCCGCCTACCATCATGAACGGCAGGTTGTATTTTTTTACGAATTCGACACATTTACCGTGTCCTTTTACAGTCAAATTGAAGCAGCCAAGTCGATCACCAGTTAGGGAATCTGCACCGCATTGTAATACCACCGCACTAGGTTGGAAGGTTTCCATAACTTTACTTATTATAGGTACGAATATGCTTTCGTACGCTTCGTCGTCCATGCCGTCTCTTAGAGGAATATTGACGGCGTAATATTTACCTTTTCCAGCGCCTATATCTCGTAAATCGCCAGTACCGGGGAAATATTCACCGTATTTATGAAAAGATACAGTCATCACTCGATCGGTTGTGTAGAATGCTTCCTCGACACCGTCTCCGTGATGTACATCGATATCGATATAAAGTACGCGCTGGTGGTACTTCAGTAGTTCTAATATACCCAATACGATATCGTTTACGTAACAGAAGCCGGAAGCTTCTGATTTTTTTGCGTGATGAAGACCACCACCCCAATTTATGCATATTTCAGATGCTTGTTTATTCAGTTTGACGGCGGCGGCGACTGAGCCTCCAGCTGATAATTGACAAAATTCATATAAGCCATCGAATACCGGACAATCTTCCCCGACATTAAATCTCTGCATTTGTTTGTTGTATTCTGACATATTGTCTGGACGAATCGATCTTAGGAATCTGATGTAATCGTCTGAATGAAATTTTGTCATTTCCTCTGCTGTTGCTTTATGAGGGCGCTGCAAACAGAAAATGTTCATTTTTATTAACATAATTAATCTGTAAGTATAATAGTAATACAAAAGTGAGTAGATATAATTTTACCAATTCATTCTTTCAACGAAACTGAGTGGCTTGGATTTGAGTTTAGAAATAAACAACAGACTTTTAAGATAAAGTCAATCACAAGTGAAATATTTCATTAACAATGGGAGAAAGAAAGTCAATAATAAATTTTATACAGGGACCCCAAGAGTTGGTGCTCCTCAATTAATCTCTGTGGCTTAAGAAACAGGGGTTAGGCCTCACCAAGGGCCTCACAGGCCCATAGCTCAACTTTTTTGGGTATATTTCTCCCTTTTATTTGACCCCTTGCAATCCTATTCCAGTCCTCTATTCCTAACTGTTTGAAGTCTTCCTTAACAGCATCCATCCATTCCTGCCTAAGTTGTCCCCTTTTTTTCTTACCTTCTTCACCTCCAACAAGCATCTTATTTACACATTAATGTCATCATCACCTTTCCAGTTTACTTTTGTTCTTTTTATTTAAAATCCAAGCTTGACTTCTGTATAGCAGGATAGATTGTGTAATTGTTTTGTATAGTCTGATCTTTATTGTTCTTCTTAATAATTTAAATTTTATCATAGTTTCTAGAGCTCCCAAGTCTCATTCATTCATAATAAATTCTTTTGCCTATTTCCACATCCTCATTGCTTTAACCAGTCACTGTTACTCCCAGATATTCAAAGTGTAGTGTATACTGTCTCAATTCATTATCCAGTTTTCTAAATATTTGCCTCAGTTTTTTTTGTGATCTTGTTACAAGTCTTGTTATTATTGCGATGTCATATGCATTTGCTATCACTTGGTCTTCTTTTTAGAATATTTTCGACCTATTAAGTTGTCTTTTGATATTCTTTCTAGCAGTTGTTGAAAGTGGATCCTCTTGCCTTAAATCCCTATTTACATCAAAAGTACACCAAGACTTTGTTCAAGTTTTCAGTAATTGTCATTTTCACCATTCTTTCTTTCAATTCCCATTCCCATTCTGTGCAATCTACTACACTTGTAGGAACATCCAAATTTTTTAGTAATCTAGTAGTTTTGAACCCACAGAACTAATTAATATCAACAGATCTTGGTAGAAATAATTAATTTTAATAAATATTAAATAATATTTGGGGTGTGGTTAAAATTAATATTTAAAAACTTTATAGGCTCAATTTTAAAAATACAATTTTATTTTCAGTTAAGAAAATTATTTAAGCATGCTTTGTAACATATAA
This sequence comes from Galerucella nymphaeae, assembly GCA_963978555.1. NCBI lineage: Eukaryota > Metazoa > Arthropoda > Insecta > Coleoptera > Chrysomelidae > Galerucella > Galerucella nymphaeae. The sequence goes on from OZ021710.1 coordinate 10,948,602, forward strand.
TGATCTTTCTGTAACATTTTTTGTAATTTTAATAAACATACTAATCAGTTGTCATTGAATAAAATAATTGTTTTACACAAAAAATTATACTTACATAAATTTCCATTTTTCGATAAAGTCCATAATTTAAAAGTAAGTTGTGGGTCATACGTATACGGTGAGGTTTCATCGGATGTCCCTGTCCATAATAATAATTTCCGATATCACCTATAAATTAAATAATTCTTATCAAAAAGAAAATTTACAGAATATTAATTAAGAATAGTTCATGATAAATTTGAAAAAGTGTATCAGTCAACCGTAGAAATGAGCATCATACATACGTCATGTTCACCAACAACCAATCACAAATCGTCAAAACTACGGTCGCCATTAGTCTACCGAAGATTTTTCATTCACACTTCAACATTATCGTATTAAATACAATTTCCGAAAACCTTAACGAAACATATCAAAATGAAATTCAACTGTACAGAAATTTATAAAGTATGTTAAAAAATAATTTATATCTATAATCAAACAATGCAAACTACTTACTATCATAATAATAGCATACTCGCTTCCTACTATGCGGTTGAGTCGTCATTTTCAACACAAAACACTATTGTACTTAATTAAAATTTTCTTAAAATGCGAATAATTTTTTAAATTTGATATCAACTAATTCAAGAATTAACACAAATCGAAACAATGTAATTAATACTTAAACTTCATCTCGTGCATTAATGTTCCCTCGTCAGTTGTTGATTGTTGAAAGTTGACTGAATTTTGATAATTGACGTTTGATTTTCGACAGCTGGCAAGTGAATTGAAGGAGCGTTCTGGAGTACGATACCCTTCCCAAGAGCCAAGCAAATATGATTGTTATGCAATAACAACAATTACAAATAATAATACTTATTTATTTATAAGAACCGCTTTACACGTACGAGAATTATTGCGAAATTTACTCTGAAAATAATATTGATAATTTTCATAAGAATTTTGGAAACATTTCACTGCTTGACTGTTTTACACATAATATTTTAACCACAATAAATTTCATAAGAATTCATGCCATACGACTGCGCAGTGAGATTGTTTTTGGGATAAGTTGTCATGGTTACGATTTACATATTGAAATTTCTGAATAATCAGCTGTGTTGGAACCGTTTATTTGATTGATTATTTATTTTATTAAATGAGATTTGCGTTTATGCCAAGGTTTTGGCTTTCCTAAATGAAAAAAACGACAACAAATAATGACACATTGACGCCATTATTGTTTTTATTCTATTTTTGGCTTCTGCGTCGATTCTCACGCACTTTCTAAAAATATAGAACATGTCAATATTTTTACTCCGAAAATTTTGGCAATAATTCTTTGACGTGTAAAACAGCAAAAATTATTCTTATGAAAATTCTCAGAGTAAATTTCGCAATAATTCTCGTACGTGTAAAACGGTTCTAACGCAATTACTGGATGCGAGCATTGCACGTGCATTTCTAGCACTTTCTAGCTCTCACGTCACACGTCGTCATAAAACTTTTTTGTGAACTTGGGCGGCATAGTACACATGCTTAATTGGACCATAATTTTATATGGGCTAGAGATAAGCGGTATATCTCTTATTTTTAATTTAATATACACTATATATCAAACCAAAAAAACATAGATCAAACGAATCGACCAACGTGATTGGAGTCTGCTCAGCAAAACGATCATGATATCCCATCTCTATACTTGTCACATGTCACTCACAATCAAACCTCAGTGCTCAGTGTCCAAAATAAAAAATGTAAATACTACTAATCTTTTAATCACGAGGTATAAAGACAATAAAACGCACTACTTTACATTATACATTGTTCGAACACACAATATCAATATTCGGTATGTTTTATAATGAAGCTAAATATTAGCCTAATAAATTCCAATATGAAAAGTAATCATTGAAACTACCAATTTCAATATTTATTTAAGTGCAATTTACTTTTTTATTTAGCATCTAGAATTTTTTGTTACTAGATAGTTGTAAGAATTATTGGTGTTGGATGTAAGTAAGTTTATATAAGTCTTCCAGCTTAACAGGTTTTGAAATGAAATTTGCAGAACACTTGTCAGCTCATATAACACCAGAATGGAGAAAACAATATATAAGTTACGAGGTGAGTTGGATTTAGTATTATTTCAGGAAATTAATTATCCCACAAGTTATATCCATGTTACTTTTTGTTTGGATGTGGTATACTACCAATCTTCCAACCACCTAAGTTAATCAGTTGAATTTTTATTTTATCCTCGATATATTTTAAATAATTGCTTCTTTTATTCTTTATAGTTGAAATTTATTTGCTTTATTTTTAGGAAATGAAAAGCATGTTATACATGGCAGTAGAAGAAGCACCATCTGTGGAAAGTGTCGAAGCCGAAATAGTAACAAGGCACTTAGCAAATTTCGAGGAACAATTTTTTCTCTACTGTGATAAAGAACTGAAGAAAATAAATACTTTTTATGCTGAAAAATTAGCAGAAGCTACCAGAAAATTTGCAAGTTTAAATAGTGAATTGAAAGATTCCATAAATCAAATGAACTTACCAAAAAAGAAGGGAACAAACAAGAGAAATGTCCCCACAAGGAAATTTCAGGAATTGAAACTAGCTTTCAGTGAATTTTACTTGAGCTTAATTTTATTACAAAATTATCAAACTCTAAATCATACGGGATTTAGGAAAATTTTAAAAAAGCATGACAAAGTAAGTGAATTTTTTTTATACTAATTTTTAGAGTTTTATTTTGGAATAAATAAATGTAAATACGTACTTGAACTAAAATGAAACAATTTTAGTTATTATCAACTGATATTGGTGTGAAATGGAGACAGGAACATGTTGAAGCTTCCCATTTTTTCACAAATAAAGATATAGATAATTTAATAAATGACACTGAGAATGCAGTAACAAATGAACTTGAAGGAGGAGATAGACAAAAAGCCATGAAAAGATTAAGGGTCCCTCCTTTGGGTGAACAGCAATCACCATGGACAACTTTCAAAGTTGGTCTATTTTCGGGATCTTTTATAGTATTACTCATTGCTGTTGTGCTATCAGGTAATTCTATTGATTGTTATTCATAAAGTTTGTCCCAGCTCTACAATGTCTTTTTTCATGACTACTATCATATAAATATTTTCCCAGTTCAAAAATATATGATTCAATATATTCGGGTAATAGGCATGATGACAGTCACTAAGAATCACCAAAATATTGATTTGATATAATTATTTAAGATACATATATTCTACAGAAATCACTTATTTTTCATTATCATGTGTGATTACATTTATTTTAGTAAAAATATAAGCACAAAATTCAACCATCCGCCATCTTATCTCAAACGCCAATCAGAAGAGAGTGACGTCATATTTTTGCAAATACCCATGATCCGACCCGAACCAAATCCGAACATCTGTTTTGTCGTCTTTATATTATCTATGGTTTTGTATTTCCTTTGTTGCTATTGGCTTTTCTTGGTTCATGTGATATTTTCTCGTTATAAACTATTAAGTATCTCTGTTTTTATTACCACAAAAAACCGTTTTTGAAATTATGTTTATGTATCAAGAAACTTTTAACCGCAAGCTGTCAAGTTTGACTTTGACGATTTTACTACATGACACAGATCATAGATAACCTATCGACAGTTGACACTGTTAAGAATTGATGACGTCATAGAAGGACGCCATTACTATTCTAGCGTTTTGGCGCATAATTTAAAATGTGTTTTTAAAAGTTGAATTTTTCCTTTAAAAACATCTTTTTTTACAGAAATAACATTTATTGTAGATGAAGTATATACGTGAAAACATCGTGGAGCAGTTTTTCAAAATCAGTCATCATGCCTATTGTCACTCTTAATAAATAACTGAATATAATAAATTAATTTGTTTTTAGCAATATTCCATGATGGATCCAGTGAAAATTTGAAAATCGCCTTCCGTCTTTACAGAGGTCCTTTACTTATCGTGGAACTGCTATTTTTAATAGGGGTTAACATTTACGGATGGCGCTCATCAGGCGTTAACCACGTATTAATCTTCGAATTGGATCCAAGAAATCATTTGTCCGAACAACATTTGATGGAACTCGCTGCTATTTTCGGAGTAGTTTGGGCGATGAGTTTGTTGAATTTTCTGTATAGTGCCAGTTTAAGTATACCGCCGTATGTAAATCCACTTGCGTTGGTTATAATTATGTTGATATTCCTCGTCAATCCCTTGAAAGTTTTCCGACATGATGCTAGATTTTGGTTTTTACGAATTTGTGTAAGTTTTTTATTTTTTTTATTTTGCACACTTCCAGTAAATGAATCTGGATTTAAATATTCACTTCTAGCAGATTATAATAGGACATTCAGAGGCTTATATCTCACAAATTATCGATTCAGCATGAAATTTTCACATTTTAGACTACGCAATTTCTTGAACAAGATCTAGAACCTTAAACTGTTTGACATTAAATTTATACTGTACAGTATATTGTTAAAGAAATAGTCCGTGATTCTGCGCAGTACACCGTTTTCGTTTATGTTAAAGAGAAATGTAGGTAATTATGATTCTAGTGAAATGTCGAAAATAAATTATAACCTAAAATTTTTGGACAAAAATAATAAAATCCTTAAAAAAAACAAACAAGCCACATAAACGATAATATACGTGAAAGTAATGGTAAACAATGAGACAATCAACTAGGTTAGGTTATAAGATAAGGCGTTAACTCAACTGCGCATGCGCAAATAGAACATGTTCTATTTTCCGACACAATAGAGGAGTTCAGTCTAAGGTCAGTGTGGCCAACAAAAAGTGGTTTGTTCTGACATGAATGACAGTTAAAATCTACTGTTTAAAACATAAGATATTGCATGTTTTTTATCATTGCGAACAGTTATATTGCTTTATTGAAATAATGAATACACCCCTGAAGCTTATATCTTGAAATTTAAAATGACTTTATAGCTGAATACTCAACATATCAGTGGCTAATAATCCTAGGATCTTCTGGCAAGTCACCATTTCATTTATGTTCTTCAGTCACTATTTATGTCAAATGTCAGTTATATTTATTTTTGTTGATATTCGTTTAATTGTGTAGGTCCATTTTCGATTAGATTTTTGTAGCATTTCTAATTAGCTGTATCTCTTTCCTCCTAATTACTTTTTTCACTGACATTTGACATAACTAGTGACTGAATAACAGAAATGAAATGGTGACTTGCCAGGAGTTCCTAGGATTATTGGCCACTGATGTTGGGTATTAAGCTAAAAAGTCTTTTTGAATTTCAAGATATACGCTTCAGGGGTGTATTCATTATTTTAATAATGCAATATAAATGTTCGCAATGATAAAAAACATGCAAAATCTTATGTTTTAAACAGTAGATCTTAACTGTCTTTCTTGTCAGATAAAACCGCTGACCTTAGACTGAACTTCTCTATTTTCGGTTCAATCTACGTTTTTGAAGCAATTTGCTGTATGATACTAGCGTTCAAATAATTCAACCGAATCTTGTTCAAGGAATTGCATAGTCTAAAACGTGCTTATGATGATCGTTTGCACTATTCTTATTCATGTTTCTTTAGAGCCTGGAACGAATGTTTTTGTTTTCAGCGAATATTTATTGTACCTATAAGATAATTTACTTCAACTCAAAAGTATCGAGACTTTAAATTAACATTCAGATTAACAATGATGCCATCAACCTTAAATTTTTTTACTACCCATTTATCACCATTTGCACAACTTTTTTTCATTTATAATTTTCAGCTTCAAGATTGTAATATTTAAAAACCTATTCCTTAATCGTTTTTTACTAAATCTATGTGCTTACCGTTTTTTTTATCGTTAGGGTCGGATGTTTGGATCTCCATTTTTCCACGTAGACTTCGCCGACTTTTGGCTTGCCGACCAACTTAACAGCTTAGCGACCGCATTTTTAGATTTCCAATTTTTGGCTTGTTTTTATCTCACTAACGGAAATTGGCTCGAAGCAGGAGGTAAACATTTTTATATACTAACTAAATAGTTTAACACAAAGTTTTTTTATACCAAAAATAAACAACCAATATTATTTTAACATATGTTGATGCGTTAACTCCATTTTTATTAAAAATGAAACACTATTTAAATAGGTAGAATTCATAAATAAATATCTGGTTGTTGAAGAATTATTGCATTCCAATACTCTATGTACTTTTTGAAACAATTGATAGATATAGTCAGATGATGTTTTATCGTGCGGGTCATACGATTCAACAAAGACATACTCACAGTTTTTGTTTTCTTTTATTGCGTTTAATTATAACTTCCAAATAAAATCCGTGAGATGAATAAGACAGACTTATGCAATTTTGATGGGGAAAAGAAGGATATGTATTTAGTTTTCAGCGATTCTAAAAAGTCTTCCACCAGCAGAGTTTTTATTTAAATATGCCAGCTTTGTCACTTTGACAATTCAAAGTGACAATATGAATAATAAGTAGCAATTTTCAGTTTTTTTTGTATCCTCAAGCAAAAAAAAATGGTACTAAGTTTTATGGATTATTTTGAGAATGAAAGAAAAAGTGAAAATTTTGGTAACCTCTGTGTTTTCTGATTTGATACATATGGTTAGTGACCTTTGAACCCGCACGATAAGAGTGCCTTTGACTATAATTTATTAAACTACTGAAAGCTTCAAATTTTTTCGTTAAGACTTTAATACCGACGTTTTGTTTTAGACACATCTGAATGTATGGAAAACAATTTCACGATTAGACCTATTGTGAATTGCATTCCTGCTTGGTTACGTTTTGCGCAATGTTTAAGAAGATATTACGACTCTAAAGACGCCTTTCCGCATTTAGTTAATGCAGGAAAATACGCCACCACTTTTCTGGTTGTCATTTTTGCCACACTTAAATCTATGTATAAAGGTAACTACTTTATTGATCTCTTCAAAGCGACAGCCACATCTCAATCATTTATTAATTTGTTAACAATAAGAATTATTATCTTTATAATAATTATAAATAACAATTTTTCAATTTTTATAGGTTCTAGCTACATCTAGTCAATATGGCCAACAAAAAGTGACTTTTTTTGACAAGAATGACTTTTTTTGACAAGAATGACTTTTTTCTACTGTTTAAAACATAAGATTTAGCATGTTTTTTATCATTGAGAACATCTATTTTGCTTTATTGAAATAATGAATACACCCCCGAAGCGTAAATCTTGAAATTTAACATGACTTTTTAGCTGAATACTCAACATATCAGTGACCAATAGTTCTAGGAACTCTTGGCATGTCACCATTTCATTTCTGTTATTCAGTCACCAGCTCTGTCAAATGTCAGTGAAAAAAGTAATTAGAAGAATAGAGATACACAGAATTGGAAATGCTATAAAAATCTAATCGAAAATGCACGTACACAATTAAACGAATAACAACAAAAATAAATATAACTGACATTTGACATAACTAGTGACTGAATAACAGAAATGAAGTGGTGACATGCCAAGAGTTCCTAGAATGATTGGCCACTTAATGTTGAGTATTCAGCTAAAAACATGCAAAATCTTATGTTTTGAACAGTAGACCTTAACTGTAATTCTTGTCAGAAAAAAACACTTTTTGTTAGCCATACTGACCTTAGGCTGAACTCCTCTATCCAAAATGGAACTCTATTTGAAGTAGTTACAGAGCTAGAGCTGATAAAACGTGAAAAATAATGAGTAAACAAAAATGACAATTCTAAATTGATTACACAACTAATAATAATAATTATGAATTTATTTGTTGACAAATAATTGACACTTTTCAGATAACTATGCAACATCTTCTGAAAATCCGTATATGTTTCTGTGGATAGCAGCGCAAGTTCTAAGTTCCAGTTATGCTTATATGTGGGATATTAAAATGGATTGGGGATTATTTGATAAATCAGCCGGTGAAAATAAATTTCTAAGAGAAGAAACCGTTTATTCATCGAAGGTAATTATATAAAAAGCGCAACATAACTGTTTATATCTAACTAAAAACAGCTCTTGCATAAGAAGATGTATTCTACAAGGACTGTCATTGTTCTCATTCAAAATCCCTTTCCTATTTTTCTAGTCGTTGGAATAATGTTTACGTGACCATTGAAACTTATTCCGGTTTTATAATATACTAATTACCAAGCTGTATACCAAACTTCATAACAATTTACCCACATTGAACTTTATTATTTGTTTTCAGTTTTTCTACTACTTCGCCATAATAGAAGATTTCACACTGCGTTTTATATGGACTATCTCCCTCTACCTCACTGAATATGGTTACGTGAGCTCAGATATAATGACATCGATTCTAGCACCATTAGAAGTTTTCCGAAGATTCGTATGGAATTTTTTCCGATTAGAAAACGAACATCTGAATAATTGCGGTCAGTTCAGAGCGGTTCGAGATATTTCCGTCGCCCCTATCGATTCGTCCGATCAAATACAGATGATAAGGATGATGGATAAAGAAGACGGCGTGACGAATAGAGATAGAGGTAAAAGGAAAAACAACAAGAAAAAGGAGGATAGAAAACCTTTATTACAGGATGAATCTTTAGTAAATTTCAAGGCTATACCGTTATCTGCTGTGGCTTGAGCACTACCATTCCATGATAGAATATATTATATCAATTGTTTACTTACTTTATATACATTTTATTTTTAAATTATACAAATATACATTTTACCTACTCAAGAATTTTCATTTATATGGGTTATTTTTCATCAAATTCGGCTTTTAATAAAGCCGATTAGTTTATTTGGTCTATTATCAGGTATGAGTGCAAAAGAGAGACCCTGCCAAATATCGGATCGGGGCAAACGCAAAGTATAACCACAGTATAGGTATACAGGATTCGCCGCTACGAGAAGCTCTTTAAATAGAGTCGAAAAGGGGGCGTGGCTCATTCGAGTTTATTTAAAGTAAGAAAAATGTTTTAAGAAAATATTTCATTATGGAATTACTGTTGTGAATCCTTTATAAATATATAGGTGTTATTTTCCACAATTATTACGATAATGTGTGTGTGGTTAGATAACCTCACTACGATATAAACTGCTTTGAGTTTATCAGTTGTCACACTGAATCACTTCTTAGCAACCTTGTAGTATTTAGTAGCGGGAATGGGAAAATATATGTACGGGAAATAGTACAGACATGTAGCTACATGTCTGTACTAAGAAGTGAGGTGTGTGTGGACATGATTAATGCGTAATCATCTAAAATTAAACATTGCGGTACGCGTGAAAATAAAAATTGTGATATATTGAAAATTCGTTGAAAATAACTCTTGTCGGTGTAGTACGAACGTATTTAACCTTGAATATTCATGATAATTTGAAAAAACTAAATAAGTCTACAATCTTAATATTGTATAGATATGAAAGAAAGCTGAGTGTTGCAAAACCGATAAAGGTGATTAGAAAAATTATGATAATTTGAAAAGCAGAAAACCTTTTTAACTAATAGTATGTACTTTTGATGAGATAACCTCAACGTGCCAGGGGTGATGTTGGTATCGCATAAAATCATAGGAAAGCACGTATCACCTTTTTCGCCTTTTTCTACTTTACGGTTATAACATATTATCACACAAGTGTGTGTTCTAGCTTCTTCTGTTTAATTGAATATCTACTTTGCGGTTCGGTCAGAAAATATATACAGGAGTCGTTAAATATATCTCAGTTTATAATTTCCTAAAAATCGAGCCGTTTGACTGGCGAAGGCTTAAAAGACTTAACATGTCTGGACAGTTCATCATTTATCACTTGACCTAACCAAACTATGTCTGGGTACAAAGGTCTATCCGAATGGCATGAAAATTACGACACAAGAAATGCTCATGTTTGGGCCCAACAAAATCCGTTTGCTATAAAACAAACACATTCACAAATAAGATTCTCGTTTAATGTATGGTGTGGTGTTATTAACAACCGGCTAATTGGTCCCTATTTTCTCCCACATTTACTAACTGGTGAAGTATATTTAGAATTTCTGCAAAATATTTTACCCATATATTGCTAGACAATGCAGATGTTAATGTTGGGGGTATGTACTTCCAACATGATGGTGCTTCACCTCATTTCAGAGCAATAGTAAGAGACTTTTTAAACGACAACTTCCCAAATAATTGGATAGGCAGGGGAGGACCTCATAACTGGCCTGCAAGGGGACCCGACTTTAACCCAACCGACTATCATGTTTGGGGTTACTTAAAATCCAAAGTCTATTCAACTGAAATGAATACAAGAGAAGACCTTTTACAGAGAATCCAGGACGCATGCGAGGAATTGAAAAATGATCAAGCTATAATTAGGAAATCTATTAGACATCTTACTAAAAAAGCACAGAAATGTATTGAGCAAAATGGTGGCCACTTTGAGCATCTGTTAAAATAAAGTTATACTTTTCCGGGATGTAATTTTTTCGCGTTTTATTATTTGTTTAAAGTGCAGCATAATGGACAAATACAATTATCATAACTGTATTACACATACGGGGTGTTTCCCAGGTAGCAAGATGACGTGAAAATGACGTTTTTTTTTGGTCATCGTTGACGTCATTTAAGTCGTCTTAATGACGTACGAATGACGTGTAAATGACCTCTATAAGTCCGGGACGAATGACGTCCTTTTTGACGTCAAAAGACGTCCTTTTTGACGTCAAAAGACGTCCTCACAGCTGTTATTTTAGACGTCATTTAGACGTCCTCTCAGATGGTATTTTGGACGTTCGAAAAACGTCATTTGAATGACGTGAATATGTCCTGAAATTAGAAACATGATAAGAGGAAGGATAATAAAAAACTACAAGTAAAAATAATAGGTTTATTACTTGAACCATTTGGAATTTATATTCCCTCTTCGTGTCTTGATTTCTTGACCCCAGGAAATTTAATTTAGAAGCCAGCGAATCATCTAATACATTTTTAAGAATCTTATTTGTCCTTGCTGCCACATTACTACCACCAAGCGAAGACAAGTAGGCTCTCTAAAATAAGTGTCAAAAGTAAAAAGTAGTAGTACCATTTTAATTATTGCATTGTTTTGTTAATTTATGCTACCTAAAAGGTCTTGGCTTTTTTATATTGGACATAATTGAAATGTTAAAAAATATAGTTTGAAGTTATATCTACTTTAGGAAGAGTACTAAATGAACAATTAAGCTGCTGCCGATAAAAAAGTACCTACTAACAGGACTAACATACTTACCAAAGCTACATACTGGTGCTCATTTTTAAGAAAATTCTCCAACGTTTCCACTTCCTCAAAGTTCGTGTTTGGCAGTTTAACTGGCAATTCAGGACAAATACTTGTGGTAACCCTGTTAGTTGCACTACTGTTACTCTTCAGGCAGTTCAATATTTCAACATTTTTCTCCTTAATGGCACATATTTCTTTCAATAAACTTCTATAATCTAGAAATGGTATGAAGAAATAGACAAAAATATAAAAAATACAGCAATAAAAATTGACATATTACTTACCCTCTTGAATGCGGTTAAGTGTTAATTGTTTATCTACCTCTGGCTGGGACTGACATAATACATTCTCTCGAGATTGCTGGGAGGTACTTGGCTGACTTAGGTTTTGATCTAAAAATTTGAGGTTACATACAACAACGATACAACATAATAACATCAACCTAAGATACACAGAAAATACGAAGACAATAAAAATGTATATAACTACCTATCAGATCAATGTTTCCATTTTGGAGAAAATTAACTTTTTCAGGTCTTTGGAACCTGCTGCTTACAGATTTATTGGCCACCTCTTCCTCCTCCTCTGAATCATCAATATACCTATAAGGTTTTCTTTTAAGCCGCCTTCTGGAGGTTTCACTTTCTATTTCAGAGACACTGCTACTTAAATCGCTAGTTTCCTCAGCTCGTTTCAATTTTTTTTGTGCTGTTTCTAAATCATCTAAAAAACCCTTTATGTACTAACCTAATAATATTAATGAAAACAGATGCTTAAAATGAATCCTCTTTTTCAATTTTTATTATATAAACATATACAAAAAACTTATGGTCCCTAAATGGAGGGTTATTGTAATTAGCAATATTTTATTTACTAAAACACTTTCAAGATTGTTATTTGATTATCTTACTTACCAGTCTCAAAAAATTTTCTTTTTATGGTGTAAATTTTCCATTAGTCATTTATTTCCTGGCCAGATTTTAGAGCTTTATTAAATAAAGATCTGTCCTTAAATGGTGGCCAAAATACCTCCGTTTTTCTTGGAGTTAGCCATTTTGTATTAACTACCGCCAAACCATTCCCTCCTTCTTCGTCAAATTGAATTACGGCAAATTCTGATTGGGCCATAGTCATGGACACAACAAACGAAATAATAAGCATATAATAAGCTTATTCACAACTTACAGAATGATTTATTTAAAACTTGAAAATACAACCACAGAGGAAAAATCCTAACCTCTATTATTTTATTTGTGTCTCTGCGATCTGTGCAATGTCAGAGTCAAGCCAGAGACAACCAATAGCAATGTGCAACAAATGCAGAAGGCAGAGTTGCCACTACCAATTTTTTTGGCGGTACATTTAAACTTAATTAAGATTTGCTTTTAGTAGAACCTCCTAAAATCGTTGTTTCTTTTTGGAATTATTCAATAGTATTGTTGAAAAATGAAAAAAACGGAAACAAAATTTCTCAATAAAATAGAATCGCAAATTGCAATATGCAGAAAATTAATATAAACATTCTAATAATGTAACTCCGACAGCACTGTCGTGACGTCACCGAGTAGCAGACTTTTTGGAATAATTAAATAAAAATTTACTGTACGCCCAGTGAGAGGTGAATAATTACCGCGTGAATGATAAAATGTTTGTTTTCATTTTGCGTGAACATTTGAGTCTATAATATTACAAAGATTATATAGTGGTAGATAATATATGCATCGTTTTCTGCTTGGCCATTCTAAATGAAATATTGAAAATAGTATTAAAAATAGGATAATTTAGTATTGTTCAGCCATATCAAATACATAATTTAGACTAAAAGTTTTTTAATGTCCAATAAGCTGACCAAAAATGACGTTTAAATGACGTCAATTAACTGACGTCACTTTCACGTCATAAAAAGTTTGTCCCAATGACGTCATTATTTCGTCCCATGACGTCAGCGACGAAATATGACCAATAAAAAACGTCATTATGACGTCATCTTGCTACCTGGGTTGTAAGTTAGTTATTGAAATTAGCATTTTGTCTTAAAATGTATAGGCCTGTCGACTTATTTTACATTGGTTGTGATCCAAAATTTAGGAGATTATGAAATGGTTAGGGATTTTATTGATTGAAAGTAAAAGATTATTATTTAGAGAAGAAAAAGTATTTTTTTTTAAATTTTGTACCACCCTTACATCGAAAAAATAATTTTGACTCAAATTAACAAGTACGAAAATTGTATGCGGAAGCACAAAACACATTTGCTTTGACATAATTTTTTCTGCTCTTTTCAAATCTGCAAACGAATTTTCAAAATTTTAATATACACGGTGTTGTTTTAAACTGATTCAATTTCTTTCATTTTTTTCTAGTCCGTACCTGGATTATGAATTATAATTTATTTGGTATTCGGTACAATACAGGATGAAGAGTTTATGCTGTGAATATGAAAAATATATACAATGTGGATCGTAAAGTTATAAACCATCAAAGAAATAGTCAAAATACATAAAACACCCTGTATCTCGGTTATAAAGAGCGCTAGACCCATCATATGGGGGTTTTTTAGAACCACCTAGGCGACCTCTACCTACCCCTACCGTATGCCCATTTCCCAATGAAACACCCTGTATACCTCATAAGTCAATAAAAATATCTGATAACTCTGATGTTTTTTTTAGTTTCGTTTCACCGTTGAAAGTAATATTTTGATAATGTGTCTTTTTGTGTCATTATTTTCTCTGATCTGTACATTATGGCCAACATGAATTGCTACCGGAATATATCACAACTGGATACCCAATCATTTTGATGCACTCATGTTAAAAGAATGTAACTTGGTTGCATAATTTAAAACACATCCTATTAGATGTTTATCAACGAATGTAAATGAATATGCATTTTTAATATGAATAAGTTGTAGATTTCATGTTATAATCTTAGGTTTTTCTAGTAATTAAAGTGTAAATTTTAATAAATTGCTCAAAATTATACATAATTATTCATTATTTGCATTTTCCTCGGCATTTTCTGAGAACATAATTACCATAGTAATGTATATTTTTTATACAATTAGAAAAGTCACGTGATTTTTTTGCACACGGTGTGGAAGACACAAATAAATAAGCAAACGCAAGCCGGGAGAGAGTAGTTTTTGCTAGTGGCAGCAGCCTAAAATACAAATCGACGTTGGGAAGCACAATCCGCTATCTTTCGAAATTGAGGAAAATTAATAAGGGTAAGTGATTTTCGATTTATATATTTACCGCTGCAATAAGAGTAGTTTTTGCTGTAAATGTTTCCGTGTTTTCAATTATCATCAAATTTGATTTCTTTATAGATGGACCTTACTAAACTTAATTCGGTGTCTCTTATAGAAAAAAAACCAGTTGTAAAACTGACAGAGTTACCTAAGGATACACCGTTCCAAATAACAGCAGGACGAATAGTGAAGACGAAATTTGGGGAGGCAGTGCTGCTCCAACTCAATGATATAGCGGTATTCCTACCCCAAAGGGTGACCGAAACATACCGGCCGCACGTAGCGAAGTTCAGCAGCCTAAAATACAGTCTAAAATACAGAGGACAAATCGACGTTGGTAAGCCCAATCCGCTAACATCTTTCGAAATCGAAAAAAATATTCATCAATGATTTGAATAAATAGTTATATGGATGTGTTTGTGTTTTCTTCCCACATTTGACGTGACAACGTGACATTTGACGTGAGAATGTGACATTTGACGTGAAAGTGTGACATCCACAGGGTGGGAGGTGAATAAACAAAAGTGGAAAACAATATGCTGTAGGAACTGCAAAATAAAATATCATTTTTTTTCTTAATTGCGTTTATTATACCTTTTCATATATTTATTATAGTCAGGATGACTGACAAAACAATAACAAAATGCATTATTACAATTACAATTAAAAGTAAAGTTAACGCCTTGCATGTGCGATTCTTGACCTAGCTCCGCCGACGTTGGCATACTCTCCTCGCACCGAAAATGTTCCCCACAAGGCACAGATTTTGGCTGCATCTCTTTCTTCGAGGTAAGTAATGACTGGAGATTTGACGGGCATTTTTTCATTCCTTTCTGTCTTCCTCACAGTCTGTGTCTTCACAGCTCAAAGTTATGAAATAACTATTGTCTTCACAATCACAATAACTCGTCTTATTTTCGTACAATCTGCAACTCGAACAATAATACCAACACATTTAGAAGCACTTGAAAAGACTAAATAATGCACCACTTAAAAGTCTATTAACAGGCCAGGCAAGGCTACTCGGCTCGGTTCGGCTTTGGCTCATATCTTACCTAAGTTAAAGAAAAATTCTTAAAAGTCTATAATAGACCAGGCAAGGCTACTCGGCTTCGACTCATATCTTTTTCTTCCAATCACCATCACAATATGCTTGGCTCGCGCACTCTGCTAAACATCGCATCTTATTTACACACTTTTGACGTTTGACATTTGACATGACAACGTGACGTTTGACGTGATAGCGTGACGTTTGATGTGATAGCGTGACGTTTGATGTGACAACGTGACGTTTGACGTGATAGCGTGACGTTTGACGTCGCGCCTTTGTCACTTGTCAGGATGTTGCTTTTCGCTATCACTCTGTATCCGGCAACACTCTTACTTTTTATCCGCCCTGTATATAATAGTTAATGCCTTTCGAGCATGTTACTTTTGATCCACCCCTGTATATAATAAGGTCTTTCGAGCATGTTACTTTTGATCCATCCTGTATATAATAAGGCCTTTCGAGCATGTTACTTTTGATCCATCCTGTATATAATAGCAGTTCTATGGTCGTCATCTGTCACAGTTGGTCACTTGTCATCTGTCACAGTTTGGTCACTTGTCACAGAACGTTCTATGGTCACTTGTCATATGTCACAGTTCTATGTTCACCTGTCATATGTCACTTGTCTGTCACCTGTCACATAACGTTAATTTCTATGATAACTTGTCACCTGTCACTTGTCTCTCACCTGTCATATATCACTTGTCGCCTGGGGAGGGGGTCGGGGCACTCCCATTGGTCAAGGGGAGGGGCCGGCGGGATGTCTGGCTGAAGTGTAGTTATGCCTACTTTCCAAATTCAAAAAGCGCACATCCTGAATGCTAGTTCGTATCAGTAGCCAAAGTAGGCGCTAGTGGTAACTTTGTGCTACACGTTCAACATCTCTGTTTTATTCATTACTCTATAATGATCTGTAGTGGCTGGGATCAAATGCAAAAATCAGAGTGTACTCCTCAAATTCAATTAAGAAAATAATTCTAATGAGTGTGTCAATGTGTCAGCTACTCGCTATGCAGCGGATATTAATTGAACATTAGCTGTGTATAGATATTCATATTCTTATTTTAAAATTGTAAGGTGTACTGTTGGTGGGCTATCCCATTTTAGTGAAGTCCCGGCTTCAGATTGTATATATATTATTGTATAAATCTATATACCTTAAGTATATCATACACTACACATCCACTATCAAGTTGATCATTATTTCGTTTTTAAAATAGAAGCTTGTTGGCAACAGTCACTATCGATAAATTTAGTAACACTCCCGATAATCTACATGCATAGTATTCATTTTGTTTTAATTTCAGGATGTCGGAAGTCATATTTTATGTTCTATTGAAAGATTCTTCATTTTTTTTTTAACATAGCAATGACTACCTATTAGGAGGTCAACTGGTCGTAAAAGGAATAAAAAGTACAATACGGTATAACAATTATTTACTTAACAAACGACAAAAATACACTAAAAACAATATACATTTACAATTCAAAATTTTTTCCTAAACCGGCCCAATGATCGGGCACTTCCAAAAAATATTTATGCATTGCTTCTATGAAACGTTTTTGATATTCTTCGGGCGATATTATGGTTGGTAATTTGCCTTGCCCACCCAATATTCCGCTTTTCTTAACCATGGTTTCTAATCGTTTATCCCATGTAAATGTCCGTATATAATCTGGAAAAGGAGGGAAACATTAACGCTGCAAATACTCGGTTGTAGGAAAAACTTTTGACCAAAATAATTCCAGAAAATTAAGGACGAACCCACTAACATGTGACACGTCTCACGATTTTTCAGTAAAATTATTTTAGAATTTAACACAATCGACAGTAGTTTAGGAATTTTATTAAACAAAATATGAAAAATATTTACCTATGATGCCTAATATTAATTCTTTATTATCCGGATCCAATCCTACCAATAAAGAATAATCCATCACAGATTGCGTAGAAAGGAACTCGGTATCATTTTGTATCGCATTTATTAAAACTGATTTGGAATGTTGTAATACGTATAAAGGAGAATCACAGGTCACTAAAAACAATAACAAACTATCATATACTGATGTGCAGCATTTAGATTTTTTCTTTCTTGTCATAAAATCCACTTTTTGTTGTCCACGCTCGCGTACTCTTTGGAAGATATTTCAATAAATGGCGTTAGTATCTGGACAAGACAATTTAATAATTTTGATTAGGGTTTTACTTACTTTTCATAAGATTTTCATCAAGCAGCACTATTTCTTCACCTTGATTATCAGGAACGACTAATCTATTCCGTATAGATCCTTTTAAATCGAATTTTTGTGAAACTTTTCTATTATAAAACAAATTTTCCATGACTAGAATATTGGATCGATAAGGAACGCTGGAATTATTTTTAAATACAATTTGATAGATTCCTAATATTTTGCCTAAAAGTGTCAATTGTTTTGTAGTTTTACACTTGTTCATGTAGGCGAAATAATTAGAAGACGATTCGAGGAAGAGATCCACCTCGGATTTTGTCATTTCCTTGAGAATGAATCTGTCATCTAAAATAAATAATAATTATTCTTATTCATCGTGAATAAAAGGCGAGTTAGGTGAAAACATTTGTATAGGGGAGCAATAGACATTTATAAAATATTTTGAAGCGATAATTTGCTTTTTAAGAAGCTTGGAATAAAAAATGATTCAATACATGTCATAATTCATACCACCCTGTCAGTTTTTTTAAATAATGCAACGAAAAAATTTATTTTTAATATTTGTATTTGGAAATATTTATTCAAAATATTTGTCAGGATATAAAAACAGTTCCATCAGTTCAGTGTGGCCAACAAAAAGTGTATTTTTCTGACAAGAGTGACAGTTGAGGTCTACTATTCAAAACAAAAATTTCGCATGCTTTTTATCATTTCGAACATCTATATTGCTTTATGAAAATGACTTTTTAGCTGAATACTCACCATATCGATGGCCAATAATTCTAGGAACTCTTGGCATGTCACCATTCCATTTCTGTTATTCAGTCACTAATTATGTCAAATGTCAGTGGAAAAAGTAATTAGAAGAATAGAGATACAGCTAATTAGAAATGCTACAAAAATCCAATCAAAAGTGGACATACACAATTAAACGAATATCAACAAATATAAACATAACTGACATTTGACTTAACTAGTTACTGATTAACATAAATGAAATGGTGATATGCTAAGAGTTTCTAGAATTATTGGCCATCGATATGTTGAGTATTCAGCTGAAAAGTCATGTTGAATTTCAAGATTTACGCTTCGAGGGTGTATTCATTATTTTAATAAAGCAATATAGATATTAGCAATGATAAAAAACATGCAAAATCTTATGTTTTGAACGGTAGATTTTAACTGTAATTCTTGTCATAAAAAACCACTTTTTGTTGACCATACTGACCATGGTGCAAGGATAAACAGGTGTCTATCCTTACACCATGATACTGACAGACAGCTCCTCCATTCTGTTGAACGTGCTTATAAAACCATCGACATATATGTCAAATGTCGATGAATACAACAACAAAAACTCAATTTCATTTCATATATTATACGACAATTATTTATTCATTCACCTCTTTGGATCATACTATGAAGAGCTGAACTTCCTGATACACTATACAATTTATTATTAAAATCATAAGTCACCTCCAGCTGTTCATGCATTTTCACTAAAATACAAATTAAAATATCTCCAAACAAAAATATTTATATATTATGTTTTAAAAATATGACATAAATGACAGTTGATGCATCATCAATCATCATCAATCGGTAGCGTATTTTAATTCTTATTGAAAAAATGGCGACTGATACCACAGCGCTCAATCTGATCAGTTAACAAAACACGCTTTCAGCGAGAAATTGATGATGCTTCGGTAGCGCTACGTTGTGATGATCGAGACCATTGTGATTATTTTTTGACGTTTCTTGAAACCAATAAAATTTTTCTAAGATCTGTTAAATTATTTTCAATTTATTCTCACTCTCTTCTGATATTACTACAGATAATACAACTCATGTATCATCTCATCCTCAGTAATCAGAGGCTATGAAACACAAATGAGAGAAGTGATGCAAATTTAGACAAATATCTGCTTAAAATTAAACGAGGCTACATAAATAACCAGTCTGCAGTAGATGTGATGACAGTATACGAAAATTATTAATAATTTTTAGTACCCCAAAGAACACACATTTCAATAAAAAGTCACAGTAGAATGGCATTCATTTCGGGAATTAATTATTGAAGATACTACTCGTTAGAGCCATCAGAATATTAAACTAGTTATATTACCCTTGAAAATACACAAAATTCAAATTTGGGACAACTTACCTACGGTTTTTGAAAAATTCGATCCCGATTTTCCGCCTCTAGCATTCCACTGCACCGATCTAGACAAAGATCTGATATAAGCTTCTTCGCCCATGGGTAAAACAGCAGCTCTAAGATTAGCAAACTGTTCCGCCAAATACACTCTACAGAAAAAGTTACTAGATCCGTCTTGAAACTGTACCTCTATGTGCGTTTTTCTAACTTTCTTTGCGGCTTCTTGAGATCCTGTGGCATTTGACGATTCAACACTGAAAATTAATGTTTATTTGAATATTTGATCAGTTATTTAAATCTAAACGGACAATTCCAGAATGGCGTTATAGTTTGGCAAGTTTATCCGGGGCATCGGTAAGAGGCGAGGAAACATGGCGCATATCTGTCATATACGTACCAATGGCGTACTGGACCTATTTTATAAAGTAAAACTGAAAAAACAAAGGTCACTGACAATACCAACGCCACTGGATGAATAAATATCAGTCAATTGACGAAGGGAGGGAAGAACACACGCATGCGTGCACAACGATGCCAGTGCCTGAAGAAGTTCATAACATATTTGGAAAAGTGTTAATATTTATAAATTGAAAAAATTATGTTGATAGACAAAATCCAAGAAAACAAGCACATTAAAGAATTAACGTTTGATCATATTGTTAATAATAAAAAGTCCATTCTAATTATTATAACTACATATTTATAGGACCTTAGTTTTTCCATAGTCGTGTCCAAATCTATTAAACATGCCTTGATTGATAAAGTAATCAGCCACCCATGGCCATAAGTCGATTTCTCATCTGTTCAGTAGATGATTTAGATGTTTATTCTACATATAAGATGAATGTATTTGATTTTTGACAATCCTAAATGTTTATTGTAGATATAAGGTGAATGTATTTGATTTGATTTGATAACTCCTTAATGACCTTAGATTGTTTTACCGTACTTAGCTAAGAGCTGGTACTCGAATTAGTAGGATTTATAATGGCAGATATTCAATACAATTGCTTACTGAAGATTTTAAAGGAACAGTTTCAGCGAACTTTACTATACGAGGGGTATTAAAAATGTTTTCAAACGACAAAAAAAAGAACATTCAGATTTCGAATTAGAAAATAATAAACCTTTCTTAAACATTATATTATGGAACATTGAAAGTATATTCTACAACTAGAAAAATTACCATGACGTTACTGCTATGTATGACTTAAATTTTCTCCATTTCCAAAATGTGGAAATGGAGAAAAAATAAGCTTAATTTAGGAGGGACAACAAAAATAGTTTTCTAAAACATTAAATTGGGAAAGGTGAGAATTCAAGAAAGAAAATGAAAATTTAAAAGATAATAAAAACATTTAGGAAAATTGACAAAATACCACACATACCTTATTTCTGATACACTCGACGAGGTGATCTGAATGCTACTTTCGGTTTTAGTTTCTTTGGTTTTCAAAAATCCCAATAAGTGTTTAGCCTTATCATCATCCACTTTATCCTTTTCAGCGTTACTTTTTCTTTTCGTTCCAGGACTGTTGGAAACATCGGAAGATTTTTTTGTCGACAATTCATCGAATAATCTTTTATATTCGTTAGAAGCCAGCGTGTAGGATACGATAGAACTGGGTTGATTTTCAAATACTATCACGGGTATTGAGGAGTCCGATAAATTGTAGTGTTCATTACTGCTGAAAGGTGCCTGAAAATTAAAACATTTGTTAATATTTTTGTTGGTTTTTTTTTGGAATAAAAAATCTTACGTTGATAATAGATGCGTTATTCGACGACGGTAGTAGAGATGATAAGATAGTTTTGACTGTTTTCTTGTCCGATTCCTTTTTACCGTCTGTTGAATCTTCATTTTGGGAGAACACTGTACTTTCCGATTGAGATCTATGGTGACTTTTCGGGGATGACGAAGAATAAGAATCTTCTGGAAAAAGCAGTGATAATTTTTTTATTTTAACAACTTTAACATTATAAAGTATTATTACAGAAAACTGTAATATTGTCTTATTTAATAAAGCGAGTTTCCAATAAATATCACAGAATATTAATTATTCTATCGCTTGATAAATTTTTGAAAAATATTTTTCATACATTGAACGTTCAACTTGGAAGATACATCTACTTCCTGGGCTATAGGACCCGACGGATATTGGATTACGGGGCTGGCATATCTATAAGATATTTAAACCAACCATTCTGGTTTGCAGTTAGAAGTAGTTATTTCTTCTTAGTTGAACGATCAATGTCTTTGAAAAATATTTTTCAAAAACCTTATGGCGATAGGATAATTAATATTCTGCGATGACTTTATCATTCACAATTCAATATAAAAAATAATGTCTCACTATCAAAACAAAGAATTCAACTTTCAATACTTCAAAAACTAAACTCCATTATTTTTTTTAATTTCTTGGGAAATTAAACCACAATATTTTTGAATTCTTTATTTCAACGTTTCGGTAGCGTTCCAGCTACCGTTTTCAAGAAAAAATAAGTAAAAATTGATTTTTATTCCTAACTGACACAACGGAAAAAATTTGACAACTAGACAATCAAAAATATTTTGAAGTTTAAGACTGCAAAATTTTGTTATCAAATTTTTATTAAGGTCCATTCATAGTAGATCATATCCCCGGTAAAATTTCAAATGAAATATTTCATTTTATGACATTCCAACGATATGATAGTCTACTAGAAATGGAATCCAGTGAAGTGCACGTTCCAGGAACGGGTATGAAACAAGTGTATACCGCAAACCAACACACACTAATAGATATTTGAATTTTAACTCTAATCATTCTATAAGCGTTAAAAAAGGGATAGTAAAATCTTTATACGATAGGGCCAGAATCATTTGTTCTAGTGATGATCAATTTACAAAGGAGAAAACTTTTTTAAAAGATGTTTTAAATAACAATAATTACCCTGCAGAATTTGTAAATAAGGAGATTAAGCATATAGAGAGGGACTCATTGTTAATACCCCATAACAATAATATTAATAATTCAACAAACATAATTTTTAGAAACTTGACAATACCGTATGTTAAGGGTTTATCAGAAAGAATTAAAAAAATTGGTAATCAATTCAATATTAGAACTAGTTTTAAATCGAATAATACATTAAGATCAATACTAACAAAAACGAAACCAAAGAATGAAGAACAATCTTCCAAAAACTGCATATATCAAATATCATGCGAATGCGACAAATTTTATTTAGGTGAAACATCTAGACCATTGAAAGTAAGAATAAACGAACACAAAAAATATATTAAAGATAGGGAATTCTTTAAGTCAGCTATTTGTAAACATGCTTGGGAAGAGGGTCATCAAATTCAATGGGATTCATCAAAAATAATATTAAAAGAACCCAATGATAAAAGACGAAAAATCAAAGAAAGTGCTTTAATACAACTAAATGCAGATAAATGTGTAGCTAGTATTTCAGCCGAATGTAGTCAAATTTGGTTACCAATGTTAGAAAGAGAAATTTCCAATAATCAATTACCTGCTTTATCAGGATAGCATCATAAGTTTTTATCCAGGTTTTCTTATGATTTATAATTTGAATAGTTGTTAATCGATACACAATTCAATACATAAAATCACAAAACTGAGTATACATACATATTTTGAAAACTTAAATATTCATAAACAAAAAAAGTATCAAGAAACGCGTTTTATTAACAACATTTCCAATATAAGCGAAAAAACGCGCTATCCCAATTTAAAAACCGTTCCTGGAACGTGCACTTCACTGGATTCCATTTCTAGTAGACTATCATATCGTTGGAATGTCATAAAATGAAATATTTCATTTGAAATTTTACCGGGGATATGATCTACTATGAATGGACCTTAATAAAAATTTGATAACAAAATTTTGCAGTCTTAAACTTCAAAATATTTTTGATTGTCTAGTTGTCAAATTTTTTCCGTTGTGTCAGTTAGGAATAAAAATCAATTTTTACTTATTTTTTCTTGAAAACGGTAGCTGGAACGCTACCGAAACGTTGAAATAAAGAATTCAAAAATATTGTGGTTTAATTTCCCAAGAAATTAAAAAAATAATGAATAATATACCACAAGGAACATACAGAAGATAACTAAACTCCAATGTCAATTGTGTCACTTTTCTATACTTCTCACCTATTCCAGACCGTTTTCGACTTTTCGATTACAGAAAACCATATAAATTTGTAAAGATTTCACTCCAAAACGATTTTAAAAGAATCAATTTTTGGTTTGACATTTCTATATATTTTATTTCACTTGATAATCTGACATTACATTATTAAATCTATACCTTGTTTTTAAACTAAGAGGAACATTTTAAGAAACCTTAAGCACACCACTAAAAGTTACTATATTGGGAGGGTCGTGTTCAGACTTATTGAACTAATTGACACTTATGTGATTTATGTATTGTACTGCTCGCATTTGTCGTGGCCAATGAGAGATCAAGGTATGTCTATGGTTCATACAACAGCCTTTTTGGTGTGCGTCATCGTTTGTGACGTATATTCGGGTTTTGGGTATGTCGTTCATTTTATTTGCCATTTTGACACATATCTAACCCTAAATTTGATAAATAAAATCATCAGGTTCGCATTCAGCAAAATTCGACAAGGCAATGAAATTAATAGTTACCAGCTTCTTTTTCTAAACTGCAAATACTTGAGAACTTTCAAAATGCTAATGTTTTTCCGTGTATCTAGGCATATTTTTGTATTATTTGAATAAATATAACAATAATATTCATATTAACTTTTCATAAATAATAATTGACCGTGAACAACAAAGTACAGACCTGACAAGAACTGTCAGTGGGACAGTAGAAAAAGATGTCAGACACATTGACAATACGAAAGGTATATCTGCATGCCTATTTTAAATAAAGAAATTTCTCCCGATTGATAGGTCGCGCTTACGCTTAATCTGAACATCAACCAATCAAATATTGGTAAGTTAATGATTAGGATTGACGTTTGTAATAAATTTGAACGGTTCATTATTGCGATATTTTGATTAGGATTAATCAAAGACCTGACTTTTTTTGCATTTCTTTCCACGTAATGTGTTAGAAAGACATTAACAAACGATGACGCACACCAAAAAGGCTGTTGTATGAACCATAAATACCTAATCGTAATTGGATCCAGGACATAGGGCCAGACATTGGCGAACACAGCTACCGAATGTCACATTATTGTGAAAACATTGTGATTATAATATGTAAAATATGATGAATGACCAAATTTGATAATTTGAGTATAAATTTGTATAGTATGTATAAAATGCAATTAAATGTTTATATCTTGAATTATCCTTTATTTATTGGAAGTTTAGGTACAGCACAAAATAAAGCTAAACAGGTTTTGATTTAAAAAAATACGATAATATTGTAGGTACCGTAATGTGTGTATTATTAAAAATAAGATTTACTTGTAAACTTTGCTTCTCTGCCAGCAATAAATGACCCAAACTTAATAATTTCCTTCGTTTCGGGGGCGAAGAAAGTCCACTGGTACTTGGAGTACAGTCTTGGTCCATATTCAAATAGTAACAAAGTAGGTAATACAACAAAACAACACAATGAAGTAAAAAAAGCGCAAATACAATAATATGAGGTAATAAGTCCAAACACAATATGAAATAGCAAACGCAAACAGAATGATAAACAGCAAACGCGCAAAAGTGGTAATAAAGAATATTTTTATGCAAATAAACACAAATGCCAAAACTGACAAATAGCGTTGTCAGTTCTATCAAAAGAGCTGTGTGGAACGGGCGGCTATCTGACCAATGATTATCCTGCAGAAATGCCAAC
This sequence comes from Galerucella nymphaeae, assembly GCA_963978555.1. NCBI lineage: Eukaryota > Metazoa > Arthropoda > Insecta > Coleoptera > Chrysomelidae > Galerucella > Galerucella nymphaeae. The sequence continues at coordinate 10,974,358 of OZ021710.1, forward strand.
TTAAACTCAAATCACTCCTCTTAGTTTAAAACTAAGGTAAAGTGAACGATAAAAATCCCAGATATTTAACAACTAAACACCTAGACTTGTTAGAATTCGAAACAAAATCATTAATAAAAAATAACTTACTATCGCTGTTATCAAAGCTTCCCAATTTCCTAGAAACGACGTTAAGTTGTTCTTTTTCCTCCTGTAGATTCAACTCCGGATATTCCGAAGATTCTTCAACGTTAACATCGATCGATTTCTCTTTCTTTTTATCACCATCTTTCTTGCGAGTCAAATCGTTTAGACGGACGTTCCAAGATTCGACTATTTCAACGATATTACTCTTCAATTTCGTTAGTGCATCCGATATGTTCCAGTATGCTCCAATCAACACTTAAAATATACCCAATCAACGTTTCGTACCTTAAATTTCAATTAAAAATACCTTTTTCGTCAAACTGTTTATTCTCTATAGTAGGCGACGTTAATTTCAACTGGACTTCTTCAACTTTTTGTTTGAACTGGTTGTGATCCTTCGATAAGATTTGTTTGAAATGTCCGTTAGATTCGGTTTCGTCTCCAGTTAAACTTTTCACTTTATCCTGTATCAAAGAGAAGAGGTCGTGTCCTTTTTGAGCCATATTTTTGATGTCATCGATTAACTGACTATGGAGTTTATTGTTATCATATTTTATCTCTATTAAAGGCGGCGGCAAAGATATTTCTAATATGGTTATTTGGCTGTACCTGAAATATTAAAATACTCATCAAAGAAAGCAAAGCTGTAACATAAATTATTAGTCCAGTCGAGTTAGCCTAAAAACTATCAAAACATGGATGTGAAAGCAAAAGGCGTTTCAAGCGAAAATCCACGTCATAAGAAAGTGCGCCCAGTTCAATATTGATGAAGGATATAGAAGATAAAGGATTATCATAATGACAGATAGTCAAGGAGCCATTAAAGCACTGAGCTCTTGTGTAATCAGTTCCAAAATGGTGAGGGAATGCCTAGACAAACTCAATGAGCTAAGCGAGATATGGATTCCAGGACACACTGGAATAAAAGGGAATTAAATAGCAGATGAACTAGCAAAGAGGGGGACTGAAATACCTTTCTGGGGGCCTGAACCCTTTCAGCTCCAATGTAATATTGGAAGAAATAGGTGAAGCCAAAAGAAAGAGATTGGAAAGATCTAGTAGGCCTTAGACAATCAAAGATTCTTCTGGGTGACTACAACCTGTTGAGATCAAATGAATGCATAAGTCAAAGTAAAACTGCGGTAAGAGTTTTAACAGGGATCCTAACGGGACATTGTCGCCAGAATGGGCACCTGAAAAAGCTCAAAATAGTGGAGGAAGAAGAAAGCAGATATTGTGCATGGAAGAAAAAACCTCCATCCACATACTTTCCAACTGCACAACACTCCAGAATCCTACATACATGCATACAAGCAGTAGGCAAAATTTTTGATGGAATCCTTTAAAAATATCATGGTTAATAATAATCCGTTGCCTCCACCGGTTTTTAGGCTGTGCTAATTGCACAATAACAGTTTATAGCCAAAACAACCAAAAATGGGTCTATTTTTCGACATGTTTTCGAATTTTACTCTGAAAGTATTGAGTTTATCGTGCATATGTATACGAACAAAGTTATAGAGTGTAAAATTTGCTATAAAATTCTGTAGTTTGAAATGTAAAAATTCCCATCCTTTCAGCTACAGCGGATGAATAAGTAAACAAAATTAAAAAACAGCTGTTTTCAGACGTTTTGGCTATAACCTGTTATTTTGCAATTAGCACAGCCTAAAAAAACGGTGGAAGCAACGGATTATCATTAACCATGATATTTTTGAGAGATTCCATAAAAAATCCTACTACTCGCCTACTGCTCTTACATCTACCTTAAATGCTAACCCGACTATACCTTGTTTTTAAACTAAGAAGAGCATTTTAAGAAACCTCAAACACACCACTAAAAGTAAAGATTGCGAGAGTGTTCCGAAAGGGTCGTGTTTAGACTTATTGAAAATTGAACTAATTGACACTCACGTGAAAGTATGTATAAAATGCAATTAGTTTATATGTTTAATTATCCTTTATTTACATTGGAAGTTTAGGTATAGCACAAAATAAAGCCAAACAGGTTTTGATTTAAAAAAATAAGATTTTACTTGTTAACTTATAAACTTTGCTTCTCTGTCAGCGATAAATGACCCAAAGTTAATAATTTCCTTCGTTTAGGGGGCGAAGAAAGTGCACTGGTACTTGGAGTACAATATTGGTCCATATTCAAATAGTAACAAAGCAACACAAAATAAGAAGTGAAGAAACACAAATACAATAATAAGAGGTAATAAGTCCAAACACAATATGAAATAGCAAATGCAAACAGAATGATAAACAGCAAAAGCGAAAAAGTGGTAATAAAGATTGGAATATTTTTATGTAAATAAACACAAATGTCAAAACTGACAAATAGCATTGTCAGTTGTATAGAAAGAGCTGTGTGAAACGGGCGGCTATCTAACCAATGATTAGCCTGCAGAAATGCCAACTTAAACTCAAATCACTCCTCTTAGTTTAAAAACAAGGTATATTATATAATCTCTAAAATGAACTTACTTGAACGTAGCAACATAATTTTTATATCCGAAATATTGATAATGATCGTGATGAAGGCTATGATTACAGGACGATTGCCCTCTCCTACTGAAAACGTCCCCGTAAAATTTCAGTTCCAAATATTTGGCGAACGAATAGGACCAGGTGTCGGCCGACATGGGAACAACCGGAGATACTTTTTGACATTTAGTACACCACGTCCACATAACGATGTGATCTTCCGAAAATTCATTTTCGAAATGATTCAAACAAATCGTAACGCATCCGATGTTGTGAACGAATCTTCGTACGTGATGTACCATGGGCGTATCGCAAGATTTCGAAGGGCAGTTGTAAGTTGATCGAAAACAATATCTTTCCAAAAAACATCCTAGAGGGATGTCGTTACGGCCGTAGAAGTCCATATATACTATCCTTAAAGTAATATTAAGATTGTATTTAGTTGACAGCATACAAATTTAAAAAGTACTTCACTTACCAAGGGTTTACGCAAAAAGCCGGTGCGTTGTTTGACTCTACACTATAACTGCAAAATAGCACAGCTAGTTTTTGGTGATTGATTGGATCGAGAACGTCTTTGATATTATTTTCGGTTGTTTTTTCGTTAGTTCGTCGTTGTGTTTTGATGCAAATGTTGTCTTTCTTTTCGTACCTTCCACCGCAAGCTCTAAAGTTTGCCAGAAGATTTTTAACTCGAGTATCTTCTCCGCTTTCGGTTAATTTTAATAATAGGAATGGATGAATTGATTTAATCTGAAATTAAAGTATGGATAATAAAACAAATAATTTAATATCCACATATAAGTTATTTCATTGCAACAAGCACTTTTTGGGTGAAGAAGAATCATGCATTTTTCGTCATCGTTTTATGCAACACACAATACTTTTGGCATCACTACGCTACTTTCGGTTATGCAACACAATTAACAGTGAAGCGTATGTAGTGTTGCATTTATTTACCAAATTTACTATTTGGGGGTTCATTTTCATTTACCATGGAAGTACCATACAATTTTTAAATGGGAACCATTAATTTGCAAACATTTCTATCCACCATAAACGTAAAATTTGTGTTAGAGAATCTTTGATTTGTAAAAATTCCCAATTTACATGCGCTTACGTTAAAATTTTTGAAATACTTGGACAAATTTCCCCCCATCATAGGCATAGTACAAAATTTTCGAAAAGGAGTTTTTTGTGAAAATTGAGTAGTGAGTAACTTACTTTTTCGTTAACTTTTTACTTTCTCCATATTTTCAATATTTGTTTTCATAATAATGTGCATGAGCAATAAGCACTTTTTTGGTGAAAAAGAATCATGCATTTTTCGTCATCGTTTTATGCAACACACAATACTTTTGGTAACAATACGCTACCTTTGGTTATGCAACACAATTAACAATGAAGCGTATGTAGTGTTGCATAATTTACTATTTGGGGGTCCATTTTCATTTACCATGGAAGTACCAAACAGTTTTTAAATAGGAACCATTTATTTGCAAACATTTCTATCTACCATGGACGTAAAATTTGTGTAGGGAAATTTTTGATTTCTAAGAATTCTCAATTGACATGGGCGTCCGATAAAATTTTGAAATACTTGGACAAATTTCCTCCCATTATAGGCATATTAAATTTTTTTCGAAAAGGAGTTAATTTTTGTGTGAAATTTAAGTAGTTACTTGAAGTTATTTTATTGCAACATTTCCACTTTCTCCATACTTTCAATATTTGTTTTCATAATAATGTGCATGAGCAATAAGCACTATTTGGGTGAAGAAAAATCATGCATTTTTCGTCATCGCTTTATGCAACACACAATACTTTTGGTTACACCACGCTACTTTTGGTTATGCAACACAATTAACAATGAAGCGTATGTAGTGTTGCATTTATTTACAAAAATTTCTATTTAGGGGTCCATTTTCATTTACCATGGAAGTACCATACAATTTTTAAATAAGAACCATTAATTTGCAAACATTTCTATCCACCATGGAGGTGAAATTTGTGTAAGAGAATTCTTGATTTGTAAAAATTTCCAATTGACATGGGCGTACGATAAAATTTTGAAATACTTGGACAAATTACCTCCCATCATAGGCATATTACAAAATTTTCGAAAAGGAGTTAAGTTTTGTGTGAAAATTGAGTAGTGAGTAACTTACTTTTTGGTTAAATTTTCACTTTCTCCATATTTTCAATATTTATTTTCATAATAATTTGCATAAGCAATAAGCACTTTTTGGGTGAAGAAAAATCATGCATTTTTCGTCATCGCTTTATGCAACACACAATACTTTTGGTTATGCAACACAATTAACAATGAAGCGTATGTAGTGTTGCATTTATTAACAAAAATTTGTATTTAGGAGTTCATTTTCATTTACCATGGAAGTACCATACCAAACATTTCTATCTACCATGGACGTAAAATTTGTGTAAGAGAATCTTTAATTTGTAAAAATTCCTAATTGACATGGGCGTACGATAAAATTTTTCAAATACTTGAACAAATTTCCCCCCATCATAGGCATATTACAAAATTTTCGAAAAGGAGTTAAGTTTTATGTGAAAATTGAGTAGTTAGTGACTTACTTTTTCGTTAACTTCGATTTGATCGCATTTGGTATCTTCAGAACTGTTCCTCCATTTATTTTTAACGTTATTTTCAAAATGAACGCTAAAATATAAATCATCGGGAAAGCATTTTCTCAGCTTGCATTTCTTACCGATTTCGGTTTCCAGATAAGGTACAGCAAACACTATATAAGGACTTATGCATAAAATCGTATCATCCAATTGTTTTTTAAAATTATTCGAAAACGGTAATTTCGCCACGGCCAGAGTTTCACCGGTAGATTTATCGAATTCTGCGTTCGAATGTAACGGGTCGGTAAAATCATCGACTAAAGTTTTCCTATTTTCGCTCGTTTGTTCATCTCGACTGAATCTTTTGATTACCGGCCGTTCCGTTTTTTTATTAACTTCAGAATCGTTGGAAAAAACTGATTTATTTTCGGTCATATCCGGACTGTTGTCCTCTAAAAATTCTTTGGAAATCGGGGGTATTGCGAACTCGTCCATCAAGAAGGATTTTTCTAAACGCCAACTGTACATGGCGAATAACATTAGCACGCATGCTTCTTTCAATTTCGATAACTCCGATTCTGATCCGCCTCGCAATAATACCGTGCTGCCTAGATGAGGCGCAGGTAATCCCTCAAAGAACATGAGGGTTTTAGTTTGACCTGAAAAAATTAAACTATATTCAATCCACTATGGCTAAATTTTTATAGAAATGTATATTAACTATGTTAGTTTATATAAAATACTCTGTATATCAACTACTTTCACTTTCGTTTGGTTAAAACAGCTGGTAATGAGGGTGGGTACTATCAATTTTTAAACAAAAAAAATTGTTCATTAGATATTTGTGTTCTGCCCATTATTACATTTTTACATAATTTAAGCTTATTTGAGATGTAAATTAAAGCTCCAGAATAGAGGAGTCCAGTCTAAGGTCAGTGTGGCCAACAAAAAGTGTTTTTTTCTGACAAGAATTAAAGTTGAGGTCTACTGTTCAAAACATAAGATTTTGCAAGTTTTTTATTATTTCGAATATCTTTATTGCTTTATTGAAATAATGAATACACCCCCGAAGCGTATACTATATAGAAATTTAAAAAGACTTTTTAGCTGAATACTCAACATATAAGTGGCCAATAATTCTAGGAACTCTCGGCGTGTCACCATTTCATTTCGGTTATTCAGTCACTAGCTCTGTCAGTGAAAAAAGTAATTAGAAGAATAGAGATACAGCTAATTAGAAATACTACAAAAATCTAATCGAAAATGGACGTACACAATTAAACGAATATCAACAAAAATAAATATAACTGACATTTGACATAACTAGTGACTGAATAACAGAAATGAAATGGTGACATGCCAAGAGTTTCTAGAATTATTGGCCACTTGTATGTTGAGTATTCAGCTAAAAAGTCATTTTAAATTTCAAGATATAAGCTTCGGGGGTATATTCTGTATTTTAATAAAGCATGCAAAATCTCATGTTTTGACAGTGGACCTCAACTGTAATTCTTGTCAGAAAAAACCACTTTCTGTTGGCCATACTGACCTTGGACTGAACTCCTTTATTCAGAAGTCATCTACAGTCGCGGACGTCAGAAGTCTGCGCAATGCTATTTAATAGACCTGGAAAAATTACTGCGCAAACTCTTGGATATCCACGATGCTTTTTTAAGTGACCGTCCGTCTAAATTGTTAACCGCGGTTAACATCAAACATTTTTTAACATTGCCTTAATTAGTACTAAAAACATAGGTGGTTATTAACATTACCCATCACTGCTGGTAATCAAAGAAAAGATACCCTTTCTCTTGCTCCCCGCATTCCACACTCAACAACACTACAAAACAATGACATTTTGGATAATTTCAAGGACTTTTTACAATTCAAAATCCAACTGTCATCCGTCGTTAACAATTTAACAATGGAAACTAAATAGAAGTATATAATCTATGGGTATTCTGGACCATGGCGGAGGAGCTAACATGGGAATCTCCATAAGAAAATCACCAAAAAAGCTAAGGTTAAAATTAGCGAAGTTGACGCTAAAAGTGGTGGAGGTAAAGCATGTACGCCTGCGCGGGGTAGACCAAACGTCACATCGTCACGTGCTTCGTCAAACGTCATGTTTTGATGTCGAAATTGGCCTTTTTTGGTGATTTTCTTATGGAGATTTCCAAGTTAGCGCCTCCGCCATGGTCCAGAACACCCATAGCTTATTTACTAATAGAATATGGCATCTGCCTTCAAAAACAATACGGCCGACCTGTCAGTGAATGGTCTATTTTGACATCTATCCACTACAGATTTAAATACACTTCCAAGCCTTCATCAAACATTTTTGTAAGTACTTTTTAATAAACCCCATATAAACAAATTAAAAACTTACCATTATTAACTTTATAGCTTCTCAGATAAAAACGTTTGCAAGTTCCTAATTTAGGTACACCAATATGAGCATCAACAGATGACACGATGTCCGCTTGCGTACATCTGGACAACCTTTCCAATACACTTTGTTTAACGTTATGCACCAGGGTGATATTATGGCGATGGAGCATATCTTGGGCGAGTCTCGATATGTTTTTTTGTACCAACACTACGTTCGGTTTAAGTGAGCTTATTCTTGTCGCCACGTTTTTTAAATATTCGAATTCCTAAAATAGAAAATTATTCCTATCAATTAAATAAACATGCAAATATGTAGCTTGTTCAATTGAAACCCATCTTTGGCCCAGGAAAAATTTATTGACAAGTACAGTTACAAATAACTGCCACTACAATTGAGGCACATATCCCACTGTTTCACCAACCGATGTATACCCTGCTTATAGGCGATAAATCGGGACTATAGGGTGGATGCTCTAATATCCTCCATTTCTTTCGTTGCAGATTTTCTATCACTACGTCGGCAACATGAGGCCGAGCATTATCGTGAAGCAGAATAACACCACGTGAAAGCTTCCCTGGACGTTTTCTTCTTATTGCTTGATGGAGCTTGTTCAAAGTTTCATTATACAGGTTTGCGTTGATATGCACTCTAGGTTCTGTAAACTCTATCAGCAAGGGTCCATCATGGTCGAAAAAAAAATGTCAACATCACCTTGCCTGCAGAAGGTTGAACTTTAAACTTCTTTGGTGGCGGAGAATTTGCGTGTTTCCATTGCATCGATGACAGCTTACTGGATGGTTCAAAATAATGACACCAAGATTCATCGCCAGCAACTATTAACGAGAGAAAGTCATTACCATTTTGACTGTATTCCGTGAGGTGTTGCAAAGACAAGCCCATTCGCAAGCTTTTTTGGTCCACAGACACAAACTTTGCTGTAACCTAGTTTGTGTGCGATACTATGGACAGATCCTATACTCACACCAACATTTTCTGAAATTGCTCTGATTGAAATTCGACGATTTTCTCTAATCAGTCCTTCCACACATGCCACATTCCTGTCTGTTGATGCAGTAATCAATGCACCTGGTCGTGGCTTATCATTCGTCCTCACTTCTCCATTCTTACATTCTCGACACCATTCCTTCACAGTTGGATATGCAAATCATGCGTTTCCATACACTGCTTGCATTCGCGTATAAATTTGCAACGGTTGCACATGTTACGGTTGTTTAAAATATTGTGATTGTATCCAAGTAAATTAATATTTGTTATGTATTTTTTTGATCAAGTACTGAAAAAATAATGAGATTTTGTTAATAGTTGTCAAATAAAAAGATTAAAAAGTCAATTAATTAATTTTGTAGATTTATCACAGATTTTCAATTATTCGGTACTTCTAGCCGGATAAAACATATATTACAGGTAATATCTACAACATTTGGTCCTTCGAGCCGGATTACACATATATTACAGGTAATATCTACAACATTTGGTCCTTCGGTGCGTTACGAACAGTTCTTGGATAGTTATGTCCATAAGAAGGAGTGAACGTTTGAGAAAGAATCAGTTACAGTCAACAGAGGTTTGGATGACTCAAGGTTCAGAACAGAAATCCATATCTAGAAAAGAAATTATACCAGACAAGTCTACAAACGAAGATGATCAAGGTACTGAAAGCAAAAGTCAACAAATAACATCTAAAGGCAAGGTAAGATCAGTAGCTAGTAGTGTACATCGCCAAATTCTTCAAGAAAAGTTAGAAATAGCCAAGAAGAGAAATGCTATCGAGGAAGAAAGGGAAAAAAGAGAAAAAGAGCTCCTAGATTTGGAATTGGCACTGAAAATTGCACAGATAGAAGAAAATAATAGTGTCAGTAGTCATATTTCAAATCATTTGGAAGAGGAATATCCTTTAAGTGAGCGTAGTCAGAGGTCTAGAATTCAAGAATGGGTAAACGATCAGCAATATCAACTTGGTACAGCAAATGATGAATCGATTCATATTGACAAGTCTGATTTGGAAGAAAAATCGAGTTCATGTCATGCGAATAATGTCAGTTCAGATAATAGAGTTCATGCCAGTAATAATTATCTTGAGAGAATGTTAATCCGACAATCTTTACCGAAAGATCTACCTATATTCGATGGGAATCCTTTAGAATGGCCAAATTTTGTGAGTCAGTTTTCCAATACAACTAAAATGTGTGGTTACTCTAATGAGGAGAATCAAACAAGACTTCAAAAATGTCTAAAAGGTAAAGCTCGTGAAATTGTTCAGACTCTGTTAATTTTACCTAAAAATGTCGATAAAGTTATAGATTTATTAAATAGACGATTTGGACGACCAGAATTTATCATAAATAGTGTCATAGAAAAAATAAAGAACATTCCATACCTAAGAGAGGACAAAATTAATAGTATTGTCGAGTTCTCAGATAATGTAAGGAATTTAGTTGGTACTATGCTAACTCTTGAGCAAGAAGACCATCTGCGTAATCCATTATTATTACAAGATTTAGTCGGGAAGTTGCCCAATAGACTGAGATTGGAATGGACAAGGAAAATGAAAACAAATAGTGGAAATATACCAAAACTCGTTAAGTTTCAAGATTGGCTGGAAGAATTAGCTGACGATGTATGCCAATTACAGAATTCAATCCCATCTACTTCAGGGAGGAATGAATCCAAACAAAGTAGGAAATTTGACTATACTTACACAACAACATCAACGAAAAAGGTATGCGCATTCTGTAAAAAGGAAAATCATTATCTGAGTAAATGTAATACTTTTGCTCAAATAAATATTGGAGAACGATGGAATTTCATAAAAAAGAATCGTCTTTGCATTTCTTGCCTAAGTTTCAATCATGGAATCAAGAAATGCACCAAAAAGAGGAAGTGTGAAGTCGATAATTGTGAAAAGATGCATAATCCCTTATTACATACGGAGGTATTGCAAAGCCATGATACTAATGAGGTAGTACACGATAATAGTGGAATTATGAACAACATACCATCACAGGAATATGTGAGTGAAAGGAATCATCACATATTCCAAAAAGAGACTAGAGTTCTTCTCAAAATTATACCGGTTCAATTGATCAATCAGAAAATAGTAGTAAATACGTATGCTTTACTTGATGATGCTTCTACAGTAAGTTTAATAGATAATAAAATTTCAGAACAATTGGAACTGGATGGACCTTTACAAACACTCTGTATATCGTGGACTAATAGTGAAACAGAAATACAGAATGATTCCCGGATTGTTACACTTAATATCAAGGGTATACAAGAATCAAACAAAACTTTTCAATTGCGTCACGTCAGAACAATGAAGGGATTGTCCCTACCTAGTCAAAATATCAACATACAAGAAGTTTGCCAAAATTACCCTTATATCGAGAATTATGATTATTTATCTTTAAAAAATGCGAAACCAACCATTTTGATAGGTCAAGACAATTGGCCACTTCTCATGAGCCACAAAATTATAAGTGGTCCATGGAACGGACCAGTATTGAGTAAAACTATACTAGGTTGGGTTCTACATGGTAATATAGTAAAAAACCAATCACACAAAGATTTAAACGAAAGAAAGTTCACTTGCCATGTTTACGGTTACGAAAAAGACGAAATTGATCTTTTACATGACCTTGTTAAAGAACAGTGGAAAATAGAAAATCATGATATACAAAATCAAAGATCAATCATGCTTTCAAAAGAAGATCGGAGAGCTCAAGAAGTCTTAGAGAAAACTGTTAGAAGAGTTAAAGAAAATAAATATGAAGTTGGACTTCTTTGGAAAAACGACAATATCATTCTACCAGAAAGCAAGATTAATGCACTTAAAAGATTGAAATATACAGAAAGTAAAATGGACAAAAACGATAATTTTGCAAAAGCTTATTGCGACAAAATAAGTGAATATTTACAAAAAGGATATATAAAGAAATTGAATAAGCGAGAAGCGGAAGAAGAGTGTCAAAAAACTTGGTATCTTCCTCACTTTGGGGTGGTAAATCCCAATAAACCTTCAAAGCTCAGGATTGTATTCGATGCAGCGGCTAAATCAAATGGATCATGTCTAAATGACTATCTTCTTATTGGTCCGGATTTATACAATTCTTTGCTTACTATTCTTTTAAATTTTAGAATTCATAAAATAGCATTTGTTGCTGACATTAAAGAAATGTTCTTACAGATAAACATACGTGAAAAAGATAGACATGCTCAAAGATTCTTCTGGCGAGGTATGGAACGAAAGAATAGTCCAGATGTATATGAAATACAAGTAGTATTTTTTGGAGCGAAATGCAGTCCATGTCTTGCTCAGGAGGTGAGAAATAGAAATGCTCTTGATTTTTCAAAGGAGTATCCAGAAGCTACTCAAGCAATAATGAGAAAACACTATATGGACGATTATTTGGGTGGTGCGAAAAATGAGGAAATTGCTGTGAAACTGATCAAGGAAGTGATCAGTGTTCACAAGCGTGGAGGATTCACTATATGCAACTGGATTTGCAATAATGATGAAGTTTTGAAAAGTATAGATCCTGAATTAGTATCTGATCAATATAAAAATTTGAGATTTGAAGGGGAAACTAATACTGAAAGAATTTTAGGATTATGGTGGAATCCAGCAGAAGACATCTTCACTTTTCAGACAAAATTCCACAAAGTTGATTCAGATATTCTAACAGGAAAACGACGTCCTACTAAAAGAGAAGTTTTAAAAGTTATAATGTCAATTTATGATCCATTGGGATTTTTAATCAACTTCACAATTCACGGAAAAATCTTACTACAAGAAATTTGGAGAATGCAAATAGGTTGGGATGATGAAATTACAAATACAACAAATATTAAATGGGAGAAATGGTTAGAAAATCTGAAAAATATAGTGAATTTCAAGATACCACGTCAATATTTTCCAATGGATTGTAGTGATGATACGAATACTGTCGAGATACACATCTTTTGTGATGCATCAGAAAACGCATATGCTGCTGTTGCATATTTACGTAGACAAAATGGAAAAAATGTTAATTTATCTTTTTTATACTCAAGAGCTAGAGTTGCACCTTTGAAACAGTTATCTATTCCGAGGATGGAGCTTCAAGCAGCATTGATTGGTGCTAGAATGGGTAACTTCATTAAAACCGAATTGGAAGTAAATGTTAAGAAGTTGTTCTACTGGAGTGATTCAACAACAGTACTGCACTGGATATTTTCAGAATCACGAAGACATAAAGTGTTTGTGGCACATCGTGTTGGAGAGATCCAGGAGATAACTGATTCCGAAAACTGGTTTTATGTACCGTCTAAACATAATGTTGCAGACGAAGCTACAAAGAAATATGATAATATTGATTTCTCCACTTCCAGCAGATGGTTGAGTGGCCCGGATTTTCTGAGAAATATTTCCTGGTCAAACTGTTTCGAGAAGCCTAACCTGAATCTAGAAGATGAATATTTGGAGATCAGAGAAGACTTTACAGCAGTTATTTCAGAGAAGAAAATGAATCCATCATTATCCGATGCACTTCCTGATCCTAAAAGATTTTCTAATTGGAACAGACTAGTACGAACAACAGCTTGGGTCTTAAGATTTATAAAACAATGTAGATACAAGAAAAAAGTAAAAGGTGAACTGGTATTAGAAGAAATAAATGAAGCAAAATATTATTTATACAGGAATGTTCAAGAAGAAAAATTTAGTGAAGAATTAGAACTATTACGAATTGGTAAGACTTTACCAAAATCCAGTAGATTATCAAATCTCAGTTGTCAACTGGAAGAAAAATTGATCAGATTGGGAGGAAGACTAGATAATTCTTTACTTTTAAGTGACTTTACAAAGCGGCCCATAATTTTGGACTCTAAACACCCAATATCTAGATTGTTAATATTTGAAGAACACAAAAAAGTAAATCATCATGGAAGGGAAACAGTAATAAATAAGTTGAGGCAATCATTTTGGATTTTAGGATTGAGATCAACTGTAAAACAGATTTGGAGAGACTGCCAACAATGTAAAAACAGAAGAAGTAAACCGGAGCCTCCTTTAATGGGACAATTACCTCAATATAGAATAGAACCAACTTTGAGACCCTTCTTAAAAACAGGAGTAGATTATTTTGGACCCATTTTGGTAACGGTGAAGAGATCACACGAAAAAAGGTACGGTGTTATCTTTACATGTTTGACAACCCGTGCAATTCATATCGAAATTGCCCAAGACCTGTCTACTGATGCCTTTATCCACATTTATCGACAATTTGGATGCCGAAGAGGTTTTCCCTCTGATCTATATTCAGATAATGGGTCGAATTTTCGAGGAGCTGAAAGAGAGCTGAAAGAAAAATTAGAAGAATTAAATCAAGATGAAATTATCCGTAAGTGTAATTTGAAAAATACCAAATGGCATTTTCTGCCGCCCTTATCACCAAATATGGCTGGAGTTTGGGAAAGACTCATTCAGTCTATTAAAAAGAGCCTCAATGAGATTTTGAAAGAAAAATATCCCCCTGAGTATGTCCTTAGAACTTTATTGATTGAAGTTGAAAATATCATTAACAGTAGACCTTTGACGTACGTATCGCTTGACCATGAAGATGCAGAAGCTTTGACTCCAAATCATTTCTTAATAGGTCCTGAGTACTTGGCATATGTTCCAGCAAAGGCCGATACGAATGATTTGTGTTTAATGAAAAAATGGAAAGCAGCCCAGAGACTAACTGACCTCTTTTGGAAAAGATGGTTGAAAGAGTATCTCCCTAGTTTAGTTAAACGAACAAAATGGCTAACTTCTAAAAGAACAGTAAATATTGGCGATGTCGTTATAGTTGCTGATCCAGATAGCCCAAGAAATACTTGGACTAGAGGAAGGATTCAAGAACTATATCCAGGGAAAGATGGAGTTATACGAGTTGTTGATGTTAACACTTCAACTGGAACATTTCGACGTCCTGTTAACAAAATTTGCGTACTAGATGTTAGGAAAAAAGAAGATTTGTAATTGAATTATATCCACTTCAATTACGGGGAAGAGAATGTTACGGTTGTTTAAAATATTGTAATTGTATCCAAGTAAATTAATATTTGTTATGTATTTTTTTGATCAAGTACTGAAAAAATAATGAGATTTTGTTAATAGTTGTCAAATAAAAAGATTAAAAAGTCAATTAATTAATTTTGTAGATTTATCACAGATTTTCAATTATTCGGTACTTCTAGCCGGATAACACATATATTACAGGTAATATCTACAACAGCACACCTTCAGCACACAAAAATTGAATGACCGCACGCTTATCACGTTTGGACGGATTGTTAACAACAAACGCCATTTCAAAGTCACAATACTTAAAATCGCTGTCAAATATAAACGAAATAAACACAGATCAGTGTGACGTTTGCATACACTACTAATGTTGGAAAACGTCAGTTGAATGATTACAATAATTGTTTCCAAGGCTAACCTGACCAAAGATGGGTTTCAGTTGAACAAGCCTCGTATATAAAACATAATAACCTGCATCAATACTGGTTCGAGAGACATAAGTCGTCCTTCGGTTCTTTGATAGACGATCGAACATTCTAATAGAAGAATTTTCGGATTTTCTATATCGGTCAACATATCTTTATGTGCCACATTTTTACTGCAAACGATTCCTCCGATTAGAGATGTATCTTTTCTCAGACCGCCAGATAGAATTTTGAATTGAACGTAGTGGCGGATGTCCAAATCTATTGCATCGTGATTTTTATCTAAAATATTTATCTACCATAATTTCTATCGATAGTTAAGAGAAGTAAAGAAAAGAAATACCTGGTCGAATGATACCGATTAATTCTTGTAACAACGGAATAACGACTTCTGACCATGAAAACGAAAGCCCTTTGGATAACAAGAGCTGCTTCAGTAAATTGTGTTCATGCTGTTCGAAGTTTTCACTTAAGATAGTATAGGCTAGTTTTTCTTCATTTTCCTCACGTAAATTGTTAGCGTTAAACCAACCTTGAAACAAATAATTTGATTACTTCACCACACCTATTAATAAAATATCCTAGCCTAACCTAACCTAAGTTCAGTCTAAGATCAGTATGGCCAACAAAAAGTGGTTTTTTTTTTGACAAGAATGACAGTGAAATATCTCTATTTCACATACCTATCTTTATTTTAAATAGATGCGTAAAACCTATTTTATATTTATCATCTTAAATAACTTGTTTTGACCTATTCTGGCAGCACTAGATGATAGAGGCATTGACAGTTGACTGAGTTGACAGCGATTTAAGAACTTTTACCGGTTTTAATTTTCAAGAAATACTCAGACTTTGTCGACTCAAAAGGTTAGATAATAATATAACTCAGACGACGATACTACTTCGTTTTAAATCAAGTTTTAATTTAATGCAACATGAACTCTGAAGTGGAGTACAAACAAAAAGTGCCGCTCATTTTGGATGGTAAATTTTTTTAAATAGTAGCACGTGGTGAGAAGGAAAGTGATACAAATATCACCGCAGAGTGTATACAGTGCCACATATAAAACATATAATATATAAAAATAGAATGTATTCAAAAAATAAAATACATACATTATTTATAAAAAACAACGAATTTTTAGTTTTTTATACCTTTACACAGACCTATTTACTATTTTAATATCTATCTGAAATACCTATTTTCTATCTTCTATTTTAAATAAAATTATCAAATCTATTTAACATTTTTAATATCTTTTGGTCACCTATTTTGTATTTTTTATTTTAAATATTTTTTTAAACCTATTTCACCCACCTCTGCAGTTAAGGTCTACTGTACAAAAGATTTTGCATATTTTTTATCATTGCGAACATCTATATTCATCTATTAAAATAATGAATACCCCCCCAAAGCGCAAATCAAATTCAACATGACTTTTTAGCTGAATACTCAACATATAAGTGGCCAATGATTCTAGGAACTCTTGGCATGTCACCATTTCATTTCTGTTATTCAGTCACTAGCTCTGTCAAATGTCAGTAAAAAAAGTGATTAGAAGAATGGAGATGCAGCTAACTAGAAATGCTACAAAAGTAAACATACTCAATTAAACGAATATCAACAAAAATAAATATAACTGACATTTGACATAACTAGTGACTGAATAACAGAAATGAAATGGTGGCATACCAAGAGTTCCTAGAATTTTTGGCCACTGATATGTTGAGTATTCAGCTAAAAAGTCATTTTAAATTTCAAGATATACGCTCCAGGGGTGTATTCATTATACAACATGTCTCAGTAAGTTGGAACCATATGGAAACTGATAAACTTTATTTCAATAACATTTTTCGATATTGACGAATTTAAAGGTACTTTACTCTTGAGTAAAATTCATATTTTTTGACATACCTCGTACACGACTGAAAAAAAAACTGATATCTGTAGATTGTATTTTAGACTTTAGAACATGCAGAATACATTTTTTTCCTAAAATTAATAATAAAAAAGTTTCCCATATGGTTCCAGCTTACTGAGACATATTGTATCAATATAGATTTTTGCAATGATAAAAAACATGCAAAATCTTATGTTTTGAACAGTAGATCTCAACTGTCATTCTTGTCAGAAAAAACCAATTTTTGTTGGCCACACTGACCTTAGACTGAACTTATCTATTGATATACACCTCGCCTCTACTTTATGATAATGATATAAAACCAACAAAATTATGGTGGACCAAATAATGACCTTGATTCAAGATATACTATTTTACAACTTAGCTTGCAAAATGCCAATCATTTAAGTGTTATTTTTGATAATTCCACTTCTATTACTAATTCATACAATACACGGGCTGACGCCCTTTTAAAGTACAATGGGAAACAATACAATGAATTGTAAATGTGTGAATTTTGAGGTTATAACCTTTCTTCTGAAGAGTCGAAATATGTGATGTAATAAATAATAAAAATAAACATTTATACCTGATTCCGGTGCTACGTCAATTTGTTCAGTCGGTCTGACAACCATAGTTTCTTTGTTTTCTTGATATTCCGACGATGTAATTGAAGTTTGCGTTTTATATTCGTCTGGGGGTCGGGATAAATATACTGTATTTGCTTCCAAGTTAAGATCCAGCATATAAGAAGAAGATGAAGGCATATTACCTTGACGGAGATCCACCATGGAAGATTGTTCATTATCTGAATCTATTAAAACATCAAACATGTATAATAAATTTTCATTTTTAAAATTACACTTTATTCAATACACCTGTCATATAATTGATATGAGTCTTCCTTACTATTTAAATTCTCGTAGTGTGTATAATATTTGCCCTTACTATTGTTTTTTTGGATTGTTACATTGTCACATTCATACATACTGTCAAGTTGATACTTATGTGTATGTTTTTTGTGGATTAAAGCCTAAAAGTCGAAGGTTTTTTATATTACAATTTAATCCACAAAAATTACTGAAGAATTACAAATGGATAAGTTTTTACGTCCCGAGAAATTCGACGTGAATGCCAATAACACTAACGCTTCCAAGGAATGGAAACACTGGTATACGACTTTCAAAAATTTTCTGGAGAGTACAAAGCCCGAAAATCACGACAAACTCAAACTTCTTATCAACTACATATCTCCAACGATTTTTGAACTCATCTGTGAATGCACGACTTACGAAGATGCTATCAAAACACTAGAAAATGCGTATAGCAAACCTGTGAATGAAATATATGCTAGACATATTCTTGCTACGAGGAAACAAGAAAATGGTGAGTCGATAGATCAGTATTTACAGTCCCTTAAGATACTGAGTAAAGAATGCAATTTTAAAGCAGTAACTGCTGAAGAAAACAGAAATGACTTCATAAGAGACACCTTTATCAGAGGTTTAGTAACACCTCATATCCGTCAACGACTTTTGGAGAATAGTACTCTCACACTAGACCAGGCATTTTCTCAATCAAGATCTTTGGAAAGTGCACAAAAATATTCAGAATCTTACAATTTTCCATCATATCAGTCTTGCGTCAATGCAACATCTTCTTCCAATACTGCTGGAGAACATCCGAACCATTCCGAAGTAATGAATCATGTCGAAAATATTTCTTTTAATGCTGCTACCGCACAAAAATGTTATTTCTGTGGCAGAAACAAGCATCCTCGCACTGTATGCCCTGCGCGGGACAAGATCTGTCAGTACTGTAAGAGATTGGGACATTTTTCTATGGTTTGTATGAAGTTAAAACTGGCAAAAGAAAATAAATCTACTTCAGCTTCCACCCTAATGGCTCCCACCTCGTCTAACCATTCCCATTGTTCAACTGAAACTACAACTTCGGACCACATTATTGCTTCTACAAACCATCCTCTCAGTTTATCAAAAAGTCTTGTTAATGTTAAAATAAACAACATGCACGCTACTTCTCTGATAGACACGGGCAGCTCTGATAGTTATCTAAACTATACTTTCGCTAAGGAGCGTAAATTCAACATACATCCCAGCACTGGAAAAGTTTCAATGGCTTCAGTTTCTCTGTCTTCATCAATAAATGGTTACTGCTATATAGACTTGGAAATTCTTGGAAATGTTTATACAAATTTCAAAGTATCTCTTCTACCAAAATTGTGCACTGATTTAATAATTGGTCACGATATTATGAAGCAGCACTCCAAACTTGACATCAGTTTTGGTGGAAGCAAACCTCCTCTCTCTATATGCTGCCTCACTGAAGCGAAAGTCGCTCCTCCACTTCTTTTCGGCAATATAACCAAAGACTGTAAACCCATAGCTTGCAAACCTCGACGACATTCGGAAGAAGATGAAAAATTTATCACGAACGAAATCAGAAATCTGCTGAAAGAGGGTATAATTGAAGAAAGTACGTCACCTTGGAGAGCACAAGTTTTGGTAACGAAGAATGAACGTCACAGAAAGAGAATGGTCATAGATTATTCGCAGACCATCAATAAGTTCACCTTGTTGGACGCGTATCCTGTTCCAAATATTGAGGATCTGGTTGCTAAAATTGCCAAATATCGAGTGTTCAGTTCTATTGACCTGAAAAGTGCTTACCACCAAATCCCTATTGCAGACAGCGAAAAATTTTACACAGCTTTCGAAGCATGTGGTCGACTGTATCAATTTCGTCGGATTCCATTCGGCGTTACTAATGGAGTAGCCTGTTTTCAAAGAACCCTTGATAAAATAATATCAGATGAGAATTTAAAAGGGGTATTCACCTATTTGGATGACATAACTGTATGCGGCGAAGATCGGTCAACACATGATGCAAACCTCAGGAAGTTTATGTCCGTCATCGACAAATATCAGCTTACAATTAATGAAAATAAGTCTAAATTTTCACAAGAATCTATATGTCTTCTAGGGTATGTGATAGAAAATAGTACTTTGAAACCTGACCCTAGTAGATTGGAACCACTTTTGAAGTTGCCTGTGCCACAAGATATATCTTCTCTACGACGAATAATTGGAATGTTTGCCCACTACTCCAGGTGGATCCCAAAATATTCTGATAAAATCAGAAGACTTATTGACTGTAAGTCATTTCCCGTATCAGCTGATGCTGCCAAAATGTTCAATGAATTGAAAGACGATATTGCAAAAGCTCTTTTGTGGACAGTCTCTGGTGATGAACCTTTGGTCATTGAAACAGATGCGTCAGACATTGCTTTAGCCGCTACACTGAACCAAGGAGGGCGACCTGTAGCATTCCATTCAAGAACTTTTTCAGGATCTGAAAAGGCACATTCTTCTGTAGAGAAAGAAGCTTATGCTATCATAGAGTCCATAAGAAAATGGAAACATTTTTTAATAGGAAGACATTTCAAAATCATCACAGATCAAGAGGCTGTCTCGTTCATGTTTCACAGAAAGCATTCTAGTAAAATTAAAAACGAAAAGATTCAAAGATGGAAGTTGGAACTATCGTGTTTCAGCTACGATATCGTTTACCGTCCTGGACGATCAAATGAAGCAGCTGATGCCTTCTCTCGAATTTGTGGAACCACAAGTAGTAATAAATTATTCGATTTACACCAGTCACTCTGTCATCCAGGCATCACAAGAATGTACCATCTTGTACGTCATCGAAATCTTCCATTTTCTTTCGAAGATGTCAAGAAAATGATTTTGTCTTGTCCTGTTTGTGCCGAACTGAAGCCAAGATTTCTCAAACTCAAGAATTCGCATTTGATTAAAGCAACTTCACCGTTAGAACGTCTTAACATTGATTTCAAAGGTCCATTGCCCAGCTGCACTAAAAACAAATATCTCTTGACAATTGTTGATGAGTACTCGAGATTTCCATTTGCATACCCTTGCAAGGATATCACTACTGCATCTGTTATAAATTGTCTCGTGGAATTATTTTCAGTTTTTGGAATGCCTGCTTACATTCATTCGGATCGAGGATCACAGTTTTTATCCAATGACTTAGTTAATTTCCTTCATTCTAAAGGAGTTGCAACCAGTCGAACAACACCATATAACCCTGAAGGAAACGGACAAATAGAAAGGTACAATGGAATTATATGGAGAAGTATAAGTTTAGCTCTTAAAAGTAAAGGCTTAGGAACACAAAAATGGGAAGAAGCTCTTCCAGATGCACTCCATTCCATTCGATCTCTGTTGTGCACTGAAACAAATTGTACACCCCATGAACGTATGTTCAATCATCTCCGTCGATCATCCTATGGAACATCGTTACCAACTTGGTTGAAGCCATCCACATCTGTATTTTTGAAGAAGTTCATTCGTCACAGCAAATACGATCCCTTAGTGGAAGAAGTTGAACTATTAGAGGCAAATCCAGAATATGCTCTAATTCGTCACCAAGATGGAAAAGAATCAACTGTGTCACTGAAACACCTAGCACCTTGTGGAGATATAACTTTATCATCAGACGCCAACGTTAATATGGATTCAGAGGAACTACAAACGACAGTTAACTCCCCATCTGAAGATAAGGTTTCTGCAGACTTTCAGTCACGAGAAGAATCTTCTGAAATTGAGATAACTGAAAATCTTCCAAGTAATACTGAACCAGAAGTACCTACAGTCCGTCGTTCTGCTAGAGAGCGACATCCTCCGGAGCATTTAAGTTGTTATGAACTTTAATAAACCTGGGGAGAATGTCATATAATTGATATGAGTCTTCCTTACTATTTAAATTCTCGTAGTGTGTATAATATTTGCCCTTACTATTGTTTTTTTGGATTGTTACATTGTCACATTCATACATACTGTCAAGTTGATACTTATGTGTATGTTTTTTGTGGATTAAAGCCTAAAAGTCGAAGGTTTTTTATATTACAACACCTTTTAAGGATATCAGTACCAACACTGGGGATAGTTCTTGAAAGACAAGGTGTTGAGGGATTTATGCAGTTTATCAAGCAACTAACCTGTTGTAAAAGGTTCGTGAGGAATTTCTTGAACCCAATGTGGTTCGTCAGTGTAGGGTACATCAAAATTTGAACCTGATGCTGGTAATTCAGGATAGGAGAGCAGCTTTTTATGATAAAATACATAACCATCTATAAATATTGTGGGATCTGATACACACTCAATATATCCACCTTCCAGAAGTGCTTGACATATAGCTGATGCCTGAATTCTAAGAGAGGGATTAAAAATCAACTTCAAACTATTACAATGTATACAAAAATTAAAAGTAGTAAGTTTATTCACCTATTTTTAGATTTTTGTTGACAAATTAACCAATCTACTAGCTCAGATCCTAAGAAACAATCTGTGTAAGTCTTGAGACGATACCTATGAGACTCAAATTGTAATCCGGTAGTAGGTTTGCACATTTCTTCGTATAAGTTTCTGAGAGATGAGGAGTTTTGCAGAGCTCTACATTTTTCTTCGGTGGTTAGATAAGATATATTTGTACTGAAAAATGTTATTGTTTCATTTAATAATGGAATAAATAATACACTCACTTCTCTGAAAAGAATTTTTCTTCTTGATATCCAACGGAAATTTTTCTCTTAGCTATGTTATCATCTTCATGTACAATAGTTGCTTGTAATAAATTGTCTTCAAGTGATTTTGGAGGAGTGTTACCAAATTTTGATTGTAAACTTTCTTGGAGCACTTTTAAATCATTTGTTAAAATTGCACCAAAGTCTGAAGATTGTAAATAGGACAGGACAATTTTACAACAATATGTACACACTTTCAGTTTCCCTATGAGAAGAAAGATATTATTTTGATTAATAAAATTTTTAGGTATAATGTACCTGTACATCCAAATATTTTCCCAGGAATTTGTTGGTTACAGCACTGAGAACAAAATATTTGACCACACACTCTGCAATGGTGTCTTCTTCTCACAAATGTAAATTTTTCAGAACATTCGTAGCATTCTTTGCTTACAGAATCTGGCATCCAATACTGTTTTAGTTCAGTATCTCCATAATCTTGTAAGTTCTAAGAAAGAGTACACATCTAATTTGATGAACTACATATTAACTAGGTATACATACTTACACTGCTTTTTAAAGCTAAGAGATTACTTATTCTTTTCAAAACGTTAGGTAAACTTCTCCCTTCATTTACATCTACGTCATAAACATTCGACGACTCCTGTGGAATACACGAGTTATCAGGTTCTAGATCCGCTGCCCAAGTTGGAAGGGAGTCTCCAACAGGATCGATTTTATCTGAGTTAGTTTCATCAAGAGCAGCATTTTTTTTCCAAAAAAAATTTGCCAAGGTTTGTCCAACGCTGTTTGGCCTTGGATCCTCTAACGGTCCGAATTCAGTTAATTTGTTAGCTGTCTCTAAGTTTTTACTCATTATGTCCTAATTATTACATCCATTTATAGGTGGTTGCTCTTTGTATGGGTTATTTTCTTACTATTGTTATTATTGACAACTGTTGACATATAACATATGACTAGACCACAGATCACTTGATTACACCACAGATCACCTGATTACACCAAAAACAGTCTGCAAGTTTTCTCCATAGAGAAATATAAGGCGACTTCGTCCCGCTTTGGTACCCCACTTTGGTCTGTCAATTACATACCAATCGATTTCGTTCCGAAAAACGATGACGTCAATCTAACTTTGGTACCTTTTTGGTCTGTCAAATCACATACCGAGATCTGCAGCACGGTTACTGAAATTGGTAGCTTTCTACCCTTGTCTAAAGTAGTTTCTGTCTTTCTTTTTATTTGTAAATATATTGTTCTATGTCAATTTCATCAATCAGCTGCACCAGCTGGGCTACGCTGGGAACCAAACGATTTCGCCTGTTATAGTTTACGTCATAGCGGTGACGTAGAACCTACCAATTGGTTAACCAAAGTCCCTATCAACAAAAACGGGACGAAATCTCCTATATAATATGTTGTCTATGGTTTTCTCTTGACGAAATACAGTACTTGCGGGCACGCTTGCGTATTTCATTACCAGTTTGCCTCGTCTTGTCATTTTGAATTTTTAAGTTAAAATAAATCGTCTCAGAAAATATAATAATAAAGGTACTTATTTTTTGTACTTGTGTTTGCTTTTATTTGAAAATCCAAAACATATTATTGCGATATTTGCCTTATGGATGGATTGTATTTTTCCTGAAGACTTACCAATGCCCATATCGCTCTTTCAATGTACCTAGAACACACTAAAATATATCGCTAGATAAATCCCGCATTGTACAAATAGATCGTCTACTGCAGACAAAATTACATGCTGGGATATTTCCTTCTCATTATGCTGGGTGCACCATAGAGAAATATATTTTTCTCTATGGGGTGCACCATGGGTGCACTTCATAGACAAAATAAATTCTATTTCTCTATGGTGCATTTTATGGAATAATTTAGTGCGTATGTATCCTATCGCCCCCACTAATCATTAATTAATATTTCGATTCAATCACAGATTACCTAGGATAGGTGGTTTGTGGATTCAATTCAATTACAGACATACTTTTTTCTGTTTAGTTGAGCGTCTAGGATAAAAACAATGTTCAATTAACAAACACCCCTGCCAGTAGGAGCACATCTTGACCCTTCTTTGGCCAGTGAGTCTCTGCCTCTTCATTGCCCTTAAGTACCCAGGCAATTATGACTGCCCAGTTCTTGTAGCATACCCAAGCAGTCCCAAACGCATGGAGATTGCTTTTATCGCCGCTTGGCTGTCGGAGTTAATCTTTTCCTCAAACTGTCGGCTGTATTGCTGCATACTTGCAGCTTCTGCATAGAACGCTATCATAAATGTCACTAAGCTTTTAAACAAATATCCTATAAACTTTCACTTAAATAGGATGGTCTGTTTTTTGTGGTGATCTCTATGGATAAGCTTTGTTATGGAGTTGATTAGGAAATAAAAACAAATGTAAATTTTATATTTTATACAAAAAAGTAAATGCCACACATTTTTATTTTTCCATTTGAGATAACTAAATGTTCATTTTTATTATACTCTACTAGCACATCTTATTGAACAACATCCATATAGTTTGGAGGAAACTAAAAATTAATAACATTTCAATAAGACAACTCATAGAAATTACCAATTTTAATGAGATGTTTGTTTAAAAGCATGGAAAATTGGAACGCAAATGCAGGGCTATTTTTTTACCAGGAAAGAAAAACAGTTTCATGTTTACATCTCATCAAATATTAGCAGTTATATTACAAAACTACACAAGTGTTATCAATTTTCTCAAATTTTGAAAACCAAAAACTAAAAACTAATAATCACAAAACATAAAATAGGTTGAATATTACTATAGAGAAAATAACAAATAAGTTTATCACTAGAAGATCCGACTAAAAAGAGTAGGTAAACATTAAGATGAAAAAAAGTTTAAATGTTGCATAGCAGCTTTTTTAAGCAAATATTGTATTAAATTGTAACTAGAACTTTTGAACACTTATGTTTGACTACATAAATGGTACAACCAGTCAAATTTCTTGGCTTCTCAGAGACGGTTACGTTCTCCAGTATTCTGTTATAGTTGTCCATCTTTATACTACTCATACCCACATTATACATTTATGAGCAATTACTTCCCCTGGCTGTCAAATAATCTTCATTTATTCTTCCATTTTTTATATCCTCTGCACCCAAATCAAGGAAACTATTTATAATAAAGGTCATAACTGGGAGGGAAATGTTTATATGAAATTTTAATAATATTTAGATTCAAATACAAGTTCTAATTGAATCGCAAAAAATGTTTATATACTATTATGTAACAAAAATATGGGGAAAAGCCGTCACAGTTAGTTTACTTGGTATGATACCCATGACAATACAACCAGAGACTGGAGAGATGTTATGGAATATAAGAACAGCTTGTACCATTTTTTGCACTGGATGTTATTTTTTCCTTCAATATATTCAAGGCAATCTCTTGAATGGACCCTCAGAAACTTGTTAGAGAGACTGAGAATTAGATGTACAGGGAAATAGAAAAATAATTCCAGTAAAAACTTTTCGCTGAAAAATATACTTATTTTCAATGAAGTCTTGTTGCTTTACTGGGGATAAACCTCCAAAAGTAATAGATGAGAGAGATCTCAAATAAATATTTTGAAGTACTTGTCAAAAATGTTGCACAGTAGAAAATGACACAAAAATGTGATCACTGGTACTCCAAATACCTCTCGAAATGCTCGAAAATCCAGCTCCCACCCTGAAAACCTCACATGCCATTCGATTTCCTTACGAAATTCCAAGAAATACTCTAGACAACCTGCTTTATCTTGAGGAATACCTGCCTACCACAATCACCACTGCTATATCCAATTTGGTGTAAAAACTAATAGTTGCCAACGAGTCAACGGTTTTGACTCCGTTTCACATTAGAAGAAGCCATGTGAAGTTTGCCAACTGTCTTGCGCAGAAACCAAAATAGGTCTTGTTAAGTTGTCGTCTTGTCACGAGCGTTTTATGCCATTGGTGTTACAAACGATGTTTTATAGCGACAGCCATTTTATTATTGACATTTGAGGTTGTGTTTATACTGTCGTATATTTTTGATTTTTGAATATTTCAAGGCGTTTATCCAATTTTTCTGAGAGTGTGGTGTGTTTCATTTGATCTAAAACCTTGTTGGTGTTAATGAAAATATTATCCACAGTCAAGGCCGACAGATTAGACTTCGTTTCACATAACAAAAAGCCATGTGATGTTTACCAACGGTCTTGCGCAGAAAGCAAAATTGGTCTCGTTCAAGTTGTCGTCTTGTCACGAGCGTTTCATGCCATTGGTGTTACAAACGATATGTCATGCCGAAAGCCATTTTATTATTGACATTTGAGGTTGTGTTTATCTAATTTTTCTGAGTGTTGTGTGTTTTATTTGATCCAAAACCTTGCCACCTAAAAAACTTGTTGGTGTTAATGAACATATCCACAGTCAAGGCCGACAGTTTATAATTTTGTGTTAACCTTCAAAATGTGAAAACGTTACTTGATGTCGAATGTCAATTTTACAATATGGCGTTGGTTTTGACGCATACGACTGCAACTTCAGGTGAGTTCTTCTTACGTGAAATGGAGTCTACCTAGGCGATTATTATAACAAATACAAGAAAATAAGGACATATGATATATTATATTTCTTATATTTTAAAACATACGCCGAACGCTTTTTAGTCGGATCTTCATGTGTAAATTAAATGTACATCATTTCAGCCATAGAACTCATCTTTTTGGGAATATGCACAAACGTTTCGAAATAACTAGCAAGTTCGTCGATAGTAACGTCACAAGGAGGGTTTACGTTCATTCTAGCTTGGTGCGAACAGCTACCTAGACTCGAACTTGGATTTTCTGATTTCGGCACGTGAGTTTGAGTTTGCGCTTTGAGGAAACTAGGAGCGGTATATTTATTAGAGCTCGCTTCGTTATCGATACTCAAAAGTTCACAGCCGTTGATGATGGACTTGAAATCATCGGTGCGGTTAAACATTTCGCCGAATTGCTTTTCCCTTTTCGGATTCGTCGGGGGTACTTTCGGCGAACACTTGAGAAATTTTAATACGGGGTCTCTTAATATTTTCTTATTGGGTTTTTTGAACGACGTTGTGTGTTTTACGTTTAGAGGTTTGGAATTGCTGCAAGTACATTTCGAACCAAAGTTTATGGAAGAAAGCGATTTTGTCCGTCTTCGTTTCATGAATGGATTCGGTTGTTTTGGGTTTTCGGTTGATTTTCTATTGGACTTAATGTCTAATTCCAATTTTTCCAAAGAATTCAACAAATTTACGTCTTCTCGTAACATGTCGTCCTGAAAAAGTTATTTGTGAGTTAACAAGTAATTTATAAATTTGCACAATGAAATTCTAAAAAACAATTTTGATTTTTGCCCTAAAAAACTGTCAGATTCATCTCGTATATATGACGTTAGCTGCGTAAGCAATAATTTTTCCAAATAGAAATGCAAGGCTATTTATTGATCATGAGCAATGTTTAGTTCATCTGAGTCAACTTTGAAAAATGTATTGTTTTACTACCAAAAATTAAAAAAAATCGTCTACAATGTTTTGATTTGATGAGGTGGCTAATCAAACTATTCCACTGCAACCTCTGAATCTAGATTCTAAATTATCCAGCTCGACTCTTTTTAATCTCGTTTTAAGTAGCCTTGATAGAACTTTTGAAGCGAGAGTAATAGAAGAGGCATATTTTTTTTGGCAGCCAAATAACTTTTTTATTATCAATTTTAGATCAAAAATGTATTCTTCATAAAAAGTTCTGCATGTTCTAAAATCTGAAATACAATCAACATATATCAATTTTATTCAGTCGTGTACGAGGTATGCCAAAAAATATGAATTCAACTCAAGAGTAAAGTACCTTTATTTTTCAGAATATTGACAATTGTTATTATAAAAAGTTAATTATAATTGAAAGCTATTGTCAGATATCTAATATTATCCATCTGTAATGAAAAAATAATTTCTGTTATTTTTACTCACTCTTCTCTCTATTAGCAATGATAATTCTGTATATTAGCAATTTGCGTACGTAACGATTTTTAATCTAGAATGCACTGACGGCAGACGTCAAATCGTTAGTTGGTTTTTATAAAATACAAGAAATGGCGGCTCTGTTAAATAGCGAAGAAAAAATAGAAACAATAGTAAACAAGCACAAAACCTATTTTTTCAAAATAAATGAATGTAATTGCATATTTGAACATAGTTTATGGCACTGATAACTTTTTTCCAATAACATTTTTCGATATTATCAAATTTAAAGGTACTTTACTCTTGAGTAAAATTCATATTTTTTGACATACCTCGTACACGACTGAAAAAAATTGATATCTGTTGATTGTATTTTAGATTTTAGAACATGCAGAACTTTTTATGAAGAATACATTTTTTTCCTAAAATTAATAATAAAAAAGTTTCCCATATGGTTCCAACTTACTGAGACATATTGTATTAAAAGGAATCTAATGTAGGCTGAGGTTGTAGGTTGGGGGCGTAAAAATCGATGTCTACATAGAGGGAAAAATCGAACCTTTTATGAATCACCAACTTGTATTGACCAATTAATATAGATCGATTTTAATCACAAATTTGATCTATTTGATCAAACTGAGCATTATTATAATTATTTTGATAGCATCGTTACTATCAAAAAGAAGATTGAGATAATCACATGAGCGCATAGTTATTGATATTTACGGAAATCAATCATCAATCACAGTTTTATGATTG
Organism: Galerucella nymphaeae; assembly: GCA_963978555.1. Classification (NCBI taxonomy): domain Eukaryota; kingdom Metazoa; phylum Arthropoda; class Insecta; order Coleoptera; family Chrysomelidae; genus Galerucella; species Galerucella nymphaeae. Next base: position 11,003,686 of record OZ021710.1, read on the forward strand.
ATTCAATCCATTTTTCACGATTTTTCAATTGTATAGTGGCTACTTTTTCTTTCTGTGTGGTTTTTTTTGTTCAAAAACATATTTTCTGTACGCCCATATCTTTATACGTTTTCAGTTGAGATGCTCATGTTCATATTCCAATGATTTAGGTGAAGTAATAACATTTTTTTGTCAATTGAAAATGAGTAGAAACCAAGCTGACTTCAACAACAGTGGCGATAGGAATGAAGGAGTGCACACATATTTTACTGAATTAGGTAATTAATATTTATAATCCTTTTTTCAATTGACTTTGTAAAGACAATACTTTTTTATGCAAGATCATGGAACAATTATTAAAATATTATGAAAGATTATGTGCCAAAAAATTAGTTCAGGAAAACATTGGTAACTTTATTATATGTACTAGTATATAAGACCAATTATTATCACTTATGAAGCCATTGCGTGAAGTAGTAGAACTAGACAATTGACGACAAGAGAAAAATTCAAAGACTAGCCTGTATATGCATTACAGCAGCAATGAGAACATGCCCAATGGCAGCCATGGAAGTGATTCTCAACCTCACCCCTCTACATATGGTGGTAGAAAGTGTTGCAGAAAGAACAAAATACAGACTAAGTAGAGAGAGAACCATTGAAAAAAAAAACATCTCCTCACTTCTTAGAAATCAGACAACTTGGGACATGCCACAAGACGGTATGATGAAAAAGTACAACTTTTCAAAGAAATTCGCTACAGAATTAAGCAGCAAGAAGGAATGGGATCCAAATACAATTACCAGACTTGGAAAGAATGCCATTCAATGGTACACAGATGGTTCAAAACCAATATGAGGAGCTAGGATAGAAGTGTTCAGGCCAGGAACCAAACACTCCGATAGCTTGGGAAAAACCGCAAGTACCTTTCAATTTCAATCGGAAATCCACGCCATAAAAAAGTGCACCCAGTTATATATATTTATAAAGGATACAGAGGACAAAAGATTATTATAATGACAGATAGTCAAGCAGCCATTAAGGCACTGAGGATCCTAACGGGACATTGTCACCTGAAAAAGCTCAAAATAGTGGAGGAAGAAGAATGCAGATATTGTGAGATGGAAGAAGAAACCTCCATCCACATACTTTCCAACTGCACACTCCACAATCCTAGAGCACAGTACCTGGGAGATTACAACAGATATCCTAAAATTCCACCTGGAAATAGGACAAAGAAGCTACTAGTTTCTGAGACTCTCCTTAGAAATTAAGTAGACAATGGTAGAAGTAAGGTGGCACAATAAATCTCTCAGGTGTCAGTGAATGTTACCCCAAAAATACATACATATATGTATATAGTTAGTTCAAAATAATATGTTATTGTTTTTAGAGACGAGATGTTGAGAACTCTCACAAAAAAGACACAGAGAGGAAAAGAAAGAGATATAAATTGAGCAAAACTGCTAGAACACACATAACAAAAGAAAAGAAAATTTACCTTATATGGTGATTATTTGTTATCAAAATCGCAAATGTATCAATGCTCTTTGAAAAAAAATGAGTGAAAAATTAATAGAGGATCCTTGGATGATAATTACAGTGTTTAAGAAATTATTCATGCCCAAATGTTAAAAGAAGTTTTTAAAACATGTGAACATGTATCTAGAAATTAATACTCAATTTCAAACTGCAATAGTACAAAATTTATTTAAAGTAGGTACAATAGTTTCCATTCCTGAAATCAATAATACAATAACTGAGTTAACTGTATAAACCCTCACTTCGTGGAATCTACTCATCATATGGTTTTTCTGACGATGATACATTTATCGAAACAATTGTCAACAATTTACTTGCAATTTACACATTTTTTCAAATATATTGTGGAGTCATTTAGAAACAGTTAGTTTCATTTAAAACCATAATACAATAACTGTTTCTGAATTCTGACCTATTAATACTTTGCAAAGTAGTTTTGCAGCTTTCTTTATGTAAATTTAAAATGATAAAAAATAATAGCTATGTAGTAGCAGTTTTTCTAGATTTAAAGAGAGCTTCTGAAACAATTAATTGTGAGATACTTTTAAAGAAAATTACTGGGTATAGCATTAACGAGAGCATTAATAGTTGCAGATTGAATTGATTTAATTATTCATTTGGAAGCAAATGTCTCGGCAAATGTTTCCTTCTTGGTGTAGTTTGTATAGGATAAATGGTAATAGATGCTGCCCTCAACATAATACTACTACACATTGAAATATCGTATATATTCAACTATTTGGTGTGGAAAAAACGGTTGCAATAGAAGTCTTAGTGGTTGTATGCCTCAACAAATACACACATATTAGGCAAATAACTTACACTTATTATAAAGCTTATATATTTTCCTTCCAAATATAACAATAATGTTCCATTAGCCATATATATAGTTTAGGTTTGTGCTATTATTGGAATATGTATACTTATATTCACTTTTCAAATGTATGAGATATACAAATAATCTGTTTTTTCACAATATAAATAATAGCACAGGTGCCATTTTTATAAAATAGTTACTAATTGCTAATTATTATTATTATTGATTACAACTCCAAAAATTGTTGTTATTCATTGAATGGAATGTGTAATAAAACAGATATATATATTGTACGAAAGAATTAGAATATGAAATGTATTCAAACAAAACCCTTTCATAATAATAGTACGTATCTATTTAAAGTTTGATGTATGGTGTATTATTTGGTTATACATACCATCGCAAAAAACTACACTCATTATATTACGGAAAAGAAAGTTTATGAGTAATTTGCACTAATATTAGTCTGCACTTGTTAGTTTTTAAACAGTAAAAATAATTATATCAAAACACTGCGACCAAAACACAAATAAATGATGACTAATTGCCATTTAATGTGTCAAACTGTCAAACACAACTTCTTCTGTCAAGGTTAAGTTAAAATGTGATTTGTATTTTGTGTGCAAGGATAACATACCTTGTGTATGATTACGTGTACATGTCAAAAAAAAACCTGTATGTTCAAAAAAAAAGAAGAATATCTAGGTTAGATTCTATATTTTCTTTGGTTAATTCGGTAACAATATCAAAACATCAAAAAAATTTAAAATGCAGATACTTTCAAAAAGAATAATCGCTCAAATATGTTCAACGAGTAGTAGAATGACTGTAGCAAGGAAATTTACTAGAAATGTTTCAAGCAGCAAATTAGTAAAAGGTACTTTTAGAATAGGACTTACAGGTATAACTGTTGGTGCCTTACTTGGAACTGGATATTCTATCCATTATTACAACCAGCCCCGTGCACACATCCTAAATGAGGAAGTCATAATTCCCACAGTGAAAGAAATACCAAACATCAAGCCCACTAAAGCTGTAAGTTTTTCTAATAAGATATCCAATTAAAAATGTTATTGTAACATCTTTTGTATTAAGGTTAAATATGCAGAGGATCTTAGTGGTTTGCAGTTGACACTATATCAGTATCAAACATGTCCATTTTGTTGCAAAGTTAGAGCTTTCTTAGATTATTATGGTATATCATATGATCTTATTGAAGTGGATCCTGTCTTACGACAAGCTATAAAATGGTCACCATATCGAAAAGTCCCAATTCTAGTTGCCAAAGTAGATGATGAATTTCAGGTTAGTATTCCATGATACATTATTGCTAGATTTTAAAAATACATATATTTTTAGCCATTAAATGACAGCACTATGATAATATCTGCATTAGCTTCATATTTATTTGACAATAATAGAAAGGACTTACCAGATATAGTTAAATGTTTCCCTCTTATCAGTTACATAGATGATGATGGTTTTAAAAAGGAGGAAATAATGAATAGATATTTTCTAATGCTAAATAATATGGAATATCAAGGCATTGAAGAAAAAAATAGGTAAGTAGGTTCTGTAATAAATATGTCTTTCATAATCCATTAATTTGCTATTTTCAGTGAGGAAAGAAAGTGGAGAAAATGGGCTGATAATGTACTTGTTCATACACTATCCCCTAACGTATACAGGACTTCAGATGAAGCACTACAAGCTTTCAATTGGTTTTCAGAAGTGGCGAATTGGGAAGCGAATTTCCCAGCTTGGGAACGTTATCTTATGATTTATGTTGGAGCATCTGCAATGTGGCTTGTTGGAAAAAGGCTGAAAAAAAGACACAATCTTAAAGATGATGTGAGACAGTCACTGTATGATGAATGTAACATTTGGTTAAAAGCAGTAAGATCTAAAGGAGGGCAGTTCATGGGAGGATCTCAGCCTAATTTGGCAGACTTAGCAGTTTATGGAGTTTTAAGTAGTATTGAAGGTTGTCTTGCTTTCAAAGATTTGCTAGAAAATACTAAAATTGGCACTTGGTACTTTAAAATGAAGGATAAAATCGCCCAGCATGAGGGCGCGAAAATTATATAGATCATTTTTGTAATATTCCTTTGGTAATTGAAAGCATATATTGTTTGGAAATGTTTGATCCTTTTTCATTTTGTGAAAATCTAGTTTGTAAACTAGAAATTGATCTTTGGTAGCTGCTTGTCCACTCATTCCGTTCAGTTTCATCCACTTTAATCAATTTTTCTTTGCATTTTACAAATTTAAAATGAGAACAAACAATTTTCCTCCCTTTGCCTTTTAGTTACTTTTAAAATGGTCTACACTTTAAATTATTTATTGTCTGTAAATAGTTACTGTTTATTTTTTTTCAGTTTTAACAATAAAATGTATATAAATTATTTGGTTTGATTCAGTGCCGGAATAACCACTAGACTGTCTAGATCTAGATTATATCCCAAGGCACAAAATAAAATTATCTAGATCTATAAAATCTACGCTGTGCAGTACTACCTACAAAATTACATCTTTTTAAATGTTTTAATTTAGTGTAGATCTACCTTACTTCAGTACATCCTAGTGAGAGCGTTATTCGATTATTCATTCTCTATTATTCAAATTTCAAATGAATCAACAATCAACACGGCTCTACTTTTTTGTTGCCATGTTATCTATCGTAACAAGGCCACCCCTAATATAGGTGGCCTTGTATCGTAAGTACCAGGCTAGGTGAGTACCCAGCCAATCCATTATATTAGATTAGGTGGAACGAAGAAGAGGCCACAGATAATAAAAAAAAGAGGAAGAGGCTAACCATTTCAGTTTTCAACTTTGAATGCTATGGAGTTTCTACAAAATAATAATAGGAAATAAATATGTAATATGTTTAGATTACCCAATAAAAAAATCGCAAATAGGTGTTGGTTTTCCTCGTGTAAGAGTAGTGAATGTTCTACTTGTAATTTATTTAAATTTGGTTTTGTTATAGATTTGGATCAAGCCTATGTGCCGCACAAAGTAGAAAGCTTACCTAAAGCAACAAATTATTTTAAGCCTCCTCTCAAAGATGTTAAACCTTTTAGTTTAGTTCTGCCTCCTCCCAATATAACAGGCACTTTACATTTAGGACACGCACTTACTGCCACTATTCAAGACATTTTAGTGAGATGGTAATTTTTTTTATTTCCCAGTTTGCCTATACATTCCATATAATTTTTTCCTAGGAAACAAATGCAAGGTGTGAAAACAGTTTGGATACCTGGCATGGATCATGCTGGCATAGCCACACAAATTATCGTTGAAAAGTTGCTGTGGAAGGAAAATAAACAAACAAGACACCAATTAGGTAGAGAATTGTTTTTGGAAAAAGTTCATAAATGGAGGAACGAAAAAAGCTCTGTGATAAGTGAGTAGCTGCTATATGTGGATTTTTAGTTATTTCAGTTGACTGGATAGTTTATTACCTATTTCTTCACATTTATAGAAAGTCAACTTGAACAATTGCATGTTTTACTTGACTGGGAAAAGGAAATTTTTACACTAGATGAACAAAGATCAAAGGCAGTTCAGGAAGCTTTCATACGTTTATTTGACAGTGGACTAATATACAGGTAAAAAAATACACACAATTTAACAATAATATAACTCATATAAATTCTTCTTAGAGCAGATGCGTTGGTGAATTGGTCATGTGTACTGAAATCTGCTATATCAGATATAGAAGTGGAACAAATGTCTATTAATGGATCAACCAATATTTCAATTCCTGGCTATGAAACACCTGTAGAGTTTGGTATTCTTACTAAATTTGCTTATTTAGTAGATGGAACAGGTAATTACTTCATAATACAAGATTACCCGACAAATATTATTAAAAATATATTTATTTTAAGATGAGGAGATTGTTGTGGCTACCACTCGCACAGAAACCATGCTGGGCGATGTTGCAGTTGCTGTTCATCCAGAAGATTCTCGATATGCCAGCCACATAGGGAAGTACTTGAAGCACCCATTTAGGCATGAAAAGATTCCTGTGATTGCTGATACTTTTGTAGATCGAGAATTTGGAACTGGTAAGTTTGTAATAGATTAGAAGTTTGCATCCATGTATCCAGTATACTATTTTTTTCAAATATTGATTTACTTACTGTTAACCCAATTTAAAAGCGTTTAAAAGTTAACAAATGTGAAACTATCTACTCTTAATTGTACATTATAATAGGTAATTGAGGCACACTGAGCTGAAATATATCTTATTTGCTTAAACATAACAATTTTCGTGTTAAGCTATTGTTACCACAGTGATAATTCAAGTGTCAAGTGGTAAGTTGCAGGTGTTAGTGACAATGTGTAAATTAGAGTGTTGATAGTGGAGTGCAGGCCAAAACAGAAGTATTTTTCAGAATGTTGCTTAAAGTGTGTTGTGGTGTGCTTCTTGTGCTAAATGATGAACAAAGAGAATATAATGTTCTCGTGTTTAACCTTTGGAAAAGTGAATAAAACTAAAACCATCGTTATAAAAAATATACTCAACACTTAAACACTACATTGGTGTTTGGTTTATCTTGAATTGTTTTTTGAAGTGAACACTTATTTAGACGCGTTGAGCACTTGTTCTATAAAAGTTCTATAAAAGGGAATTGCTGCCAACAAAACAAACAAAAAAATACTGAAAAAAGATAGTCGCATAAGGAAGTGGTTTTTCCAATCTATGTTTAGTTTTTCTTATATGTTTTGAGTCCCTTTACCACCCATGTTGTACCCAATAGGTTTGGAGCTTTACCCGAGAAGTTTGTAGGTCTATTTAGCTTGGGGAATTTTATATTTTACAGTTGACGAACAACTAATGACAGCTGTCAATACATGTTTATTTGGCTTTGTTTGTGTTTCGTCAACTGTAAGAGTCAAAATATCCCAAAATAAAAATACCTCCAAACTTTTCGGGTACAACATGGGTGGTAATTTTTTAAATGTTTAACAAAATAAATTGAATGGTATAAGTATCCTTCTAGTTATGCAACCAACATTGCCGTGGATGATCATACATAGGTCTTATAGAAAAGTGAACTAGATCTCGAGATGTATTTTCATAAGATATTGTTATTTAGATCACATATTTTTCATTTAATTATTGTTTACTTTGTATCTATCTACTATTTTCATAAATTTCACAAATTCAATCAGTTTTTTCAAATATTATTCACTTTATTTATTTTGAACCTTTTTTAATCCGACCCTGTAACCATTTATTTTTTATTTTTTTGAATTATCTGACTAAGTGGATAGGTTATTTATGACAATAGAAGTCAACGCTATGATTTGAGCAAAAGTGGGTATACATAATGTATAAATATATATTTGTCCACGAATTTGATCCCAGAAACAGTGCCGGCGTAAGATAGTTCTACACTCTGTGACACTATCAAAACCTCAATTTCTTTAAAAGTTTTACCTAAGTATATAAATTGTCTCAGTTGTCATCTTAATTTACAAACTCCTGATTCTTTTAATTTTGATGATGTCGTTTTTAATGATTTCTGAAAATTTGTAATCGGTTTTGAAGCAAATACTCATGTCCAAAGTTTCCACGAGTCGCTACTGTGTTAATTCGTGTTAATTATCAATTACGTTCACCATCAGGAAAAACCATAATTATATAACAATACCAAGTAAATTATTCAGTTTTTTTTGCGGATTTGAAGTATTCTTCATTCGCTGTCTAGTTTTGAAAAGGGTGATAAATATATTCAGGCAATAAGGTGAGTTTAAATTGTATTAATTATTTTAAATTTAGGATCAATTTAACGAAAATGTTAACGATTGTTGCATCTATTTAGATATAATACTTCAGTTAGAAACGATTTTCAACAATTTCGTACTCATTTTATTTTATAAAAGCTATAAATTCGCACATTTCGAGCACCATAAATGAGAAAATGTATCATATAATCTTTTATTTGAAATCAACCTTTTAGGTTATCAGTAGAGATCATCATTGAAGGACCAATAAGATAGTCAAGACGATTGAATTCCAATTTCTTGGACATTGTCATAGAGTTATGGCTAGTAAAGTAAGTATATCTCTTTACTTCCTTATAACATCAAAAATGTTTAATAGCATAGCTTTTATGACAGAATTTTAAAATAGATTGCATTTAGATTTGTAGGAACTCCTAAGCAATAGGGCATGTCCACATGATGTCACAAACTATTTTGTCAACAACCGGGTGGTAAAACAATATACAAAGCGTTCAGAACACGTGGTACTTGATAGTGAGGTTATGCTGATTTATAATGATAGATCGTGTTTGAATTTAGTTGTTTTTGCTTGAGGGTTTTTTAAAGTTATTTTAATTCTTGAGTTTGCATATTTAATAATATACAGGGTGATTCATAAGTAATGGGCCAAATTGTAAATCTACTTTCAGAAGACCATTATAATAATATTTTCATTAACAATAATGGTTCTTAGTCTTTTCCTTACTGAGGTACAGGATGCTAAAGCGAAAAAAATAAAATAGATTTCTGTTAATAGATCAGGTACTTTTCTACATAATGACTTGAAAATTGGGTATGAACTAGTTTTTGTAAGGGTAAACAAGAATGTATGAGAGGATTTGAGTTAACTCCTAGATGTCGCCACATGAGCCATATGAATTAGATGAAATCAGCTACAAATTTTTTATCGCTCATTATTTTACAACTTACTTATTTAATTTGGATAGCCCCATCATTTCCGTAGAAAAAAGGTATACTTCTTTGATCTTCAAAATATTAACGATCTTCGAGATATTTGAATTTTACTAATTTACTACACTACATTTCACTGTGGTCGACGTAGCATTAATCTGTTAGGACACAAGCAATAAATAAGATAAATAAATGTGTTTTATCACGTAATTTTTGTATGGTTTCACTTTAATATTATTATAAATTATCAATTACGGTTAGGTAAATGTCAACATTCCCTGGCATGCTTGTCTTAACAGATTAATGCTGTAAATAAGTAAGTTGTGAATTAATGAGCGATAAAAAATATGTAGCTGATTTCATCTAATTCAAATGGCGCATGTGGCGACATCTACGAGTTAACTCAAATCCTCTCACACATTCTTGTTTACCCTTACAAAAACTAGTTCATACCCAATTTTCAAGTCATTATGTAGAAAAGTAACTGATCTATTTAACAAAAATCTATTTTATTTTTTTCGCTTTAACATCCTGTACCTTAGTAAGGAGCAGACTAAGACCCATTATTGTTAATGAAAATATTATAATGGTCTTCTGAAAGTAGATTTACAATTTGGCCCATTACTTATGAATCACCCTGTATAATATAGATTAATAGTTGTTTGATAAATATTGATCATGTTGATGTTTATTGTTTTACCACCGGATAATTGTCAAGTGTCAACTGTCGTGGACATGCACTATTCCCCAGAATAGGGGAAATTAAAATATTCCTGCATTTTTTGCAGTAACTTCCGGTGGTCAAGTAATACCTATTGATCATGACGTATTACTTGAAAATTGTAATTCTCGGTAATTCACAGGCTTGATCTATTTTTTCCGGGGCTATAGAGCCTTCGATTAGGGCTATTATCTAGTTACTCTTGATCTTTCCTTTGAATAATCAATGTCAGTCAATAGTAAGAGGGAAGAGATTACACGTGCGCTCGCTTGCTAACAGAAAGTCAGGTAGCAACGGGCTCATCGATAAATTTTCACCAATTGAGTTCACTCTGAGGACGCGCTAATATGGTTTTCGCACGAAATTGCGGGCTTGAAGAAACTCCATAATATATTTCGAAATTAGTAGTTTACCTAACTAGTGCGGAAAGCGACACCTTTTCGCACGTGTTAGGTACACTATTTTTTCTACTAGCATGCGGAAAAGTGACTATTTCCGCACGTGGACTAGAAATAGTTGATGTCAAGATGATACTGTTCTCTTTGACATCTATGGATAATATTTATTTCTATTATTTATTTATTTGAACATCATATATTTTGCATGGACCACACCGTTTGCGACACTGCTTATATATCAATTAGTAGGTTAATAACACTTTTGAAAAACACGACCCACCCAAAAAATGCAGTACTTAGTATCGACCTCGTCAAGGTTTATTTTTATTATATAAATATTCAGACATCGGCCAAATTTTGGTCTGGCAATAACATTTAATAGAACATTGTAATAGTAACTGTGAACGTGATTTTAATTTAAAGAAAACAAGCGAATGTAGTTTTTAAAATTAGTTTGGCAAAATGACAAATGCATTATAAGTAGTCATAAGTTAGATGGAAATTAGTTTGGCTACAATTTTATTTTTGTCAAGTTTTAATTTTTATCGAACCAAATGCGTATCAACTCTCAAGGTCATTACCGCCTCTGACAGTGAAAAACAAACATGACATTTTGTTGTATGATTGTAAGTTGTTGATTGCTAATCCCAAAACAATTTGGATATTATATTGTAACTCCTTTTCGTATAACTTTATTTCTTAAACATTATCAGTAACCAAATAGCATCAGGCCTTGTTAGCACAAGTTATTTTGACGTTTAACCTATGCGCGTGTCAATTTAAAACAAAGCCACTGAATAACGTTATCGCCAAGCCGGGCATGCGCAGAGTTTTTCTATGTTAAATTTATTAAGGTTATTTAAATGTTTGTTGTGTACTCACCACTTATTTGAACTATAATGTTACAAAAAATACTGGATATGACTAAGGCAAACACAAAAAATTAATCTAGCACCTACAAAACTCACAAAAGACACAATAACAATAAAGTTAGGTTGAGTCACATTTTCGAATAGGTCGTTGAAGGGTGACGTCACTCACCGTCCGCCATATTGCCTGGGAGCAAACAAACCTGAATTTAGTTTTTTTTTCATGTTACTATATCAAGATTGTGTAGATAAATTAAGAATAATAACCAGGAGAACCTGCTACATTATGGGATAAGAATCATCATTACTGGACTTTATCTGTAAATATGGGGTAAAAAGTATAAACACCAAAAATCAGCAGGTCTGCTCATCACAAAAACAAACTTTTTGTCATAAAACGGACTTAGATGCACAAACTAAAAGCTTTGGTAAACGATTAAATAAAACAATTTGATTTGTTAAAATACATATTTATTCGTGACGCGTTTCGCTTTCGTTAACACAGTGCTTTCTCAAACGAGTCTCGAATATGTATTGAACTTAGTTAAAATATAATGAAGATTAAAACAAATTGAATTGTTGTTCCGTCGACCGTTTATTAACATATTCTAATAACGTTTTCAAAATTAGACAAAATCATACATTAATGACCCCTATTAATTCATGATTTACACTAATCAACGATTTTTCTATAGGCAACCCAACGCACATCTTATACATGATATTTATATTCACAGTTACCTGTGGTGTAGGCAACCAAACATATAATAACACCTTTAAAAATGATTGCTAGTATAGAATAGGTTTGTTCCAACCGCAGTCAGAAACCGTCAGAAACGATCAGAGAATAACTGGTCATAGCAAACAACGAATTATTTCCGCGTAATTCCTATCACTGATTGCAATGGTCGACTATTCTCTGATCGCTTCTGACGGTTTCTGACTACGGTTGGAACAAACCTAATACTTCTAGTTTTTGACTTACCTATAGTTTTATTTTATTATTCTACAAAATTATAATAATTATTAGTTAAGATATCCAAAAAAGAATTCAAGAAAAACGAAAACAGTGACATTAATATTATATCAATATTACATTGGGGCTGAATCCGCAAAATGGTTCAGGCTCCCAGAAAGGTATTTTAGTTCCCCTCTTTGCTAGTTCATCTGATATTTAATTTTCTTCTATTCCAGTGTGTCCTGGAATCCAAAGTAAGGTAACTATATTGTTCTCGCCTAGTTTATTGAGTTTGTCAAGGCATTCCCACACCATTTTGGAACTGATTACACAAGAGCTCATTGCCTTAATGGCTGCTTGACTATCTGTCATTATTTATTTATTTATTTATATCCAAACAGACCTCTAGGGTCTTATTACATGGATAATAATGTAACAAAGAAAAAAGAAACAAAGTATAAGATTCATAATATAAAATAAAGCAAGGTTATATGGATTAAATACTAAAAGTTACATGCTTAAATCAGTTAGCGACTTTATAATATTTGTGCGAAAAACATTTTGACTTTCTGACCAATTCAAATTTAATAGTGCATTATATTCATTGGCTAATCGTAACATGGCTACAAGAGGCGAATGTAGTGAAGTACGAGTGAAAGGTATGTTGAACATTAAATTATGTCGAGTCACTCTAGATGGGACATTGAATCTAATTAGGGATTGAATCTAATTAGGGATAGTAACTCAGGTGAGTTAATTTTGTTGTTTATAATTTTATATAAATAGTTTAATACTATGAGTACTCGCCTATCTCCCAAGGACAATATTTTAAACTCGTTCCTAAATCGAGCTGTACGAACCGTTACATAATTGGGACGCCTATGATATTTTTTATAATACAAAAAACGTAAAAATTTGTTTTGTATTTTCTCAAGCTGGAACAGCCATTTATTATATTCAGTAAACCATATAATTGAAGCAAACTCTAATTTTGGACGAATTATACCACAATATATATGTTTTAGTGAAGCCTGTTGATTGTCGAATAATATAGCCCAATAACTGATTAGCACTTTTAGATATATTCATAATATGAAGGGAGTAGCATAAGTTATTGTCATTAGTTACACCCAAGTCTTTAATTTGCTTGCATCTCGTTAAGGATTCATTGCCAATAGCGTACTCAAATATAATTGGATCTCTTGACCGCGCAATAGTTGAACACAACATTTTTTAATATTGAAATTTAATTTATTATCTAAACTCCATTGATATTATACTATCAACATCTTTTTGAAGCATAACGCAATCCCGAACTGTATTAACTCGTTTGAAAACTTTTAGGTCATCAGCGAACAAGAGGCATTCAGAAAAAATTATTACTCAGTGTAAATCATTTATAAAAATTAAGAACAATAAAGGTCCTAGATTGGACCCCTGGGGAAAACCTGAATTAGCCTCAAATTCTCCAGACACATTACCGTTATGTTTTACCTTTATATATCTATTTTGTAAGTAACTTCGAATTAAGTCTATAAATTTATCAGCCATTCCGAATCTATTTATCTTTGATAACAGAACATCGTGACTCACTCTATCAAAAGCTTTGCAGAAGTCCGTGTAGACTGTAGTTGAGAGTTATATTCCATAGCTTTAAATGAATTTGAACTAATTGATTTATTATTTACGAATCCATGTTGTTACGGCGCTATATATTTTTCGATATATTTATAGAGAAAAGAATGAACAATTTGTTCAAATAACTTTGCAGGTGTGTACATTATAGATATAGGTCTATAATAATTACAAATGTCTATAATTACAAATATCCCTCTTATTGCCAGATTTAAAAATGATAATCTTTTATCTTCTGCATCCTTTATCAATATTAAACTAGGCGTACTTTCTTAAGGCGTGGATTTCCGCTTGAAAAATACTTGGGGCTTTTCCCAAGCTTTCGGAGGGTTTGGTTCCTGGCCCGAATACTCTTATCCCAGTTTCTCCTACTGCTTTTGAGCCGTCTGTATATTGAATGGCATTCTTTCCAAGTCTGGTAATAGTATTTGGATCCTATTCCTTCTTGTTGCTTAATTCTGTCACGAATTTCTTCAAAAAGTTGTACTTTTTCATCATACCGTCTTGTGGTTTTAATGATTCCCTCTCTACTTAGTCTGTATCTTGTTTTTTCTACATTACTTTCCACCACCATATGTAGAGGGGTGAGGTTGAGAACCACTTCCATGGCTTCTGTTGGGCATGTTCTCATTGCTCCTGTGATGCATATACAGGCTAATCTTTGAAGTTTGGAGACTATATTTGGTTAACAATCCAATTCATAGATTTCCTAATTTTTCCAGTTTTTCCATTAGTTAACTAAACAAAAAATTTTATAAGACGTTCTGTATAGTTTTTACTAGGAAGTACAATTGAGAAAAAAATTTTCTCTTTGCAGTGATGCTGGTAGCCCCAGTTATTCACCTGATTTATTTATAAACCCATTAATGTCCTCTATCGTATAAACATTATTTTTAGAAAATTTAAATGGTATAAATTTGGCATAGTCGGCCTTTTATCTTTTGGTCGTCTAAGCTTATGATCGACCGGTTATTTATATCATTTTACGATATGGTTCTGAGTGAAACAAATATTATTATTGTCCAGCTGTTGTATAAAACTATAGTTACATAAGTCATTTCGACAAGTGCTTACACCATTCCACGTGTGTTTTTTCAAGTTCGAAGATAGTTTTTATTTGCGTAAGGTAAGTATGCTGTGTGGTTTTTCTTTTTAGATGCTGTGTAGCTTTTAACCAGCACAAGTTATTAAAAACACGTTTGAAAAAAAATTATTTACGCATTCAAAAAATACATTTTACTAATTGAGTTAAAAAAAATTTAAATAGTGTACACTACATGGTGTTTGATTAAGAGTGGTAACCAAGGGCGTCGATATGGGGAGGGGTGTACTAGGGGTAGTTAACCTTTAATTAATATAATTAATCGTTTACTGTTTTATAACTAGTCGTTTGTTTTTTCGGATTTTTCAAATGTTGATTTTATTAGATTAATAAAAAATAAGTGAAAAATGGAAATTATTTTTAAAAACATGCATAAATTTGAAAAATGTGTGACGACACATCAGAAGGGGTTTATAAAAATGTGACAACATGTGACATGGATGGAGGAAGGGGTTCAAAGGTCCTAAAATTCATGTGGCGTAATTTATGGATGATACCCAATTAGTTTTAACAATAAAAAATCTGTTTTCTAGCAAGAATACAGATTTATATTATAAACAGAAAATTTCACACAGCACGGCACTGCTATTGGAATTTGTGACAATTGCTGCGTGTATTTGCTATCCTTGTTTTGGAATGAGAGAATCGACTTAGATGCTGTTTACAAAGAAAGTGTGTTGTCAGTATTGCGGGTTATCCATCTTGTCTGCTTAAGGCCCGGTTTTATAAGCTCGGGTTACCCCTGCCCCGAGAGTTATCCCTTTGACGGTCAATGGGTTAACTCTCGGGGCAGGGGTAACCCGAGCTTATAAAACCGGGCATAAAGATCGACGGCTTTACAGGGTGTCCCAGGAGTTCGTACCAAAAACTTGGGAGGTGATAGAAAGACTAAAAATCATAATGATGGTATTTCATATATCAAAATTTTTCTTTACGCCCTTCGTTAACAAACTATAGTTGGGAATAAAAAATAGTTTTTTATTTAAAAATATTGAATGGCTGATTGGAAATTGGTAATAATTTAACCGTTAATAAACACTATAATTGCACACTTTTTGGCTTTGCCACAAAAGAACTAACCAGAAAAGGAATTTCTTACAATAACATAATAATCTGCACTGATAGTAGACAAGCCCTATTAGCCTTGAACAGACAACGTGTTATATCGGGGCTAGTACTAGAGTGCCACCAAGACTTAGCTAACGCTCTGGTAGATAACAATATTATCCTGAGGTTAAAGGGCACGACAGGAGTAAAGGAAATCGCATTGCCGATTCTTTAGTGACACCTAACGACACCGACAATTGCGGAACTAGCCAAACGTTACACCCATGCTCAAAGGGATTCAAAGGATGCAGTTTCTCCAGGATCACCCTGGGCGACTCTGGGAAGCTGGCGCCGAAGAAATATTTGGCGATGACCAGGAAAAACCTTCGTATAACAGTGGGATTTCTGACTGGCCACTGTCAACTAAGGAAACACCTCCATACTATGGGGCTAGTGGACACACCTCTATGTGTGAACAGGAAGATGAAACTGTCAGGCATGTCTTATGCGAGTGTCCGGAGTTATCGCCAATAAGAAAGTGTGTGTTCGGTGAGTCTTGGCCTACACCTGCCGATATAAAAGAGATGGGAGATGTCTCCCAGTGACCTGCCCACCTTCCTGAGAAGGACAGGATGGACGATGACCTTGGAGGACAACTCCTAGGGAGGATGTACAATGGGTCACATGTGGCCTTAGTGCTGTGAGCCTACACCCACCCTCCCTACTCTATAGATACAGATACTAGTGGGGAGAGGAGTTTTTCCAAATACAATCAATTCCTAAACGGTGGATCAATTTTTTTTTGTAAATTGTAAATAGAAAATCAAAAATATGTTTCAGATTTGATATGGAAGTAGTTCTTTTTTTCTGTTATAAAAGAACTATTATAATATCGATTTATTTGGGGGTTATTCTGTACTAAAATAGATTTCTATTCATACTCATCGTGAGTGTCTTGAATGACTAGTCATCTATTAGACATAATTACATCAAGTTTAAGAAGTGCTGGGTAAATATCCGATAACTTCCTTCATAATGTAGTTAGCTCGTTCTTTAGGTAAGATAAATATTGTTCAATATTATTATAAAAAAATTATATTTGCCCAAAAGAGTTTTGTGGTTTATATTAGATTAGCCTGAAGCTTTAATTTTTAATATTGCATACTGTTTTTTCTATTAACGAATATACAGGGTGAATCGAGTCATATCTTGTTTAAAAAAAAACGTGACATGAAATATCTAAACACTAACTATGGATCTGTCACTAGGTTTACTGTATAGTGAAGGATTTGTAAACTATTATTATGAAATCCCTAAGGACAGATGCCAAGTCAAAGGAATATTGTGGAATGTTCTTCACATTGAATGATCACCGAAAGCATATAATACCGAATAGATCGTTCAAGGGTAGGAATCGTCCGTAGCGTAAGGGTTTCGTAAGTTTTTCGTGGCTCGGGTTCGAATCTTTTTTTTTCTATTTTTGGAAGGAGACAGTATAGGTTAAATGGATGTGAGCCATATGCTTCAGGCGGCAAATTGGCCTCTCCGAAGATTGTCTGTCTCTTATTGAAGTCCAATGTCCAATAAGACAGGGCTACGTTCTCGATCTCCATGCCACAAATTCTGCAGCTGAGATTACCGTTATATAGTCCAATTTTCAGCAAAGCAAGACCAAGGTCAAGTCTCGGATAGTCTTGCTCTTGCGAAAGACCAATTTTGCTTATCACTAATTTTTTCAACTGATATTTAGTACTTTTTCAGCTCCATTTATCACCTCTGAAGGTCTTACCGTGTTCCTCTTTTGTGGTATATGTTGGCTTTGTACACATTTTTGATTTTGTACTCGAACCACCTTCTTTGTGGTCCCAAGAACTGGTTCTGCTCCTGCATATGTCGTTGCTGAACCTCACACTAATCTTACTTTTATATGGTCTACCAGCTCATCTAGTTCTTTCTGTCATTCTTCTACCAGGCTGTATTTGATCTTGCGGCTATTTGAAGCTGCAAGGGCTGCTAAAGACTGTCAGTTAATATGTTTTTTCTGTGAGTGTTAGTCATAAGTTTGTTAATTCTAACGCATTTTAGGATAGTTCGAATCATCAAAGTGATGATTTGTTTTTTCAATTTCCGGTTTATAAAGGGTGTCCAAAAATGTTCTTGTCAAACGTCAGCTAAAGATGTTAGATGTGATTTTATGTCCATTTAATTTAAGTTACCTTTTTCAAAAAGTCATTCCTTTTATTTAATCTGGCGTAAAGTTTGATGATGACGCGGTTTTTTTGACAAATTTAACATTAAATTTATAAATTGTATATTTCGAATATAGTGCTCTTGTTTGAAATCCATTACTAGCCAAATTAAAGACAAAAATTGAAAATAATTCAGAGAAGCGTTTACCTAGTCGTCTGACTGACAAGTACACTGTCAGTTTTCGATATTTTAGGAACGCACTCCTTATGTCATCAGTCATTTTTGGTTAAGCGCGAATTTTAAACTAATGGCATTTTTTTCAAATAATTTTCTCTTAATAGGTCATTTGAAGCAGCAAATATGTTAAAGACAATCTTCTGGGTATACAAAATTATGTTGCACAAGTTTTTGTTGAACTACTATCCCTAAATTCTCAAAATATTTGGATTTGTCCATGATTGACTAGATTAATAATAGAAAAATTATCAACCTTAGAGAAACTCAACTTCTCAATTGACTATGAGAAACAATAATTGTCAACTTCACATCTAGTAGTGAAAAAAATCAATTCCTACTTCAATTATTTTTTCTTTAAACAAAAAATTTGGCTCTTTCCAATTTTTTTTTTTTCGTGTAAAATCTTACAAACTCTCTATCTCTTTCCGATTGTAATTACTCAAATCAAGTATCTTCTCTATTTATAACACTGTCATGTAAATATTTGTATCTGGAAGTTGATTTATAACAGTCCGAAAACATATGGCCTGGAAAACGGAGATAATTACTCGTGTCTTAGTTATAGCAAAATGTGAAAATGACCTGTTTAGTGTTATTGAGTGTAACTAGAAAAATAAACATTGAATATTCTCGTCTATCAATATTTGGTGAGTAATATAATGCTGCGAATTCATTAGAATTTATGTATAGGTTATGTTCGAAGAGCAGACTCCAGGCGACACTGATATCTCAATTGTAATTAGTATGGAAAAGTGATT
This sequence comes from Galerucella nymphaeae, assembly GCA_963978555.1. Taxonomy (NCBI): domain Eukaryota; kingdom Metazoa; phylum Arthropoda; class Insecta; order Coleoptera; family Chrysomelidae; genus Galerucella; species Galerucella nymphaeae. The sequence continues at coordinate 11,022,632 of OZ021710.1, forward strand.
AAAATACGAACAAATTGATGTGTTGAGGTTACAAAGAAATTCGGAAAAACATGAAAACGAGTCTTTTTTTGAAAATTCACGCCTTTGTCATTTTTCAATTTCAAGAGATCAAATGTTGTGCAAAAGAAGTTCTTTAAATGTACATTATACAGTGTGACCCGTTTAAAATGAAACCATCTCTATAAAATTCGCATTTTTCAATCAATCTCAAATTTTTTTTGTAATATTAAAATTTAAAAACTGTATCTTCTCACGAATTTTCATAACTTTGGCTTAATTTACAAGGCACTCTATGTTTTTATTCATTTGTCAAAAACGGCAAAAGTTTATTAGGCAATTTCTGTTTTAACAGTTGATTACACTACTAAATGTGTAGTCATCAGAAATAAAAACTATCAAAATTTCATAATATAATATTGGTAACCAACAAAGTTACAATAACTTTTATTTTTGAAACAAAGTATTTGATTATAATTTTTATTTAGATTATAGACTTATATAAAATTCGGCAACACTGTTGATACAAAGTAGAGCACTCGTGAATGCATACAGGGAAAATCTGAAATCAATAGCTTATTCCGTTTCACAGTTATAACCACTGAAAATATAGTAGAATGAACTATTTGTTGGGGAAGAGGATTTTGTAATAAAAATCTGACTACGCCACTGGATTTGTTATTTTAGAATCCATCTATAACCTATATTCAATTGAATTGTATAATAATTCACGACATTAGTGAAGATATACGTTAATGACTTCAAAATTCCGTTTAATCAATTTCATGAATAGGAGATCAAGATGGACAATGTATGACATAACGGCAAAGGATGGTTGAACAAACGCTACTATTATATGATCCACCATCCACTTTGTACTAGGATTTTTATCGTTTACTCTCCACACTTATTTTTGTTTCGATGCAGTGCTCGAAAAATGTCGATTAATATAAAATAAATGGATAAAAAAATTACTGAAAAGGCCCATTGTGTCCAAGCAAAGCCTTAGATGTGATGCTTACTCCACTACATCTACAAAATTGGGAAATGACAACAGGGTTACTGAAGCAGAATTGAAAATATCAAAGCGCACATTTTTATATGAAAAACAATAAAAATTTCTAGCACCTCTACTAAGCTCCTTTACTAAGGGAAGAAAACTCAACCTCAAAACCATAAAACGAGATTGAATGGAGACAAGAAGTGAAGTATCCAGGTCCTGTGGAACAAACACGATTAACTACAAGGAAAAATGGCTCTAATGGTGTGTAGGAATCTGGCATGGAGAAATTGGAGCTGCAACCCAAAAATCCTAAGCTGGATGTACACATTGTACACTGCCATAGTGGGACCAATTATCACTTATGGAGCCATTGCGTGGAGTAGTAGAACTAGTCTATTCAACGACGAGAGAAAACCTCTTTAAAATTCAAAGACTAGCATGTATATGTGTTACAGGAGCAATGAGAACATGCCCAACGGCAGCCATGGAAGTGATTCTCAACCCCACCGCTCTACATATGGCGGTGGAAAGTTTTGCAGTAAAAACAAAATAGACTAAGTAGAGAGGGAATCATTAAAAAAACCACCTCCTCATTTCTTAGAGATCAGACAACTTGGGACGGATGATGAAAAAGTACAACTTTTCGAATAAATTATTTACAGAATTAAGCAACAAGAAGGAATGACCAAATACCATTACCAGACTTGGAAAGAATGCCATTCAATGGTACACAGACGGCTCAAAAGCAATAGGAGGAACTGGGATAGGAGTGTTCGGGCCAGGAATCAAACACTCCGAAAGCTAGGGAAAAACCCCAAGTATCTTTCAAGCGGAAATTCAAGCCATAAGAAAGTGCGCCCAGTTTAATATTGATAAAGGATACAGAGGATGAAAGATTATCATGACAGATAGTCAAGCAGCCATTAAGGCACCGGGCTCTTGTGTATTCAGTTTCAAAATGGTGTGGGAATGTCTAGACTAGGCGAGAACAATAATACTTACTATGGATTCCAGGCCGGTATTCTCAACTCGCTCCTCTCACAAGCGAACGATCCTATAAAGGGAGTCATTTGATTGGCTGCGAATGTAGTATTTGTAGATTCTCATGTACCGCTGCCCTCGGAAATCTCTTATATAATATGACTACAATTATAAATGATTTGTATACAATTATAATTTTCATGCTTCAAACAAAATTAAAAGTTAGAATTGTCTATTTACATGCGAATCATTGACATATAATATTCTGTCAATGATGAGAATGCGAGTGAAATAAAGCACTCCTCTTCGCTGAAGCGCTTCGATTGCGAGGGCAGTGGTACTGGGTACATGAGAATCTACAAATACTTGACAGGGATCCTAACGCGACATTGTCGCCTGAATGGGCACCTAAAAAAGCTCAAAATAGTGGAGGAAGAAGAATGCAGATATTGTGGCATGGAAGAAGAAACCTCCATCCACATACTTTCCAACTGCACAGCACTCCAGAATCCTAGAGTACAGTAGCTGGAAGATTACTGGATAGAAGAGGAACATCTACCTAAGTTGAAGCTTGCAGATATCCTGAAATTCCTCCGGGAAATAGGACTAAAGGAGCTACTAGTTTCAAAGACTCTCCTCAGAAACTAAGTAGAAGTAAGGGGGCACAATAGATCTTGCAGATCTCAGTGAATGTTACCTTAAAAATACATACATACGTACATACATTGCACCTCTATCATATCCCAAGTTTTTGGTAAACTTTTCTGATAATTATCATTTATTTTGTGCTTCCTATTTTTATTTTCGGCAACTTTGTAGGAGGTAATTTTTTCTCTTCAAGCGTATAATAATATCTATATTATTCTCGACAACACAGATCGTAGAAATAACCTATTCTTTCACTAGTAAAATAATGAGCGCTCTTTATTGTATTAGTAATACAATAATGAGAAAAGATAGCAACGTATTATTATGGGCGTTGTATCCGAGTAAGAACTGTCATTTAATTTTTATTTAAATTGATGTTTGTCAGTATTGAAAAGTGTTTTAAAAAAATGTCCGAAGTAGAAGATTTTCAATGTACATTGTACACCTCCGGAATTAGTCGAAATAGCTAATTCCACTATTGAAACACTAAATCCGACGAATTCAAGAAGAGTATAATTTGAAAGTTTTTTCATATTTGTATTAATAAATAGTTGAGATATGAACCATGTATTCAATTTTTCCAATTTACATTTGAAGAAAAAATAGTATATGTCACTCGAAGCAGAAGACCCTTTATATGTTTCGCCCAATTTGCACAGCCTCGTCTAACGCCTCGGCAGTGCAATAATGTGGCCTGAACAATAATGATAGCCTCCTACCTACTCCTAATAGTAACATAATGTACTATTCATTTTGTTATTTACGTTAAAATAAAATTATGCAAATCCTTTCCGTCGTTTTCTCCATCGTTTGTACCATTTTATTCTGTAATTAGGGGAAAATTTCAGTTGAATATTGAAAATTATGATCGTACTTAATTTTTTTCTCCCCGTACATCTAGTTGCGGATATTTAACAGCTCACGAAGCGATTACCGTTGCCGGTTGTCTCGCGACCCACATAGCGCATAAATCTTCTCCATGTTTCTCCATTCTCGGCTTTTCGCATCACATTTGCCACTCTGCGAGATTGTAGTAGGTCGATAAATCGGACAGGACAGGTGGTCGCCCTCGTTTTCCCTTTTCATCAGTTTTTTTTCCATTAATAGTTAGGTATTGAATACCGTAACATCCCATCCGTGTCCAGGAAATTTCCATCCATTAAACGACGATTAAAATCAGTGTTTGGTTTTTCTGTACAGTTCAGGAGATCGTTGACATTCATCTCGAATATTTCTCTGACGTCATGTCGCTTTTTAGGTCCACGATTTCAACCCGTAAGTAGGCATTGGAAATAGTAGATTGCCATTTAGTATTTTCTTTGAATATTGTACATATTTTATTAGAATTTTTTTATTTTCAAATATTTTTCCCTGTATTAATAGTCCCTTTTACTACTATTTCTAAGATCTGTGTCATGAATATTTTTTTGTTTGTCAAAGTATCTTCTTTTAGATTATTCTTCTCTTTTCGAACGATTCTCGAAATATTTGTCAAGGGTGTAGACGTAGACGGGGTTAATAATGTTAAAAATGTTATTTGGAGAAACTTAGTCTTATCATATGCATTGAAAAGATAGAATTCTTAGACGAAGAGGGTGAGGTGTGAGATTGCGCAAAATTTTTTGCTGTAAGAAAATGTAGAATAAAGTCCGTTTAGAGGTAATTCGTTTCTGCATCGCTATATTATTAAACCAGCAATTTATGATAGCCATTATTCACGATGGGTGACGTTTGCGCAAGTTACCAGAGTGAATATTGGCCATAAATTGCGAGTAAAATACCATACTTTGTCCGCAACCCTTAATTTCTTTATTAAATAAAAGTCAGTAACGATCATTTGGTATTACTAACCTCAAAATGTTGTGGTAGCTAATAGCTTATTTCATATTGTACCCCCATCTGTAGTCAGTGTATTATGAGCCATAATTCACTCTAGTAGTCATATGGGTACCGTATATACCTTTTGTTAGGAGGTAAAATATTGACTTATCATTAAGTGGTCGTGGACAAAGTATAAAAAACTTGTCTTAGCTTAGACGTAGTGAATAATTTGAGTAATGTAAGTTTGAATTGGGATATATTTGTTCTACCATAATATGCTTAAAAGAAAGAACATATTAAGGGCATAGAAATAGGTCACAAATGACTTGTGGAAGTTTGAGTTTGAAACGCATTTGTTAAAGGACCTATAGTATAAAATATATTTGGAGATATAATGTTTTAAAGTACTGTCAGCTTTGTATATTTTGAAAAAATTATCAATGGCGTAGACGCTGGGGATGAATGACATGCAAGGTTGAGCTTGTAAAGTGTTTTTTTGAGGAACTTTAATATGAAGTCTGTTTGGAGATATTCCGTTTCAAGTTAACATCTGTTGGAGATTTACCTTCCGAAAAAGAGATTCGAAAACTTGTCATGTTTGGACTTATTTCGTTTCAAGATACCATCTGCTTCTATTCTTAATTCTGATTCTATAATTGATAGTATCCAAAATACATTTTAGAGTTTCGACAGCTCTTAGTATAATAGCAACAAAATCCTGAAAAATGAACTACATTACATTACCAGATAAAAAAACGAATAACCAAGTAATTAACGACATTTAAAAAGTCAAAACGGTTTAAAAAAATTACATAAAGTGTTCAAAATACATCCACACATTTCCACAATCTTCTAAAACTTTTTTAAAGTAATGTTCGTTTCCAATAAAGTTTTTCATAGTTAAACAAAGTAGAAGTTTATTTTTATAAATCTAGACTGTATCGATTTATTAATATTAATAATTCACTGATAATACAGTATGCTCCCTGTTATCGTACATTCAAAATAAATCTGAATGCGCCAATAGGTGTACAGTGCGATATAAAATTGTCCGTATCTCTTAAACCGTAATGTTATCGAGATGTTACAATCTCTAAAAATTTTCACAATAGTAGTTTATACAAGTATAGTGCGCAAAGCACTAGCGCAGACGAGCGAGTGGGAAAAGTGATTTGCGTACAAGTTGTACACAATATTTTTTCTACAACCACATTTCTTAATGAAAGAAATACAGTAACTTGAGTATTTTCAATGTCCGAATTGGACAACTCAAAAGATAGATTATTTTCATCTTGGTTCATACTTCCTAAAATAATGCTTAATAGGTTAATGTTCTAATAATTAATAAATTAAAATAAATAATGAAATAGTTTACTTACTTTTAGTTTAAATTTAAAAATTGTACACCAATAAGAAATTCAATTAAGTTGAATTGTCAAAAAAAGTTGACAGGTCACAGGTAGCTTTGTTTGACATTTCGGTTCGAAAAGTGCCATAGCGTGTACTTTTTGCATTACTTTTACAACGGTTATCAAAATAATTGAGAAAAGGCCTGCTTCGCGTATAAAAATTTGTGTAGAAAAGCGTGTTTTGCATGGTGGTTTTAGGAAAAAGCCAATTGTTGCATTTATAACTGACAATTCAACTCATGTATAAAAAATCGCATATGCCACAGTGCAATTGTCACTTTGACAGCGGAAAAATTTAGCTGAAACTTTTCCAGCAATAAATGTGCTGGTTACCATAATAAATAGTTTGACATGTTTGTCAACAACTTTAATTTCTAAACACCAACAATGAGCCGATTCATTGAATTGTCCTGCCGAATTACACTCGATGTTTGTGTTGATATCGGGTAAATTTGTGTTGTTCAACTTCTAAATTGTTTTCTTTAGCAATTTGACTCGAAAAACACGACAGTTTTTCTCGTCTAATTGCTAGGCAACAGTTTCTCATTAAACAATCCAAATTTACCCGATAAAATACAAACCTCTCGTGCAATTGTGAAAAAAGTTGCTTACCAAAACAATTCCACTCACCATTTAACTTAGTCGGTACCTGAGTTCACAAGTATGTTGTAGACTTGTATATCACGCCAAAAAGTGTGCAATTATGATGTTGATTAACGGTTAAAATATTACTAATTTCCAATCAGCCATACAATAATTTGTAAATAAAAAACCGTTTTTTATTCCCAACTTTAGAGTCCTATAGTTCGTTAACGAAGGGCGTAACATAGTAACATTTTTGGCTCGAGAGAAACGAAAGAGTGTACGTACTTCTCTCGTCTCGTCTCGGAGCTTTATTCGAGAGAAAATATCTATAGTCTCTTCGAGAAAGGGGGAGGGGGCGAGACGAGAGACGAGAATTTCTTGAGCCGGCGGCAATAATCAATGTAATATGTATTATTCTATTCCCACTCATCTGCTTTAAATTTTCCAGTTGTTGGCATATGAAAGGCTAAAGTTTGTATAGTAACCCTACCTTACATATTAAATTCTATACCTTCTCTGTCATTTGCATCTATTCTTTGTATTTCTACAAACTACAAAATAGATCACAATGCCTTGAAAGTTATAAAACGGAATTCAATAGTTCCTATATTATTCTACATGATACCAACTATAAGACTTAAAAAGAAATAAACTGGAAACTTGGATTTTCAATTATTTGGATCAATGGATCTAAAATGTGTCAGAAAATTACAGTCGAATACAACGTTGAATGACATGTAGTATTACTTTTTAGTTTTAGCCAGGTGCCAATACTTTTTTTAAAGAAAAAAATTGTTCACATCAACTACCGGAGAATTTATTCAGAGCTATATAAAAATAAAAAATTTTATTCAAGATAAATTGAAAATGAGGTTTCTGTTTCAAGTTTTTCTTTGCAATTTTCAACTAATCACCATCCAGTCAAATCTGAACTTCTTTATTTTGTATTTCTCCATATGATCTGTCCTGGAAAATAGTGAAAAAAAAACAATTTTGTCCACGACCAACTAATAATCATTCAATATTTTACCTCCTAACAAAAGGTATATGGTACCCATATATCTACTGTCGTGAGTTATGGTTCATAATACACTGACTAGAGATGGGGGTACAATATGTAATAAACTATTAAATCTGTGTATTTTGTTCAGGAAATTCGTTTCTGAAATATATCGTATCGATAAAATATTGTACTTTTTAGTATTGATACTTTTTATAACGATATTTTCTAATATAAAGTATTTTAAAACAATATATTTATAACGTTACGTTGTATTGATACTTTACACAGTATCGCCCATCTCTATATATGTCAAATAATATCATCTAGCTGCCACAACATTTTGAGGTTAGTAATACCAAATCGTTACTGACTTCAATTTAATAAAGAAGTTAAGGGTCGTGGACAAAGTATAGTATTCTACTCGCAATTTATGGCCAATATTCACCCAGGTGACTTGCGCCGCAAACGTCACCCATCGTGAATAATGGATATCGTAAATTGCTCCTTTAATAATTGAACAGTTTCATTTTCTGACGTCTTTCACTTATCAGTTTATCATCACGCGAAACAAAATTAAATGTTTTGTAACAATTTCTATTTTGATATAGTTAATTGATAAAATTATGAAGTGTATTTATTATCCTCATACATAATCCACACTTCTATCATAAATACGAACATTATTATCACATCAATTATTTGTTGTTATCTTTTGCGTCAATCGTAATCATTTGCTTATGTCTTGGTGAGATTTTTGAAGAAAACTTGACAATGTAATTATTTCACTTCAATAGATCATTTTATTAGCAATAAATCGTGACTGTTTGTTGAAAATAAGGTAGGATTAATTCATTCAAATGATTTTATTAGCTGTGACATTTTAAATATATTTTTCTACATTCAGGCAAAAAATAACACTTTTGTGAACCACATTTAATGGAAAAAGTGGTACTTTATTGCACTAGTGCAATAATAGTATATTATTAAACGAGCAATTTATGATAGCCATAATTCACGATGGGTGACGTTTGCGTCACGAGCCGCAGGCGAGGGGCGCAAGTCACCCAAGTGAATTATGGCCATAAATTGCGAGTAGAATACTATACTTTGTCCACGACCATTAATTTATTTTATTAAATAAAAGATTGAAACGATTTGGTTTTACTAACCTCAAAATGTTCTGACATCTACATAAAAATATAATTTGACATATATAGAGATGGGCGATACTGTAGAAAGTATCAATACAACGTACCGTTATAAATATATTGTTTTAAAATATTTAATATTAGAAAATATCGTTATGGAAAGTATCAATACTAAAAATTACAATATTTTATCGATACGATATATGTCAGAAACAAATTTCCTGAACAAAATACACAGATTTAATAGTTTATTTCATATTATAGGTACCCCCATCTCTAGTCCATAATTCACTACAGTGTATTATGAACCATAATTCACGACAGTTGATATATGGGTACCATATACCTTTTGTTAGGAGGTAAAATATTGACTTATTATTAGGTGGTCGTGGACAAAATATTTTATTGCACTCATCTGTCATTCTTGTGTCAGTTTTGTGATGATTAATGACAAACATAAACATTTAAATTGAATAAAAATCCATAGCAAGTATCTGATCCTGCTTTAATACAACAATAATATATGTATATCTTACTACTTAGCCTCAACGAGTTACAATTATTGCAAAAATCTTTGATTATTTAAAATTTAAATGGTCAAGGCGAGAACCAGCTATGATTGAGTACTGACAAGGTGGAGGCCATGAAGATACAAAAAAAGAAGAACGGGTTGAGTTTAATTAGGTTAGGTTAGGTTTTTATATTATATTCTAATTTTCCAGTTTTTGCATGAATTTAGAAAAAATATTGTATGCAACACTTGCAAAACGTGTTTTTGCACTTGTTGCATAAATAACTATTAATTTTTTTATAAAATTGACTATTTGCTATTATACCAAGCATACATACCTACTTTTTTCTCTTCACTATATTGTAAACAACGCATTTCGACACTGTTTGGAAGGAAGTACCAAAAAGGTATGCATTGCCCTTGACGACTGGTCAATATTCTGACACGATAATTTCTCCATTTTTAACCAAGTTTACTGTTATTCTTGAAGTATTGCTGGAGACCTCTGGTTGCCTTATATTGTGTACAATTTTTTCCACTAGCTGTGAAGTTGAATTTTTTATTATTAACCTAGGTCAATAATGTACAAATTTAAATATTTTGAGAATTCTGGGATATTAGTTCAATAAAAACTTGTGCAAAATAATTGTGTATACCCTGGAGATTGTCTTTAACATATTTGCTGTTTTAAATTACCTATTAATATAATAGTATATTATTCAACGAGCGTGTAATGATGGCTATTACTCATGAGAATGAAGTTTGCGACGTGAGCCGCAGGCGAACGTCGTAATCATTCGAGTGAGTAATAGCCATTACACGAAAGTAGAATACTATACTTTTTCTATGACTGAGTGTTTACCTATCAATCCAAACGAACGAGATATTTAGAGAATATATTATTGAATGAACTTAATGCTTTATGTCAAACAATTCCATTTCGGAAACTACAATGAAAATTTATTTATTGCTTACAATATTAATGGTGAAATTTGAGCAGTTGAATTCGTTTTCATTTTCTGTATCCATTCTAATAAAAAATCAGCTCTAAATCACCTTCGGTAGGTAGGTATAGGTAGGTACTGTCAAAGTAAAATTATGACATTTCATGGCGAGTCTGATTCAAACATTACACCGAACATAGTCGTGTGTAATGGCATTCTTTGACGGTGATTGGCCAGATAGTCGTGTGTAATGGATCATTACACACGGGGCGTGGCTTGTTTTGTGTAATGCATCCAGTTACTCAACAAAAATGTTACATAAAAAGGGTCCATTTCTCAACAGTCATAGAAAAAATTATTTTGGGGTGTGGGAGTGTGTGATGTAATTTCAACCTATTTTGAAATAAATATCCATAACTATCCTTCTCATCGGCACTTTTATTGACATCTTTCCTGTCACATTAGATTTTTGGGGTTTATATCCGTAATTTTTTTAAATGTTTCAATCGCTCTTGACTAGTAAATGCTAGTTTAAATTTACGGGTGGTCACTATTTTCATGTAGCTAAAAATATCTTTTTTTACGATTTCTGATGAACTATTCTATTACTGAGAAAAAATATCGCTTATTTTAATTTTAAGAAAACATAAAAGTATACAGTCGTCATAAAAAGCATTAGTTATTTCATGCTCCTGATAAGTCGAAGTAAACAGATCCTAACATGTAGGTATCTAAATTAATGATTGAGTTTTTTGAAACTGGAAGTAAGGTAATAAAGAGGACTTTTTCAAAAGAAATCCTTTTCTTGTTCCTTACAGATATTCCTTCAATTATTTTTTGACGTTTCTTAAAACCAATGAAATGCTTTTTTATTTGTCACAAGGGTAAGCTTCAACCAATTATGTCATTATTATAGTGGGAATAGATCTCTTCTCGGGAATAATCACTGTGGCTTTTATTTGCCTTGAAAGTGTCAAATAGTTGTCAAAATAATTACCTAATTGTGTGAACGCAATATTTAAAATGGGTGAAAATTATCATTTCTCATGCAGAAATAACAAAAAAGATTTTAGAAACTACTTCGAAAAATTCCCTAATAAGTAAACAGTTTATATGGAGAAAATTTAAGACTTTCACCAAAGAATTTGTGAATCAAAAAATAAGTTGTATGAGAATTAAAAAATGAAACGAAATACGTCAAAATATACAAGGTGTCCCATTTAAAACAACATAAGTTTGCATTATTATTTCCTTAGTGAGCCTTCTAACAAAAAAATTTCGTGCGCCACTGAATTATTTATATTATATCTATAAAATATACCCTACAACACACGAATTTGGGACACCCTGTACAATGGCCTGGGATTAGGACAGCCTGTTCCTGATTCAAGGATGACGTCTGTGGACTACTGGCAACCAAGTTTTCCCTTTGTTTGACTTTGAATGTTTTGAACTATACATTTGAAGATAAAATGCTAACCATCATTAACATGCCTATCTCTGTTCCGATTGGTCGTAGAAAGATTATGGAAGAAGAATTCTGATCGTTTTTTTAAAAGCTACAATCTTACAGTTTTTTTTTTGATAAAAACATTTTTCTTTTTCTTCGATAGAAAACTTTCAACCGCGAATACCTAGAAAAATATTAGTTTTACAAAAAAATGGCAATAACGTTTTCCACCCCATGAGATAGAGTGGCAACCACACCCAAGGTTTTAACCTACAGCATGATATAAAAAATTATCCTTGGGCATAGAGTAATAAATAAAAGAGAGATGTTGAACGTGTAGCGCTTTGTGGTACAAAGTTACCACTAGCGCCTACCTTGGCTACTGGTATGAACTAGCTTTCAAGACGCGCGCTTTTTAATTTGGAAGTTTTCAGCATACGCGTAATATTGTATTATAAGTAGGAGTAAGAAAAAAACTTGCTAGTGAGAAATTACTATTACATTTTTCATACAATAATATATCGAATATGACACAAAAACAGTCAATAAAGATTAAATAAAAACAGACAATAGTTATTTGTTCAACTAAGCAGCAAAGTAGTAGATTGACTGCCTAGGAATTCAGCCAAGGCAGTTAATCTACTTTGCTGCCAAGTTGAACATATTTTTTCTCCGATTGTTCATAATGATATAGGAGGACATTGTATTTGCAAATTATTACAATCTCTTTATTTTGGTTGGTTGCTATGGAAATGTATAATCACAGGCAGCAAAATAATCACTTTGCTGCCTATGCAGGAAAAGTAATACTTTGCTGATTGATATCAGTCAGCAAAATTAATATTTGCTGCCAATCGGAGAAAAACAAATAATCCACATATATACATCAATCTATGCACGCACCAATATCACACGAACAATGTTCAAAATACCACTTTTTTACATAACTAGAACTTTTAGCACATCTTCCTTATTTTCTGCAAAAAAAAACGATAAAATGGAAAATATTGTTTCATTATTTTACATTTTTAATTTATCTATGATGAATTATAATAAATACTATGATAATAATAGGTGCCAATGCTTAAGATAATCAATTTAAATAAAGAAAGGCCAATAAGAATTAAATATATTGAATAAAAATAAATAACATAAACAATGTTCAGAAGTGACTACACGTGACTAACCTCAAACTAAAATAATATTGACATATTGACAATTTTCGTGTGGTTAGAGGCGGGGCTTGTTAGTTCAGTTAGTAGCTGTGATGCGCCATACTCAACTGGCTGCGCACAAACTTTGTGCCAGTTTCTTCCATATTATGTTTTAAAATCTTTTTTTATTTATTACCCTATGTCCTTGGGTAAATCCATTCTGGATGAAGGGTGGTACCTACCAACGAGCCATTGGGACTTGCTGCATCGAGTTGGATAAAGAATTAGACGTGCATTAATTTAGCCTTCTTCACCCAATCCCTTAAGACAATCTAAGCCATACCAAATATTTTAACACTAAAAAAAATTCATACAGTCATGGTTAATGTGTGAAAATTACTTTTGGAAAAAAATTTATATCCGTAGCGAGAATTGATATTTTTAAATGTCTTTTCACTTGTTTTTTGGTAGTGCTTGTTATATTCCTGGATCTATGTTACCATTTTCTCTTACCAATACTTTCTTTAACAACTTTTTTTCTTTATTTCAGTAACGCAATAATGGATATAGAGAGATCACAAAGCCATGACCTAAAATGTAGTATATGCAAGAATTACCTCAACATAGCCCCAGTATTAACTTCGGACGATGGTAAAATAACAAAATGCGGTAGATGCCAATACATGGGACCCACCTTAAACAACCGAAACACCTTATACGAATCCATCGGATCCAAGTTGAAATTCCCTTGCATGAATAAAGAATGTAAAGCTAGAATGGCGTGGAACGACGTCCAGCGCCACGAACGATCTTGTCAATTTCGAAAAATTTCTTGTCCTTTTTGGAACTGCAGAGATAAAAACATATCGTTTAATTTAACCAGCGATATTGGCCACTTCGAGAGCTGCCATCCGGGGTCCATGCACTACGGACCGATTACGTTAAATTTCAAAGTTATCACTCACCATCAATCTTTTATAAAGTTACTCATAATTAACGATATTCCTTTTTTGATGTTTATTCACTGTCTTAAATTCGGCGAAACGGCCGTTCTCATAGGTGTATTTTCTTGCGATAACAAACATCACGATTACGAGATAAAAATTCGTTCCGATACAGATTCCAATAGATTTACGTTGTTTAAAGAAAAAGTCGAATTGTATGACGAACAGCAGCATTGCTTGTATTGCCTACAAAACATTTGCTTCCTTGAATATCACAAATATTCCAAAAAACATCCCGACAATCAGAACCAAAGGTACAAATTGTATTCGAACGTTGACGTTGCGGCGGCCAAATGTCTACTTCAAACCGAAAATTTGTTGTTCGATATTAGCGTAATGGAACGTCGAGAAGAGGAAAACGGCAGTATTATTAGTAGAAATAGCGATTGAATTTTGTGATAGCGAATACAAAATTGTATAAAATTATGTTATGAATTAAAAAAAATTCTTTTAGTTGATAAGTGTTATTTCTATGAACTGTTAAGTAATAAATGTTTTGTGATAGTTCGGTCATTGTTAATGATTTTATGTACCCATTATATTTAAGTTTTTATATACAAGTAGTTTTGCTTAATGTTAACTCGATTTTTATGTACTGCCACACTTGTGGCCTCCTTCTGAGTGAATTATTTGCGATATACTTTGTCTCAAAGTATACTAATCCATTGTTTTCCTTTGTTTGAAGTTACCTTAGTATTGAAATCAATCCATCCTTTGGATATTGTATCGTGTGTATCAAACCAAACTTTGTCCAGGTAGATTATATCTGTTTTCGGATCGGTACTTCTTAATTTCCTGCAGAAAATTAAATCTTCAAGTTCGTAATCTTTGCGATTCCATTGCCACATTTTTTTTGTCCATTTTACGATATGTGAAACCCATTTTACCAATAACTCTTTGTAGAGTGGCCTGGCTAATATTAAAATTGGTTTCATCTTCCAGCTTCCTTTTTAGTTCCAAAGTAAAAACATTCTAGCTTTCATAAAGGGAATATATTTTTCCTTTTATCATAATGCTGGCAATTGTCCAGACTTAATTAATTTTGCACTGTTAATAATATCCTTTATTCAAGATATTGTTGTATTTGTGAATAAGCAGATTTCTTGTGCAGCTTTTTCTTTAATAAATCATCTACTTACAAAACAATTATACACATTAGCTTTGCATCTAAGTGTTAATTTCGACGTAACATTGCGAACAAGATGGAAGCTCTGTGAAAACACACGCTAAAACGGAATATTTAATACTGCCAAATGAATTCAATGCAGCCATCATACACCCGATACAAAATAAATCATTGGCCCGCCCGCGTATCGGCATTGTTTACTATGCTGTAACGCATACATGCTGTTGCAACGCGGTAAAGAATGACTGAACCAATGCTCTCTCTACCCAAACAAATCTTACCACGACTCAGCACAGGTAGGTGTTCAAACGTAGTAACTATTGTATTATTGATAAGCTGCCATTTTCGAGACATTGTTGTTGCAGCCACGTTGAAATTTGCTTTCTTTTGCAATTTTACAGTTCGCTTTCATAAAAATAACAATAATATTCCATCACAAGAAATAGTTTATTAAAACACAAAAAACTACACTGAATGCAAAATCCACTAAAGTATAATCCTAGTGTGCATTTCCATGTGATTTTGCATTTATTTTGGTCTATTGAGATCAATATTTTCCTCCAAATATCTTTGCCTTCTACGATTGTTGCACATTTCTTTCTTGGATGGCCTACCAGCTTGAATACATTTTACGCTGCATGATTAACCACCTCTAATTTTTCTTAGGCTCGCTGATGTTGGCTGAACAGAAATGTCATTTTTTAGTAAAACATTTTTTGATACATGAATAAAATTGAATAAATCAATGGGGGTCATCATTTTGTTTAAAGTTTTATTAAATTTTTTCATAGTTTTTTTTGAATAGTTCCGTTACAGCTGCGGAATGTTCTTCATCTAAATTTGTTTTATTGGCATTCTTGACAGTGTTCATGGTTTCGATAGAAAAATTATACTGTTGCATAAAAACATTGCTTTGTTGCTTCTGTACTAGTTGGCTAGTCATGTGGTTGGGACTGTAATGCGGTAAACAATGTCTCAAGAATGGCAGCGTATCAATAATACAATAGTTACTACGTTTGAACACTCATACTGTGCTGAGTCGTGGTAAGATATGTCTGGGAAGAGAGAGTATTGGTTTAGTCATTCTTCACCGCGTTGCAACGGCATGTATGCGTTACAGCATAGTAAACAATGCCAATACGCGGCCCGCCCTTGCCTTGTCTCTCGACTGTTAAAATAAGCTGCCTCATTTCATTTTAGTCAATTTCTTCCCATATTTGAATTAACCTTTCCCCACCTTTTCTTGGTTATTAAATTGGATTTGTTCCTCTCTTAATCGCCTGTTAAGGATATCCCATAAGTTTTTTATGGGATTCAGGTTTGGACTACGCTTTCCATAGTATTCATTCCTATCTCTTCCAGTTAATTTCTGACAACGTGTGCTAGCTTTCGGTTATTTTGCAGTAACAAGAAATGTTTGCCAATATATGGATACATGCTTGTATGCAGCTGTCATACTTCCATTATTTTTGACCACTAGGTGCGTGAGTGCTTCTCCATTTTTTTAATAACACCACGTACGAATTACCATTTTTGATGAATATTTAGTCTCGGAGCATTTTTTTACTCAATTTTCATACCAGCTTAACTTTTTTCCCAATTTCTAAACTCACCGATCCTCTCTCCTCAATTTTACACACGCTTCACCCTTTTTTATCAATTTAAATACTGGTTGTACCTTTTTTCTATCAATGTTTACTTTATAATTTTTACACACAACACCTTTGTTTCATACATTTTTATAGTGACTTCACTTTGTTTTCATCAATATCAACACTTGCATCTTTTATTTACACTTGCGTCTTCTTTGTTATCAATTTGTTCAACTCGTTCCTCATTTTTACCGTAAGGAAACCCCCTGCAATTATTTCATCGAAAAGTGAAAAGATAATGCCTAATAGTATGATTATTTTACAACTGAAATGATTGGCTGGTAATATGATATCTGACTAAATTTTCAATGTAAGTTAACATTTGATTTGTTGATCGTAGGATATAACAACTTGAGTTCTCATTTTTTTTACATTTATTTATTCATTACAATGGAAATGCCAGCCTAAAACAATTTGTATATTTCTGTTTTTACAGGAGCCGTAAAGATTACACCAGCTCATGATTTTACTGACTACGACGTGGGAAAAAGACATTCACTAAATCCTCTGTCAATAATCGATGAAAGTGGAAATTTAACTTCAAATTGCGGACAATTTTCAGGACTACGTCGATTCGACGCCAGGTTAACTATCACCGAAGAACTACACAAGTTAGGATTACTCAGAGGTAGAGAAGAACATCAAATGGTAGTACCGATTTGCAGGTAATTATAAATAATATACCTTATAGGTTTCATGCTAATTACTTTTGATTTAATTTTTCTTCAATTTTAGTCGTTCCAAAGATGTCGTTGAATTCCTAATACGCCCTCAATGGTTCGTTAATTGCAAGTCGATGGCAGCCGAAGCCATAAATAGCGTTAAAGAAGGACGATTATTAATCGAACCTAAATCCTTGGAAAAAACTTGGTTTTCTTGGCTGGAAAATATCCGGTAAGTACAAAACCTCTCAAATCTTGAAGTTCCATAAGATGTAATCATTTTTTCTTTCCCTAGCGACTGGTGTATATCGAGACAGTTGTGGTGGGGGCATCAAGTTCCAGCTTATTTGTGTTCGAGTACTAAGACTGAAAATACTGTATGGGTAGCTGCCGAAGACGAGCAAACAGCTCGAACAAAAGGAGCTTCTCAACTTGGTTTAGATGCTACCGATGTCGATGTAAAAAGAGATGAGGATGTCTTGGATACTTGGTTTTCATCTGGACTTCTTCCTTTCGCGTCGTTTGGATGGCCAGATAAGGTACAATTTTTATAACTACAAAATCGCTTCTTCTTTTATACCAACTAATAAATGCTCTATTTGTCAGATATGTCACGATGTGGGTTTCTTCTCTTTTATACAAACAGCGCGATTGATTAATATGATGGACATTAGTAATATTGAAAGATACCAAAAAAGTGATAATTATAAAAATTGTACGCACCTTTAAGCTTCATCTTACAATGTTACAGGGTGTTATCACTGCCAGATCAAAGTTTAAGTTTTCAAATGAAACTCCCCATATTTTACTGTAAAACTACTTTTCCCCTTACAACAAGGAAAGATTGTAATATGTTATACCGGATGATTTATATTTGAAGAACCTTCACATAGCAGATCTCGTTGAATACCATCTATTGAAATTATTAATATGCAAATCGACACACAGTTTCTTGTTATTTCAGACTGCCGATCTTAATAAATATTATCCGTTGACGTTGATGGAAACTGGTCACGACATTTTGTTCTTCTGGGTGGCACGAATGGTGATGCTGGGAACACAACTTACTGGTCATTTGCCTTTCGATAAAATTTTTCTTCATGGTATTATCTGTGACGCTTATGGTCGAAAGATGTCTAAGAGTTTGGGAAATGTTGTTGCCCCGGAAGATGTCATCAAGGGAAAAAGTCTCGAGGTAAGTATATTGGACATATACGCTAACGTCAACCAATTTGCGTAAAACCTTTTTTTTTTGTTTGACCTGGGACACCACATAAAATTTTATTCGGTTATCAACTTTTATTAGAAATTTTTGGGCAATCGCGCTTGGGTTAGGTGATTCATAAATAGTACACCTTATTGTAAATTTTTGAAACTAGACACGTACTTTATTTAAATAGCTAAAAATATTCGTTGTCCACTATTAAAAGTTGTTAAATAATAAATATTATGCTATATATAATCTTCACTATGGTTAACCCTATATAAACATCGTAATAAAAACTCATTGTCATTAGGAAATGGAAGAGACATCTAAAAAGAACTTTGCACTCGGGGTACTATCGAAAGATGAATTTGAAAAGTCCGTTCAGGGTCAAAGGAAGATGTTCCTTCAAGGAATTCCAGAATGTGGCTCAGACGCTTTGAGATTCACGCTTGTATCCCATAACGTTAAAAGTAAGTAAGCTATTGGAATTTTGCAAGATACAATAACCTTTATATAGATCAGACAATATTCAACACTGATAAAATTGATCATGAAGTGAATAAATCTAATTCCTGGTCCTTATACCCCCTTATACTCATTCAATATATGCCTATACAGGGAGTAAGGAAAGAAGAGACGTTGTGCTCAATACACTGAGTAAATTTAGTTTTTTTTTTCAGATATGTATATAAATTTCGATGTAAACGAATGTTATACAAATAAGTTGTTTTGTAATAAAATATGGCAAGCAACAAAGTTCGCCAAAACGTGGTATGACAACGTATCAAGTCAACAGGAATTAAATCGTCCAGAATACGATGAACTTGTAGTGGTCGATAAATGGATTCTAAGTAAATTAACCACTATGGTGGATAAAGTTGTTGATGGAATCGATCAGTACGATTTCTTTATATGCACAAACGCATTGAAAAACTTTTTGTATTACGAATTCTGTGATGTTTATTTGGTAAGTACAGATTAATAACATACAGTTTCATATCCCTTGTATATTACATGAATACATTCTCCAATCAACCTTATCTACGACTTTCTGTCACCAGACAAGCTTCATCTAAATTCTAACATAACCTTAAACCGACTTATACAACATGATGACATTCTTAACAATAGGGCATGTCCACGACACTTGACAATAATACAGTGGTAAAACTATAAACATAAACACGATCAATAATGATCAAACATCAAGCAATTATCAATCTAAATTATATATTATTAAATATGCAAGCTCAAGAATTGAAATAACTTAAAAAAACACTGAAGCTAACTAAACTCAAACACGATCTATCATTATAAATCAGCAAAACCTCACTATTAAGTACCACGTGTTCTGAACGCTTTGTTTATTGTTTTAGCAGGTCATGTTTGTTGTCAAAATAGTTTGTGACATCACTTGGACATGCCCTATTGTTTTTTTACACTTAAAAATTATAATAGTATCCAAATAATACACACTAGTATACAAATTTACCAGTACCCATTATTTTTTGTTCTCGATTTAAATTTAAATCAGTAAAAAAATGCTATTTTCATCCATCTTACTGAAGGTGCGGGATGAAGTACATTCCAAAAGATGGAGTTGGAAACGATTTCCGAGTTGTAATCGATTTTTGCAATGCCATCTTCTTATTTTAGGAAACGACAAAACGAGTGTTACGATCTCCAGATAGTAGAACAGCAGCAAGTCATATATGGACTCTTCTAACGTGTTTAGACGTTGCTTTAAGAGCACTAGGACCATTTATGCCCGTTTTAACTGAGCATTTACATTCACGCTTACCACCGTTAGTGGGACAAGAAAAAATACTGAACTTTCCCGAAGTACGTTGTGAAATTTTTCCAAATTATCTAGTTAACTTGTAATAAACTTACCAAAAATGCACAGAAATATAGTAAAAGTTAATTCATCATTATTTGATAGTAGTTCGTTTGTAACATTTTTCTTTTTAATATGTACTGCCTTTCTTTTTTTTTTTGATAACAGAAGTTGAATTGGCGCAATGAAAATTTAGAAAGAGACATCGAAGAAATACTCGATGTAGTGGTCGCGATACGAAGACTGAAAAAGACGTTTAATGTTAGTGTTAAGAGCCAACCAAAGTGTAAGTACTTCTTTTTTAATTTTTGTGACAACTACATATGCAATTCATCTTTTAAAAACTTGTGTAAACACCGTCTATTATTTTATTTAATACTAGTTCATTATTCTGTTTCTATTGCTTAGTTACCAACTATCTAATGTCGTACTTTATTCCCGCACGTCTCTATCAACATCTTCTTCGTAGTTTTCTTGCATCCAATTTCCAGATTTTCGTATTCCATGTCGTAAGCTTCTTTAGACTTTTTTGGCAACATATTTTCAGTTGCTTTCCTTGCTTTTTCGATAATTTTGTCAGGAATGCCAAAACTTTTATTCATTTTGACTTCTAACTTTGACACATATGAAAATTATTGTGATTTTATGACATTTACGTTTGTCAACATTCACCTAGCAACGATTGTGTCCACCATGTTTTCACTTACTATCATAATATGGCAAGGTTATTAATTCAAACCGGATTTTTTTAATACTGATTTGTATTGAGATTGGATTGCAATAACGAACTAGCGTGACATAAAAGTTTGTATGTACCAAGGGCATAAACAGATGTGTATACCCTCATGCGACTTACAAACCCTCGGGCCGTAATACGTCGCCCTCAGGGCATAAACATCTTTTTATACCCTTGGTACATAGATAACTATTTTGCCAACCTCTAGTAGGTACATACATTTACTTGAGAATATAATTCATACGTCACGTGACATGTTTTCCACCAATCAATATTGAGAATCTCCCTAGATACATGTCTATCATAGCGATGATAAAAAACAAAGAAATTATCACCTTATTTTGGTTCGTTGCTAAGGGTAATTTTTCATATTGACAGTTCATATTGAAAGTATAAAAATGTGCTCTAATCGTTGGGGTAATTGTAATAATGATCAAATTAATGGAGCAATTAAAAAATTAACTCCGAAAAATATCGTTCTCAACAAAGAATCCCAGTGGCGGCAATTCATGGATTATAAAATTGATATATAAATATAAATATAAATTCATTATATTCTCTCATTAAATATAAGCTCGTGGTATGATTAATAATCGAAGATATATCACGTAAAACCGAAGCAGCACATTTAACTCGTCCTTCGGACTCGTTAAATCTGCAGCTCGGTTTCACTCGAAAATATCATCGATGATAATCATATCACTTGTTATATTACGTATGACAATACAATGAAAACCAGTCAATGTTTCATTTGTTACTTAATAGTGTCAAAAAATGATGATAAACGTAATTTCCATCTATTTTCTGAAATAACTTTGGAAAACAATCTTCTTCCGTCTGAGTCCTTGTAAGTTCTCACAGAAGCATAGTATGTGAGTAGGTGTTACATCGTGCAGCTCACATTTTCTGCACATAGGTTAACTAACTTTGCTCATCTTGTGGAAATGCTTCCTCAGGGTATAGTGCCTAGTTACCAGGTTGGTAACTGTCTTCAAATTTTTCTTACCCAGTTTCAACAGCCTGGACGAGAGTTTCTTGTCTAACTTATTCAGTTGACTCTTAGTATGGAAGTGTCCTTGTGTCAGCCTCCATTTGAATTGGTGTCCCTCAACTAGCCAGTTCCCACCTGTCCTTCTTATGTAATCCTTCCATATTAGAGACACTTTGTTGTGTCTTGCCAGCATGCTAAGGGATTCTTTACCAGTTTAGACCTAGTTGTTCGTTTGCTGATAGCTTTAAATCTTTTTAAATATAATAATTTTCTTCCACATCCATTCCATTCTGTTTGTTATATTAGCCAAATTCCATTTATTGAAATTGAATCGAATTTCAGTGTCAATTATTACGACATCGACATTTTTAAATAGCAACTCATCTATAATAGAAGATTTGACAGGGTTTAAGAATGTAGAAGTATCCAGTGAGATGAACAAAGAACTTGATGGTAAGTGTTTAAAAGATAAAGTCGGCACGACGATTATACATTTAGAAGTATCTGAAGAAGTTAAAAAAGCACTACAGTTGGATTTTGAAAAATTGGAAAGAAAGAAGGAAAAACTACAAAAAGAATTAGAGAAAATTAAGAAGATGATATCCGGCTCTACTTATAGAATTAACGTTACGTCAGAAAAGCAAGAAATTCATTCAAAAAAGGTAATTTATTCACATTTTAACGGATTTTATTCAAATTAATTGACAAAAACTTATTAACTTCTTCCGTGTAAGACTGGTTTGGTTGGGGTTTATTTCGTTGAATCACTTGTACAGCTTTTCCCACTTTTCCTTTCTTCAGTTTTTTCTACATCAAATGTCCTTCGTACAAAATGATAATTAAAGTATTTGTGTTTTAGATAACATTGCTGGAAGAACAGTTATCCAGGCTCGACTACATTAAATTTGTGAATAATTTGAAAAATAAATAATTTCGATTTTTGTTAATAAAGGTTTTAAGCTTAAACTTTTGCGTTATTTCTTTCATCAACTGAAGTATGGGTCATAGTGAAAGTTTTTATGATTCATTTGAACTTTATGAATCGCTGACAGATGGTATGGATTGTAGTGCTGCTGATGCCACAGTCACTATGGTAAACTTCAGGATGAACAACTTTATTATCAAAAGCAAAAGCGTTAGCTATTTACGACAGGCGTGATGGCTCTGGATAGACGACTATAGTGGTTGAATTCGGTGAATAATCTGCCAACACCTGTACATTTTAAAAATGTCGGATTGAACTAAGATGTTGTTGCAGTCCATTTCCTTTTGTCGAATTTCGCTTGGAAATTTGGGTCTACATTCGTATAGGATTCATTTAACCCAAAAGCTCTTAGTTAATGATTAAACACAATGCCTTTTGTTCATTCACTAGGCTTCAGTGCTATGCAGATTCGGCAAATAATTATGTTCCCTAAAACCACCATTCTGTGAGTGGAAGGGAGGAAGTTATTGCATAACAAAAACAATATCTAGAGAAGTGGGCGTTTCGTGAAGGAGGAGTATGCTGTTCTGTCTTGCAAAAATCCTTATGGAACCCTCGCCTCAGATTACACAAGTACGACAAGAATATGTGAAAGGGAGAGAAAGAATAATTGTGCGCGGTCATCACTTTGTTTCACCTAGGGGTGTATACTTATTTCCCGAGGCTTGCGGAATTTTCAGACAATTTTGCCGGATGAAAGTGTTTTGTTTTACCTATTGTGCATGACTTCGAAGAAAAGTCAACGACAACGAGACAAAAATATCATTTGTATAAATTAATCTGCGCTTCTGGCAACAGCGGTTAAAATAGGGGGCAATGAGTATTCGGCCAGTCTCGGGAAATAAGTAGAACAAAGGAGAACAAAGTACACGCCTTAATGACCGCGCATAATTATTCTTTCTCTTTCTTTCAGCTGTTTTTCTGTCGTACTTGTATAACCCGGCATACTACCGTAATGATTTTCGCAATCTGTATATATTCGAGATAAATATTTGCCAAACCTATATTGAGATTAGGAGAGACATTGACTTAAGTAAGACTATGTGTTGTGTCCTTGCTGATCTATGACTAATTAATAGATTTCGGACTATTTCGGAACCCACTCTGTAGTAATGTATTTAGGGAATTTTCGTAATGTCAGTAATTCTAAAATTAAAGTTGACTTTACTCTGAAACTAAAAACTGAAGCTCCTTTCATAGTGGGAAACATTTATTTCAGTTTCTTACATTTTTTTCCATTTAACGTGAACATTTTTCAAAATTCAATTGACAAGCTGTTTTAACAGTCAACGTTCCTTGCAAAGTCGCATGCTTCATTTTCTTTATCCCACATAGTACCAGCTGGACAAAAAAATTCAACCGGAGATCCTCCACTACATTCGTAAAACTTGCTACAATCATTAGGGTCTGGAATGAGCGTACCATCAGGATCATCTTGACATATTGGACCTGTGAAATGAATTAAAAAAAAATAATATAGCCATACGCATATCGAATAAAAAGTCGGCTAGAGAGACGAACACGTCTAGCAATAGAGTTTGGTTGAACTTCACCCACTGATTGCTATGCATCTTTTGAACATTTTATTAACACGTAAGAGGATGTAAGGGGAACGCAAATATTACCTCATGGCCCTATATGCTACTCACCTGTAGTGGTAACAGTTGGACTGGTAGTCTGATCTGTAACACTAGTATCATCAGTACTAGTAGCAGAAGTACTACTTATAGTTGTGGCATTTTCGCGACCTTAAACAAACATATTATGTACCAAATTAATGTAATTGGAGTTTATACATACTACAGTCTACATTTTCTGGATAATCGCAATAGTTGTATTTGGTATTCCAGTACATTCCATCCGGACAGTCCAGTAGATATTTTTTTCCGTGTTCACATTCATAAAATTTGGAACAGTTGCCTGGATAATAATCATAAGTCAGATAATCCAAGAAAGGGCAGGTTGTATCAATAAAGAAATCTGTAAATAAATTACGTTATGAGTCATTATTATATTATTATCTATCTTAGCCTGGGTACCAGAAGACAAGGGTCATAAGGGCAACGAATTGTCGAATAAAACGTCCAGACAAATTCATCTATGCCATTAATTGGATCGCAAAGTCGAACGTACGTAAATCGTGCAATAAGGAAGTACATTATGTAGTCAACATTGGCGCCAGACCTAATAAGCGAATATATGAAAACTGTCAAAGCCGTAGAAGGTATGTTAACAGGGTAAAGCAAATGGGGATGAGAGATGGAGCCAAATGTAGATTGTCACCTACAGAGCATATCCATGGCAGTGCATTTGCCTGGCCAAGTGCGTCGATGGACTAGGCGACGAGAAGACATCGTCAAAACAATAAAAAAATATATATAAAAGATTCAGTCTGGAGGCTTATTCGCTACTTAAAAAAAGAGAGACTGGAGAAGAATGTGATTAATCTAGACTCAGAGGACCACAATAGATCTGGAAAGTTTACAGATGAATAAGCAGATTAGCCACCTCATCAAATCTAATCTAATCCTAATGCCCTATAGTACTCACTTTCAGTTGTCTGATTTGTAACAGTATCATCATCAGTACTAGTAGCAGAAGTACTACTTATAGTTGTGGCATTTTCGCGACCTTAAACAAACATATTATGTACCAAATTAATGTAATTGGAGTTTATTCATACTACAGTCCACATTTTCTGGATAATCGCAATAGTTGTATTCGGTATTCCAGTACATTCCAACCGGACAGTCCAGTAGATATTTTTTTCCGTTTTCACATTCATAAAATTTGGAACAGTTGCCTGGATAATAATCATAAGTCAGATAATCCAAGAAAGGACAGGTTGTATCAATAAAGAAATCTGTAAATAAATTATGTCATGATTGTCATGATTTATTATTATATTATTATCTATTTTACCCTGGGTACCAGAGGAAAGAGGACTGTCGAATGAAAAGCCTATACAAATTCATCTATTCCATCCATTGGATCGCAACGTCACAAAGTTGAACGTAAATACGGCAATAAGAAAGTGGCCGTGTGGTAAATAAATATCTAGTTTGTTTGGGAATCTCACCAGGTTAGATAAGGCGAAACAGTTCAAAGGAGTACATTTGCTAACATTTGCGCCAGACCTAATAAGCAAAGATATAAAAACTGTCAAAGCCGTAGATGGTATGTTAACAGGGCAAAGCAAATGGGGATGAAAATGAAGTCAAATGTAGATTGTCACCTAGAACCGAAAACTACAGAGCATATCCATGCCAGTACATTTGCCATCGTAACAAAAATAAAAAAATATATGAAAGATTCAGGCTACCTAAAAATAGAGATACTGGGGAAGATTGTGATTAATCTAAATTCAGAGGACCACAATAGATCTGAAAAGTTTACAGGTGAATAAGCAGATTAGCCACCACATCAAATGTAATCTAATCCTAATGCCCTATGGTACTCACCTTTAGATGTCTGATTTGTAACAGTATCATCAGTACTAGTAACAGGAGTACTACTTATAGTTGTAGCATTTTCGCGACCTTAAACAAACATATTATGTACCAAATTAATGTAATTGGAGTTTATACATATTACAGTCCACATTTTCTGGATAATCGCAATAGTTGTATTCGGTATTCCAGTACATTCCATCCGGACAATCCAAAAGATATCTTTTTCCGTGTTCACATTCATAAAATTTGGAACAGTTGCCTGGATAATAATCATAAGTCAGATAGTCCAACAAAGGACATGTAGGGTCAATAGTGTAATCTGAAACTAAATTATGTTATGAGGTATTATGATATTCAAGGCTTTTCTCTAAGTAAAGTGGTTATCGCAGTTGTTAACTCTGTTAACAACTTTCGAAAATGACCTTATAGTAACCACTTGCTAAATTTAAGTATTCTCTAATACTTGTTTGGCAACTGTTGTTATGATAGGATGACTTAATGGGGTAACCCATAGACTCAACGGCCATATAGCCTTGCTAATGTACGGCTATGGACTGGGCGATGAAGATATCGAAAGGAAAATACATGGAAGGTTCAGTCTAGAGGCTAATTGGCTACCTAAAAAGAGACAGACCAATCCGAAGACCCTATAGTACTCACCTGTAGTTGTCTGATTTGTAAACAACAATATGAGAGCAGTACTAAGAGCGAAAGTACTACTTAAACAAAGATAATATGTACCAAATTAATATGATTTGAGTTTATACATACTGCAGTGCACATTTTACATATAATCACAATAATTGTATTTGGCATTCCAGTATAATCCATCCGGGCAATCCAGTAGAAATTTTTTCCCATGATCACATTAATAAAAATTGGAAATTTAAAATGTAACGAAATTTTCGATAGGATAGTCAGTGAAGAAAATTGTTAATTTGATAGTTGAAGCTGGATGACGAGCCTTTATATTATATGTTATGAGGCCAATGTCACTGCAATTCCTCCAGATCTATTATGGCCCTCTTTCTCTAGATTAGGTACTTTTTTCATCCCGCCTCTATTGATGAGGTTCACCAGCTTTAAGGCTGAATATTTCATCTAGTTTTTTGCACTTGGCTTCGTCTGTCAATCCTATCAGTTTCAATTTCCTATTGAGCTTTCAGAGTCCAGTTACCAGATTTAACCACAGTTTTGATTGTAAATTAGTAAGCAATTTGTTATTATAAAAGCTAAAGATGAAGCGTGGAAGAATAACTCAATAACTACAAAGTTACTCAATTATTTAATTTAAATCAGTCACAAATTTATCAGGAGCACTGGAAGATATTAAGTGGCTTGAAAAAATGGTACGGTCATAGCAGTTACCATTCATTTATCTACTTTACTTTTCACTCACCTTCTTCGGTTCCACTTGAAGTAGTAGTATTTGAGAGACCTAGAACAGACATTTCACAAATTTACTTGTAGAGATGCGTGTAGCAAACTTATATAACCAAGGAATACAGTTTGGTAAATTTACATTTAATTTGTCCTATTTTCTTTAAGCTTTTGTACTTTATCTTTACTTTACTACAACATAAATTGATTGTCCATCATCATTGAGTTAGTATTTCCAAATATTAGAAATATTGAGGATATAAAGTGGAAGGGCAGAATTCCAAACTAACGCTTTTGAACTTTTCAAGACAAAATGAGTTGGTACTATCAGATACTGATATTACAATCTATGGACAAAAGAGTATTATTGGAAACAACTATCTTGCAGTTTTTGGGATTTTCATTTCATAAATACTACTTGATTGTGAAATAGACTTGGAAACTTGAAATTTAGAGATAATGAAACCTTATAATTCCATTATACATTAGGTAGGTAACTTTTTCCTTTTTGGGATGATCTCTTATTACTGGGAGCACTGCAGTCCATTTTCTTTTCCATAATTTAACATTAACACTTCAACCTTAGTTCTGCTAAATTGTTAGGCTTAGCATGAGCTGATTTTAGGCATCAAAATACGTTCATATAAAACTACTAATTAAAAATGTACTACTACATGAAACTTCGAATATCTTTGTTGTTGTTAATGAAACAAAAGATAGAAAGCTATATATCTTTGGAAATGAGAATGATTGATCTTTCGAATGAGATCAAAAATTATAGGATGTTCCTGTTAAAATAATACATATTTTCCACTTTGAATTTGACCAACATTAGTAAAACAACCAACCTAACCAATATTCAGATTTTTTTCCTAAAATCAGGTAATGCCCATATTGGATTTAGGAATTTACGTTTCACCACGTACTAAGTGGTATTATACTTCAGATTGATAGAAAGTAGGTATCACAAACCACCTATAGTAGGTAGATACCTAACACTAGGACATCCGCTAGGTGTACCTATATACAGATCCTTGGCGGTTTGTGGCTATGTCTACTTAAAGACTTTAAAAAAGATCCTTCACCTCAAAATAATATTTATCAGTTTTGTTAACAGCATTGAAATTCTGAAATTTTGGTGTTGGTCAGCTATTACAAAAAAATTTGCAATTTCAGCTAGCTGTATGTTCTGTAAATCGTCAAATACTGAAGATGAAGAGCCTCCAAATTTCTAATTCGTCCGCTTACCAATTATGTTGAGTCGCTAGACAAACTGCGTGGCTTCGACGACTCAAAAACTTTGTGAGGATGTAGAAAAAATAATCAAAATAATTATGATTTTATTACTTACTGCATGAAGAAATCCCTATGAAGCAAGCCAAGAGAAAGTCTGAAAATAAAGTTGATTTTTAATGTTTGTTATACTAGAAATATTGCCTATTTCATATACCTTAGAAAAGTCTAGAGGAAGGATCTAGGGTTATGGTACTATATTAGAAAATGATTCGATTTTATGTCAAAAGTCATGAGGTATAAGAATGGGTTCATTCCAGACAGTAATTTGTTTTGTTTTGGAACCCAAAAAGACTTGATTTATGACCGATAGCATATTCCAATGTAAACCCAATTGTATTCCATATTGCTTAATAGATTGACATATTGATTATTTTTGGAAGTTTTATCCAACCCATCTATTGATGCTTTCAAGAGATAATGGGACTGCACTATTATGTTCAAAGTATCCTTAACTTCGTGCATTATCATTTCACTTTATCTATCAGACGGTTTTGTAATATCTTGTTTTTCCAATTTCTCTTTTCTTTATTCTTGAGTAGCAAGTCTGTTCTATAAGCAAGTCTTGATTTGGTATGAGTATATTAAAAAGTTATGCCAAAAAAATTGATTGAAAATGGTAAAAGAAGAGGTGTTTTACTTACAGATCATTTTCGTTGAAATTGGAGCAATAACAATATGAAGTCGGCAATTATTTGGAGGCTGTTGCAGTTTAAGTTGAATTTATAGAGTTAAAACTGATATAGATAGCGTTATCTACTATTATTTTGACTAATTCGTTATAAATCTAATGCGAATCTCCATTTTCCACTTAAAATACACATTAAGTTAATTCACAAAACTTGTAATATTACCGCGACATAAAAGAAACTTTCGTATCTCACTAACACCAAAAAAATCAACCCACTAAGTACTCTAAGTAGGTATTCGTATTTCGATTTATAAAGTTTACGACACCTTCTAAAAATAAACTTTTGCAAAACAGAAGAGTCAAGAAACCAAACAATAAATGGAATGAATTTAATTAGAATCGAAGGATTTGGCCAACATTATAGTTTGATTACATCTTCCTTCTTCACAATATATGACTATAGTGAACCTGTTAAATGCAGACATTTGAAATACTTTACAAAATCAATCCAGAATATTATCAATGCTGGATAGGAGTTGCCTATAGAATGTCCAAACATCGGATTCTCTTCTTGGCATTTTCGGAGTGTACCATTGAATGTCTGGTAATGGTATTTGGATCACATAACTTCTGGTTGCTTAATTCCGTAACAAAGTTCTTTGAAAAGTTATCCTTTTCCATCATATCATCTTCTGGCATGACCCAGATTGTCTGTCTTTGAAAATTGAGGAGGTGGCTTGCCTTTCTACTTGGTCTATATCTTGTTCTATTTTCACCACCATATGTAGTGGTGTAAGATTGAGAATCACTTTCATGGCTGCCATTTGGCATAATCTCATTGCTCCTATAGTGTATATACAGGCTAGTCTTTGAATTTTGTAGATGCTTTCTCTCGTAGTCAATAGGCTAGTTCTACTCTCCATAAGTGGTAATTGGTCGCAGTGTACATCCAGCTTAGCAATTTGGGTTACAGCCCCAGCTTCTCCCTGCCAGATTCCTGCATAACCTTTGCTTTGTTCCACATGAGTTTTCTATCTAGTGTCAAGCAAAGATACTTGAGTTGTTGTCTCTATCAAGTTAAATGGTTTTGAAGTTGAGTATTATTTTCTTAGTTAAAATGGTTTTGTTGGGATTGATGTTAAGTGGGGCACTTGCCTACCACAGCTATTTGTATACTATAGTTCTATAGACCCTTACCCAGTGGAGTAGCTAGGAACCAAGGGCCCTGGGGCAAATTAAAAAATGGGGCCCCACTGCTATGTAAACTGATTATGTTTTATCAAATAAAAATATGAAATATACAAATACTTTAAAAAGATAAGCTACTTAACTTCTTAAGCTCTTTTTTGTGCACTGCAGGGCAGGTAATAAAAATATTAAACAGTAACAACATAAATTACAATTAATACTTGGTGAAGGTTTGGGTAATAAAACGAAATGGAGAAGATTCAAGGGTTTATTATAGGTCTGTTCGTAGAACAGTCACAAACGGTTGGAAACTGAACGACTCATGCGCAGAGTCTTTTTGTGAACAGTTTTTATTCACTGCGCATGTGTCGTCAAGTTTCCAATCGTTTGTGACTGCTCTGCGAACAGACCTTATATAAAGTTCGGGCTTACCAACTGACTTAAGAACAATTATATTTACAATTTTTTCCTAGCTTTAGTTTTCGCAAAAGTATCAATGACTTCGTCTAAATCCAGGCGTTTATGCACGCCATTGGGCGGCTTTTTTCTTCAATGGGATTAAAAATATGGGTCATCAAATTAACATTGGTTATACTTTACTACTGTTGCCATTTTAGCCGAAATCTATAGATTTGACACGACTTATTGACTTAACGGACATCAATATGAGTGGTAAAATCAAATAAAATTGAACCACTATATTCTATATTGACCAGTACAAAAAAGTTTATTGACATTAGCTTACTTATTCCTAATACAGCATTAATTGTTTAACCGTTCTCGAAAAAAAATCTTTCGAATTCACAATAAAACGCACATCGATGAATAATAAAACGCACATATCACTATCCGTCAAATTGACAACACTGCCAACCTACAGAAAGAAATTAGGGGAATTCCCTAGGCATAACTTTTGAATTTCTCTCAACTTAGTTTTCATGATTAAAGTGGGGCTGCAACCTGTCATCTAGTAAGGATTCGAGGGCCCCCTGAGCTTGAGGGTCCCGGGGCACTGCCCCGCCTAGCCCATAGGTAGTTACGCCACTGCCCTTACCTATGGCAAGATATTCCAAGTTACGTCAAACCAAACATGAGTTTTGGAACAATTTTGGAAGGTTAAATTTAATTTGATTCTAATTTCAGAATACCGGTGATTACTTAACGTTCTGTGTAATTTGAAACTAACTTATTTTGAACTTTTTCGAGATTGGTAATATGGTGAACAAACAACTGAGCAGTATTCAAGCACCAATCTAACTAATGAAATATAAATAAGTCTTAATATCTTGCGAACTTTAAATAGTTTGTGAAACTCCATTCAGGATCTAGTTGAGCACTTAGATCCCTTACATTAGATATCGCTTTAAGTGGTTCGCCATTAAATTTGAAGTTATATAACTTATGAAATTTCATAGAAGAACTAATTTGCTGAAGCTGATGCTCATTTCCACTGCATTTTGCCATTATATTATTAAGATCAATCTTGATATATGCAATCTCTCATAAATAAATATTGAAATCAACGAAATCACGAAAATACAAGCTTTCTTCAATCTTGAAATACACATTTTATAGGATATTTTTTGGGGAAAATATTATGTGTGTATGAGATAGAGAGAGAAATGGTCTCGGACGGTGTCCATTAACCACAGAGAGTATAGAAGGTCTATAATTATATTAATCCGAAGGAAAAGTCTATATTTCCAGTTTAGCATCATTAATAAACCCTCTAAGTAGGTCAAAAATAGCTTTTTCGTTTTTTGCCAGAATAAGTGAACATAAATTAACAGGCATTGGAAAGTTGTATGCTATAAGAGAATTATGAAGTTCTGTTCTTTCTGTCTTTCGATTTTCACATGTAAAAAAAATATGGTTAAGATCAGCTATTCACATATTGTCGCAAGTACAAAAAGGTGTGTTGAATATACCTATTTTGTGTAGATGAGCCCGAAAACGTCCAAGATTCACTTTTAAACGTGTGAAAATTCCCTGATGTCTTTTGCTATAATCCAAATTTAGGAGGTTACTTTTACTGGGGAGTTGCGGGTATAAATGGAAATACTGATTGCAGTTTGTTTTTGCGATTCATTGATAATAGTTTTTCCAACGTTAGCTGGCTAATTCTTTGTGGTTATTTATCAAAAAATTTGTAGTTTTCAAGATATTTAATGTTTTCAATAATACAAGTTTGGACAAATATTTTTGAGAGTCTTCTCACAATGTTTAAGATGTATTGCTGCTTCACAAATTAGTTTCTGATACATGTTTCAACCAATAGTAGTTTGAAGGCTATTAAAAAAATATTTTTTTCATTTTATTAGTAAAAAATTAGATTACAGACTTCATGAAAACATTAAATATCTTGAAAACTAATTCTTTATATGTAAAGGTTATGTGTTTTTTACGTGAAAAACATTGAGGAATACAAAATTAATTGAAAATAGCTACAACTACCAGTGGCGTGAAAAATGGGAGGAGAAAAGTGACATATTTTTCCAAATGTACATCACTGGATCAAAAATTGACAACTGTTTTTTTATCAAAATATGCATTTATACATTTGAAAACAACCTGCCAAATATTAACTCATTTTATTCACCCATTTTGAAGTTATCAAATAAAAACATTTAAATTTTTATAACTTCAACGTATTTCGAAAACTAAATGAGCTGGATCCCTCAATCCTTATATCATTTTGTACAATTTTACGAGAGGTATCTACATGCAAACGTTGTAATTGTCATTTGAAAACACCCTGTATAAATTATAACATAAATATATATAAGGTGTTTTCAAATGACACTTACAACGTTTGTATGAAGATACCTCTCGTGAAATTAGACAAAATGATATGAGGATTGAGAGATCCAGCTCATTTACTTTTCCACGATTGATTAGGTACTGATGAATATTTCTTTACAGGGTGTTGCAAATTCCCAGTTTCGTTATTGAATCGTTCAATGTGTAATATCGGGCTTATTTTAAATAGATCACCTTATAATTTAATGATTCACCATATACAAAAAAATGTCCTCTTCCGAATGGTATAATGGTGTCCTATACCTAAGTATTATACTTTTCGTGCAATTTACAATTTTCTTAAAATTCTATGCTAAATCCATTTTAAAACATCTGCAATTCTCACTAAATTTCAAACTAATGTTTTTGGAATAGTTGTTGTAATAAGGAACTGTATAGATTACCTTATAAGGTTTCTCAAAGCACTTCTACCATTATTGGTGTGAGCTTTGTTGCAGTTACTCTCCCGTCTTGAATTTTTTCCATTCTCTCCTATTTTGAGCTAAGTCGTTTGCTTCTTTCCCTTTTCTCTTTACTGGTCATCCAGACGTTGTAAATGTCGCCACAATTGTAGTTGTCTTTCTTCTATAAATTCCAAGGTTGATTGTATTCCCAGGTCTTTTCTTATATCCATGTTTTCCATTCTATCCTCTTTTATTTCACCTCTTACTCTTCTTTCATATTTCATCTCTATCGCCTGTATTTTACTTTTTTGTAGTCCTGTTAACACCCATGTTTCGCACACATATGTAAGTATTGGTCGTTGTATTGTTTTAAATACGTTTAATTTCGTTTCTTCATATATTTCTTTTTGTTAATAAATTTAGTATTCATCTCATTTATGGTGTGTCAGTTTTTTGTGTATCTATCTATCTATATGAAAGGAGTTGACAGCTTGTAGGTGGTGGTGTTGCGTTTATATAACAATTGGTCATGAGAAGTAATTGAAACTATTTTTAAAGTGGAATAAGATTGATTTAATCTCACATCTTTTTACATTTAATGATCATATTTAAAGAAATTTAACTTAAAAAGGTGATTTAACAATCAACGTTTTCTGCATAGTCGCATCTATTTTTTGTTTTATCAAACAAAGTACCATCGGGACATGAAAATTCAACAGCTTGTCCTGCAAGACATTCGTAAAATTTGCTACAATCATTTGGGTTTGGAAGCAAGGTACCATTAGCTTCATCGGCACATATTGTAGCTGTAAAATGGAAAAATCAATGATTGAACTGAAAATAACATCGAAATATTAAATTTTATGATTTTCAAGTTTTAAATAATGTAAGGTATTGAATAGAAATCATGCCGATTTTGCGGTGATCATTATTTGGATAAAAATTTTCTATTTTCTGAAATATTACTGTTCTCTAGTAGTGCACCAACAGTTTTTAGTTTTCAATCTGGTACTCACTTGCGGTTGTACCGGTAGATCCATCATTTGTAACACCTGTTGTGAGATCTTCACGACCTGTAACAAAAATATCATCATCAATTCAAGTAAAGTAACATTAAGTAACATTGATACGTACTGCAATCTACGTTTTCTAGATAATCGCAATAATTGTGGACTGCATTCCAGTATAATCCAGCAGGACATTCCATGAGATATTTTTTCCCATGATCGCATTCGTAAAATTTGGAACAGTTGCCTGGATAATAATCATAAGTCAGATGATCCAAGAAAGGGCAGGTTGGGTCAATAGAGTAATCTGAAAAAAAAAACTATGGAGTTTACATAATCCAAATATTGTATTGATTTCTAATGTAACGAAATTTTCGTTTGCGATAGGATAGTCATTTAGAATATTGTTAAATTGATGGTTGAAGCATATTTACTTTTACACGCAAACCTCCCAATACAATTTCCGCCATGAGAATGTACATATTCGGTACATAATTTCCAGATACGCCTATATGAAACAACAGAATTAATTTTTATTTCTTTTTATATTATTTCGAGAGAGTGAAGATAAGGGAGAGAGTGAATGGGGAGTAGTGAGTACATAGGAATGAATGGAGAATAAATGAGTGTACATATCATTTTAACTTTTGAACTTAAACAACATAATCTAATCTTTTATATAGCCTTCAATATGCGACTCTGTTTTTTCGCTAACTTTTCAGAGATAGAACAACATAATCTCTAAGGGAATGACAACTGGATGGTATCGGCCGGATTGATTGTAGATCAAGACAAAAGGATGATGGATAATGTCGTCAGACAAAAAGCCAGTAATAGGGTGCAAAATAAAAAAAGGAGTTTACGGAATCGGAGCCAGAAGATCGGCGGGGTGGCATGTGCCGCGACTATTGATTATGTAAATAGTTTTTCGTGCCCTTAAACTTTGGAATGTATCAAAAATTATTGATAAATAAAAATTTTAACACATAAAAACGCAAGATTGTACCTACATGCCTGATTCGGTAAAAGTATATCGCGTGGTCGTAGGAAAAATAGTGCACATAGCTTGTGCGAAAGTGACATTTTTCAAACGAGTGGGAAGTATTGCCTCACAAGGCGCAAGCCGAGTGAGATAATCTCACGAGTATACTAATTTCAAACCTCCTGCGTCCCAACGGTAACGGTAACCCAAGTTTTTGTTTGTTACAATATTATTTGATTTGTAGATGCTCGCAAAAGGCGTTATAAAATTGGAAAAATGTTAAATGAGGACATTGTTGCGTTCAATGCCGATTTAGATAGTGACATAAATGATGTGCTTTCACTAGAAATTCTAAACGAAAACCCTAGAATTAACAGAGACAACATGTATGGAATTTTTCCTTTTCATTAAATCAACCGCTATGTCCGGCTTCGAAGACTCTCTATTATTGTAACACGTTTTTTTAAAATAGTTTTCTTACTCACTTGTATCTTCAGTGGTCGAGTTACCTGAAACAAATTTTGAAAATTATATTATTTGGTACAGAATGTTTTCATGTTTTTTCATAAATGATGTGCTTTCACCAGAAATTCTAAACGAAAACACCAGAATTAACAGAGACAACATGTATGGAATTTTTCCCTTCCATTAAATCAACCGCTATGTCCGGCATCGATGACTCTCTATTATTGTAACACGTTTTTTTAAAATAGTTTTCTTACCATCTTCAGTGGTCGAGTTACCTGAAACAAAAATTTTGAAAATTATATTATTTGGTAAAGAATGTTCTCATGTTTTTTTAGTCTGTATAAACAGTTTTAATCCCTTGTGGATGGAGGGATTTCAAAAGCAGAATAAATTGAGCTTTGATACATTAAAGAGCTGTATAACAATCATTTCCTGAAGGTCTAAAGTGCCACTTCTTCGAAAAAAAAAAAAATCTGATGAACATTATTAGGAGGTGAAATATTGTTCTGAACTTCATTTAAAACAATAAAAGTAACAATTTAAAAATGTGATTTAGCGTAATTTTATATTAAGAGCAGCACTCCAAACAAGCTACACAGTGAGACATTCATAGCGGAAGAACTACTAAATATATCAATATGTAGCAGATTAAAATTATCACAGGTAATAATATTTTAAATAGCGCTTGGCTTTAATCTATGTTTTATCATTGATTTGAAAAAATTTAGAGGAATAAGCTAATGATACACTTGAAAAAAAAAACAAGATTGGTGTCATTTTAATCTATATGAAATCACATCAATCTTTTCAATCCATTATCTTTCTCTCAATTTTTTGAAAAGTGAATATCATTTTAAAGGTCAGTTGAAGTTCAGTTACAATCGTACGAGAAGTTTGTATTCAACTTTGCGTTATGATTGCGTTATTTAAAACTTTGAATGTTTATAGTTTATAAATTTCTGTTACATCCGGCTCTGTTTCAAATCAGAATTTCAATATTTTTGCTAAATTTCGAATATAATTTCCGAGTGAAGTAATACACTGCTATAAGGTTTGGAGAGAGGAGAATAGATTATTAAACGAGCAATTTATGATAGTCATAATAATTTTATTACTTACTGCATGTAGAAAACCCTATGAGACAGGCAAAGATGAGATCTGCAAATAAAATAAAGTTTTAAATGTTCATGCTTACAACTCTGCACATATATTATACCATTTTCTCAAAAAGCCAAGGGTGGTAAGTAATTGTTAGTTACACTAACGTCCTTCAAAGCTGTCAAAATGCGTTGTTGACAAAATAGGTAGGAGAAAAAATATTATAATTACGTTCTCTATTAGCTATTGAATACTATAGACGCGGAAGAATATTTCAAATCTGTATCTTTAATTTGGAAATACCAAAAGGAAGACTGCGTTGTTGTCCATTTAGCTTATATTTCCTACGCTTTAGACAGTGCAATGTGTTAATGTGGAATTCCATGAGATTTATAAATTAAAAGATTAAAAAAGACATACTTACAAATCATTGTTGTCTATACGAAGTGGGCAATTAACTTGAAACTGTAGCAATTCAAATGACATATTTGGTGTTAAAGCTTGTTTTATAGATAGTGTTATCTATAATAATTATCTATCATTTTGTGTGCAAATTGCCCTTTTCCACTTGAAATACAGATTAATGCACATGTATTTATAGAAATTGTAATATAATCTAAGATTACAAAAAATCATATCACAATGAATCAATCAATTTTTGGAGTGCGTATAAAACTCAAGTTCTGCGAAAACAGGATGTCAATAATCCAAACCACAAAAGTGAAAACGTGAAAAAGTGATATCCAAAATACAGTGGAATAAATATCAAATAGCTTTAGTTCTTTTTTTCCAATGGAAAAGTCCACTTTTCCGCATTCATTTTAATGTCGAAAGAGTCACATTTCCGCATTATTCACAATTTGCAGAAAAGTAGATATGTTAAGCTTTTGGGAATTTGTAGCCTCTGCAATTAATTATAATTTCTTTATGTTAAGTCTTAGGTTTTTTCCGTACGCTAGTAGAAAAATAGTGTACCTAACACGTGCGTAAAGTGGCTCTCCGCATTTGTTATGTAAGCAACTGTTTTATTTCTTTATTATTGACACATGACATGTTGGCAGCAAAAGGTTGGGAACGGAGTAATAGTTATTTATAGGTACTATAAGCAATTATCAAACTATTCAAACAGGCTTGACGCTTTTTCCAACATGAAGTGAAACTCATAGCAGGTGTATTGGTGCAAGTGTTAAAAATAGTGATTGAAACAAAACTGATTTGGCTGAACTTGCAGTACACACTTTATTATTATAACAGTATAATGTAGTAGTAGTAGCATAGAGTAATAAATAAAAGAGAAATGTTGAACGTGTAGCGTTTTGTGGCACAAAGTTACCACTAGCGCCTACTTTGGCTACTGGTATGAACTAGCATTCAAAACGCGCGATTTTTGAATTTGGAAATTTTCAGCATACGTTTAATATTGTATTAGTAGGAGTAGGAGAAAAAAAAAACTCTGCTAGTGAGAAATTACTATTAAAACAACAATTTTCATACAATAAAATATTGAAAATAACTCAAAAACAGTCAATGAAAATAAAATAACAGATAAACAAATAATCCACATTTACTACACCAATCTACCTTTTTCACATAACTAGAACTTTTAGCAAATCTGCCTTATTGTCTGCAAAAAAAAACGATAAAATGAAAAATATTGTTTCCATTATTTTACTTTTTTTAACTGACCTATGATAAGTTATAATGAATCCTATGATAATAATAGGTGCCAATGTTAAATATAATCAATTATTGGTTAGGCTAATGGAACCGCAAGGATACGCAGTCAATATCACAACCTCACACACGCAATATAATCAATTTAAATAGAGAAAGGCCAATAAGAATGAAATAAAAATGGATATCATACAGATATGTTCAGAAGTCACTACAAGTGACCAACCTCAAATTAAATTAATATTGACATTAACATACTAGAATGGCCGGGTCTAAAAATATCAACATACAAAAGAGTACCAAATATGGAAAAAAAAACTTGAAAAAAGAGAGCATTAGTATAAAGCCGGCTACTCACTACGCGGGACTTGACAAGTACTTGGCAAGTAAATTATGAAATAAAACAATTTTAACTTGTTATATCTACATTATATTTAAACTTAAAGTGACGCGTTTAAATATAATGTAGATATAACAAGTTAAAATTGTTTAATTTCATAATTTACTTGCCAAGTACTTGTCAAGTCCCGCGTAGTGAGTAGCCGGCTTAATAGTACCACATTTTTTGTTTTTATAATATTATGGTTGTTGATATTCCAAAAGGAAAACAGATATCCGTGATTGTGGAAGAAAACGAATTCTCTGGTTTTAGTCAGAAAGCATAGCACAGCTCAGCCCGTTGGGAAAAAGAGAAAAATACATTCGGTAAAATCCCAAGTAGAATTGCTAGTTTTTTCTAGTAGTCGGAAACTTTTAATGTAGTTACAAATATGACAGCAATGAAGAGACAAGGTGAATGGCGAAGTTCAATGGTAGTAGAAGGGTATTTGGCCGTTAGCATAGAATTGAAAAATTAAACTATAAGCATGTTGGCTGGCAATAATTCAGTGAGCGACAAACCACACTATGTCATTAAGAGTTGTCAAAGATAATACTGTTATAACGCCTCACAGAGTCTTTGAAAGTCAAAGAGTAGAGATCGTTTACTAAGAAGGAACAGCACAACTACTTCCCTGGCTATATGCCACGAAGGACATTCAATTACACTCAACAGGATTGGTATATCTACAAGATAAAACCAACCATTTTACAAACTACAATTTATTATTTATTCAAATTAACACACTCGGCTACTACAGCTAGGTTGGGGTTTGACCGATTAAGAGCCAATGCGCTGTGTGCGCTCTCGCCAAAAAAGCTAAAATGTACTTAAAGACCCTGTAGAATGTGTTTTTTTTTGTTGTTGATTGAAACTTGATAGGTATTTACTCAATACATAAACTTGTATGAACAGAAATAGAAATTATTTTAAGATTTGCTTTAAATTTGAAAAATAAGTGATTTTTCCTTCAAACACATTTTTCTCCCTTATTAGTTAAGATAATACGTTCAAAATTTCAGGGTTTATATGAAACATTACAGTGAATAGACGATGCATATTATTTTTTGGAAAAAAAATTTCTGTGCTGTGAAATTTGAAATAAATTTTGTTAATATTTTATCAGTGCAGTAATAAATATGCATCGTCTCCGAAGCTAGTAATATACTGTCAAAATTTGAAATCATTATGTTTATTAATTAATGAGAAAAATGTGATTGAAGGTGCGTAAGAATTTGAATTTTAATGCTACGGTCTGAAGCGACATCTTACGGAGTACATACATATTTTGCACAGAGTGTACTGACTGACTCTCGCCTTGTTTAACGCTTGGATTTTAATCAGAGTCTGTCCTCCTCCGAATTTCAAAGCTTTCCAATCTTACGCGGGTAAATCAGAGCGCATTGGCTCTTAAACGTTGTATTTGATGAAGGGTTGTGTCAACAGTGTCCCAATGTTGCTGCTAAGTTATTCTGGATTTTCTTTTAAACTATGGTATATGTAGTTGCAATTTTTGCCTGTTGCCATTGTGGGTTGGTAGCCAAATTAAAGTAACTCCTATTCTTTGGGATGAGATACGTTGGTGGGAATCATGTATAGATTGGACAATAGGATGTTCGGTGAATATATTTTGGATGGATAAAGTTGAAGCAAGTGAGTACATCTGGATAAGAGTTTATGAGATGTTGAGATTGAAATGATGGCCTGATGAATGCTGAATAGAATTGATTTGCAGGAACTGTGAATAACATAAAAATCATTATCATTACCGGAGTTAATTGCACCTTATAAAAAACAAAATAGAATTATTTTGATCGATGTCAATATTAGAATAGCATTATTATTATTTA
The DNA here is from genome assembly GCA_963978555.1 of Galerucella nymphaeae. Taxonomy (NCBI): domain Eukaryota; kingdom Metazoa; phylum Arthropoda; class Insecta; order Coleoptera; family Chrysomelidae; genus Galerucella; species Galerucella nymphaeae. The sequence goes on from OZ021710.1 coordinate 11,064,091, forward strand.
AAACTACAAGATTATTGAATTAACACATTTGATTAGATAAACTACTCAAAGTTTTTTATAACACTACGCAATAAATAAAAAACTTTTTCAAATCCTACTCTGCTTGATTAAAAAAATTGTTAATTGATATTTATATTTTTCGCTATTTACTTCTAAGAATAATATTGATAAGATAAAGTAGGTACTCTTAAAGTAAGTTATCGGATAAGTGTTCTAATAAAAATATCTTTCAAACTGATAACTTAATCCATTCTCATTTGATTTTTTTTTGATTGCTATAATACTAACTTCATAGAATCTGTACAAGGTACAGGGTACCAGAGCACGAGGGTCATTGGTAGATGAAATGGCCGGACAAGGCTCATCAATAGGTGTGTTCTTTTTGACTGAGATCTCAGCTCACTTCAGTAAAAGTGATCTGAGATGAAGTGATATGAGTAAGCACCAAAAAGAACGCGATCTACCAACGCATGCGTGAATAAGAGAGGTAAAACCTATGACCTATCTGGAATATCTCCGATAATCCCGATTCAACCCCTTTCTATTTCCGACTCAAGTCCAACACATTCAGCATCGGTGAGGGGGAGGAAAAATTTCAGCTCACTTCGAAGTTAGTAAATAGAAAAGAACGCGCACATTACCGATGTGAGCTGAGATTAACTGAGTTCTCAGTCAAAAAGAACACCCCTATATTGTCATTCATATTGAACCGAAACCCTTCTGCAATGAAGAAAATATATTTGGACACAAGAAAGTGGGTGGCACAAAAATGTCTAGACGGATAGGTGAACAGAGACAGGTTGAAACAGTTAATTGGAGAAGATTCGCCACCATTTGCTTCAAACAGGAAAATTGCCAAATCTCGGCTCGCAAAGCTGATGGGGTTCACGAACCAAGACATGTGCAGATTCTGTCACCTAGTGGAGAAAACTGCACATCCTATGCTAGTGCCTGGCGAATATTCTGTTTCTTGTACTAAGCGATTAGAAGCTAGAAAGAAATTACATGAAAGATTCAGTTTCGAGGCTAATTGGCCAAGTGAAAAGAGTCTGATTGGAGCATGTGATCTAGATTGAGATAGACTCCAATAGATTCACAGTGGACTAGGCCGATTAGCGATTAGCCACCTTATCGAATCTAAACTAATCTAATAACCTGCAGTGTCATTAAAAATGAGACACACTACAGTATTGTACAAATAACAATTCATACATTCACACAATAATCTTCAATTAGAAAATAAAATACACTTGTACCATAAATTTTTCTTGTTTACGCGCTCAGAACATTGTATAGAATTATCTATGAATAATACAATGTTATCTAAAAAAATGCATTTTAAAATTCAGATCAAATGATACAGGATGTAACTTGACGAACTCAAAATTTTTAGTAACTACTGGCAAAATACTTCAATTTGTAGAGGCGGAATGTAAATATTTTGACATTTCACCAGTAGCACATCAAGGTACAAGATATTTTCGGATGTTACTGAGAATATTATGTCCAAGAACCTGTTAGTTTGGTGTGTCAACAAAATGACCTTGAAGTCTTCCGGAAGTGCGATTTCCATCTCGGCAATGGGGGAAGATTTCTTTACGTTGAATGAGAAAAAAATAAACCATTTCAAATCAGGTAGAATTGAATAACCAGTTTTTATCATTTTTATTTTATTATCTAACTGCATCAACCACTACTGCCCGATTGCACCAGTTTAGCTTAAATGTAAGGCTTAACAAAGTGCAGCTTCATAATAATTCCAATCTCTCATTGCACCATGTTACGCTTAGTAAAGCCACGCTTACGTACAATATCGTATGTCTTTACTTGAATGGCATAGGGATGTTCATTTTTTTAACTAGATTGTCATAATTTTGGTTGGCAATACCAGTATTTTATCTGACAACTTCTTAATTTTGTTAACATTTGATTAATCTAAATAATTTCTGCCATGGAAGGTGAAAAAAGAATTCGGTAGGCAAATTTCACTTCCGAAGAGAAAATGCTTTGCCTTAACTTAGCTAAAAAATATAAAGGAATTATTATAGAATACAAAAAGACAGATGCGGTAACATGGATGGAAAAGGAAAAAACATGGAAAAAAATTGATAAGGAATTCAAAGAATTAAATTGTGAAACGGGTCATTTCGAACATAAATGTGCCTTGGAATACCATTTTCAAGGAAATCTAAAATTTCTAGTTCTTCATCAAGATTTTCTTCTAAATTCATTGTTGTTTGTAAACACCAAACCAACTCAAAAGTTAGGTTATACTATTAGAAATGTCCAAGCAAATTGGAAACGTCACAAACCGTCAGAATACAATGAACGCACAATCGCATATCTACCGCTTAAAAATAAGCTATGGAAAAAGCTGGGCTTTAAATTTCGTGCATATAAGCTTCGCTTTGATGACGGTGCAGCGAGCTTAATTTTTTAAGCCTGGCTTACTTGTTAAGCCAAGGTGGTGCAATCGGGCATAAGAGACATTAGGTGTGTTCTTTTTGAATGAGATCTCAGTTAATCTCAGCTCACATCGGTAATGTGCGCGTTCTCTTTTATTTACTCACTTGGAAGTGAGCTGAGATTTTTCCTCCCCCTTCACCGATGCTGAATGTGTTGTAAGGGGGTATCAGTTGGACTGGAGTCGGAAATAAAGTGGAGGAGTTGAAACGTGGTTATAGGAGATATTGCTGATAGGTCATATTATGTTTTATATGTCTCTTATTCACGCATGCGTTGGCAGATCGCTCGTTTCAATTGAGTAGGTCGTTCTTTTTGAAGTGAGCTGAGATCTCAGTCAAAAAGAACACACCTAATACCAGTAACAAGGTATTAGTTTACAATAAAATACATACAGTTATGTGGTAGATAGCTTAAATTCGAGAATAAAAATTTGGTTGAGGAACCTTAATACGTTTTCTATGTTGTAATTTTCATTTAGTTTGTTCTCTAACGGACCTGTAATACCGTGAACTTCTTGTTTTAATTTAAATTCAGGACACTACACTAATATATGTGATACACTTATTTGCACATTACACATGTCACATATGGGAATGTCTTTGGAGAGTAAATGTTGGTCGGTGAGTCGTGTATGACCTTTTCTAGGGCGTCTCTGCTTATCTAGTTCTCGGCAGGCTAGTCCATGGTGAAATGGATTTTTTGATTTCTCTCAGCTTGGTTGTAAAATATATCCAAAGCTTTTTACGGTGGTCACTGATTTATTTCTGTAGGTTGTTTTGAAATCTAAGCTGCGAATTGAGGATTCTGCGAATGGTAAGGAGTTGCTAGAGGCTGTCTGCTTAGCAGCTTCATCTCCGATTCCGATCTGTGAAAGTACCCAACGTATATCTATTATTTTATTTGAACTAAGAATGTGATGTATTTGCTCTTTAATTCCCATAACTAAGTAATTGGTTGGAAACGTTTGTTTGATGCTTTCGATAGTGCTTAGTGAGTCAGTGATTATGAGGAAGGATTTTGAAATATGATCGATGCAGTACTGTGTCGACTTATAAAGAGCATATAGTTCCGCTGCGTATATACTGTAATCATGAGGTAGTTTGTATCCAGAGGTTCTATTGTTTGGAGGGTTCAGGGTCAGTTTTTATCTTCATGGTGTGAATTTGAATTGACTGACTTTTTTTTGCATACTATTAATTTTGTTCTGTGACACTATTAGGAATAAGTAGTAGGTATTAGGGAAGGGAACGCAAATATGTAAGTCCATTTTTTAATTGCAAGCGTATCACTTACAAATTTTTTATTAATTTTATGTATAAAAGATCCTGTTTTTTGCATATTCTTTAAAAACGTATACATAATATAAATTATAAAGAAAGTTTAAAGTATCGAAATTGGAAAACTTTTCTCCTTATTTTTTGTTAACCACTTTTCTCTCATTTGAAACACTTTTACATGAGAATCGGTTTTAATAATCATAAGAAAATGATCGCTACATTTTTTACCTGTGTCACTTTTCCATAAATATTTCTATGTAATAAGTTTACTAGAGAGCACTAAGCCTAAGGATTAAATGGGGAATGGGAAACAATACCAGCGTAGTTCAAGCAGAACTGGCTGGTATCTCAATTGTCGCAAAAGAACTAATCAGAAAAGGAATTTCTGGCAAAAACATAACAATCTGCACCGATAGTAGACAAGCCCTATTAGCCTTGCACAGTCAACGTGTTATATCAGGGCTAGTACTAGAGTTTCACCAAGATTTAGCTAACGCCTTGGCAGATAACAATACTATCCTGAGGTGGGTTAAAGGCCACGACAGGAGTAAAGGAAATCGCATTGCCTATTCTTAAGCCAGGGAAGCCGCTGGACTAAAAATTCTAGGACCCAGTGACACCTACGGCCTAACGACTTCGACAATTGCGGCGCAAAAGAAATATTTGTCGATGATCAGGAAAAACCTACGTTTACCAGTAGGATTTCTGACTGGCCACTGTCAACTAAGGAAACACCTCCATACTATGGGGCTAGTGGACATACCTTTATGCAGGATGTGTGAACAGGAAGATGAAACTGTCAGGCATGTCTTATGCGAGTGTCCGGAGTTATCGTCAATAAGAGAGTGTGTGTTCGGTGAGTCTTGGCCTACACCTGCCGATATAAAGGAGATGTCTCCTAGTGACCTGTCCACCTTTCTGAGAAGAACAGGATGTACGATGACCTAAGAGGACAATTCCTCGGGAGAATGAATAATGGGTCACATGTGGCCTAAGTGCTGTGAGCCTACACTCACCCACCCTACTCTACAGATACAGAACAAGGGATTAGTTGTATCGGAATCTCCTTAAATTCTCTTCACAATCAGATACCTAATTTGATGTCTCGTTTCTTTATTAGTGTTCTTTCTAGACACTTTTCTGTAGTCTTAGTTCCAGCACCACCCTCAGCAACACTTGGTTGTTGTAGATTTTTAGGATTCATTGGACAATTTTTACGAGAATCCTATCCGTTTATTAATTCCTATCATAATTTTTAGCACCCAGCATATAACGAAATTATAAAATAATATTTTTTAGCAGTTTATGTAGGTATATACGGGAACATACCATCCGAAATACCATTTAATACGGCAGTAAAACTTCTTTAAAAACAGCAATAAAAGCAGAGAAATGTACTTCGTCCTCAGAGGACATGGGTTCAATCTGCAGGTCGGACATGTCGTGCCCCCAGAGGCAGTGCCCTCTGAAACTCCCCTTTTGTTTCTCTTCTAAATCCACTCAATGGCGTAACTAACAGTTACCTCTAGAGAGGGAGTTGAATGCTAGACACCAATACATGGAATATTAAATTTGATTACAAACTAAGATGTAACGCCATCTTGCGTTAAATGAAAACAATTGAGCGGGACGTTACTAGATTTGTTCCACCGCTAAATTATCTCATAATCAAATAACGCTGCTAAGAAATCAAGATTTCCTCCAAACACTGTAGAGAACGTTAGTAGTAACTACCTTTTCAACGTCGTCAATAGATGGCGCGTGAAAAAGATATTTCAATGTACTTTATGGAAAAGTTTATTTTCAGTTATTTTATTTATTTATACATAATTTTCTATCATGGCGAATGGTTGCGTTTAAAAAAAATGTGTGTATCAAATATTATTATTGCCCCCTTATTGTTCCGACTATGCGTTCGAATGGTCTTGGTGTTATCGAAGGACTTTACACAACTTCTTCTCCGTCCATCATATTTTATTTTTCACCTGAAGTTCTCTTTACTATCGAAACGTGACCAGAAGTTCGAAGGAAGTCCTAAGAGAAACGATGAAAAAGTGGCAATGGAGTTACAGACTCCAACTCAGTTTTTATTTTGTTTGGAGATAAAATACGGCAGTTTGATTTGCTACCGAAACATGATACGGAACTTTGGCGAACACGCGTTGCGGTGCGAAAAAGAATTGTCACCTCGTTTTGATTTAGGTCTCGAAATTTTTTTGTCGATCGATAATTTATATTTAATTATTTCACAATGTTATTACACCCTGTATAACTAAGTTTGATAGTCATTCGATACACAGTCGTTTTTAAATTATATTCCAATTATCAATCCATTTTTTTTTTCAACTAATGCCTTTTTTAATTCCCTCATTTTAACAATAATTATTGTTTCTCTTTCAATACCTATGTTAAACATAAAGTGATTGTAAAAAACGAGTTAAATCTCCGCCCAGTATTCATTAATCATTCGTCGATAAAACAGAGTTCTTTCAACTTCCGCGACCTTTCAAGTTCATCAATATTTATTGTTTCTCTCAGCCATCAACAGAGATCTTGTTCGGTTTAGATGAATTTGACAACGCTGCTTCACAATCACCTCCCTCAGGTGCTCTTGCAGTCTCGTCGAAATCGCGAAGTCGCGAAACGCAAACCAAAGGAAACCACCGCGACAACCCTTCTCGCGATATCTTCGAGTAGCTCCGAGTGTAATCGTATGGCGAATGCGCCGATATGCAAGCGTAGCGCTGTTGTCGGAGTGCTTGAAGTTTATAAGAAACTAGCTTTTCAGTTATCTATCAATTTCTGTTAAAGAATGTTTATGCAAAATTTGTAGATTGTATGAAGGAACAACGTTTGCCCATACAAACTGTGCACCCGTTTTTCACCCCTTTAGAATTTGACAGAAATACTTTTTTGCCTACGTCATATAAATAACACATCCTCCAAATTTCAGGTCTTCACGATCAGCAGTTTAGGCTGTCCTTTAATATTTCAGTGAAAAAATATTGGGAAGGGACGTAGCCAGTAGCAGTAATAATTTAAGTTCTTATTGTTCAGAAAATACCAAACACCAACACCTCGACCAACAGCAACAATTTACCCTCTATATTAGTATCTAATTGTTAAGAATGTAAAATTGAAATTAATATATCAAAATTGGAATAAAGTATTTGTAATTTTTCACTGGTATTTATTCAACTGTTTGACACCTGCATGGTAGCACATTGTGGCCCGGCGGGCCGAAAAGTATCAGATTGCGCCAGCAAATTAGGGCGCAAATAGGTACTTTGTGGCCCGATCGTACATAAAATTGATTTATCGCAGTACTATATTGTATGGTTGTCGGTTCTGAGCGTTTAAAGTGGGTAAGAAAAAGGGTTTAAACGTTGGATTACAAATGGCACACCCTATATTATACTACTATATTGTACAGTCATCGGTCCTTGATCGGTGTGCTTAATTTCGAACCAATCTGAACGTTTAAAGTGGGTAAAAATCGAGTTTAAAGGTTGACTTATAGATGAGACACTCTATATTTTAATACTTTATTGTTTTGTCATCGGTTCTTGACAAGTATTGTACAAATAATTCTGAATTGAATCTTTCCTTTCAAAGCTGGTCAACTACGAGTCAAAAAGAGTCGTAAACTAACATACATGTAGACCTAAAAACTTCTTACAGTCTTAAGCTTCAGAATATTTTCAAAGATTGTATAGTTGTATATTTCTTTCACTATTGTCAGTGGCAGAAGCTAATTGTTATACATATTTCAATGTCAATTATAAAAATGAAAATAAGAAATGGTATTATTGTTTTATATGAATATTATTTAATTGAAAAGTTAAAATGCATTACGTCTGCTTTGAGCGAGTGTAATTTGACAACGCCGCGGTGTGAAGTAGAATACCGGCATTTTCGACATGGAAAACGCACACGGACATCGCTTCCTATGAAGAAGAGAAACAGACCGCGTTAGTATCGCGATAAGCACGGATGTATACGCCGAAGACCATGTCAGGCAACATCGTTGCTGAATGGTTGAGATCTCTTCACCTCGGTCAATACGCCGAAAGTTTCATAGACAATGGTTATGACGATCTAGAAATATGCAAACAGGTCGGTGATCCCGATCTTGATGCAATCGGAGTGTTCAATCAAGTGCACCGAAGCAGGTTGTTACAATCTGTACGAACCCTTCGCGAAGAAGGTGCCGCATCAGTTTATTTCACCCTTGAAGAAAGTGTCGCGGTTCACGATGAGTGTTTTTGTGACAATGTGAGTGCTAGGTCTTCTAGAACATCTTCTGGTAGGTCCGAGAAAGATACCCAAAGAGTTAACGCGAGTCCAGCTAGTTCTTCCGCCGAAAGTGGTCAAGAAGTTGCTAAATATTTGGATGAATATGAGGAAGGTAAAGCTGAATTAGTGAAAATTCCCAGATTGCAGCTGAAAGTGTTACTAAGGGAGAAATTAAGTCAGGATGGTATCCGGTTGAGCTCTCAACCTTATTCGACACAGGTGAGTGATTTTACACCTGCTAGTACTCTTTATCATGAAAATAATTAAATGGATAAAACATGTTAATAACACAACGCAACAAAAACATGTTTTTCTAATTTTTAATATTATTAATAGTCTTTAAAAAAACTTTTACTTGTGAACAAATACCACAAGTTTTTTGTGGATAAACATACCTGAAGAACCTTCAACGAAATAGCTTTTTTAACATTACTGTTAATTGATAAAAAAATTGAAATTGACTGCTAATTATTACCATGTTCAAATATTGATATATGTATATAATGCTTTAAAGTTTTATAGAAAATCACATAAAATTGGTTTGTAGGTTTGTTAATGTTTGCTAGATACCTTTAATTTCAAAGAGTTGTTTTTGTACTTCATATAAGTAGGAATTTTACAGGTCCATTAAAGGTCTAAGTAAACAAATAAAAAATACGGTGATATTTTTAAAGGTGATTAATAAAATACTTAATTAGTTTATAATTATAATACCTACCAATCTTATCGGTATCTTCAGAAAGATTCAAGTTTGTTGGTAGCATACATTGTTAAAGTTATGTAAATATATCCATATTTTTACATAGGGTTATCTATAACCGTAAATTTTTTAATTATACAGAATGGGGTCTTGAATGAGTCCGGTGAACTGTACGTAGACGCGAGTTTTTGACTAATTTTGCAAAAAATGTATATCTAGTACCTACTCATCTGTTTATTTATCGAAAAATTTGCGGTAAATTGAGAAAAAATTTATATTGCCATGAAAGTATGTAGTCGGAGGTTCCTTTCCTCCAATACTACATTTGAGCTGAAAAGAAGCAGTTAAAATGATCATTCCATTCACCCTTATCCACCAAAAATTAATGCGCGTTATTTGAAGCGCACATTTAGGATTTTTCAAAGAAGGGGAAGTAGAAATAATAATCTTAATCACCCTTCCGTTTCTTGAAGAAGAAGGGTGAACAAAATGATAACCTTCACTTCTCCTTCTTGATTAACGTGTATAGATATTTTTCAACAATGGCGAGGGTGAATGAAATAGTTATATTAATTATCATCCCTTCCCTTCTTGAAATATATCATTCAGTTCATAACACACGTTAAATATTTATATTGTCGAGATGAAGAGAAAAATTTTAATGGCAATCCACTTTTTCCATTATTGTTGCTCCGTGCTACGTTCGTACCTAACGTGAACGTAAGCTCAGATCTACAGAAAATGCAATTCCAAGACGATTCCTGTACCAGCCCACCTCATGTAAGTGCTTGTTAGGTTATGCAGCTCACTTTAGTCTTATTTGGACAGGTATTGTTTTCGCTCGAGTTTTAGTTATTTTAGTGGTTCATTTTTAAAATCAGTTAGGCTGAAATCGAAATGATAAGCCACTGAAGAAAAATTTGTACACTATTCTCAGTGTTTTCCAGGTATTGTTCAAGTATTTTCTTTGAGAAAATATTTATTTCCATTACTATACGATTAAGGAATGTTTCAACAGAAATTTTCTGTATTTTCCAATGTATATTACTTGTATTTTCAGGAGTATTTTCTAATGATACCAGTATTTTTTATAGTATTTTCTATATTTTCTCTAATTTATACACTATTTTCTTCAGTGGTTTGCCCCTCGGTTGAAATGAATGGAAAATAATTTGATATAACTTCAATTTCAATATTCACATGCCAAAACAAAAATCAGACTATGGAATTATTTTATTCTAAGGGTGCTTCAGACCATTCTTCGCTAGTTCATCTGCAATGTCATTTCCTTCTATTCCAGTGTGTGTCGTGGAATCCCCAGTAAGGTATATTGTTTTCGCCTAGTTCATTGAGTTTGCCTAGATAACTGATTACACAAGAGCTCAGTGCTTTAATGGTTGCTTGAATATCCGATATTATGATAATCCTTTGCCTTCTGTATCTTTTGTTAATAATGAACTGGGCACATTTTCTTATTGCGTTAACCTTCCCTTGAAAGATACTAGTGGTTTTTCCCAAGCTTTCAGAGTGCTTGGTTTCCGCTCCGTACACTTCTATCCATGTTTCGTCTATTGCTTTTGAGCCGTCTGTGTACATTACTTACGTTACGGCAACACACATACATAGAAAATGTATAAAAAACCAGTTTTTGAATTAATCTATTTGAATTTTGGGTAAAAAGGAGTATATTGTCAATTGTCAGGTCCTGGCAAACTTCGTGACCCTCGAAATTTTACGTTAACTTTAGATTGATTTTATAGTTCACCCCAAAGCTCACCTTGATTAAAAAGAATACTCAAATTTTGCGAATATTTAGAAAATGAATTTCCATAAATTATGATAGTGATGCATGAGATCAACAGTCAGTTCAAGCGGCGTTGTCGGATGGTCTCTATTTTCCTGAAATTGAATTAATTTCATAGATTTGTTAAAATAATATGAAAATTATATCAAAAATGAATAGAATTGGCATAAAAAGTTAAAACATTCTGTATGGGGCTTAATAACTAAAATATCTTCGATTAATTCTCTTACATCTTAAAAACAAATTATTCGACAATTAATTAAAAAAAATACGCGCCTGAATGGAATTGCAACATAACTTCGCTTTCGATACACATTTTCAACAAGAGAGTCTCATCTACTCCCCTACTGGGTGTTCTATTTGTAATAATAGATAAATATGTGCTTATGTCGAAAAGGCATCCAATATAAAATTTGTTAATTCTATCTTTTTGAGAAACGTCTGACCAATCGGTCTGTAATGTGATCTTCTGATTTCAATGGCTCATTCTACAGCATAGAAATTAACGATTATTTGTGTTTCACTTTCATGACAATGCGGCCACTCTTTATCTTAATCCAAAGACTGAAATGAGCCAAACTATTTAAGTGTTCATTACACGCCTGCACGGGCGTGCCATTGCTCGATGATGTTCCATATCACCGAGAGCCCGCTGTCCAAGACAGTCCAAGAGACACACTAGTCGAGCAGTCCAAGAGACACACTAGTCGAGCAGTCACACACTGTAGGGTTCGGTTTTATCACCCCCGAAGCGTATATCTTGAAATTTGAAATAATTTTTCAGCTGAATATCCAACATATCATCAGTGGCTAATAGTTCTATAAACTCTTGGCATGTCACCATTTCATTTCTGTTATTCAGTCACTAGCTTTGCCAAATGCCAGTGAAAAAAGTAATTATAAGAATAGAGATACAGATAACTAGAAATGCTACTAAAATCTTATCTAAAATGGACATACACAATTAAACGAATATCAACAAAAATAAATATAACTGACATTTGACATAACTAGTGACTGAATAACATAAATGAAATGGTGACATGCCAAGAGTTACTAGAATTATTGGTAACCGATATGTTGAGTATTTAGCCAAAAAGTTATTTTAATAAAGCAATGTTGATGTTCACAATGATAAAAAACATGCAAAATCTTATGTTTTGAACAGTAGACCTCAACTGTCATTCCTGTCAGAAAAAGCCACTTTTTGTTGGTCATACTGACCTTAGACTGAACTCCTCTATTATAATTGCAGCTGCCACTACAGCATCTTTTGTATCACTTAACATTGAAAATTTAAATGAATTAACACGTCCACATATATACTGACGTAGACGAGTTGAGACTCGAACGTGTCGTCGTCGATCGACACCATTCGACATAATGTGGACACGGCTTTAAGGATGAACATTTATCGTTAAGTGATATATTTTTCACTCAACGTTTTTATATTTTACATTGATACTCCACAAATGAAATTTCATTTTTGTCACCCAAGTAATTTCTCAACAGAAACCTCTCGATTCGACCTCATGTAGTATTTTGTACCGAAAAGCACTGTTATATTTTTTAAGCGATATGGTTAATCATTTAAACGAATTGGTTAAATAGTCAACAGTGAATTAATGGAATATTACGGAAATATTTGGATATAATTATATCGTATGTACCAATAACGTACTCGCTTACAAACATATACACACAATAATAATCATCTCGGATGTTATTAACAATATAAAACGTAAATCCAATTACGATATTTCAACAGAAATTTGTTTTTATCATTTATGACAGTTTATAATATCCGGTAATTGAAATATTACGCCCGGATTATGATATGCGGAATTATTGTATATAGCAGCGTTAATAAATTTGCAGAATATCGGTTTTCAAGAATATGTTTATTGGTTTGGTGGAATAATTAAACATTTTAATAACGCGTTTATGTCGATTAATTTTAATTTTTGATTAATTTCTACATTCACATCAGTTTATACAGTGTGTAAAAACCAAACTGAGTAAATACATTATTTAGGTTATTCCAAGATGGCTGCTAAATTAAGAGAAGAACTAAAGTGACCCAATTATATTATTCTGCGTTGGCACCAACTAAGTCGTTGAGATGATTTATGCAGTTCACTGTGTCGTTTGGCTATTTGTTTGTTTGTTGACAATGATACAATCTCTCTTTCTTGTGGCCACATGAGAAAAGTGGTGTTAAGTCGGGGGCACATCATTGACCGATCCTTCTCAAAAGCAACATATTGTACCTAAATATTTTCTAACGTCTTTTTGACAATGTCAAAGTGCGCCATCTTGTTAAAAGTATACTATACAAAATACTACGGAATAATCGATTTTGGGGTGACATTCCTTGAGACCTAAAAGATCTATTGTGCCCCTTTACTTATACCATTGTCTATAAGATGAGTACGATAATTACGCACTTTTCTAACTTTTCAACCCGAAGCGTCTTTTAATTCACGCTTCGGGTTGAAAAGTTAGAAAAGTGCGTAATTATCGTACTCATCTATAAAAAGAAATAGTCTGTCAATCTAATGAGTATAACAGAGACCCTAAAAAGAGAGATGCATACATATTAACAGTTGGCGGTTCAAGTTATAATTTGAAACTTCCAGAAATTTGCGTATACGAGATGTTACTGACCAATGATAAAATTTTAATAACCCTCAAAATAAACATAACACAATACATTTCTAGTTATCAAGGTTGAATAAAAATTTCTACCTACGTAACAAAACCAAACAAAATTTTACGGGTATAGATAAGAATTATTTCAAAATATTTCCTGGACTGATTTATTATAAAAGTAACACATCCGTATTAGGTCAAATTTAGATACCAAATCATAAATTAAATAAATATTTCTTTTAGTTAATCGTATTTTACATTCCGTTCGCTACCTATATTTCTACTGAAATGATTTTCCACAAATGATAGTTTTCATCAAGAAAAAAGTTAAAATAAATGTAAACCCTTCTTAAAGATTGTAGAAAATAAGTGAGTTTATAGCATTTATTGTCTGTAAACTATTTTGGAAACATGGAGGCTCTGTCCGTTTCCTTATCGTCTTTGTGATTCTGCTTAACTAACAAAAAATAATTTTTTCTACGATTGCTATGGAAAATAGTTCTTTTCCCACAATTTACGAAACTACAAAGTGTCACTTTGCCCAAGCCGTGGGAAAAAATCTTTTCCACGGCTTGGGCCACGGTACGTAAGAGAAAAAATCAACACAATTCTCGATTATAGAATGCTTTGGACTCCTGTCATAAAACGTCAAACGTTAAAAGTACCCAAATGGTAGTGTTTTAAAAGTAGAGAGAAGGTATTTCTGTAAGCTCTGAGAAATTTCAACTAAATTTTGTGTTACAAAATAAGAAAATTATTAAAAATACATTATTGTTTATTTTGAATAAGTAAATTTGGTATAATTTAACGAGGTTGAAGTCTCGTATGATCGCCTACTCCAAAATAGTTAAATTATCCATTAATTTGCAGTCGTAGAAAAAGTATGGTGTGCAACACGTGGGAAAATCAATTTTTCTCACTCGTGTGCTGCGGAACTCGCCTCTCAGGCTCGTGCCACAAACGCACACTCGTGAGAAAAATTAAGCTTTTCCCACTAGTTGCACAATATACTATAAAACCATTCATTAGCATATTTATTTGCTGTATGTATTACAAAATCATACGAAACATCAAAAAACTAATTCACGCAAATACAACAAGAAGTAAATACTAGATAAATGCATGATAATGCTAAAACCTTTTCACCCTTTATTTGAGGGTGGTGGTTATAAATGACCTTTAGGGCGGGTTGTATCGCAATTGGTTAACTCACTGGTTACGAAACAAATGGTTAACTTTTAACCAGTCGTTGAGTTGCCGCGCCGATAGTTAGTTGCTGGTCACGTAACTGAAAGTTTTGTGGTGTTGGTAGAACTGTTACCTAACTTCATGTTGTGCTTTGACGTTGTTTGTCTATGGTTTGTCTATCGTGATTGATGTTATATATTGTGAAATTAGGATACTTTTTAAAATTCAATCTAAATTATGAATTTAGTTGTGTAGTTTTTATTGATAATTATTAATATTAAGATAGCTTGCATTAGATTCATTTATGAATTATTAGTATTTAGCATATTTTCAATACGACAGTTTCTTTAGATAGTCTAAATCTTGCAGCAAACTCTCCATTGTTCCATTTTACAAAATGGTTTTCTTTTATTCTAAAATTTCTTGGAGCCCTTGGAAATAGTACCCATTCAATTAGCTCCACAAAGTCTTCATCAGCAGTTAATTCCAAGCCTCTCAAATTGTCTCTTTGAATATTCATCGTACGTCTAAACAATTTATTTACTTTGAGGTCTATTTAAAAATTTCATCCAATACAGAATTCTAACCAACTGCGATACAACCCGCCCTTAAAAATATTCTCAAGTTCTGCATTTAGATTTATTTGAAAAATAGACTCATAAATACAAAGTTAGTAGATCTAGCGTTTAATAACATAATCACTCAAAATAAATATACATCTTTCCTAATTTGAAGTGAAATATTGAATTAAGCGCCATCTAAACGTTTAGGCCAGCATCCACAATACGCCATCTATACGTTTAGTCCAAAATTACGAAAAACTGTTAAATTGTTAGCCCATAGGGATGTCAAACTATTTCTTTTTATAGACAATGCTTCTACTTAATTGTTCCTTTAGATCTATTTCTCAGAGAAATTTTAGGATATCTGCAGACTTCAACTCAGGTAAATGTCCCTCTTCTATCCAGTAATCTCCCAGGTGCTGTCTCTTAGGAACCTGAAGTGCTGTGCAGTTCGAAATTATGGCACCACTTTTGAGGATGATATCTCGGAAAGGGGTGAACTGATAAAATTTTGTTAGAGGAAAGACCTACCTTAATTTCATACGAGCAATAATCTACTGAATTATATTTATTTATTATAAATGCCCGTATCATGGTTCAAATCAATTTTTTAAAGAAACAAATTATTTTTATAAGTGGAAAAATCTAAACATTGATTTGTTATACAATAACATTATTTTCAAATAGCAAGAAATTGTTTTATATCCCATGGAACGATCCCAATATTTCACTTTTACCGAAAAAAACTCGTGTATAAAGGAATAAGTGCTTTTTCGTTTATCCCTTTTTTTCTGTTTCCGGAACCGATTATCATTTCCCGTGCCAAAAACCAATTCCATAAAAAGAAAAAAAAATGAGGATTCGCGTTGAAAACCTTTACATTTTTCCTTTACTGCCTCCACAACATGATCCTCCACACAATAATACCATATATCTTCGGAATGGAGAAATTATTTAGAAAGTTCTGAATTATTCACCGTATTTTTCATTATTTTTATTGAATTTCATCCAGTCAACGTTATGTATCCTAAACACGGAACATGGCCAATAGGGAAATTCGGTAAAACACTGAAATTTTGATCTGTATGAAATAATGTATTGGGAAACGTTGTAATGTTTAAATGTTCGTCGATTTCTTGAATAATGGGTATTTTGTGGAAGATATTTTGAATACTGGGAAATAAAAACAAATATGAGGAATCAACCGACAAAACAAACAAAATCTGGCAAACGCACACCTGCATTCGCGAAACGAAGTACATCAATTTATATTCGATAAGTCTTAATAATAAATAAAGTTTATACAAAATATAAATATATGGATTACCAATCTTCTAGAAATATAAAAATTTGATTTATGCTAATGCTATTTGTGTTAGGCAACACCGCTACGAAGACGAACGGAGTCGGCAAAACGTGGTCAAATTGAAATAAACAAAAGTTTTAACTTACCAGGCAGATTCGGCACTATACTTCTATACATAAAAGTATACTACATAGGTTACGGAATGAATAATATAGATTGTTACACTGAAACATCTTTTCAAATAGAAAATTGTAGGCTGATGCATTAGCACAACATTGCTCTAGTAGGGTTTCCTAGCAAGAGAAAGATATGAGGCACATATACCGCCAAAACTAGTAAACTGATCGGTAGTCGAGGGTAATCGAACTGGCCGAACTAATTTCCACAATACGGGGTGACCACAAATTGTTAAACTAGTTTTTTAACAAAACCATTTTCATTACTGTTCAAGAACATATTTTTTATTGCTTAAAATATATGAAATGAAGGCACCCTGAATATAGGTATCAATATTTAATCCGTTTCCTATTAAGTCAATGCCCTACGTGCATTCTCACCAAAAAAGGTTTAATGTACCCTGTATGTAGAAATCAAATATTTCAAACTCATCAATTAATCCATGCTAATAAAAAAAGGGACGATATACCAACAACCCCTTTTGTGTCAGTTTTCGTAATATGTGGAACATATGTCTCTAGCTTTGTCGACGTTTGGTTTTTATGCGCGCTGTTAAAATTTTTTTTCCATAAAATGTGTTCGAATTTGTTTCGTCGTTGTTGTTCCGGGATCGTTTATGTTCGAAAAGCGGATGCGACCGATGTACTACTACAGGAGAAGGGTTATATCAGAGACAACCCTATATAAATTTTTTTTCAGAGATAAAATAAAACGACGTGATGACTTTGTATAGTAATTGTTATTGAACCGAACGGGTTGCGAGAGAAGAGAGATATCGCAAGGCATTTTTTGGTTCCGCTAATAAGGTAGACCTTGTTTTGACATGCAGATTGCGAAAAAGCTTAACGAAACATGCGGATTCTCTCTGTAAAGGACACTGTTTTAGTTTTACCTATTATGCATGACTTCGAAAAAAGTCAACGATAACGAGACAAAAATATCATTTGTACAAATTAATATGCGTTTCTGGCAACAGTTAACCTCCCTAATAGGGGGGCAATCAATATTCAGCCTCTGGTTTCTGGAATTAAGTACACGCCTCGATGACCGCGCACAATTATTCTTTCTCTCTCTCTTTCAAGCTTTTTTCTCATATTTTCCTTCTCGTAATTGTGTAATCCGCATGTATCGATAAGCTCTTTTTCGCAATCTAAGCACTTTTATCCATATGTTTATAACGCTTAGCGTGTTACGGTATTTAGTGCGAAATAAAGGAACCTTTATTTAAGGGGGCGCTTTTTTGTCGTTTTGGATGGGACTGGGACACATAAATTCATTACAAAACTAGAAACTGATTAAATCATTATGTCACAATCTGATTATTTCTTTTCCAACACTAGTTATTAAAATGTTTTGCTTTGTGAACGCAGCTGTCAAGCGCGTTAGCTACTGAGCCATACCCGCTTACGTTTGGTATAGATTTAAAGTAGGTAATTATACAAGACTTAAACATCTTTAAATTATACCAAATTTACTTATTCAAAATATACAAAAAATGTATTTTAAATTATTTTTTTTATATTGTAACACAAAATTTAGTTGAAATTTCTATAAGCTTACAGAAACACCTTCTCTCTACTTTTAAAACACTACCATTTGGGTACTTTTAACGTTTGACGTTTTATGACAGGAGTCCAAAGCATTCTATAATCGAGGATTGTGTTGATTTTTTCTCTGACGTACCGTGGCCCAAGCCGTGGGAAAGATTTTTTCCCACGGCTTGGGCAACTTTTCCCACGGCATAGGCAAAGTGACACTCTGTAGTTTCGTAAATTGTGGGAAAAGGACTATTTTCCATAGCAGTCGTAGAAAAAATGTTTGTTGTACTAGTGCAAAAAAGAACCACTTTTTCTATCAAATGTGTTTCACAAAAGTGTTGTTTTTTTCATGAACGTAGAAAAAAATTAATAATCCATTCTTGTGACATCTTATTTAAAAACACTGAAGAGTTATTATTTTTTTTCTTGATGAAACGAAATGTCGATAATTTAGTGTGGATATTAAATGACTGAAGACACCGAGCCAATTTTTAAAATATTCTACGATCATACATTCTACTGGTTAGTGAGACAGCGAGATGCCGTCAACCTTCACCCGAGAAAGTAGATACTTCATCTCATTCAAGTGAAACAAATAAGGAAAACAAAACGAAAAGTATAAATTGACTCTGAGTATTCGTTCGACCGAGAACTGTATAAAGCTTAGGTGATTTTGAACTTAATTATTCAATTGTTGATAATTTAAAAAAAGTGTACCGAAAGTAACCTCGAATCGTATTGGAGTATACCATTGAATATTGAAAAAAATGTATTAAAATTGCTCCTTAGGTAAATGTTCCTCTCCTATCCAGTAATCTCCCAGGTACTGTGCTCTAGGATTCTGGAGTGGTGTGCAGTTGGAAAATATGTGGATGGAGTTTTCTTTTTCCATGCCACGATATCTACATTCTTCTTCCTCCACTATTGTGAGCTTTTTCAGGTGCCCATTCAGGCGACAATGTCCCGTTAGGATATAAGAATGAAAAGATGTGGTTCAATTACAAATTTTCACAAATTTTATTTTTCTATTTCAAACTATATTGGTTTTATACCTCCATTCGTTTGGCAAAGCTACTGTGTTAGCGAAACGCGTCACTTTAAGTTTTAATATAGGTAATGTAGATTTAACAAATTAAAATTGTTTGATTTCATAATTTATATTGGTTTTATCAAAAAAATGGATCAAAGTAAAAAGATTTTGAAGTTAAATTCTCAATATTCTGTTTTTCTAAAAAACGATCAAGCCGTGAGTTCGATAGGTACAATTTAAAAAAAATTGAAGGTTAAACATTTTTTTTCATTACACTTTTGTCCCATATTAGGGCATGAGATTTCTCACAATTTTGAGGAATGTGCTCTACGCTGCGCATGCAGACAGCGTCGCATTTTTCCATCCCGGAAAAATTTGATGTTGGGTACATTTTTCGACCCTACCAATTTGGCCTGAATTTATTTCATGATAAAGGACCCATAATGCAGTAAATAAGATTGAAAAGGAATTTCGAGAAACTGTCTTATCAAACTACCCTCGTAAAAATGTCATTCTCGCCATTATTCGCAGATAAAGAAACAAGATGTTTTATTAGGCCACAATTTCCTTTTTCTTTTTCACTTCAATTTCGTATCGGACTTTTTTTCATAAAGCACAAAAAGCATAAAGCTGCAAATAAAGACATCTTAAAAGAGCGACAAACCCGCCTGGAAATAGAAAAAAAAAAAGAAAAATTACCGAACATTGGTAAATCTCCGGATATAAGTTGACTTGCAAATAATATTCACAATGTTCCGACACCAAAGCGCAAGATGATAAATCAGTTGAAACACGTCATGAATACAGGCTTTGTAATCCGCATTCGAAAAAGGCTTTACACTCTGGATTTGAATTCGAAAAATGGGAGCGAGGAAAAGGCTGTGGTATTGTTATAAGCTGTAACTCAAAATAATCTTGAAAATACAGGGTGCCCCAGCTGAAACCGACATATTTTAAACGTGATTTTTAACTGAACGAAAGAAAAAATTGCTTATTTTCAACTAAAATTTATTTAACTCTTTCAAATGGAATATCTTTTATATTTTTAGAAAAAATGTTAAAAGTGATAGCGAAAGAGAATCCTGTTGAATTTGTTATTGTAAATTGAGAAGAAAAGGTCTAACTAAAAGACTAACGTTTGAATTTTCGAATAAATAACAATCCTTCTACTATCTACCTTCCTTATTTATGTCATTATTGTGTATAGTTGGCATGAGGAAAAAAACAGAATAACAAAAATAAACGAGTCTGTGACAACACCGTGCTGTACTCATTCCTTGGACGTGTAGCGTTTTGTGGCACAAAGTTACCACTAGCGCCTACCTTGGCTACTTGTATGAACTAGTGTTCAACACGCGCGCTTTTTGAATTTGGACGTCTTCAGCATACGCGTAATATTGTATTAGTAGTAGTAGGAGAAAAAAAAGCTGCTATTGAGAAATTACTATTGAAACAACATTTTTCATACAATAAAATATCGAAAATAACACAAAAACAGTCAATAAAAATAAAATAAACGAATAATCCACATTTATAAACCGATCTACCTGGAGACATCTTGAAGCACACACAGTTGCACTGGAATCCCTATGTCGCATCTTATAAATATATTAAGTATCTTTTAAAATAAATTCCAGTAACTGTCTGATGACATTTATATTTTCAAATTTCCGGCGCATTTTCCCCATAAAACGATAACGGCCCTCATAAAAAGGGTTGTTGTGCGTTTTATGCTTATCGATTATGGAGGTGTTGGAAAGCAGAGACTACTAAGTGTATTTTCTACATGAATGAAGCCATATTATGTTGTTCTCAGACGTATTTTTTACATTTAATGGGATAATGTCACGTCGGATAAATGGAAAAACCACATTACAGTTTCTACTACTTATTGGCATTTACCAGAAAAGGTGGAGACATTACATTTTAATGTTTACTACTAAAGTAACTCGGTAGTGGGATTAAGAGTGCACTTTTTGGGTCGATAAACTCTTACTGCTGCAGTTGATGTTTCGGGGACCTATTTTTGGTACGTGAGATCTTAATTTGGCTATACACTTCATTGTTAAGGAGTCAAGATGACGCAGAATTTCCTATATAGCGAACAACCACCTAAAAACTGGTACTAACTATTGTAGAAAGAACTAAATACGAACTAAGCTGGACGAAATAAAACTTGAAGTAAACTAAAAAAAGCACGTAAAAAAATTAAATTATATAAATAACAACAACGGAAAACTATGGAATGTACAAAGAAAAGAGGAAAAATGTAAAATAGAATGTACAGGAACTAAGAGAAACTAGTGTGAATATTTTGCTTGTCCATAGAGTAACAAAGAAAAGAGAGATGTTGAACGTATAGCGTTTTGTGGCAAAAAGTTACCACTAGCCCCTACCGTGGCTACTGGTATGAACTAGTATTCAAAACGAGCGCTTTTTGAATTTGGAAGTTTTCAGCATACGCCTAATATTGTATTAGTAGGAGTAGGAGAAAAAAACTCTGCTAGTGAGAAATAACTATTAAAACAACATTTTTTATACAATAAAATATCGAAAATAACACAAAAACAGTCAATAAAAATAAAATAAGAACAGACAAACAAATAATCCATACTTATATACACCACAGTCTACCTGAAGACATCTTGAAGCACACACCACAAACCACATACAATCTTCCTTATTGTCTGCAAAAATACGATAAAATGAAAAATATTGTTTCCATTATTTTACTTTTTTAACTTACCTGTGATGAATAATTATAATAAATCCTATGATAATAATAGGTGCCAATAATAAAGATAATCAATTTAAATAGAGAAAGGCCAATAAGAATTATATAAAAATAGATATATAGATATGTTCAGAAGTGACTACACTACAAGCTACTAACCTCAAATTAAAATAATATTGACATATTCACAATTTTCGTGTGGTAAGAGGCGGGGTTTGTTAGTCGCTGTGATGCGTCATGCTCAACTGGCTGCGCACAAACTTTGTGCCAGTTTCTTCCATATGTTTTAAAACCTCTCTTTTATTTATTACTCTATGGACTGGTCATCATCACACATTTATACTGTAAGCGCCAAACATGATGGCGAGCCCGCCCCATGCGCATAAACTCACTTTCAATGTTACCCCCACTACAGCTCTTGCAAGACATATAAATACTCTGTACAGAGTACATTATTTGTCCTTCAATTCTGTTGGCGTTTTGCATTGTCTGAAACTATAGGTACGACACTGACCTGCAAGGGGCTTATGGTAATCGTAATTCAATAGTAATTTAGCTGGTACCTGCGCGATCGTCACATTCGGTGGTTGCAGTATTAAATTGTAAAATATTTTGTTTGAGTATAACTCTGTAATATCCGATAAACATCTGATTGTTAAAGTATAATTGTTTTCCAATTCTATGTACCTTTTGAAGCAAACTATAGTGTGTTATTCGAAAATCCTGTAAAAACTTCGAACAGAAAATTGCCTATAAACACTTCTTTATAGTTTACAAAAGCTCGTTCGGAGGATCAATCCCGTTCAATCCTTCACACGGCAGTGGTTCTTGTCTGACAACACAGAAAAGCCGATTTCTCACCCCCTGTTTCCACCGATTTTATTTACATAACAATAAAGCCGCAAATCAAAGAACGTTCTGCGGTGACAGGTTGATATCGGCTAACAATACACTCGTTGAAGACGTTTATTTATGAAAATTAATATGGCACTTATAATGGTCTATCCAATGCCGAGTCGTACGTCTGTTTTAAATGAGGTTTTCTTTGCAGTTATTTGAATTATCGAATTTTTTCCTGTTCAGAGCTGTCCTATCGCTAGATAACACTGGGTAATAAATTTTTTTCTGTGATGCTGCCCCTCAACTAGATGATGGTAGTAGGGACGGTCCCTCAAGCAGGAATACTTGACTACTATTGTCAGTTCTATTGTATCTTCTGGGGTACAGTATTTAGTACTTTGATCATTCACCGCACTAATTCACCAAGCGCATATTACCCTCTTTGTCATCCGAATACTGCATCGTGCCTCTCGTACGTTCCTCGACATTCACTCCTGTATTTACCAAACTGTATTTTCATCATCGGGGTGACATTCACTGGGCTCTGACATTCTTACTTCTTGAGGACATACTTAGAGACTAGTACCTTGGCTCCTTTAATCCTATTTATCAGAATTTCAGGTTATCTGCAGGCTTTTAGTTAGGTAAATGTCCCTCTTTTATCCAGTAATCTCCTAGATATTGTGCACCAGGATTGCGAAGTGCTGTGCATAGAGGTTTCTTCTTCCACGCCGTAGAATCTACATTCTTTATCTTGAACTTTTTCAGATGTCCATTCAGGCGAAAATGACCTGTGAGGATCTCTGTTAAAACTCTCAGTGAAGACTTTTGCATCCATTTTATCATAACCGGTTGTAGTCACCCAGAAGAGTCTTTGAATGTTCCAATGGATCTTTTCAATGGTCAGATCTTCTGTTTTTTTTTGTTCTTCACCTTTTTCTTCCAATGCATGTTACATTGGAGCTGATTCCGCAAAAGGCTCCGGTTCCTATAAAACTGTGTGTTCATCTACTATTTCATTTCCCAGTTCAATATTGATAAAGTATAAAAAGGAGAAAAGATTATCATAATAACAGACACTCAAGGAGTCATTAAGGCACTGAGCTCTTGTGTAATCAGTTCCAAAATGGTGTAGGAATGCCTGGACAAACTCAATGAACTAGGCAAGAACAATATAGTTACCTTACTATGGATTTCAGGAGGACACACTGAAATAGAAGGAAATAAAATAGCAGATGAACTAGCAAAGAGGGGGACTAAAATACCTGGGGTCCTGAACCCTTTTGCGAAATCAGCCCCAATGTAATCTTGGAAGAAATAGGTGAAGCCGAAAGAAAGAGATCAGGCCATTGAAAAGATCTAGTAGGGCTTGGACAATCAAAGATTCTTCTGGGTGACTACAACCTGTTAAGATCAAATGAATGCATAAGTCAAAGTAAACCTGCGCTAAGAGTTTTAACAGGGATCCTAAGGGGTCATTGTCGCCTGAGTGGGCACCTGAAAAAACTCAAAATAGTGGAGGAAAGACAATGCAGATATTGTGGCATGGAAGAAGAAACCTCCATCCACATGCTTTCCAACTGCACAGCACTCCAGAATCCTAGAGCACAGGGAGATTACTGGATAGAAGAGGAATATTTACCTAAGCTAAAGCCTGCAGATATCCTGAAATTAGCTACTAGTTTCAGAGACTCTCCTCAGAAACTGAGTAAAAGTAAGGGAGCACAATCAGGTCTCGGTGAATGTTACCCCAAAAAATACATACATACATACAAACAAACAAATAGTAAAGTTATGATTGAGTCCATATGAAAGATGGGGAGAATCTAATAAATCCCATTGTATCTTGGCTATAAAGACGGATAGATCCATGAATATTGGTTATTTAACTTATGTGTGTCCTATCTACCATTAATATTATGCGGATTTCCAAATGAACTATCCTCCATAACTAACTACTTCAATAGGTTGTGACCCATACCCAGTAAAAATTGTCTTACCTCAAAATGTAGACACTTATGTTTCAATATAAATGGTAACGACGTTAAGGAACTCACGGATCCGTGAACTGTGGTAGGAATTACAAAAGCGATAACTACTATTATGATGTGATGAAATTGGGAATGTTGTTAATTGTGTTTTATCGTGAAACGTGACTATCAAAAGTGATGATGAAACCTAGAAATTTCGTGGAAAGCTAGAACGTCAGTTCTCGGTAATACAATTTAGAAGTTGAGACTCTGATAGATCATCTAAAAGTTTCAGATACGATATTTCATTATAGTTACCAAAACTTAAATTACAGAAGTACATGTCGCACATATCTATTGAGATGCCACTTATATCTCTGGAATACGATTATATTCTAATGTCAATACATTGAACTTGAATTTTTGATTAATTCACTGATATAAAATGAGTGAGAGTGATACTGAATCGAAAAAAGCATGGCAAATACGAGTAGAAAGCAATGCAATGATTTTATAAAAATCCAGGAATCGCTATGAAAAAGTCTCCTAAATGTTTGAGAGTTGGTGTGAGGAGAAGAATGAAGCCAGTATTAATGGAAAAGTGTTGTTGGCATATTTTGTACGGCGAAATGAGACATTGGAATCGCTTGGTAGTCTTTGGGCAGAATATTCTATATATTGCGAAAAAGCTAATCGCACCGTGCAATTTACACAAGTAGGACAAGGAAAATATGATAAAAACAGGTTAAAAGAGAGATAAAGAATAATTGTGCGTGGTCAGCGAGGGTGTATACTTATTTCCCGAGACTGGCCGAATGTTCATTGCCCCCCTATTTTAACCGCTGTTGTCAGAAGCGCAGTTAAATGATATCTTTGTCTCATTATGGTTGACTTTTTTCGAGCTCATGCACTATAAGGTAAAACTTAACACTTTCATACTGCAACAGTGTCCTTAACAGCCTCGGGAAATAAGTATACACCCTGCAAACCACACAAAATCATTCTTTCTCTCTCAACCTGTTTTTATCATATTTTCCTTGTCGTACTTGTGTAACTTGCATGGTTCGATAAGCTTTTTCGCAATCTGTATATTGAAAAGCACTATTTTTATATTGTTCTGCTCAATAAATTTTGTAATATTGTTTTTAAACAGTGCTAGCCAGCTTATGTAGTGAAAAGAAGTCGCTTTGTAAATGATTCTATGACTTATATTGATCTGGCGATTAAGAAAAGTTTACCGTACAATACCGATAAAACTCATAGATCAATGTGATCAATAAACAGTTCACGGAATTCTGTAAGGCAAAGAAGCTTTTGGAATCTACAAGCTTAACCTGATCCTGAAAGATTGGGCATGGAATATGAAGAAAGAAAATGGAAGTGAAAATTAAAAAGAACTAGTTGTGAAGTCAATGTGAAACACCGTTGCCAAAAAAGCAAGAGATGGTAAATAGTTTTTGATCAATTGAATGATATTTTCTTCAGGGCTAGTAGGAAAGCTCGTAATGCGAAACGAAGTAATTTGCAGGTGTGCACCAATAAAAGAAAGTCGAGCTCTGCTTCATTAAAATTGGAAGAATACTACGCAATTATGAGACGAAGACCCTCCGGTAGGACTCCTGCTTCAGTAGAGCTTGTCAAGAGAGGTGGAGAAGCAGTCAATTACAGAGCTTATTATTTTAAGGAGGAAGTGGATAGGTCTGGGATTGACACAGGAAAATAACATAGCTACATTTTATTCAAAATAATTGATTTCCAATGTCATCAAAGTAACAAATTAAATGAGCTGCAAAAAAACACCGATTCGGTGTGCGCAATGCCCTGCCGTGTCGGTCCGAGTCTATTCAGTGCGTGCGGTGCTTTATTTGCAGATTGATAATGAGCCTTATTCCTACATCATAAGCACCCTCAGAAACTCCAACTGAAATACAGAAAAAAGAAGATTCTGCAGCCACTTCTCGAGCTTCTCACTCTACAGCTGGACCAATTAACAACACTAAAGATTTTTTCTACCAACACCCAACGTTATTGATGAGTAAACCAAGATTTCAAACCATAGCTGTACTGTATACTAAAATTACAATTTATATTTCAGTTTTACCATAAATAATGAATTCTGTAGTATTTTGTGATTAAATAAATTACCTGTTTTTCAGTTTTCAAATTAATACCTACATATTTATTATATCTGCATTTATAATGAAGTTCATATAATAACCTTTTCGGAGTGCATCATCAATTGTTAATGTCCTTTTAAAACATTACGTTGGAAGAAATGGGAAAAAAGCAGGTATCATATTATATCACAATGATAAACCATTTAAAACGTTAACCCTAATCTTTGACTTAAAAAAATTGATTAGTTGATGATACGATTACGCGCAAGCGCGACCTATCATTCGGGAGAAAGCATATTATTAAATATAGGATGCAGACGTTCCTTTCGTAGCAGCAATGTGTATTACTTCTTTTTCTAATGTCCGCTGACAGTTCTCGTCAGGTCTTTACTTTGTTGTTTACGGTCAATTATTACTTATGAAAAGTGAATAATTATTCTTATTGTTATATTTATTTGGATAATACAAAAATATGCCTAGATACACGAAAAAACATCAGCATTTTGAAAGTTCTCAAGTATTTTCAGTTGGTAATAATTATTAATTTCAAAGCATTTCCGAATTTGGCTGAATACGATTCTGATGATTTTATTGATCAAATTTGAGGTTAGCTATGTGTCAAAATAGCGAATAAAATGAACGACATACCCAAAACCCGTATATACGTCACAAACGATGTCACACACCAAGAAGGCTATTGAGTGTACTATAGGTGGGATGTTTTTGTAAGCTTTCTGTATGCAAAATAACCTGTTTCTCATGAAAAAGTCTTGTCAAATACCATGCATCTAATTCCTAATATAAAAAAAAACACAGCTAAGTATTTTTCGTGTTTCAACAAATGCATGCAAAGGTGCTTCTTGCTAAAAGATTACTTAGTAGTAAGTAAGTTTTTCCAATTTTTTTCGGAAAAAATCCCAATAGAAAATGGATAGTGCCATAAAAGACATTATTAAGTAGTACCTAGGTATATTTTTGATATGATTTCTTCACGCAAATGTTTTCTATAGTAATTTCTTATAAATATCTGAAACGAACATAACATCTTTTTATTGTGATTTTTGATCAATTAATTTAAAAATATTTATCCCACTCGTAATATACAGAGTAAATAAAAAACTTATTCAGGAACACTCGGCATTACTTTTGCTCTGAATCTAAAAATATTCTCGTTTCAAAACAACAAAAAAGAAAATTCTTTCCAGTTGACATCAGCTATAAATATACAATGAGAATGATATCCCACACTTTGAAAAAACAAACTTTGCGTGCTCGCATAACATCAATCTTCAAATTTAAGTACTTTCCTGTAATTAGTAAAGAAAAATGCTTCAGTCAACCAACGATGGTAAAAGAATTCGGCAGTGTTCAGATGGAACTGATTAGTAATAATAAATTAATTTATACGATGTGCTTGACGTTAAGGAAAAAGGACAGGGTCGGCCTGGAAAATATATCTAAATATATAAATATATTAGTCGGGTTGTATGATAATGTATGTACGTATTTTTGGGGTAACATTCACTGAGACCTGAAATATCTAGTGCCCTCTTACTTCTACTTAGTTTCTGAGGAAAGTCTCTAAAATTAGTATCTCCTTTAGTCTTATTTCCCGGAGGAATTTTAGGACATCTGCAGGCTTCAACTCAGGTAAATATTCCTCTTCTATCCAGTAATCTCCCAGGTACTGTGCTCTAGGATTCTGTAGTGCTGTGTGGAAAGTATGTAGATGGAGGTTTCTTCTTCCATGCCACAATATCTGCATTCTTTTTCCTCCACTAATTTGAGCTTTTTCAGGTGCCCATTCAGGCGACAATGTCCCGTTAGGATCCCTGTTAAAACTCTTAGCTCAGTTTTGCTTTGACTTATGCATTCATTTGATCTCAACAGGTTGTAGTCGCCCAGGAGAATCTAGATCTTTCCAATGGTCAGATCTTCTCTTTCTTTCGGCTTCACCTATTTCTACCAAAATTACATAGGAGATGATTCCGCAAAAAGGTTCAGGCCCCCAAAAAGGTATTTCAGACCCCCTCTTTGCTAGTTCATCTGCTATTTCATTTCCTTCTATTCCAATGTGTCCTGGAATCCATAGTAAGCTACCTCACTATGGATTCTCGCCTAGTTCATTTAGTTTGTCTAGGCATTCCTACTCCATTTTGGAACTGATTACGCAAGAGCTCAGTGCTTTAATGGCTGCTTGACTATCTGTCATTATGATAATCCTTTATCCTCTGTATCCTTTATCTATCAATATTGAACTGGGCGCAATTTCTTATGGCATGGATTTCCACTTGAAAGATACTTGGGGTTTTTCCCTAGATTTCGGAGTGTTTGGTTCCTGGCCCGAACACTCCGATCCCAGTTCATCCCATTGCTTTTGAACCATCTGTGTTCCATTGAATGGCATTCTTTCCAAGTCTGGTAATGGTATTTGGATCCCATTCCTTCTTGTTGCTTAATTCTGTAACGAATTTCTTCGAAAAGTTGTACTTTTTCATCATACCGTCTTGTGGCATGTCCCAGGTTGTCTGATTTATAAGAAATGAGGAGGTGGATTTTGTTTTCAATGATTCCCTCTCTACTTAGTCTGTATCTTGTTTTTTCTGCAACACTTTCCACCACCATATGTAGAGGGTTGAGGTTGAGAATTACTTCCATGGCTGCCGTTGGGCATGTTCTCATTGCTCCTGAAACGCATATACAGGCTAGTCTTTGAATTTTGGAGAGGTTTTCTCTCGTCGTCATTAGACTAGCTCTACTACTCCACGCAATGTCTCCATAAGTGATAATTGGTCTCACTATGGCAGTGTACATCCAGCTTAGAATTTTTGAATTGCAACCCCAATTTTTTCCTGCCAGATTCCTACACACCAATAGAGCCATTTTGGCATTGTAGGTTATTAGTCGGGTTAGTTAGTGTCCATAACAAATCACTTGTCACTTCGATCAGACGTAAGCTCAGTGTCTAAGTGGTGTTTAGAACGGTATAAGTTGTATAAGTGTTGAAAAAAATCTCTTTAAATTGAAATCACATGAAATTTATTGTAAATTTTCCCCTATTTGGGGTACTGTCGTTAACTATTGTGCATTTTTATCTATAATAGTTTCAAACCAGGTACACGTTTTTTATTGGATTTGGTTGTTTGTATAGGTATACCTGACAAGTGAGTAAATCTCTACGATTTCCTAACTTTTTAAATTATAACAACTATTATTCACTTGCAGGTAATGCACT
This sequence comes from Galerucella nymphaeae, assembly GCA_963978555.1. Lineage (NCBI taxonomy): Eukaryota > Metazoa > Arthropoda > Insecta > Coleoptera > Chrysomelidae > Galerucella > Galerucella nymphaeae. The sequence continues at coordinate 11,093,984 of OZ021710.1, forward strand.
GATGATGGCGTAACAGCCGAAAGCGCCTTGCAATTTTTCAAAATTTAAAATTTTTACACAGAATACAAGAAACTGTTTTCTTTACTTTTTCAACTATGGTAAAGGCTGCGACATTAATAATAAATAACCCTGTACAGTACAAAATAAGTTATGAGCCAAATATAAGTATAAAACAAATTTTAGTGCCGTCACCTTCGTACATTCGTGCTATTTGATAGCTTGTCTTAAGATCTTTTATTCGTCGGCGATATACAAATTTATTTTTAGTGGACACAGTATGTTAGTTTCATCTATATTTCTGTTTAAAATAAACAGGCGTAACTTTCATTTCTTGACTTAACATGAAAGGATTAGGGCTCATGGGTTCTAGCTGTCGCGCAGATATACTGGACGAGTTAAATTTAGATTGGTATAAAGTTTCCTCACCTATAAACAATTTTCGAGATGTTTTCCTTCAGTTAGAATATTTTCTTTCAAATCCAAAACTTGTGGTTGACATCAAAATCTTAATGCAATAATATTTTTATGTCAAGAAACTGTTGTCAGATCTGCGACATGCGTAAGAAAGTCTCACCGAAAAGTTGAAGAAACCGTGGCACAAACAAAACACCCAATAAAAATTTATGTTTATAAAACGTTAAAAATAACGAGTATAATAATTATTATCAAGAAGTAAAACCACGAGTTGATGAATGGACTTGTTAAAATTCGAAGTTTCGTTTTTATGACTGTACATAAGACAGTAAAATCTAAAGACGAGACATTGTTTTTGGGTGTGGTAACGCGATCGTAAACAATTTATCGAGTAATTATGTTATAAAGAGAGGTTTAATTATAACGCCTCGTCGCGTATCCTTTCAGAAACTTTATTTCTTCAAGTAGCTTGTTGCTTCTGCAGAAGACAATAACTGTAAATTGTAGAAAAAGTCTAATTCAAAAGCTGTCGAATGTCTAGATGCACTAAAAGTCAAATTCGTTGTGTATAAAGTGAATGTAAGGAGGAAGTTTCTATCTAAATGGACGCCCGCACTAAATATGTGACAGGTTTTGGAAAGTGGATTCAGAAAATTATTGATAAAGTTTTTTGTCAGCATAATTTGAACGAATGGATGGATTTCATGAACGACATGACTAGTAAATAGTAGATATTGTTGAATAAAAAAAAATAGCAATTTACGAATAGACATAATTCTTTGAGTTCAAAAAAACATTTTCGGGCGTGTTGCGTACAATATTTTGCCGCTTCCCCAATATTGTTGTCCTTGTATATATATACAGAGTGCTTTCAAAAGACACTTACAACGTTTGCATGTAGATACTTAGTCTCAACGAGCTACAATTATTGCAAAAATCTTCAATTATTCAAAATTCAAATAGTCAAGGCGGAAACCAGCTATGATTGAGTACTGAACGGTTTGAGTTTGATTAGGTTAGATTAGGTTCCCAACATATTATATTCTAATTTTCCAGTTTTTGCATGAATGTAGAAAAAATATCGTATGCAACTCTTACAAAACGTGTTTTTGCACTTGTTGCATAAATAACTATTTTTTGTGTTTTTTTCAATAACTGCCAAACTACTTATGGTTGGACTATGTAGCAGAAACTAATTTGTAAAGCAGCAATACATCTCAAGCATTGGGAGCAGACTCTCAATAGTATATTACGTAACGTGTGCGGAAAGTGACATTTTTCACACGAGTGGGAAGTATTGTCTCACGAGCGCAGCCGAGTGAGACAATCCCACGAATGTGAAAAATCACTTTCGCACAAGTTATGTACACTATTTTTCCTACGACCACGCGATATACTTTTACCGAATTAGGCATGTATAATCTTGCGTTTTTATGTAGATGTGAGAGGTTTTACAAATGTGTATTGGTAAATACTTTATATGGTTTTGATTACTTACCTTTGAAAGTGGCCCAGAAAATTGTGATTTTTATGCAATGGAAAAAAGTACCTTTATAAAAAAGTTAGAATTAATATTGGTACACAAAATATAAAATATTACGAACATTTATTTCAACAACAACAACAACAAACAGAACATCGGAAATAGTTTTACATAAATATTGCGGTTCAAAAGTAGTTATTTATTTGCTGTGAAAATTAAAAGTAAAATTATTATTAGCACGACACCTTGTTGCCTACCTGTAGGAGATTGAAAGTATTAACTAGCTATTTTAAGGATTCAGTTTTTCATCAAATAACTGAAAACGGATATTTATTGTTTCAATAACATGAAAGTCCAATAAATGTCGATATAAACACTTTTTATTTTGAAGAATAAATAAACTGTTGTGTATATTTCCTCAGCGCTTATTAGCATCTTGGACAAGAACCATGAGCTACAATAGTGGGATGGCCGAGCGGTCTAGGCATCCGTAGACTCCATTTTTGACAAACAGTAGGGTGGTTCGAGTCCGGGCTCGGTATTTTTTTTTATTTTTTTTTAATTTTAAATGAAATAAATAAATTATATTATATTATTATATGGACAAATCAAATAAGCATTTCACATATACATATTAATTTGCGGAGTAAAAAGACTAGCATTTCAACATTCAATTTGACAGCTTTTTTATCCGCGCACGTACGGATAAGATTTTTTTCCGTACGCGTATGAATAAAGGTCACTTTCCATAGAACTAGTCAGTGCGATATATGTCACTTTCCTATGTGGTCGTAGGAAAAAAATATTTGTCCAAACTCAAGATTTTATTGACGAGAATGATAATTAGGCCATAATATTATCTTCACATTGCGCAACAAGTGCAAATTTCCTTTTTTTTTTAAATAGACAGGACGTCGTCGTGTTAATACACCGTAAAATAACAATTACAATTTCCAAGTTCTATTAACTCACAATATAACCATAGGTTATATAAAATAATCTTCAAAGGTGTAATCATTGTTGATTGTTTTTGTTCCGTTAGACTTAGTTGAGATAATTAAAGCGCTAAATATGGTGCAGTCTGACATATTATTTACATAAATAACCTTCAGGGCGTATAAGTAATTTCTTTAGGTCTTTGTGAGACACAAAATGAAATAATTATAAATAATTATAGATAATTTACTAGAAATAACATGCCATCAAGTTAGTCTATTTGTTCTATTATATTTATACGTGTAGCTGCTTCTAGCGTCACATTATTTTGTATGATTATTACAGTTGTTTCCGTATAATGATGAGAAAAAATGTAGAAGCCACTACTGTATTAGACTCAAGCGCATACAAAACGTGAGGGCTGAGTCTACAAATTGGATCTTTACACTAAAAAACTTAAGGGACAAATTTATTTATATCATAATCCTCACTTGCATCGCTTACACCCTTTAATACCCAGAACATTTTTTTGTAAATAATAATGAATTCTGTCGAATTTAGAAGGTAATGTCATTGAACAATAGTATAGTATACACTAAGGTCTTAGAGACTATTATTATTGACCGAGCGAAATAAGGGAAAAGCTTATAAATGTCTTCACCACCGTGGTGTAGATACATTTTTTCCACTAACAGCCAAATTTAAAACAAAAATTTAAAATAATTGACATTATACACAATATTTTAATGCTATAATAATAGGCGTTTTCGATTATTTACTTTTGGCTGCTAGTAGTAGCTCGTAGTGACTGAATTTCATTCGTTTATTACCGGGCGTGACGCCTAATCTTACCTTCCCCTTGCCCCTTGAGCACATACCGAAAAGTATGGGCTTCATGGACATTAAACGTTTGACGTTTGTCAGGTTTGACGTTTATTTAAAGGTTAAAATTGTGCCGATTACGATTTAAATCTTACTGGAAATATTTAAATATGCAAAATTATACTATCAATAACATCATATATAGTCGAAAACTGTTCTTTTAAAAACACAGGAAATTCATTGATAATATCAGATGATAGTTTGGATGATGACATGATATGACAAGTGGCTTTGAGGATCCCAAAAATCGTGTTCGTTTTTCTCAAAAGTCTTGACGACTGAGGCGTCACGCACAAATGCTTGAAGCCCAAATAAACGAAAGCAGCAATTACAGCGGTATTGCGTTAACAACACAACACCTTGAGCGTAAGAGCTATACTTATACACCACAAGACTCACAAACGCAACACGAGAAACGTTCACCTCGTCGTCTGACTGGCAAGTACACTGTCCGTTTTCGCTACATAGATTATGACCCTACTTCTCATGTCATCAGTCATTTTTGGTTGATCGCGAATTTTAAACTAAAGGCATTCAAATTCAAATAATTTCATCTTGATAGGTAATTTCAAGCAGCAAATACGTTGAGGATAATCTCCAGGGTATACAAAATTATTTTGCACAAGTTTTTGTTGAACTAATAAGTCCATTATTGACCTAGGTTGATAATAGAAAAAATTATTGAGCACTAATGGAGAAATTTAACTTCTCAATTGGCTAAAAGAGGCAATAATTGTCAACTTTACAGCTAGTAGTGTGAAAAATAAATTGTTATATAATCTTTTACCCTTGTACCTATAGAATAGGTGTCGCGTTTATATTTCATTCTGTATATATGAAATTTTTCCAAGCTTTTATATTTTTTTTTAATGTTTTCGTTTCTTCCCAAGATTTGCAACTCTGTTGTAATAATACACCCACCCACCAACTGAGTTGTCGTTGTTGTATGATTTTAAATACTGGTTGTACTGCCAGTTCACTCTTATATTTGTATTCCTTATTTTGTCCACTCTTCTAAGATACCTGATTTCTGCTCTTTGATTTTACTTTTTTTTTGGTTGGAAGAGTTGGAAGAGTCACATCCATGGGTTAAAACTGCTCTATATAAAGAAGTATTGTATGCTTTTATTAAATAAAAATAACTTTTTATTCTTTCAAATAAGAACACATGCTTCAGGTGCCAGCACCAATTCTCATAGCTGGAAGGTATTGACTTTTCCTTCATAAACTGCTGATTTTTGACATATTTTGATTCCTTCCAGTACATACATCTCTGCTGGGAGACTACAACCTAATGAATGCACAAGTCAAAGTAAAACTGTGAGTACTGAAAAGTTTTAACAGAGATCCTGAAAAGCTCAAAATAGTGGATAAAGAAGAATGTAGATTATGTGGCATGGAAGGAGAAACCCCCATCCACATATTTACGAATTGCGTAGCAATTCTGAATCCTAGAGCTCAACAGCTAGGAGATTATTGAATAGAAGAGATTGACCTAATCTAAAGCATGGAGATGTCCTAAAATTCCTCGGGGAAATAGGACTAGAAAAGCTACTACTCGCAAAGACTTTCCTTGGGAGCTAAGTAAGGGAGCACTTAACATCTTTTAGGTTATATATGGTTATGACTCAGAAACAAATTTTTTTCTTTTATTGAATATAAATTATTATTCAAATGTATTTAAATCGGCCTAACAAATATTAATAGTCGAACGTATAGCATGTTGAGTGATGGGCCTTTTGGGTAAATGTCAAATACTCTCGCGAAATAATTGTCTATAATTACAGTCATCACAGCTTCTCATACCTCTCTAAAATATCTCTATGCTTTAACCGTCGGAAAGCTTTTACAAAATTATACAGACATGAGACTGTGTAATTCTATACGCATTAGTAGAGCGGGTGTTTTAGTTCTAATATACAGTTCGTACAAAAAGTCTTTCTTTGATTCAATTTTCTGAAATCACAAAAGTTGTTTTTTTCAAATTTGAATTTTCTGATCTTTTGCGGTCTTTATCTTGATCACTTTTTCCAGGCTACTCTCTTGATGAGGTCCACCAGCTTTGAGAATAAACCTTCCATATTTGGAAGAGAAATTATTATTGTTATTAAGACACCTGGTACAATGTACAATTTTGGAAATCGAGTATTGGAACGAGCTCAATAAATAGTACCTTTTATGTGAAAAATTTAGTGAGAAATTGAAGGGTGTTTCGAGAATATGGTACAACAAAAGCTAAAGCCGGCTACTCACTACGCGGGACTTGACAAGTACTTGGCAAGTAAATTATGAAATAAAACAATTTTAACTTGTTACCTATATCTACATTATATTTAAACTTAAAGTGACGCGTTAACAAGTTAAAATTGTTTTATTCCATAATTTACTTGCCAAGTACTTGTCAAGTCCCGCGTAGTGAGTAGCCGGCTTAACGAACCTCTAGTACCATGCCATTCTATCCTAGAAGATACGTTTTTAAAAGTATTTCATCAGCACCCTTTATCAGCCGGTATATCACAAGGAAAAATATCCATGGGACACTCTTTATAAATATAGTGGACTTAAAGATAACGTTTCTTCACTATACGTAATCGGCACTTGTACTTTGTGCGAGCTGTAGATGTGAATAGCAGTCCTTAAATTATCCATCTTCATCTGGGTGGTCCAAGATATCATCATGAACGTACCTTTGCGTTTTTTTTTTTAAATTACAATATTGCAGCCTGTAAATTATTTTTAGTACCATTTAAAGCGGTCATCTTACACACAATAAAAAAAAGTTGTAAAATTTAATTCTGAAATGTAAACTATGCTTATTGAAAAATTGAACTCTACCGAAAGAATTTATAGATGTTAGATTAGTTACGCCGCTGGATACTAATATTTTTTTTAGGTAGCGCCCGCCCCCGCTTAATTATATGGTATTACGGGCCGATTGTAGATCGAAGGTTGGGATAATATATATACTAAAGAGCTTTATCTTTTTTAACATTAATTATTTAAAAGTTGGTTCGTGTTTACTAGATTCTTTTTGTAAATAATTCTATTATGCTGGTCAACCTGTTTGTGTCAAAACTTCGGATTCGCGTAAAAAGTTTTGTTTATAGACAGAGTGTCCCAAATTATATTTTTATATTAAAATTGTATGTTCCTCGAAAACTGTGGCCATTTTCATAGTAGAGCGATATTAACAGAATTGTATTATATTACTACCTGACCCGGCAAACGTTGTTCTGCAGTATAATAATTTGCAAAATGATTATTCCACTACTAGCTGTGAAGTTGACAATTGACAATTATTGCTTCTTCTAGCCAATTGTGAAGTTGAATTACTCTATTAGTGGTTGATAATTTTCTAATTCTATTATTAACCTAGTCCAATAATGGACAAATTCAAATATTTAGAGAATTCAGAGATAGTAGCTCAACAAAAACTTGTGCAGCATAATTTTGTATACCCAGGAGATTGTCTTTAACGTATTTGCTGCTTAAAATTACCCATCAAGATAAAATTATTTGAATTTAAATGCTATTAGTTTAAAATTCGCGTTCTTCCAAAAATAACTGATATGACATAACGAGTACGCTCATAATCTATGGAGCGAAAACAGACACTACTTGTCAGTCAAACGACGAGGTAAACGCTTCTTGTGGTGCTTCTGTGAGTACTATAGTGTATAAGTATTTACACTCAAGGTGTTGTTTTGTGACCTCAATACCGCTGTAATATTTTAGCATTGAAACAGTGTTTGATGTCAATTTTTTTTAATTTTTGTGTCAAATTTAGCTGGTAGTAGAAAAAATGTATATACACCACAGTAGTGAAGACATTTATAACCCTTATTCCGCTCGATCAATAATAATAGTCTTCACCACCAAGATGTATAATTAATATTTTTATCTCCAGATGTTTCCATACTTTAAACTTATCCTGTATAAGGATAATTAAACTTGGACAGACAGACTGCAGCTTCCGGAAAGAAATAGAATTATAATCAGTGGACGCAAAATTGAAACTGGAGCAGGATTTAATAACTGTCTGAAACGGGATTTCGAGGTCTTTTTCATAATGAAATCGGGAATAACAACTCCAGAGTAAATAGAAATATATTTTGCTGTTTTATTAATTCCGTTTAGAGTTGAAAGTTTTCTTTTTTCTTTTGGAAACTTAAATTAACTGATGTAGATAAAACCCCAATGTTTACTATAAAGAGATTTTTCATTCGTACTGAAGTAAATTGGGTCTTGTTTAAAAAATTTTCTCGGTAAGGGAAAAATGAATTAATAATTTTGAGCGGTCTTATCAGAGGTCTATCCTCGGGTAGGAAGGTTTTGTAAAAGATAACAACGGAAAAGTTATCATTTTTATCTGATTTTATGTTCCTTGTTGTAATTAAAATTTAAAAAAATATTGAGGCTCAATTTCCCTCGAAAATTAACAACCATTTTTGATGTCTTCATTACAACTACCTAACCGCCTTTTCTTTAAACCAAAATTTGGAATTATTTTTTGACGTTTCAAGAATCCACTAGAAATTTTCAATTTCACTAATTATAGACGTGCTAAGCAATCAAAATTCAATGTACACTCCGCGTCATATGAAACTGGTACACTTTTTTCCCCTACGTAAACCAACGACCGATTTAAACCAAACTTAACTAATCAAAATGACAAACAGTCACATGTGTCAAATTTGTCAAAGCGCATTATGCACTATGCCAGCCCATTTCAGTGAATTTGATAAAATGCGAATAATTTCCCTGATAGAGGATGGTTGGTCAATTAGACGACTTGCACAAGAGTTTAATAGAAGCAAAACCATTATTTAAAACATTAAGAAAAGTTGGGATAACGATCAAACCTTTAGCAGAAAAAGGGGAACTAGAAGACCATTTATAACTATAGTGGAGCAAGACGAATCATCAACTGAATACTTAAGGGAATATCTATTCCATTCCGTAAGACATGGGGTATGACACGTTATTAATACTTGAATATAAACTTTCATGGCTTCCATGATACCATGGTCCATGATCTATTTGTTTATTCATTTCTTTGAAATGTTTTAATTCTAAATTACGTGGATATCGTGTCCAAATCTGAAACTGTAAACTTTTCTATTGAAATTTTTGAAATGTTATGGCTACGAATGCACAATTTTTCAAATCAGGTTTCTAATTTTTCTTAATTCTGTTTTTACTGAAGCATTAGTTTTCTGCATCTATTGCATGTCTTGCCGTATTAAAGGGATTTTCCTATAAATAATCAGCTGAAGCTTTGTCTAGCTCTATTAATGCCAGTTAAAACTGGTCTTCCATTTCCTATTTTTCCTACAATAGTTTGATCCTTTTCTTACCTCTTCTTCAGTTTGTCATCTAATAAACCAACCAAATTTTATTCAAAACAATTTTATGAAAAAAAAAATATATATATATATTTATGGAAATTTTATTTTATTTATTACAATATCACACTATTTCTAAATATAAGCTAGTTACTGTTTGTGTATAAATGATATAATAGATTCTTATTTTTTCCAATGTTTTTTATTGCTTTACAAAATTCAATTTCAACATTACATCTACTAACATTTTGGTTAAGCTGGCATCACTGCCATAGAATTATACCATAACAGATGGTTCAGCATTGACAATTTTTAAAAGATCAATTAACACAACTACAAAAACACTATTTTTGATTGTAATAGTTGTATCAGTTTTTCATGACGCGTAGTACCTACTTTGTTTTTATTGGGAATTCAATATAAGCGATACTCTATCTGGTGGCAGAAAAGGAACTACTTCTTTGTAGGTACAGTATTTCATAACCTTGACATAATATTTGTATAATAAATACAATTAACAATAATTTTAAAACTATGAATATAATAAAAAAACGAAAAAAGCCAAGGCAACGTCTAAACTACAATCTAAAAATGGAAATGTTATGTAAAAGATATTTGAGGTTATACGCAATGTACAAAGAAATTTGTAGTTCAGTTGGGGCTGCGATTTCAATTTGAATCCCCAATTGAATGATACACACATGAAAACGTATTTTCGTCCGCTACATTTACTTTTTCAACACACTGTATATTTTGTATTTAAGCACTAGCTTGATGACAAGATATATAGTTTCCACGGCACGAAACGTGTATGCCTCTAGCAGTATACCATAATCCGTCTACATCCATACGCCACTAATTATATGTAAATTGACTGTTAATATGGGTTACACAAATTCCAATTTAGATATTACAAACAAAGGAAACGTTTTTAGTTGGGTGGTCGGAGTGTTTTGATTAAAAAGGCGTTTGAAGTACAAAATTAACCAGCACACAAGAAGCGAAGATGTTTATCATTTAAAAAAATGCGCATGTTTGAAAGGCGACATTTTAATAATAAAATACTTGTCATACTTCAATTTGACGACGAATGGTCGAGCTCTATACAAAGGAATTGCTGCCAACATAACGAACAAAATATAAACTGAAAAAGGCTTGTCGCATGAGGAAGTGGTTTTTCTGATTAATTTTTGGTTTTCCGTATATGTTTTGAGTCCCTTTACCACCCATGTTATACTCGAAAAGTTTGGAAGTCTTTTTAGTTTGGGGTATTTTGCATTTTACAGTTGACGTTAAACTACTGTCAGCTGTCAGCTGTTACTTATATATTTGATACTAATCTTTATTCTACTGATATGCTTTTATAATTGCAAATACCATCGAGAAGAAACAAATATGAGTTTACAGCTGTCATTAGTTTTTTGTCAACTGTAAGATGTGAAATTCCCCGAACTGAATAGACCTGGAAACTTTTCGGGTACAACTCCAAACTCTTCGGGTACAACAGTGTAGAACTCGTCCATTATATTGCCAATATTTTAAAACTTATCTGCTAACGTCGTTCACTCAAGGTTGTACATTTTTGTCACCAAAACATCGAAGTGATTTGCTTATTGCCAGTTGGTATATTCTGAAGATTTATATATTTGGAAGGTTAACAGGTACACATGAAACAAAAAGCAATAAGATGACCTCAAATAAAACGACAGGTCAAATTATCTCAGCTCCTCTTAGAATTTGTGGCAAAAACATCCTTTGTCTGCTTTTGTAGAGACTGGATTATGGTTATTTGTGTAGAGTTATATGTGTAGAAACATGAAACTTGAGTTACTTGTAACTTGATACTATGGTTGTTGTTGCTGGATTAGATTTGCCGAATCGTGGGGCGTATTCCACTTCATAGAAAACATAGGTTAGCACGAAATATGGACTCTAGGACCATGTCTATTTTTGTAAAAAACTTCTCATTTTTTTGGTAGTCTCTTTTTGTTGAAGAGCTTCTCCTTCAATTTGTGGAGTATAAACGGAAGCGGAACTTGTGCTACACCATTTTACACTGATAAATTAACTTCAATGTTAAAATGTCATATACCTGGAAATGTTATTGTCACTTTGACATCGATAAAAAAGGTGCATCCTTTTTTATCGCGATAAAAACCTCTCTTCCTCAATTCTAGTAAGCGGACGTCACTTTCACACAATGACAATGAGATCATTATTGTTGTTGTTCATCGATATATTCTGTCGTTAATTTATCTTGCCAAAAAACACTCGAGCTTTTCTTTTATCCAGATAAATTTCTCTTCAACTCAAAATTTTGTCAATCACTAAATTTGCTCGAAAAACTGACATTAGATAAAATCGCTTCACCTTCGGTGTCGCGATTTTATCATGTCAGTTTTTCTCGTAAAATTAGTGATTGGCAAAACTGTTTCGTTGCAAGGAGAAATTTATCCGATAAAAAAAAAGCTCTTGTGTTTTTACTGTTGATAAAAATCTCTTGTTATCAATAGATGTCAAATGATTTAATACTGTCAACATGCAGTCAACAACTACTTCCTTAGTGACATCCCTACATCTATCCACAAACTAAAATTCTACTTCACAAAAAACCTGACGGCTTAGTAGAGTTATCTACTTTATTTACAGTTTCCAGCGAAGAAAATGTCATTTTAGTGAAGCGCGTTATCAATACCATTTAATTTGTGTACGTAAAATACTTGTGTTCGGCGATTATCATAAAATATTCACGGTTTTCCATCAACTTATACCCTAAATGTAGGTACTACATTGTTCAAAAAATTATTAAATGTACTAACAAATTGTGAAAAGACTTATAGTGTTATAAAATTTTTGTGATACTGCTTGATTTGCGTTTTGTTCCACCCTGTATTATAGAAGAAGTTTGTGCTGCTACAATCGAAAGTTTTATTTCTTACCACAACGATGTAATCCTCCGATGTCAAAAGATTGCCCCACCTTGTATAAGTAATCAGTTAATTTTTAACTTCGTTAATAAATATCTTTCGTTACATATTTTTATGGAGAACAATTTTAGAACAGTTATAAAAATCAACGATTAGAAAAAATCTGTTCAATTCCGAATCAGATTTTTAAGGACGAAAAACCATTAAAAGCAATTATCTGAATTGTGCTCATTGTGCCTTATCCACTTATGGTTTCACTGCATTACTCCACGCGAATGAACAACACCTCCTTTTCGAGCTGAGCATAGAGCTGGAAACGTTATTCGTTGTTGTATAGGGGGATTGTAATCAATAATTGATATTTAATAAAAAGAATAACGGGTCTTTTAAGTATTCTCCTTATATTTCTGTATTTTTGAGCTAAATGTTCGCACAATTCTAAATTGACTTGAATTTGGTGAATATTTCGTTTTCGGAATCGCGTTAGGAATGCTATACCCCAATAATCGAGAATAGCATTATTGTTTGTTTTGAATATTTAACGTCAACATCAATTTTATATTAGTTTGGACCCATTTTCAAAGCGCTTTTGCTACATTCAAAACATGTATTTTGAATGCATCAATTTCTTTTCAAAATATAAATAGTAACGAATTAATAATACCAGAGTCGTTATGAAATTAGTAGGGGGTTCAACAAATGTTTACTGTCAAAATGTTAATTCGCTAAATTGCCAAGCAACTTTCGAAAATATTCCCGATAATTTTTTACTTGATATATTAATCAATCAATTTACACAATTTAAAGTCATGTGTAAAATTTCACCCATTCACATATGGATTACAGCAATAATAACCTACATTTTGTGTGAACATTTAGGAACATTTAGGCCTTGATAAGTATCCAAATTATTTTCAAGCGAGCTGCTCAAAGATAGCAACTCGCTTTCAGCATTCTCTATGACAAAATTATCTCGGTATTATCAAGACCCTAGGGATATTACTACTGACAACATTTTTTCTCTTTTATGATATTATATATGACAATAAAATATTCCTTTTATCACTATTGACTGCATTTAGATATAAGATAGACATAATTTATTATACCTAGTTTGGATTTGCGAAAAAATTTCCAATAGATTTTGGACGTGTGTTTATTAATAATAACACACACACAGATGAATATAAGCCCATCATAATATTATTTGTCTACGACCACCTAATAATAAGTCAATATTTTACCTCCTAACAAAAGGTATATGGTACCCATATATGGGAACTAGAGATGGGGGTTCAATATGAAATAAACTATTAAATCTGTGTATTTTGTTCAGAAAATTTGTTTCTGACATATATCGTATCGATAAAATATTGTAATTTTTAGTATTGATACTTTTCATAACGATATTTTCTAATATTAAGTATTTTAAAACAATATATTTATAACGGTACGTTGTATTGATACTTTCTACAGTATCGCCCATCTCTATATATGTCAAAATATTTGATGTAGCTGCCACAACATTTTGAGGTTAGTAATATTCCATATCGTTACTGACTTTTATTTATTAATAAATAAATTAAGTGTCGTGGACAAAGTATAGTATTCTACTCGCAATTTATGGCCATAATTCACTTGAGTGACTTGCGCCCCTCGCCTGCGGCTTGTGACGCAAACGTCACCCATCGTGAATTATGGCTATCATAAATTGCTCGTTTAATAATATACTATTTTCTCCGATTGGCAGCAAATATTAATTTTGCTGACTGATATCAATCAGCAAAGTATTACTTTTCCTGCCTAGGCAGCAAAGTGGTTACTTTCCTGCCTGTGATTATACATTTCCATAGCAACCAACCAAAATAGAGATTGTCGGAATTGTAATAATTTGCAAATACAATATCCTCATTATGAACAATCGGAGAAACAATTATATGTTCAACTTGGCAGCAAAGTAGATTGACTGCCTTAGCTGGATTCCTAGCCTCGCTACGCTCAGCTATGAATTTAGCTTCGGCAGTCAATCTACTACTTTGCTGCCTAGTTAAACAAATAACTATTGACATTACTCGAAAATCATCAACTGTCAGTATCACGCTTCTTCCTATTACGGGTCGATAATAGTTTTCTTGCGATATTCATAACAAACTATTGTTGGAACATGTTATCTATAGTTGGAAGTCCTTTGAATTCAGAAATAATTATTTTAAATCCTTCAGGGCTTACCTTCAATTCAAATTATAACAAATAATAAGTAGATTGGTTCTATATTTGCTGTTTACTTTGTCATAATAAAATGCAAGGATCTATACCCCAGTTTTTTGTATTCCGAATTCTCAGCGTTAAAATTTTGTATGCACCACGCCAGTAAAGTGTCTTTATCGGACGAGTCTGAAATTTTGAGACGAGAGAAGCGAGGCGAATAACAGGCGAGTTTGATAAAGAGTCACTTCACTGCCTTGATTCATGAATAACTATTTTAGGACCTTGTCATTTCAACTTAAAACGTTTCTGGATATTGTTTTCAATTTAATTTAATAATGTCGTTTTGCACCCCAAAAAATTCGAGTGAATTCAAAGGCCTACGGGACTGCGCGTTCTGCTGGTGGTGTATTGTATGTTTATTGTATATATACAGTGTGGAACAGTCAAATGTGATAAGTTCGATACCGAATAAATGAAGCAGTGTTGGGAAAATACTTGGACACGCCGATTTGTGTTATCAGCATCTTTAGTACCATTTTTCTTGGACTTATGCATTTATTTGATCTCAAGGGGTTGTAGTCAATCAGAAGAACCTTTGATTGTCTAAGCCCTATTAGATCTTTCTTTTTTTTCAACTTTGCCTATTTTTTCCAAAATTGGATTGGAGCTGATACCGCAAAAGTATTCTTGTCCCCAAAAGGATCTTCCAGCCTCCTTTGCTTGTTCATCTGCAAATTTCCTTATATTCCAGTATGTTCTAGAATCCACAGAAAGATAATCTTTCACATCCTTTGTCGATATGGAATTGGGCACACTTTCTTATGGCGTAAATTTCTGTTAGAAAAATACTTGGGGTCGTATACTCCTATTCCACTTCCTTCTATTGCTTTTGAGTTTTGAGACGTCTGTGTAGCATCAAATGGCATTTTTTATAAGTGTCCTTTGAAAAGGAATACTTTTCCATCATACTATCTTGTCGACTCCCAGGTTTCCTGATTTCTAGGAAGTGAAGAGGTTGTTTTTTGATTCCCTCTTCTTAGTTCTTGATGTGTTATGTTATACCATGCCTTAAAACGTTTTTTTTGTGAAAAATATCTGTAGATTATTTCATTATCACTTAAGGCACATCATTCTCTACTCATTGGAATATTATCTTTACCTGTAACCAAATAACTTGTAATACTCAAGTAAATGAAAAAAAAAACACATTTCCACGGTCTCCAAACGCGTTTTAAATGATTAATCCTTCTAAATAATAACGATTGAAAATAATAACTGTTAATTCCCAACTCGCTCCGAAAGCTGGATAGAAGTGGTGGGATTTCATAGACTATTGTCATAGAATAGAGTACAAGCCCATGTAGGGTCGTTATCCCCGATAAGTTTATTAGCAAAGCATTTTGTGGTAACCCGCTGAACAGTCTAAAATAACGTTAAAAGCTTTAAAGTAAGACTGGTAATTCTCAAAGCTTTGGCGATCCCTAGATATTATCCGTAAAGGACTTTGAAAACTCGAGAATTCACAATACAAACATGCAACTGGATTAATTAATTATCCACAAGGTCGATATATTTTCAAATTCGTTTTTATTTTATAAAAGTATGGTCATTTGTAGGTTAGTTCCCCTTTTTTTACATCTTAGTAGTATGTGGATTATTTTTCCAAGCTAACATTTCAAAAATGGTACCGATCTGAGATGTGGAGAACGTCTAAGCAGTTGTTTTTTCAAAGCAGTGTCGCTAGTGGTCGTTGAATTCCAGAATCACGTCTTTGACAGATCGGATACAGGGTGCTGGAAGAATCAAGTTACATTTCATTCAGTTTTTATTGTTTACTGGTAAACAACGTTCTTCAAATTATCTAAAGTGCTATAGTTTTGTAGTGTTGTTAAGTGTGGAATGAATGGGTGATTTTAAGACCTGTTGCGTATCAAAATTGACCAAGTTACAGACATTCTTTTTCCACAGGAAGGGTGAGCCATTGCTGGAGGTCCGACCCTTTTCCAAAACTCGCACTTAAAATAAGTTTTCTTGTGATAAAAAAGAAACAAAACTCTTCGCACAGCAGATATACTTTATCAAAATGATGGGCTGTGACTACTATTTCTGAATATGTTTACCATGTACTACAAGCCAAGAATACGGTAAGGTGTACAAAGAACTATATGAAGAAATAAAGGCAGATCCAATACTGGGAATGCCAAGGGATCAGGTTGCCCCACAATATATTTTTAAAAACAAATATACAATTTTCATTCCAGAGAGAAAGGACTAGGAAGCAGGGCCTCCCATAATAGCGAATCTCAACTGGTACAATGATGGCTCTAAAACAGACTCCTGGAGTAGGAGCCGGAATATATGGGGTACAGGAGAAGATCGCGATCTCTGTAAGCCTAGGGGAAAATGCTACTGTCTTTCAGGCAGAGGTAATAGCGTTGCAATGCTGTGCAGAAGAGTGTTGATGAAACGGGAGGACAAAGGCAAGCTAGATTATTCCTTATAAGCCCTTCGGCCAAACTGTCACACGACCTACTATGTCAAAATCGAGAAACGACTAGGATGATGGTGGGAATGCTCACCGGACACTGTAGGCTGAGGAACCATATGCATACTATTGGACTAGCAGAAGACAGCCTATGCAGGTTCTGTCGGAAAGAAGACGAAACCGCGGAGCACGTACTGTGTGAGTGCGAAGGCCTAGCAAGGTTGCGGTTTCACCTATTCGGAGAAGAAATACCGAGGGCAGAGAGCTACGCTAAGGAGGCGATAACCAGGCTATTAAGTCTAATAAAAAAGGATAAAGCTGGATATCGAGTTCTAAATATAGGGAGGACCACAATAGATCTGCAAAGGTCGCAGTGGGATAGGACAAAGAGCCACTCCAATTTTAATCTAATCTAATATATTATAATGTGCAAGACCTCGTATTTGTATCATACATAATTTGAGATGACAGGAAAAAAACTTCGTTATCATTGAAGACTTTCCTAGCATATTTTTCAAACTAATCTGTCTCATAATATTTCAATCCGCTAATTAGCATAGAAAAATGTGCTATAAAACTCCTTGAATATCGTCTATGTTTATTCTACTTAAAAATAATGTTAAACACGAATACAAGTGCATAAATTTAACAACCCTCTTGGAATATTTCAGAAATGTTATTTTATAAAATATATACCTTAAGTTCTTACCCATTTGGCGATTCAAAGAATGAATATACTGTATACCTAACCTAACCTAACCTTAATATTCGTAGTCATTCATGACATCTTCATATTTCAAGGCGATCGTTATACCAGATCCGATGTTCAAAACAGCCACATAATTTAGTTTGTCCTGGGTTATTTTCTAGCGAGTTCATAAACATATGCAATGTGCCAATCCAGCAACTTTACCTAACCTAACCTACATGTAGGATAATTTTTTTGTTTATAACAGCCATTGCATTTTTTATCGCTCTATGCACACCCTTATACCGCCCTTGAGAGTGAATTTTAAACTTTCCACCATAGAGAATTTACCGACATTTAAAATTTACGATAATTAAAAACGAACTTTAAATTCTAAGAATACTATCTGGAATAGATAAGGAATTCAACCGTCATGTCGTTGAACAAGTGAAAAAGTTAAAGTTGGTACGTAAACTACGATAAATAAATGCAAACAAGGCAGTTTTTTTTGTATTCCAAACGCAGAGAAAGACTTTGTGAACTTGACAGGGAAAAAGAAACATTTTCAGACTTGCTTAGACAACAAGTTTTTGTCGCGCCGCTCGTACTTTTTCTTAGTTTGTTTTATCGACAGTATCATGTCTCTTTTCTTATACAAGGTTCGACTGATTGTTTGAAAACAATATTAAGTATGCTATGTAAGTCAGTGGCGTAGGTGCTTTTCACCACGACCTGCCATTAAACGTTTCTCAAATTTTTTATAAGAAATACAAAATTTTGTTCTTTATTATGAACAATAATGATCCGTGTGTTGTATTACGAACGTTAACCCAAATCTTTGATTTAAAAAATATGTTTAATTTACGCCTAGATTACGCGCAAGCGCACCTATCAATCGGGAGGAAATCTGTCCTTCGTCTTTTTCTCCCACTGACAGTTCTCGTCAGTTCGCTACTTTGTTGTTTGCAGATGGGTCAATAATTATTTATGAATACGATCCTGATGATTTCATTTATCAAATTTAAGGTTAGATATATGTCAAAATAGCAAATAAAATAAACGACATACCGAAAACCCGGATATACGTCACAAACGATGACGCACTCCAAGAAGGCTATTGTGCATAGTGCAAAACTAGTTTTAATAAATGTTTTCAGTCAATTGTGAATAAAATTAGGAAGTAAAACAGCTTTCAGGGATATCTCATCTGCTAATATTCCACTTTCCTAAGGCACTCATAATTTTCCAGTACTCTGAACTCAACAGATCTCAACGATCTCTCTTACTCTACTGCTCAAACATACTCTTGGTTAAACCATCTTTATCATTACTGTGTCTATAGTTAAAACATTACAGGAATGTCTGTTTGAATATGTGATAATGTAAGATGGTTCATTTTACAAACTGACATGATATGTGTAAGGAAGGTTTAACATTCATTACAATTTAGTAATACTTTTCAATCTATTTACCACGGGCACTTTTCATTCACTCATTCGTTTGCAACAGCACAGGAGCTTCAACTGATGCTTGTACCATCTACAACTTTTTTTACTTCCATATCAGAAACTTCGTGTCTTCTATACTTACAGGATACTAATTCAAATATACTTTGAGTAGTTCTTATATTAAGATCAGTTCAAAGTATGGAAACATCTCACAAACGGAAAAAGTTGAAGAAATATTGCAAGTTCGCCATAGGAGCATATTTCCAAGATACAACAAAACTTACAAGGTGATCATGAAAAGCGTAGTGATTTTAATAATTAATTACTAACTCTGCTCGTACCTCCAAACTACAAAAGACACACGGTATCTGTCGATTGGGATTGTCGATTGGAAGCTTCGGGGTCGGATTATTTAAATTGTCAAACTGACACTCTTTATAATCATCCAAGAAGTTATCGATGTATAACCTGATTATTTTGAAGTACTGATAATACCCTAATTACTCAAAAAAATAGATAATATTCGACTTTTTTCGTCAGCTAAAAAAAAACTTCGAAAAACGATTCCCAACTCTGGAAACATTATTATGGATAAACATGCAACGCTTCCAACTTTTCTTTTTATTGGAATTATTCAACTTTTGCACATTCGTTATGTTTAGTTAGATTTATAAATTGAAAAGTTTTCATTTTTAAGCTTCAATAACAACGATATGTCCATTAAGGGAAATTCAGCAGAATCGCAGGCTTTATAAAAGGTAAATTTTGGAGCCAATTGAAATTTATGTAAAAACTTCGCTGCCAAACTTTAAGTTTTCTCCTAAGACATGTCAATTTGCTACAAAATATGTTCTTCATTTCTATTTGTAAGTAGGTACTCTTAGTTTTTTTTTTTATTTTCCTATGGCACTATAGTATAGTAATTATTTTTAATTTTCTGAAACTTTCTATCGAATAAACCTGCTCTTATTTGAGACTAATACAAATATATTGCAATCATTCTTAAAATGGAGAATGAATAACTTGTATGTACAGGACCAGTAAGACTTAAGGGAATTTAATAGAATCCAATTTGCTCAAAATAACCCAATTAATACAGATTGAGTCATGACGTACACTTATCTTTAATTCAGTAGTTTCTGATTCCATTATTCACTAGTATACTGGTTGAAATATAAGTTTTGACTAAAAAAGTGGGTTCGATTCGCTAAATATTTTCATGAAATGCTACACTACTAGAGCCCAATTAACTGATTATTTGAAACTAGGAAAATATCAGATAGTTTCTCAATATTTTCAAATAATATTTGTAGTTTTAGAGTGAAAAATTTAATTTAGTCCCAAAAGCAATGATTGAAAATATTGCTTTTCACTTGGCTATCCCTTTACATTTTTAATAGATAATTTTTCTACAATCGGAAAAAGTTTTCCTCAATATTCACACAAATAATTATCCAGAGGCAAATTGGGTTCCAAATAAATTCGGACCACAGTGTATATAGGGGTGACATTCACTGAGACCTAAGAGTTCCCTTACTTCTATTTAGTTCCTGAGGAAAGTCTCAGTATCTCTTTTAGTCCTATTTTCCTGAGGAGTTTTGGGATATCTGCAGACTTCACATTAATAGGGATGCTACTCCTCCCTGTGTACATCTTGTGGTTGTACAGATGAAGACGATGTCTTTGCTCGTCTTCGTCTGTGCTACTCTAGTGGTGAGCAGCTCCGACATCGATTTGGATGTCTTCACCTCTGCTATTTAATACTCTTTTGATAGCCTTATGAGAATTATTGTTGAAAGCACATTTTATATCTAAAAATGCGTATAATTATAGTTTCTTGGTTCTCTATAGACAACCTGGGACATCCTCCGTTAGTTTTTAACTATTTTAATTAAGTATTATCACAGACCCAAACTTGTACTTTCGAGGATTCAACAACTTTCTTAACAATTTGCAAAAAGTTTCAAGTCGATCCTGCCATTTTCGATGTCATAAAAATTTTTACTTCAGGTTATCCAATATTATTTCCCATAGGAGCCTCAATTTGAGGTAGGAATACGTACAGTTCTCTATGATGTATAAAACAACTTTTCTTATTTCCTCCTACGAACTTTTACCATTTTCATCTGATACAGATAATCAAAGTAATACCTTTATAACAGAATAAGTTTATTGGAATTTGATATCTAAAACATTTTTTCCAGTGTAAGAATTTCCGTATAAACTGACATACTTTTTATTATTTCCAGGTGAGTCCACAACAAATCCAATGCAGGTGTTCTTTTTGTAAACGTGAGTAAATTAAAAAGCATTTTGAATATTTACTTAGCATATAAACCCATGAACGAAATATTTTTAAATTCATGTTGATAAAAATTGTGATATTATTAGCAATCACGATTGTTCAGGATGGTTTCTGCACCTGGTGGTACCAGGTGTGTCGTTTATGGTATCAGTGAGTTCACAAAAGTACTATGGTGTGTGAATTATTTTAAATAAATTGGAATAAAATGTTCTTCTGGTCATAATTACCGAAACAGTGTAGAAGCGTAGTAGCACTGAATCGAAATAAACTGAAATAGCTATTTGTGTATTAAGATCGGAAAGTGGTACTTACTGCTCCTCAAGATAAAGGGGGGCAAAGTTTTCGTTCGAATTACGAACAATATTTTTGAAGTAGGTACATACAGTGCTACGTTTCTACAGTGTTTGAGAGCGTTGAACACTTTTTGGGTGAACAAAAATCATGCGTCATCTTCACGCTTTCCATGAGTTACCATATAGGAATATGATAAAGTTTCTAAAAAGGGTTCATTTATTTGTAAAAATTTCTTCCCGCCGCTCTATTAACGCGTCCAAACAAGGTCATGAAAAAGCCCGTATAGACTATACCATATAGAGTAATAAATAAAAGAGAGGTTTTAAAACATATGGAAGAAACTGGCACAAAGTTTGTGCGCAGCCAGTTGAGCATGGCTCATCTCAGCGACTAACTGAACTAACAAACCCCGCCTCTAACCACATGAAAATTGTCAATATGTCAATATTATTTTAATTTGAGGTTAGTCACTTAGGGCCGGTTGTAGTTATCACAGGTGAACATTAGTTTAACTGAACTGCCAGTCAATTTTGAACCGAGTTCGTTTTGGTTTTCGTTGTAGAGTGCAAGATCAACATTAGTTTGGTTGAACGCCGTTCAGGTCACGTTGGTTGCACTGAACTACGCTTTTCATCTGAAATTTTAATGTCCCATGCCAAACTTGATCGTTATATTGCCTGACAGTTGACAGTGTTGATTGGCGCATATATCCCGTATATCCTAATCTTATTTATACGTAACGTATATGGTGAGATGTGATATTTCAAAATGACTGGGTCTATTTCTAAAGGTTTGCGGTATTCTAGGATGTAAAAAACCATTCAAAATTTGTCAAAAATCTTCATCATCGGTTAATTCTTCTAATAATGGTCGCGTTCATCCCAACAAAGTTGATCAGGTAGCGATTTTTAGAGTGATTTATCAGTTTGTAATTCTGCTGAACGTGCTAATAAAACCATATTTGTCAATGTCAATGAACAGTCAATGAATACAACAACAACCATACAACAACAACTCAATTTTATTTGATATATACGTCAATAGTTATGGAATAATTATTCTAAACATTAAAAAATGGGAGTTAGTCGCAATAAATTGAGCTAGCTCATGAGCTTACACCACTTTGGAGCATACTATGAAGAGTGAAACTAGGGGTAAACCACTGAAGAAAAATCTGTACACTATTTTCTGTATATTCCTATTTCAGGTATTGTTTAAGTATTTTCTTTGAGAAAATCTTTATTTCTATTACTATATGATCAAGAAATGTTTCAACAGAAATTTTCTGTATTTTCCACTGCATTTTCCTTATATTTTCTAATGATACTAGTATTTTTAAGATTATTTTCTGTATTTTCAATGTATTTTCTCTAATTTGTACACTATTTTCTTCAGTGGTTTACCCCTCGGAGTGGAACTTCCTGACACACTATACAATCTTTTATTAAAATCATAAGTCACCACCATCTGTTCATTCATTGTCACTGAAATACAAACTAAAATATCTCCAAACAAAAATATTTTTATTATGTTTTTAACATATGTCGTAAATGACAGTTAATGCATCATCATCGGTAGCATGTAGCGCATTTTAATTCTGATTTAAAAAATGGCGACTGATACCACAGCGCTCAATCTGATCAGTCAACAAAACACGCGTTCAGCAGAAAATTAATGATCGCTACGGTAGCGCTATGTTGTGATGAACGCGACCTTCTTCATTTTGATTGGAATGATGAATTATCGGATATTCAACCTCACTTTTTGAGGTTAACAACTCAACGTCAAATGCCAAAACCCTCTTGAACCGCCTTTGAACGCTCTTCGATGACCGATCACGTAAACTTCTATTTGAACCACAGATCAGTAGTGACTGACGTACTTACAACAAAAATTTGCAATTAAACTCGGTTCAATGCAGAACCACAGTTGAACTGTGCATTTACAACCGGGCCTTAAAGTCACTTCTGAACATCTCTATATGATTATATAATATCTATTTTTATTTAATTCTTATTAACCTTTCTCTATTTAAATTAATTATCATAGGATTTATGATAACTCATCATAGGAAAGTTAAAAAAGTAAAATAATGGAAACAATATTTTCCATTTTATCGTTTTTTTTTGCAGACAATAGGGAAGATTTGCTAAAAGTTCTAGTTATGTGAAAAAGTGGTATTTCGAACATTGTTCGTGTGATATTGGTGTGTGCTTCAAGATGTCTCCAGGTAGATTGATGTATAAGTGTGGATTATTTGTTTGTCTGTTCTTATTTTATTTTTATTGACTGTTTTTGTGTTATTTTCGATATTTAATTGTATGAAAAGTGTTGTTTTAATAGTAATTTCTCACTAGCTGAGTTTTTTTCTCCTACTCCTACTAATATAATATTTCGCGTATGCTGAAAACTTGCAAAGCTGAAAACAAATTCATAAAGCCCGCGTCTTGAATGCTAGTTCATACCAGTAGCAAAGGTAGGCGATAGTGGTAACTTTGTGCCACAAAACGCTATATTGTCAATATCTTCAGGCTGAAATATTTCTTTCCAACATTGAGTTTGTTGGTAAGTTACTGCTCCATAATATATCTACTGACGACGATTTCCATCCGCCGTGCCCTTTGAGCACTAGTATATCTGTTTCAGTATCTGCAAGAAGTGTTGTGGAAAATCTCCTGAAGCAGTGCCCTGTATTTAGTTTAGAACTCTTCAAATGCAAAAAATTATATAGGATTTTAGCAAATGTGTTTAATCCAATAGGTTGGCCGTGTTTTCGTATATTACTCATGGTGTCCCATTCTCCTTCATCATCACCATCAACATCATCTATTTTTTCTAATAGTGCAACTCATTTTAAAAATATAAATGGAATTATTGTCAGAATTAGTTCTTGACTGACGTTTCTAGAACTGCAATTGCATTATTCAAATAATGGTAGCCATGTTTATGTTAATAATTTATAATGGCATTTTTAATGAAGTGCATTTTCCAGTAATTTCGTAATCTAGTTTGTGATAAATATGATTGAAAATAATATAAAATATGTAATTTTTTAAAGTGCAATATAATCTTACAAAAAATTGATTAAATACGATTATATGGTGCCGATTTGAATATATGTTTGTCATGATCACAAAACGCAAAATAAAATAACAGATGGGTGCAACAAAATTTTTATTTTTCACCAACTAGAGTTCAATAAAGGTTTGCTTTTTTCACGAACGTAAAAATTTTTGTTGCACTCATCTGTCACTCTTGTGTCAGTTTTGTGATGATTTATGACAAACATAAACATTTAAATAAAATTAAAATCCAGAGCAAGTGTCTTATCCTGCTCTAATACAACAATAATATATGTATATCCTACTACTTAGTCTCAACGAGTTACAATTATTGCAGAAATCTTGAATTATTTAAAATTTAAATGGTCAAGGCGAAAACCAGCTATGATTGAGTACTGACAAGGTGGAGGCCATGAAGATACAAAAAAAAAGAAGAACGATTTGAGCTCCCAACATATTATATTCTAATTTTCCAGTTTTTGCATGAATGGAGAAAAAATATTGTATGCAACTCGACCTAGAGGCCTCGTTGGACAATTCACTGACTCACTTTTTGCACTTGTTGCATAAATAACTATTCTACGTTCATGGAAAAACCAAAAATTGTCCTATTTATGCTGCCAAAGAGGAATAAAATGGCGCTGATTTGAATGTATATGTTTGACAGGATGATAATACGCTGTAGTAAAATGCAGGTGAGTGCAATTAAGTTTTTATTGCACTAGAGCGATGAAGAACTAATTTTTTCACTAAATAAAGTGCAATAAAGTTTTGTTTTTCGCATGAACGTAGAAAAATAAATTCAAACTATCCTTCAATGCGCATTGTATATTTTAAATAATGCACGAACCGATTGAAAAGTAGCAGACAGGCAGTGAGAATGTGACTTATGATTGGGCTACGGCTACGAAAGTTCAGATCAGACGTAAAAGGGGATGGGACGAGACAGTAAAACTGAGTTTCATCTTTGTAAAGTTCGATATTGTTTTAGAAACAAAACTTTCGGAGTTTAGAGTGAAGGAAATTTGAAGTTGTATGGTGTTTTTTCTTTTTTACAATGTGTAAATATTTGCCTGGAAACACTTAAAATCCATACAGAATATTTTTTCATAAAAGATATTTCTTTGAAAATCTACCACCTTTGGAGAAACAGTGACACAGTGGATAATGTCAAGTTATTCCCAAAGCTCAACCCTATCCAACAACAACCATATAATTGTAACTTGTCTCATATGCGCTAGATGGCGGATATAAAATGTGTCGTAGTTGCTAGCCAAAATAAGTTATAGTGGAAAATGGATCATGTCTGTGAACAAATTGAAACTAATTAAAAATATTCTGGGAGGTGACACAGTATTTTTTTATCTATGGGTGACACATGTTTATATTGTTGGAGATAATCCTCCAGGAAGCTGGAGAAACCTTCTTTAAAAGTATTTTCCAAATTTAATGGATGAAAAGGAAAGCTGTCCTAATAACAATGAATAAAGAAGTTCTGTTGAAGAATAAGTACGCATTTTTATCCATATCTGGTTGAAGCATTCGATGCTGGAGGCCATTATGAAGGTATATAGAAACATAGACATTAGAAAATATAGTAAGCACAAGAGTGAGTCGAAAGGGTACAACGCAAATATAGCTGTAGTAAGTAAGTAAGTAATCTTTATTTAGCTCCAAGCTAATCACAAACAACTAATTCTATTTATATACCTACAATATACAAAAGAAAATAACTTAAAACTAAAATGTCCCATTTTTACTGTTTTTAATATCAGTTGGTGGCGAATTGTAAAGTCGAAGCCCATCAGAGAACAGAGATTTCATAAGAAATGATTTATTTGTAAATTCTAAATTATAATGTTGGTTTGTACGTAATAATCGGCCATGAAGTTAAAACCTAGATACTTGTAGATCAGTCAGGTACTGAGGTAATTTTTCATTAATCAATTTTTAAATCAACACCACGTTAGCTTTTTCGACATTTTGTTGGACAGACAACAAGTATTGGAAAGAGTACAAGTGGAAGAATTTTTGAACATTTCTCAACCTTTCAGACATTGTAGACAAATTATGTTAGGTTGCATTAATAATGGGGGCCATAGCTTCAGCTCTTGCAATTTAAAATTGACAAAGATGGATTTTCAAAAAAATGACAAGTTTTCCGGTTTTTTTTCCTATCTTCTCGGTTCCTAATTATCCAATTGACTTGCTCCACCCCTTTTTTTATTCGTATTTTAATTATCTACAATTTATCCCTGCATACCGTATTTAATGGTATATACCGCGGGACTGAAGGATTAAATGCCATAATTTACCTGAAGGATTAAATGTACTTCAGTCGCAAGGTATATACGATACTTTTCGTACTTCCGTTATGAATTTATTAATTATTTCAATAATTTCAATCAGTTTTTTCTCTCTTCAACTCATTTAATAAACTGTCTTTAAAATAAGTTACCATAGTAACATTGCGTTGTGACAGTTATAATTTAGAAACATTGTCATTACTAGTGTCATTGTAAAGAAACATTGTTATTGATAATTATTGGTATCATGAGTGAAGAAGGTGTATCTGATATTGATAAAAGAGCAGCCGAAGTAGGTGAAGAATTGTTACCACCGAAATCTAGAAAACTATACGAGCAGCAGTACGATGCTTTTAAAAAGTGATTTAATCGTTCCGGGAGTTTCGTCAATATTTAATCCCGGAGGGATTAAATGTGACACTTTAGTACCTGTCACAAGGGAGTGAAGTTGTCACTTTAGGCCAGGAAGTACGAAATAGTATATTATATACCGCGGGATTGAAGTAGTACATTTAATCCTGAAGGTAAAGTTTATGGCCCGACCGCAGGGAGGGCCATAATTTACCTGAAGGATTAAATGTACTTCAGTCGCAAGGTATATACGATACTTTTCGTACTTCCGGTATGAATTTATTAATTATTTCAATAATTTCAATCAGTTTTTTCTCTCTTCAACTCATTTAATAAACTGTCTTTAAAATAAGTTACCATAGTAACATTGCGTTGTGACAGTTATAATTTAGAAACATTGTCATTACTAGTGTCATTGTAAAGAAACATTGTTATTGATAATTATTGGTATCATGAGTGAAGAAGGTGTATCTGATATTGATAAAAGTGTCACAATATTAATTTGAATATTAACGTTAATTACCATTCTAATTAATTATATTTTTCAATAAAATATCCCTTAAATTCGTTTGTTTGTGATTTAATCGTTCCGGGAGTTTCGTCAATATTTAATCCCGGAGGGATTAAATGTGACACTTTAGTACCTGTCACAAGGGAGTGAAGTTGTCACTTTAGGCCAGGAAGTACGAAAAACGTTTAATGGCCAGTTGACTTGTATAATTTTATGTTGACAAAACTAGAGTTGTGATAATCTGTGGTTGTGGAGTATCTTTTTAATGCTGATGGGAAAGTATCATCTTCACATTCAAAAACTTGTAATCTAAGAATATTTTACGTAACGCTGTCGTTACATAATATATAGTTAGAATAGCATTTTCAATCGTGGGCGTTTTTGATCGTGATCAAAATTAGTTATAAGAACAATGAAAGTATCTTAACTCGGGCGAAATTCACAAACGCAATTGCAGCAATGTCAAAACATACAAACATCTGAATTAGTTACAATTACTCCTCAAGCATTGTATGATTATTTGTCAGAAGGTGTGGCAAAAAAGTATATATAAAATCAATAATAAACTTATAATCGATCTCCAAACTTACATTGGCTAGTTTAGATTAAATCGGATAATACAAGAATGTCATACCGATTGAGGATTAATGGGCACGAAATTCCATTTAACGTTATGTAACGACATATTTCCCAAGTGTGTATTTATAAACTATATTGACAATGTTGTAATTTCCTAACTGTAACGAAGGCCCAATTGACAGAGATGATTCGACTAACACTAACCTATTAATTAATTCAGAATATGAACTTTTATTATTTCTCTAGAGACTACTGGAAAATAAGCAAATTCGAAGAAGAAGTTCGGTCAAAATATGGGGAGTTTTAGCGCAGAAAATCGTTTTTCTACCTTTCAGTAATTGCAATCGTCCTTCCTCACTTAAACAATTGATTCAATCGAAAACTTCTGAACCAATCAACTATATTCTATTCAAATTTCATTTACGCCCCGTTAAAACGATATCCCTACCTAACAACAGCTTTAGTGGAAGACGTTCTCCTTTCCTATCGTGGATTAGACATTCATTGCTGCACTTTACACAGATTAGGTCGAATATGGTTCTCGCCAGTCTTCGCTGTAATTCAAAATTATTTTTACTTGGACACACTGGAATAAAAAGGAATGAAATAGCACATGAACTAGCAGGGATAGGGACTGAAACACCCTTTTGCAATTCTGGACAAGCTTAGCGTACCTACAAAAAGATTGGCCACCACTGTTAGGAAATAAGGGTATACAAAAATAATAATTTTGTACATATGAAGAGTATTTTTGTTTATTCTGATACTATTATATATATAAATTTTTATACCGCATATATACAAGCAAGATGGAGGCTTCATTAAAGGATATACAAACATAAATTGGTTATAATTAGAAGAGAAAATTAACAGTTACATGTGATACTCACAGATACGGTTCGGCATTTCCATAAATCGCCGTTAACAGACCAACGTTTGCGTATTAATGTATATTAGATTAAAGAGGGATGGATATTACGACCGGTATGTCTGCATGCGGAAAGGGGATGCGATTGATTGAAGTTTACGCGCTAAAATTGCACATTGTACTGCATGGAAAGACTTATTTGTGCGGCTTTTGTTTACCATTTTTTTCGGGTTAAATTGAAGCCGCAATTGTTAAAAGATCCTTTTTTAAATCAATGTCTATTTTATCAGTAGTCAATAAATTTTCATCTGTTATTAACGCATTAAAATGAAAGTGGAGCAGAAAATATATGACACCTGTCAAAACTCGTAAGTACAGTACTACTCTGGCTCAGGCATTTATTTCTTTACATCTGGCTGGGGTTTCCAAAGAGTATATTTGGTTCTCCTCCGATATCGCCAAAGAACTCCAGTCCCCATAAGGCTGACCCAGTCTATTTTTTAGCTAATTTATCTATTATTTCATTTCATTTTATAACAGTGTATCCTGGATCCCAAAGTAAGGTAACAATACTATTCTTGCCTATACCTTGTTTTTAAACTAAGAGGAGCATTTTAAGAAACCTCAAACACACCATTAAAAGTTACCAGAGTGGGAGAGTATTCAGAAAGGGTCGTGTTCAGACTTTTTGAACTAATGGACACTTATGTGGAATATGTATTGTACTGCTCGCATTTGTCGTGACCAATGAGACATCAAGGTATGTCTGAATACCTAATTGTAATTGAACCCAGGACATGAGGCTAGACAATGGCGAACACATCAGCTACCAAATGTCACATAATTGTGAAAACATTGTGGTTATATTCAGTTATATTATGTAATAGTAGTTTACCTAACTAGTGCGGAAAGTGATACTTTTCCGCACGCTATTGCAGATGGCCGAACGACGCTAGCGGAGTTCGGCCAGCAATCGCGTGCTGAAAAGTCACTTTACGCACGTGTTAGGTACACTATTTTTTCTGCTAGCTTCCGGAAAAAAACCCAAAAGTTAACATAAAGAAACATTTATTATTAAATACATATCAGCGACTTAATTATTATTATTTGGCACCCATTTGATAAGGCTTTTACCGGGAACATGAAAAATTTTTGAAAAAAAATAATTTTTTTTATCAAAAAATCATTGCAGATTTCTAAATTTTTTTTTAACTTTTCAGTCATTTGGTAAACTACAACCATAGAAATACATATTTTAAATATTCAAAATTCAGTATACTCCCCAAAAACTCTACAAATTTACTTTCCACACTAGTGCGGAAAAGTGACTCTTTCCGCACGCTTTTTAGTGCGGAAAAGATTCACTTTCCGCACGCTAGTAGAAAAAATATTATGAATGAACATTTGATAATTTGAGTCACATTTGAGTATAAATTAGTATAGTGTATGAAATGCAATTATAGTATATGTTTAATTATCCTTTATTTACATTGGAAGTTTAGGTAAGTATAGCACAAAGTAAAGCTGAACAGGTTTTGATTTAAAAAATACGATAATATTGTAGGTACTATAATGTGTGTAAAACTATTATTAAAAATAAGATTTTACTTGTTAACTTATAAACTTTGCTTCTCTGTCAGCGATAAATGATCCAAACTATATAGTAATTTCCTTCGTTTCGCGGGCGAAAAAAGTCCACTGGTACTTGTAATACAATATAGGTCCATATTCAAATAGTAACAAAGCAATACACAAAATAAAAAGTAAACAACACAAATACAATAATATGAGGTAATAAGTACAAATAGAATATGAAATAGGATAGAATATGAAACAGAATGATAAACAGCAAACGCGCATAAGTGGTAATAAAGATTGGAATATTTTTATGTAAATAAGCACAAATGTCAAAACTGACAAATAGCGTTGTCAGTTCTATCAAAAGAGCTGTGTGAAACGGGCGGCTATCTGACCA
Organism: Galerucella nymphaeae; assembly: GCA_963978555.1. Classification (NCBI taxonomy): domain Eukaryota; kingdom Metazoa; phylum Arthropoda; class Insecta; order Coleoptera; family Chrysomelidae; genus Galerucella; species Galerucella nymphaeae. The sequence continues at coordinate 11,125,051 of OZ021710.1, forward strand.
ATGAATAGCCTGCAGATGTGCCAACTTAAACTCAAATCGCTCCTCAGTTTAAAAACAAGGTATAGTTCATTGATTTCAATTCAAAGCATAATAAAGCGGGACGTTTTAATTGTTTTTCCGAAACATCATCGTTCAAATACATTAATTATTACTATATCTTTTGATAAATTGTCTTACGTTAAGTAGTAGTATGCACATGTAGGAGTAAAATCCGTTTTTTAACCTTGAAATTGGTTGAATTGTGTCGTTTTGCTTAATTTTGAAAGCAATAATTACATTCAAATTAACCGTATCATTTTAAATATTCCAGAACAACTGGAAAATACCATATATTGACAGTAATATTTCCTTTTAATGTTCCGTGTGTGGCAGTTCTTAAATCACTTTATCGGCATGTCGGGTCTAATTAAACTTTCAATTTAATTAGCTACGGAAAGTTTGTAAAACCAGCTTTAATCCATTGCAGTAAAAAATAATAGCCTTATTTAAACTTTTCCGCTAGAGACTAAATCGTGTCAATTACTCTTTAAAACGACAGTTTCTATCCACTTCATAGACAACTTCGATCAATTCATTATTTCAAATTTTGGTTTTGGACAAGCTTTCATGCTGGAAAATAATCCCTATTCCACATTTCATACAGAATGGCATACTATGTGAAGAATTAACCATTATTTCGAAGTTGAGTTATTCCAGAAAAAAATCCAGTCGATATTTTTTTCTGTCACGCATTCTGTAAAATATTCTTTATATTCGTGACAATATCTTTTGGAGAGCGATGAGTTTTTTCATATACAAATGTAGGTCACGTGATAAATTAAAAATGAATTTCAAATGGCAGTATCCATGTATCTATACTGGAAAAATTGAATTATTAAAAAGAAGCAAAAATGGGAAAATATTTTTCGAATGCGTCTGGAATTATTCCCATAGGCATCCCCCTACCGACAAAACCTACCTAAAACTCACCGTCATCCACGCCACGGAATAGCTACCCTTGCATACTTCAAGATAAGGGCGGTACCTCACACACTCTTCCTTCTATCACCCCTACCTCTCATGCTATATTAATGTCTTTCTCTTTATCTAATTAAGCCCTCTCCTACGTCAATTATCTTCATTCATTCGTCCTTCCCCCTCAGCACTATCTCCTCTATGCTCCTTCAATATACTGCCTCTCTTAGTTTCTTCTTCTTTTCAGCACTTCCTCTTTCTTCCAGAATCGAAACACACTTCCCTCATCCTCCTCCACTTCACACTTCTCGCACACTCCAGTCCCTCTTTTCCCAATCTTGTGGAAATGTCCTACTCTCCACCTATGTCCAGTGAGCACCTGTTTAAAGTAGTAGTTTACCTCTACGAATTTCCTGTCTATCCAATCACTCCTATCCCCGATCTCTCCTTTTAATGCTATATCATACCTTTTCTCCATTTCCACAAAATAATACTATTCAGCACCTTATTCCAACAAACCTCACAGGCTACAAATTCCGCTAGAGCTTGCAAGAAAATTGTAGAGAATTCAAAATTGGAAACTGTCACGCTAATTATTATTTCTAACTCGGAATCTTCACCATCTATAATAACAATCAAATTATTGATAAAAACTAACGTTAAATCAGTTACCTACAGTTCATATATGCTGTAACTGTCAAAGGTAATTCCATATATCTTTCTGGTAAATGTGAGATGAATGGCACATTGCACTAATCAACTGTATTGGCTTATGGAATGCGTGAAATCGAATTAACACTTTTTTCAAAGCTTTTTCACTTTTTAACCTTCTCACCATTGTTGGAATCCGCTTTAGTTTTAATTTTAATTATTCCTGCGAGGTTGACAACCCAAACAAGAAGCTTGTTGTAGTCGTGGTGGTTATTTTATGCTCGCGTTTAAATAGAGATTTACAACAATTTTTGATTCATTCCATCGACAGCACTTAATGGAACACGAGTCAGTTTTTATAATTAACTTTTACATGTGAGTTCTTTGCGTTATAAAAAAAATAGACTGCAAGTGATGGTACTTGAAGCTGCGTTGGAGAGAGCTCTCTGAGGGTGTGTGTCGACGAAATATCTGCTGAGGTGAGTGAATCTCTATTCGTTTACCGGTCCTTTTTTTTGTATTATCGCTAATTTGGCAACTTCTTAATTGAAACCCGATTTCAAACAGGATTTTGGGGTAAATTGCACAGTACAAAAACTTAACTCTCTTCATAAGAGCTCTCGAAGCGGAGATCCAAAATATCGGATTGTACATTGGTCCTTCGAAGTACGGATTCGTCTGATAGCCATCTTAACCGCTACAAACTGATTAAATACAAGGTAGATACTTTAAAGGCAGGGTAGGAAAACTTTTTCCACTGACAGCCAGGCTCTGCTTGAAGCTATCAGCAATCCAACATCTAGGTCTAAACTGGTAAAAAACTGTGAAGAATCCCTTAAAATTTTAGCAAGTGACAACAAAGTGTCTCTAATATGGGAACCGGCACATTAGGGGATTGCAGGGAATGAAACAGCAGACCAATTAGCTGAAGACAGTTCTAAAGAAGCATTCATAGGTCAGGATATCAACAAGACGAAATCTGCAAAGATCGATCAAGTAGGCGTTATACCATAAAAAGTTTCCCACTTTCGCCACCTCCAAACTAACACGGAATTTCTTTGAGAATACCTGTTGGGTATGATCCTTGATTGTATACATTTTGTGAAATTATGTTATGCCCTCTAGTGGTGGACATACAAGTCTGTAAATAATATCCACATTTTTCTAGAGGCAACCGAAAATCATTCTTTTTCCTTACGTTTGTTCATGTCTGTTTTTTTAATTCGAAATAATAAGTCAAATCGAAACACCTCGGAATAGACTTTATATTTTTGGAAAAATAAGTTTATTTAAGTTATTATTAAATTTTCCAAAAGCGAACAGTTCGTTAACATGCCTCCCAAATTCGTTGTATAAATTTCTCGACGTAAAATCCAGACGGAAATTTCGGAAATATTCAGGAATATTCATATTCAACGTGTGATTAAATGTAAATTTGAAAAGTTCGTCCTGGCCTTCTGGGACAAGTCTGAGAATAACTCCGTTTGACTAAAACTAGTTTTAATTTTAAACTTTTCGTATATTTTCATGTCGATTATCGGAAAACATTCCTTGGTGTTTATTTTTCACTGTTAATTAAACTCCAACTAACCAGATATGATTGTAATTATGATAAAAAAGTTTTAATAATTTAGGATTTTAATGAAAATCTGATATTTTGTATGTGTAACCGAGAGGAGGAAAAGCTATCTGTAGTTTACTGGAATATAATTTTTCCTCCTACCCAATTATTAAACCTTCTTCTATGAAATTATTCATTCTTTTGTCTTCAGCTCATTCCTCATACCGGATGTCCACAGTTAAAAAAAGAGAGGCTGAAGGTTAACAAAATTTGGCATCGTGTCTTGAAATCCAGTAAGACAAGACCGATTCCCACAAATTTAGGCATCATAATCACGTGGCACTGTAGCAGAATAGCGTCAGTTAAAACAGCGCTAGGCTGAAACAGCGTCAGAGAAAATAGAGCTGGACAAAATATCACCGCACAAAAATATCGCAGAGCAAAAACAGAGCTATGTTGTTCTGCGCTGTTTTAGCCTAGTGCTGTTTTGACTGATGCTATTCTGTTACAAAGACAATCATTAGGTACTCTTGCCTTTCATTCACAATAGCTGACGTAGTTACCAGTGGCGGATTTACGATTTATGGGGCCCTACGCTACATAACTTTAAGGGGCCCCTACCCCCATTTTTTTAGATACAAAATAAAACAAATATTTTTATTTTAGAATAATCTATCGATAAATTACAACAAAATCAAAACGACGCAAAATAAAAAATATTAAGTAAATAGGAAAAATATATTTAGTTGAGACAAAACACATTGCATGACTCGTAATCAAATTGCTTAAAAGTAACTTCAGGTACATTTTACATAATAATATGTGTGTAAATGTAACACAGAAAATAAAATGCAAACATTTTAGTTAAACAAATAAATAAAAACTCCAAAATACAAAAACAAAAATAAAGAGTTTTCTGAGTAAGAGACTTCACAAGAATATAAAGTATTAAAGGTACAACAGATAAAAATCATAAAAGTAAATAACTAGGTAGTAAGGATATAAAATATGAACATAAAGGAAACAAACAAAAATAACAAAAACAAACTTATTTTTCTAATTTTAATATTGGCAAATTCCCTTATTGCATAATCGTAATTTAAATTAACAGTAAAATCACTTTCAATTGAAAGTATTCCCAAAAATTGCAACCTTTTTTCTGTCATAACCGTTTCTTTGAATTTCTTTGTTTAAAACCGCCTTTAACTTAGAGGTAGTTCTTTTTAAAGGTAATTTCTTTTCTTGAAATAAAAACATAAATAACTTTATGTTTACTTTTATGATAAGTAAAGCGCTGATTGCAAGCAAGCCTCCAACTAAAGCAAAGATGCCGCCCGAAACATTTTTTGCTTATTTTTTTTTAGTTTGGTCGCGGGATAAGAAAATAAATTCGCTTAGCGATAAAAAATTCTATTGATTTATTTTAATCTATTATTGATACATTTTATTAATAAAAATTATTACTGTAATAATACGGTTTTCATTAGTTTACATTTTTTTTACAATTGGGAATTTAGAATATATTCTTGAAATGAAAGGAGGGCCCCTGCGGGGCCCTCAGGCTGCCCGGGGCCCTACGCTGCAGCGTACCGGTAAGTCCGCCACTGGTAGTTACAGCTTATTATACCATTGTGTTCAAACCTAAGACATTTTTTATCACAATTAACAACATAACCTATAATAATAGAGTGAAGTTGAAAAAATCTCTGGTCCACTTAACTGTCGTTTACTCTGCAGAAGTGCAAAACTCCCACCAAATAGCAATATATAATTTAAAGCTTGTTGCATAACATAATATATAATCTTGAAGCCCTTCTACCACTTAGTGGTGGAGGGTGTGTCGCAGCTACTTTTCCGTCTGGAACTTTTTCCACTCTTTCCTATTTTGTGCTAAATCCTTCGCTTAAATCCAATTTCTTCCTCTTTTATCCAGTAATCCAGATATTACTTTATCCTAAGCTTTTCTTGGTCTGTCCCTTTTTCCATTTTTTCCAATTTTTGCTTTCCATATTCTCTTTACTGGTCGTCGTTCATCCATACGTTGTAAATGTCCCCACCATTGTAGTTGTCTTTCTTCTATAAATTCTAAGGTTGATTGCATACCCAGGTCTTTTCTTATATCTATAATTTTCATTTTATCCTTTTTTCTTACAACTCTTACTTTTCTTAAATATTTCATATCTGTCGCCTAGATTTAACTTTTTTTGTCCTGTCAACACCCATGTTTCACATCCATATGTAAGTATTGGTCGATATATTGTATAAATACTTTTACTTTTAATTTCGTTTCTTCAGATATTTCTTCTTTATTAATGAATTTGGTATACATGGCATAGTATAGTTTGTTAGATTTAACTATTCTATTATCATTATCTGCTTCCTGTTTTCGTCTATTTGCTATTGTTCCAAGATATTGATAACGTTTAGGTATGTTCTCTTGTAGCTCTTTTTCATTTTTTGCTATTAATATGACATCGCATAACATTATATTATTTATTAATAACTGCATAAGATCACTTTATTTAAAACAAATACATATATATTAGCAATAAAACTTTTTAGGACTGGAAGCTGTCCAAATTAAAAAAAATTCGTTGTTCACCTTTAAAAGAATCCTGACATATAACACTGGGTGCCGTTGCTGTGTTATTTCGTAATTACTAGAGATAAACACGCATTTTATCATTTTTCAGTATTTACCACTCCCAAATTCATACGCGCTCTCGCGAATAATTCTCCCTTCTGGCTATATTTCACTGCTATCTAAATCTGAAGTGATTTTCATATCTACCGATAATAACCATCGTTCAGTACCTTCTTGAAATGCAAATTCAGTAATAACGTAGGCTGGAATTATATGTTTTCAATATCCATAACCGGTGATTGTACACCATTAATAATCCTTTGCGTTGAAGAATTGAGGTAAGAAGAGATATTAGAGGTAAAGTTACAACATGATATTATTCGGTATTTGATAGTGGTTATTGAAATTGCAAACTGTGTTTCAAAACCACTGTATCTTCAACAGTTTTATGATGTCGTATCTGCATAACCATCTATTTTTCCTAATAATGGAGAACAACAACAAATATCTATAGTCAGTATATTGTGTGACATGGGCATTACCAGATGCTCAGCTAGGTAATGGTTGCAACAGAACTGGCTGGTATCTCAATTGCCACAAAAGAACTAACCAGAAAAGGAATTTCTGACAAAAACATAATAATCTGCACTGATAGTAGACAAGCCCTATTAGCCTTGAACAGACAACGTGTTATATCGAGGCTAGTACTAGAGTGCCACCAAAATTTAGCTAACGCCTCGGCAGATAAAAATATTATCCTGAGGTGGGTTAAAGGGCACGACAGGAGTAAAGGAAATCGCATTGCCGATTCTCTAGCCAGGGAAGCCGCTGGACTAAAAATTCTTGGACCCAGTGACACCTACGGCCTGACGACTTCGACAATTGCGGAACTAGCCAAACGTTACACCCATGCTCAATCCCTTGAGAGATGGGAGGGAATCAAAGGATGCAGTTTTGCCAGGATAACCATGGGTGACCCTGGGAAGATGGCGCCGAAGAAATACTTGGCGATTACCAGAAAAAAACTACGTATAACAGTGGGATTTTTGACTGGCCACTGTCAACTAAGGAAACACCTCCATACTATGGGGCTAGTGGACACACCTCTGTGCAGGATGTGTGAAGAGGAAGATGAGACTGTCAGGCATGTCCTATGCGAGTGTCCAGAGTTATCGTCAATAAGAGAGTGTGTGTTTGGTGAGTCTTGGCCTACACCTGCCGATATAAAGGAGATGTCTCCTAGTGACCTGTCCACCTTCCTGAGAAGGATAGGATGGACGATGACCTAGGAGGACAACTCCTCGGGAGGATGTACAATGGGTCACATGTGGCCTAAGTGCTGTGAGCCTACACTCGCCCTCCCTACTCTACAGATACAGATACAGGTCATGGTTACAGGGGTGGGTGAAAGAACAACACAATAAACACTGGAAGAATACGCCTAGGTAAACACATGGAAAGAAAAAAAAATGTGTAAAAAAGCAGGAAATAAGTTCAGCTATCAACTACCCTCACTAATAGCTGTGAGTTGCGTAGATCTGAGATTAATTTAGGAAAGAGGTCTTTAATTTTGCTTGTGAACGTTTGAAGCTCAACACCGATGACACAAACTTCTCGAGAGGGTTCCCAGCGTGAGGAAGAGTAGTAACATAACTGGGAAGGCACTTATACCTTTTTACAAAAAAATTAGCAATCCAATCTACCTCATGCACATCAAGCAGGGATCCTAACGGGACGTCGTCTGAATGGAATCCTGAAAAATCTTAAAATACTGGAGGAAGAATTAACCTTCATCCACATACTTGCGAATTGGACTACACAAAATTTTGATATTCCAAGTGAACAAATTATTGTAGTTCTTTATATCCTTTATCTATATCTTCCTCATCCTTCACGTCTTCCATAAGTGATGTCTTTTCAATGATCTGCAGCATCTGGCATCAAGCGAGCTATTTTCTTTTTTTTTCGATATTATGAGTAGTTTCCAGACAAGATTATGATGTGAAGACAATCCTACTCTGACTTGAGCACAATTGGTGACTCTGCTGGTTCTATTTGGGGCCAAAATTTAGAATCACCTACTTTTTCCAAAATTTACATTCTCTATTCCCTTTTTACTCGGTAAATATTTTTCAGTCCCATTTTTTGATCCTTGAAACGGCCAAGGAACTAGTGTTTTGCCATTTGTCTACTAGGATATAGCTACAAACTAGTACAGAGCACAAAAAAGTACTAAACTATATGCTAAGATAGGGATAAAAACTTGACACCTATTATCAGTAAGTTTTTATCCACATTTATTGAGGTTATATTAAACCAACCGTATTTAGCAATAAAACTTTGCGCAAAATTTTTCCAAAACTTTCTAGCATACGCTATAATATATTCTACTCTAATAAACTCAATTAGAGCTATTTCTTTTGAGACTTCCCCCTGAAAGACGTCTAAATGTATATACCACCTTAAAACACTCACGAATTTTACTCTGACAGCTTTTATACTCCCCTTGAATAATCCCATCATATAATTCAAAGAAACAATCTCATCTTTCTTGATATTTCAGACCATTATTGAAAGCCAGTCACGTGTCTTTGATATTGTAGTCAACCAATGAAGCGACATATTACTTCTAGGTGTGTGTTTGTGAGGGGTTCAATCATTATCGCTGCATCCAAAGAAAATATTGCATTTAAACCAATTCCACGGAAAAACTCTTTGAAATATCCCGCTTTTGATTGGGGTTAGGGTGAGTTATTTAAAAAAAAATAAGAAATCTATTGGGGAAAGAGTTCGTTATAGTCTTTCATGGTAAATATTAAAATAAGTGACTTCTATTAAGACACAAAACTTTCTGCTATCAGTTCTTCGGAAAAACATTTCCATTGAGTCATAAGAAAAGTATCAAACAAGCTGAAGCAATCGATTGCACATAAAATCATTTTTACATAAAAAGATTCAAAATAGGATGCAGACCTATCATTCGTAACGGCAATGTGTCTTTTGTCTTTCTTTTATGTACCACTGACAGTTCTCGACAGGTCTGTACTTTGTTGTTTACTTTTTTCGCATGCACATTTGTACTAGGGTAACTTGGTTAGGTTAGGTTAGGTCAAGTTATTTTCAGCCACAGAATATGTGATATGATTTATGACTTGTCTTTTTGTTACACCCTGTATGCACTATATCAGAAATATTAACTGATAAAAATTGATTATAATTTTATGTTTTTCCCTGAATAAAACATTCATGACAATATGCTGCTTTTGGAACACCCTCGTGTTACATTAAAAAGACAGCTCAACCAATCAGCGACGTTTTCCATTATGGTTTAGGAAAACGTTGTCCGGTGCCGTTTGTGATGCCACAACCGTCAAATTGGATTAAAGGTGCATTGTTGAACGCGATTTAAGTCGATTAGAAATAGATTACGGGGTTGGGAGATGAGATACTCGATTGGAGGATAGCTTTGGGGGTTCGAATTGATGTATAGAAATTGCCAATATAATGTGAATTCGATTGATTGGTATTTCGTTTCGTTTGGGTGGAAAATAAATGCATTTTTAAACTTAAACTGATTAATAATGATGGAAATGTGGAAAAAATGCAAAATACTTATTCAAACGATGACATCTTTCAAGGGAACACTGAAAAATTTATATAATTTGAATGATAAAGTATGTAGAAATTTCTCCACACTAAATTACAGAAGCTAAGGTGTTTATTCTTCTTATTTTCTGTGATCTGCATATATACATAATCGAATGAAAAAGTCGGTAAGGGAGACGTACTTACAGGTGCTTTGACTAGAACAAACTTCAAACTATGTGGAAAAAATAGGTATTTTTTTCCGATCGTGGGAAAAGTTACACTATTTTGACCTGTTTTCTATGCGCAAAGCTCAACATTACAAAATAGGCAGTTGCTAAGCAAATAAAAAATAACAGTGTGATAATATTCTAGTAGGCATGCAGTATACAGCAGCCAAAGAGGCTGTGACGAAAACCCCAATTATATGGCCACTAAACTTCTCCCAAGTCCTAAATATGAGGTAGAAATACAGAAAGGACTGGCAAGAACCAAGCAGACAGCCAGGCAGTCCTTGCTGCTTTAAATAGCCGCAAGGTAACATCCAGACTAGTAGAAGAATGCCAGAAAGAACTAGCAGACCACATTGAAGTAAGATTGGTGTGGGTGCCGGGTCATAACGGTTTTCTGGAAAAGAACAAGCTGATGAACTCGCGAAAAGAGGTTCAGCAAGAGCATATATGTTGGACCAAAACCAGCTCTTGGGACCACGAAGAAGATAGTCAGAGGGCAAATACAAAAATGGATGCAAAGCCAACATAGACTTTATTGGAGGAACACTCCAAAGCAGGTACACAGTAAAACCTTCATAGGTGACACATGTGTAAAGCGGACCGAAGAACTACTGAATATCAGTAGGAATAAGGAAAGAATTATTACAGGTTATCTAACGAGTCAGTATACAAGAGCACCTGAATAAAATAGGGTTATATAACGGGGACCTCAGCTGCAGACTTTGTAGCATGGAGATCGAGACCGTGAGGCACTGGACTCGAGGAGACGGGCAATCTTCGGAGAGGCACACATCCAATGGACCTATACCGTCCACTCGAAGGTACGGGGATAACTGAATGGGTGGACTAAATGTGGGAGTACAATAAACCAATAGACTGCAGTGCTCCCGGCATCTGAACGGCTCCCAAAACGCACAAAAAAAACCCAATTAGAAGTCTCACTGAATCTACCGTTACTTCATGTCAAGGTTGTTTAGGGGTATCGCTCTTATGGAACCACCTTTATTGTATAATAAGCTGCATTATTGAAATCAACTTCCAATTAACATTAAAATAAAATTGTTATATAAGCCAGAAATTATAAAAATTTGTTTGTTGGGTTCGCTCTACTTTATACTCGATTATATTCCTTCTTCTTCTCGTAC